>JBAJHW010000003.1:17909889-18580246 GCA_037013535.1 Intellagama lesueurii | reverse complement strand
GAAGGAGGTCACTTTTGGGTGTCCAGTTTGGAAGGGTGCTAGTCTGCCTACAGCTAGGCAGAAAAAATGAAATACACAGATATAGGATGGAAGACACCTGGCTAGACAACAGTACCTATGAAAGGGATCTAGGAGTCTTGGTAGACCACAAGCTGAATGTGAGTCAGCAGTGTGATGCGGCTGCCAAGAAAGCCAATGCGATTCTTGGTCGTATCAACAGGAGTATAGTGTCTAGATCAAGGGAAGTGATAGTACCACTCTATTCTGCTTTGGTCAGACCTTACCTGGAGTATTGTGCCCAGTTCTGGGCACCTCAGTTCAAAAAGGATGTTGACAACCTGGAACATGTCCAGAGGAGGGCGACTAAAATGGTTAAAGGTCTGGAAGCAATGTCCTACGAGGAGTGGCTTAGGGAGTTGGGCATGTTTAGCCTTACAAAAAGAAGGTTGAGAGGGGACATGATAGCCATGTTTAAATATTTGAAAGGATGTCATGTTGAAGAGGGGACAGGTTGGTTTTCCAGGGCTCCAGAGACTAGGACATGGAGCAATGGTTTCAAACTACAGGAAAAGATATTCCATCTGAACATTAGGAAGAACTTCCTGACGGTCACAGCTGTCCGGCAGTGGAATAGGCTGCCTCGAAGGGTGGTGGAGTCTCCTTCTTTGGAGGTTTTTAAGCAGAAGCTGGATGGCCATCTGTTGGGAGTACTTTGATGGATGTTCCCGCATGGCAGGGGGTTGGACTGGATGGCCTCAGTGGTCTCTTCCAACTCTATGATTCTATGACTCTATGACTCTAGCCTGAGGAAGAAGTGACCAGGTTCCCTTCCTTCCCTTCTGTCTCCTTCACAGATCTCTGAAAGGATTGACATTTCATTCATTTTGTCTCTTAAATATGAGGTCTCATGACCCAAGAGGTACAGCAGGACTGACAAGAAAGGAGACTTCCAAGTAGCCTTCAAATTTCCTCAGAATAGACACCTCACAGTCAAACAACAAATGCTTCCAAGAAGTACTTGGATTTGAGCTCTCAGGTGAAATCTCAAGCTCTAATTAAGTAGGGAAGGGGGAATCATCATAGTTCATTAACTAGGGAGGGGAATTCTCATTATCTACCATAGGAGAGAAGACAGCAGGAACTCAGTACTTGACCACATGCTATTACGTCTAAAGTGGTACAGCACTTCAACTGGAGAAAGGAAAGATCTATTTGGAAAGGCACCCTATAACAGGGAACAAGCTTTATGACTAGGTGAATAATGTGACATATGAGACAAGTGCATCTTTTGAATGCTGGATCAGCAGGCACCCAATTAGCGTGACTCTTTCCTTTTAAAGGAGGAAAGAAACTGGCTGGTTTTCAGACAGGGTTGTGAATCTATATGCTTCTTGGTCTCACAGCTTTCTACAGGATTTTCTAGTTTCTTTCTTCCCTATCCCAAGACTTTCCATCCAGCAAAATGCCTTTAGTTTCTTCTTATTAATTCCTGCACATAATTCCCTAGATACTGCACAGGAATTGAAGCATTTCTCCACAGGACTCCTTTTCATCACCTAGATAAATCTTATCTGCTGCTATGCAAGCAAACAATAAATGTTACTCAGACTGCCTGACCATCAGTCACTATAGACCATCACTTGGCCATTAAAAACATCACAGTGAAGGCTGTGAAGATAATCATTTTGCAGAGGCAAGCCCACCCAGGTCATTGGTCTTTTTTTCTGACTCTTCTAGATTATGAGATTCAGTCTGTTGTCAAGTTATATTATTATGTCAGATCAAACAGTCTTTTGAATTCATGATTATTTTACCTATCTTGCTCTGCCTTCCCAGTTTCAAAACAGAAGCATTTTTGCCTTTTTGGCCACTCTCCTGTACAATATTCAGTTTAACAGTCCTTATACTGCTTGTGCCTAAAATATTAACCTTTTCCTATCACTTTGCTGCTCTTGTCATCTTTACACTCTTACACTGGTCAGTTTCAAATTGTTATGTATCACCTGCTAATATAGCCATTTGAAACTGACTGGAAAAAAGAGACTGAAACTGACAAGAGCAACAAAATGGGACAAAATTCCTGCAGAGGGAGATTGAAGCACAACTAGTGCTGGACTGCCAAATTTAAACTTGTTCAGGAAATCAATGAGTAGAGGGGGCATAAAAAACAGAATAGTGCTCAAAATTCTTACGGCTGCTTTAAAGAAACTCCTTGTCCTTGTGGGGGTTCAAATAGGGATTTCTTTTGGGGTGAAATATCAAAAATCGCTGGGTTTGAAAAAACTGCTGAGTACTTGTTACATCCCTATTTGAGGTGTACTGACATCACAGTATTTGCACAGCAGAAGAGGTGAGTACACCCACTCTTTCATCACATGGAAAATTCTCACATGTCCTGTGGGTGAATGAGATCAACATAGGAGTGATGTGAAACAATCCCATTTTTGTCTATGTGCCTCAGAACCAACTTGTGAGAAAGAAGAATGCAGCTGAGCTTCTGTTAATTTCTCACTCAATAAGGAATACAACATTGCAGAAAAAGGTCATCCTCCCATGTGGAGAGTGGTGAATGAAAAACCTGGTTAGGACAAAGTCAACAGCTGGTGCTAACCTGTAAACCCCTAAACAGCTTGGGCCCAAGGTATCTCAAGGACCACATCTCCCTTTATGAGCCTGCTCATGTGTTAAGATCATCAGGAGAGGTCTTTCTCTCAGTCCTGCCACTTTTACAGGTGCATTCGGTGGGTAGACGAGAGAGGGCCTTCTCTGTCGCTGCCCCCAGACTTTAGAATTCCCTCCCACAGGAGGCTAGGCTATCCTTCCACAAGCAGATCTTTCTCTTCAGGCAAGCTTTCCCTGAGTAACTGGCTGTCTGAGTATGGTTTTTAAATGGATTTTTGTACCTTACTGCTTTGAATGTGTTTTGGGTGTTGCTCATGGTTTTTAGGACAGTATTCAACTGATCCTTTTTAATATTTTTATATTCATTGTTGTTAGCTTTAAAAACTGTTTTTTAATGATGTATGCCACCTTGGATCCTTTTTAAGGAGAAAGGTGGGATAAAAATACTATACTTCAGTCAGTCAGTCAGACAGTGTCCTGGTCAACATTTATATACACAAACAGCTCCAACAGTGGAAGCTGGCATGGCAATCAAATGGGACACTGGTCACACAACTGGCACCACATTAGATCACAATGGCAATGTTTTGAGCATTTTGAGGTCCACATATATAAATACTGAACAGGAAGCTGACCTTAGTGAACACAGTGATCTTTGCAAAGTCAGCGAAAGAAAACTGGATATTTTCAAACATCTTAGTATATAAAGTATATCTTGAAATGTAACTATCCTCAATCTTTGCAATTTTCTTTATCTAAAAATGATAACTAAAAGCTTCTTTTCCCAATATCACAGAACAATTCACAGAGCTTAAATGGGACCACCTGTTGATTGATGATCTCCAACCGTGATTCTTTCAAATGTGTTTTCAGCCATTCTGTAGCTCTAGAAGAGGGGTCTATCAGAAATGGGCAAACTTTACTCTGCCAAAAGGAAAACAAAGAAAGTGTGTGAGAAAGTTATTTTTAAATCATGTGTGTGTAATTTTGAAATAAATTATGAAGATATAAAATTTACATTTTAACTCTCCTCCACCCAACTGTCAAAGGTAAGCGATTTAGGTATTATACACAGTAAAGAAGGTAATAGAAGTAGGTCGGAATTCCTTGAGTATATCACTCCAAATTCTGACAGCAAGACTCTCTCAATACTGAACCACTGAAAAGGATTTCAAGTGCAGAAAAAATGAAAAAATTAAGCACTGGATGGTGCACTTGCATATATTTCAGAAAGACCTATTATAAAGTGTTCTTGGAAAACCTTATTTAGCCTTCCTAAGATATTTTTTATTTTTCCACCCCCATTATTAAGATACTAAATAAAGGCAGAGAATGATTTGAAACATTTTGCAAGTAAAGAAAGGAACAGGCAGCCTCTTTGTATTCTCGAAGGCTTTCACGGGTGGGATCCGATGGTTGTTGTAGGTTCTTCGGGCTGTTTGGCCATGTTCTGGAGGTTTTTCTTTCTAACGTTTCACCAGTCTCTGTGGCCGGCATCTTCAGAGGACAGGAGTTAGAATTCTGTCCGTGTCTGGTGTAGTGTGTGTGATAGCTGAAACTCAAAAAAGCCTGGCTCCCAGCACTGAAAAATACAGCCTGCAAAAAGGTCAACGAACTCTACCCAGCCACAAGGACTGGTGATCACTGCACACAAAAGACTAGGTAACAACACCCATCAATCACAGTGACAGATCATCTCCCCCCTTATCACAACAATACACCCATAACAAAAAAACACCCTGATCACCATAATCACTCAATCTCCTGAAAAGGACAAAAAGCTGATCCCACAGCTACAAATACTCAACTAACTCACACACTACACCAGAACACAGACAGAGTTCTAACTCCTGTCCTCTGAAGATGCTGGCCACAGATACTGGAGAAACATTAGGAAGAAAAAACCCCAGAACACGGCCAAACAGCCCGAAAAATCTAGAACAACCATAGGCAGCCTCTTTCTTTACATATACTGCTTAAACGGTCAAGTTAACTATAAGGACTGAACACAGCAATGACCACCACGACCACTGGATATAGTATACCAATACAAATGCACTATTATGCTACACAATTATGCATTTCCAAAGAATACAAAGCAATACAATTTACCTGTAAGATAACAAGGGCATTTTCTATGGACAGGTCATCAGAAGGCAGACCTTCGCTTTTCCAGATCAACTGCTCACTCTCTGTGCACAAGAATCGTCTAAGATCAAACTCTACAAAACAGAAGATATTCCTCTGAATTCTGTTGGTTGCCAGAAATACGGTATTTTACATGTTTTATGTTTTCCCACAACCTGATTAGTATTTAGCATAGGGATGAGCAAGGCACAGCCCACCAGATGATGTTGAACTGCAACTCCCAGCATTTCTCACCACTGGTTTATAGCGCTGATGGCAACAGTAGTCCAAGAATATTTAGAGGGGCAAATTTGGGATTTGCTGTAGAAATTCTAATGGCCACACTCTTCAAGGGCTACAACATTTCTGCAACAGTGTCCCAGGATTCATGAGGCATACAAAGTAGCAATTATGAGATATAAAGTGTTTGGCATTATTGAGGCATTGGAATAGCTGGTATCCACAACACAGAGTGGAGTGCCCAGCCCTGATCTCTCTGTCCTCAATTTTCTTCACACAACAGCTGAGGAGCCTTGAGAAAAAAAGATTCTTCTTCATGTTTGGGCTCTGTATACAAGAACCCAGATTACTAAGAATTGCTGCCCACATAAGGCATCTCTCTTCTTTAGATCTCTCTGTCACTGGTTGAAGACAGGGACATAGATATGGGTAGAACTAAGCACTCCTATCTAAGCACATTGAGGAAACTATGAAAAGAAAAGAAAATGAAAATCAGAAGTTTATCTAGAATGAATAGGAAGCCTCTGTTAGTGTAAGAACTGTGGCCAGATTGGTTTAGTTGTTCAAGTCATGTTTTCAAGATTACACACTCCTGCAAACTTATTTTTAATTCTGGTTTGGAGGCAAACACAAGAGCTGCCTGCAGAAAAAATACATTTGGATCTCAGTATCCTTGTTCTGAAAAAGCTCTATGTTATTTGAAGGAGGCTCAAGCAAATGGCTATCTTTTTCTGGATATAATAGTTATTACCATAAGCAGAAATTTTTACAATAATAATAGCCTTATTTATAACAGTATCTAAATAAATCAACCCCCAAAGAAAATTTCACTAAATTTGTACCCAATAACACTTTTGATACTACAGGAAATCTTGCAAATGGAACAGAACTGATGCAAGTGAGTCACCCATCTATTAAGCATGACTAAATTAGCTTTAGGTAAAAGAATTATTCTTTCTATTTCTGCCTCCTGACAGAGATGTTATCTTTATCTGCAGTCAGTCTGCTATCTCAAATCCATTTTGGGGGGGGGGGGGGTTGTTTTATGCAGGCTTTGCCAACGGGTAGATTTGCTAAATTCTTGGAGCTGTGAATTATAAAAGCTATTTCCTAAGGCAGCAGCACGTTCCCTGCCTAGCCATTAAAAAAACTGGAATCTCTGTACTAGGAACTATTCATATCTCCAAGACCAGATGATCTGCCTCCAGTCAAGAAGAGTGGAATCAACCATCCAGGAAAGTTGAAAATATTAACTATTTGGTGTTGTTCTGGGACAAAACAGAGTATAGTCAAACATACACCTGCAGTTCTAAAGACCAGGGCACAGACTTTCCTATGGAGACAAACATGTGATCAACTCTGTAATCCATCCTAATCCAGACTATGTATGCTAACACAGATAAACCAAGAGAAAATCCTTTCTCACATAGATTTCTGCTTCCTGTTGATCCTTATTACTTTTGTTACTGTTTTGCCATTTCTCTTTCAAGTTAAAACTAGTTTAATTGTTCTTGCTAGCTGAAATTTGCTACCTTAAGAATCCTGGTATTATTTTATCCCCAGTCTAGAAGTTTAGAGAACTGCTTTCATCCGCTGACGTAGAGAAGATGACTAAAGTGAAATTTCTGTACCCTGAGTCAACCTGTACCTTTCTGTACAACACTAATAGACTATGAATGGTGAAATATATATTATACTATTTTATATATTTTTCTTCTCAAAGAAACAGTGATATTTACTTTCCAGATTTGCTGATTTTATCCATGAATCCAAGCTTGCTTTTCTTTGATCTTCTGGTGCAGCAGAAAGGTAAGTAATAAAAGCAGCAGATAGTTGAGCTCTCCTTGGCAATGTATTTAATTCATCTGATATCTCTAAAACCTAAGAACAGATTTCCATTTTTTAATTATTTTGTTGTGCACTTATATTATCTTTAATGCATGATATGGTAGTGCTGCTAAACAGCAATATATCCCCACAAGGAGCAACTTCACCAGACTTCACATCTTCAGAGATAGACAACCACCAAATTGATTAATTTGAAATGTGTATATGCCGCTTTTCTCCTAACAGATCCAAGGCGGCTTACACTACTTAAAGGAGCAAAGTTAAAAGCCAAGTAATAAAATATTACAATACTTTAAAAGCTTTAAACAAATATCATATTAAAACTCATAAGAACACTGCACATTTTAGTTAATTTTCCACATACAATGTTCATGTACGTACCTGATAATCTCTAAAAATAGTGCAAGTAGCGGCAGGCATGACACATTCCCTTTCTTATTTTAGGCTGAAGTGTTTATGGCTAACTTGAAGAAAAAAGGGAAAGGCTGTCCCATCTGCTGATTTTCCATTCTGGATATGAATAGAATATTCCATAACTGAGAAACTACCATCCTTGAAAGCTAGAGGCAGGAAATCTTAATCTTATTTTCACAGTTATGGAATTTATCTAAGTAAGAAGCTTCCAGTCTTTCATTCGGAACAGTATGTTACTGCAACACAGAACTTCTAACAGGAGAAGTTTAGGAACGGAGGTGGATAAAAAAGTATGTAATCAGAAATATGCAGCAGATAGAAAAACTTTTTAAATATAAAAATGATTTAGTTTTGCAGATGACAACTGTATACTTTTTATTGAATATTCAATTACCAACCTGTGCGTTCCATCTCTTATGTTCCCTATCAAGCTGCTTAATCAAGATCTCTGCAGCTTTCACTGTCTCTTGCGCTTTAGCAACTTCTGCTTCAAGCTTTGCTGCCTCACTTGTTCTGGACTGGAACCTATGAACCAATTGCACTTTTAAGAGATTTTCAACAACAAAAGAATGTGTTTCAAAGTTCATTTTCTTTTCAAAAGGAAAGCCTAATTATATACATTTTTTAAAAGGTTGCATTAACCACAATTAAAAGATAAAATGAAGGTATACCAGGACTGGACAAAGTGTAGCTTGCTAGATGCAAAGGGTCTAAAGAGCCCCCACCCCATTTTTCTGCTTGCAAATTACAAATTTAATCACCCAGAAGCTGCTGGAGTATGGTTCACCATTTTAAACATCTACCCTGCCCTAGAGTGTAGGAGTAATATATTAATTACACTCATTAACATCAAAACCCACCAATTTGCATTAAACAAAAGAAATGCATCTGGTCTTGAGAAAATAGAGTTTTGAAAATAACATGTGTGTGGTGAAAACATTATTTTCAAAATGTTATTCATCAGTTGGTGTCATCCTTCTATTTAACACAAAAGTAACAATTTTAATATTAGCATGTTAAATTGACATGTTATTTCAAAGCTCTACCCCACCCGCTACAGCTGCTTTATGCTTAAAAGCCCTAAAATTAATGGGGAAGTAGAATTTTTATGGCAAATTTCATGCCCACAGGACACAACCTGCTATTTCTGAGGCGGGGGGAGAGGAGGATAATTTTAAAAATCTTGGGGTGCTGTGAGGGGTTGGGCAGGAGCAACTCTTCACCATTTGGGGAAAAGTAACAATGTCTACCGGATCCTCAGAACTTGCCCAAATCCCAGAACCTCAGAAGTTGCTTAAGATACACAAAAATAAGAAGTGCATGAACACAAAATACCTACTTATCCTTTAATTCTGCCACTTTTTGACCAACGGAATTAACCAAGTCTTCCAGCTTTTGTTTTCTTTCTTCTGTTTTCCTGAGGTTACTAAAATATGCAAAGCATGCCAATGAGATCCTTACTAAACAAGATACAAAACAAGCAATAGTATGAAAGGCAGGTATTATCAGCAGTAAAAAGATCCCAACCATTTGTAGCAGCATGTTTCAGAGATGAAAGCAACCATATTTATGAACTGAAAACATCAGTTGAAGCCATGATCACCTTCTCTCTGATGCTAACAGAATACAACATAAAGGCTTGAGTGTGCATGCATAAAATCAGCATTATATGTTTTGTTTTAGGTAAGAATTGGAATCCTCTAGGCCAGGGGTCCCCAAACCCCGGTCCGCAGCCCGTGCCAGTCCATGGGCTTCCCAGGACTGGGCCGCAGAGATGGATCTCCGCCCCCTGCCCGGATGCACAGTGGGTGTGTCGCGCTCACGGGGGGGGGTTGTCACGCTCTCGGGGGGGTGTTGCGCTCACGTGCATGCGTGGGGCGGATACACCCACCCGCGTGTGACACACCCACCCGTGAGTGCGGGGGTGCCCCCGCCCCCCATGCATGGAGCCCACCCCCCCAACCGGTCCGCGGTTCCAAAAAGGTTGGGGACCACTGCTCTAGGCTACCTTCACAGAACCTTTAAAGACACTGGTGAACACATAGCCATGGACAGCTAAAAATATAAATACACTTCTCCCCTTATGGGACAGGGAATTTACTGGTTAAGAAGGTGGAAGCAGGCCCAGATATGGCACAATTTCTCTCAGTAGTAGATCTTTGGAAGCATATCTATGTATTCTTCAAGTAATGCAAAAGCAGCACTCACAATACTCTACAAACTGTTCATTCTGAGAAGTGAAAGATTTAGACAACTATAATTGGCACTGAGTTCTTAATGACAACATGAGTATTTTTTTCAACAGGCTTAAAGGTGTGCAGTCTTCTAGGCAGATCTAAATGAAAATAAGTCCCATAGGATGACTTACGTTTATTCTGCATATAATTGCAGCCTCAATTTGAAGTGCCAGAACATTGCTTCAAGCAAGAGACATAAGTTAGGCAAGGAAATATGTTCGTGTAGTTTAGGAGAAGTCAGGGCCAAGTTCAAACCATTATAGCGCTTAACGGTTTAGGGCCTTGCTACCTGTCTAAGCACCTCTCCCTCAAAACCTCTACCAATCCCACCTGTACCTCATAAACTGGGATGTTGCAGGTGGTGACCCTGAGGGAGGCCTGAAAATCTTCCACTTGAAACCGGGCCTTCTCGGTGGTCACTCCATCACTCTGGAACTCGCTCCCACCCGAAATATGATTAGCCCCTTCCCTCCTTGGTTTCAGGAAACAAGTTAAGACCTGGCTTTTCTCACAAGCCATCTTTAGCCTTACCCCAGAGTAATCTTGCCAATGAATGGAAATTTTTCCCCTCATTGTTTATGTACCTGCCCTGTTTTAGCCACCTTTTTAATATTTTTAGTCTATATTTTTACTAGGTATTTTATCTTTTGTTATTGTGCCTCATGTTTATCAATTATGTGGGTGTTATTGGGGTTGTTTATGTTTTTCCTATTTGTCTGCCACCCTGAATAGTGGCTCTGCCACTAATTGGGTGAGAGAGAGAGAGAGATACTTTTGCACTGAATCCACAGGCACACTGAACTGCAAGGCGTAGTTCCCAGGCATGCCATATTAACTCTTCAGATCTGGGTTTTCTGTAAATTATTCCTGTCATATTTATCAGTTTTTGTATATTATATCTGGTAATCTTGAAATTTCATTTTTAAAAAATGCATTACTTACGCTTCCAGGCCTGCCTGTTCATTTTCCAGAGGCTGAATTCGTTCTAGGACATAGGAATACTGAACATTGGCTTTAACCCATGCTGCTAATGGTGCAGCTGCAGTACTGGCTCTTTTAGCATTCTGAAACATTTGAAAATATATATTTACTGAAATATATGTGCAACAGTTTTAAAAACTAACATGCATTGCTACAAATAACATACTTTCATCAGCATACATAGTGGTACAGTTAGTAAATTTAGACCATGGATCAAAACTTAGTACATCATTTTTTATATCTAATGTGCTAGTGTTATTCAGTTAAAACAAAGACAAAAACAAGTAAGCTCTGAGCACATTAGTGTTAATGTTAGTCAATGGTTTATAAAGGAGGTGAGCTGTGCTTGGGAGGACATTTCATTTGGTGAGGTTTTTTTTTTTCTAGGCTGACCTTTGCTCTCCCTGACCGCATGGTCTGAGGGGGCAGGGGTTTAGCTTTAAATGAGTGCGAGCAGGATCGCGCGCCAAAATTCTCTGATTCTATTTTTGACTCTAATCTGGTAAATAGGAAAGCCAAATAGCATTGCATACACCTGGGGGTCAGGAAAGTTTTAGGGGTCGGATCATACGTCCGCACTATTAGGGAGCAGGCCGGGTAGGTGGGGCTCGTCAGCCTTGGAAGGCTGCCCATCTAGGAGAAGGAAAACTCCGATTTCAAACCTCCACTGCCTTGTGGCTATATCCACTGATGGAAAAGGCTTCAGGAGTTAACCTCGAGGCAAAATCCGGAGCCGGAGTCCCGGAGGCAGTTCGTGTCGTTCTGGCAACTCCTGCGACGTTGCTGGAACCAGTTGTATTGGCTCTTGCCTTTCCATTGGACTATTTCAGTGACGTGGAGAGGGGGGATTTGCTGCTTCGGTAACAGCCTATCCTCCATATTATTTTACCCAGGCTTCGTGCTCTGGAGAGGCTGTTCCAAGTCCTCCATGAAGAGCGCGTTACCATAGTCTCTCGAGACTGAAGGATGCCTAAACTAAGGTTTATAAATAAACCAACTTTCCAGAAAGTGTGGACTTCAGCTCTCGCTCCACTTTCTCCCTGAGTTCGCCACATTAGGAACAAGAAGCTCAGAAAGCAGCATCTGTTGGTTCTGGCTGGCAGAGAGGTCAGCAGACAGAGCACAAGGTTCAATTCATGTCTCCCTGATGTGGTGGGGCCCCTGGACCTCTACCCAATGGTTTCATTTAGTGAAACCACTGACATACACGGAAAAAACAATATACCAATGTTGGCAATTGTCACCTGTCTTAAAAACAACATTGTAAAGCATCTGCTGAAACAGACCTGTAGCTTCATCATATAAAAATAAATAATAAAATACATTTTCTCCCTTCGCACCAACCATCTATCTAGCATTATTTACCAGAGCAAATTAGCTTTCATTATTACAAAACAAGTAACTTCAGGTAAGGAAGGTTCTAGCTAAAATCCTGTTTGTTTAAGTTTCATGATGTAAGGCTGATGATATTATCAACTGGAGTACAGTCCCAAGTAATTCCTTTCACTGTTAGGAACCCATGGGGGCCACAAGATGGGGGAGGCAAGATTTAAATTACTAAAAAATATGGCTGTCAGTAATTAAAATCTCCCCACTCCCATCCTGTGAGGTTTCAGCCACTAATTTGTAATTAATTTAATCCATATTTGTAAAGTGCATAAAACAATCACCTTTGGATCAAAAGATGCCTTGTTTTTAGCTAAGAGTTCTTCCACATTCTCTCGAATTTCCTTTGGAATATTTCGAGCATCAAAAGTTGCAATGTCTTCTCTCACACCTCTTTTGGCAAGGAAACTGCAAAATAGATAAGTATATTCAAAATAAGAAATTAGAAATATCAAACTTGTCATTTTCATGAAACAAGTGTCTATGTTACAAATGTTAATATAAAAGATGGGAAAATAATTAACGAAATGCTCAATACCTCTTCATGCTCACCCATGATGTATCAAAGATACCCATTAGGCGTAGAACCCCTTCTAAGATATCGCGAATTATGTCAGGTGGCATACGCAATGAGCGGATTTCTGACAGAGATTCTGGTTTGATATTTCCAACTGCTAATTTCGCCTCATTTACCAGTGGCTAAACAGAGAAAAGTAGAAAAGTTGGTTATGTTTTAACAAAGCTCTCATATGACCTTATTGTTGCTAAAATTCAATCAGCAGTGCCTTCGTAACCTCAAAGCTTAACCAAAAGCAGGTAAATGTGAATTTATCTTCTTCAAGCAAAATGGATGGGAGAGGAATACAGTGAGAGAGCTATAGTCATCAACATCTCCTCCTTGACCCCCATACTATCTTAATAAGCCTTTCTGTGTTATTTGAATTCCACACCTTAATTTCTTTCTTACCAGCTATTTCTTCTCCAACTCTTGTCGGGCAAAAAATGTTGGTCATTCATAGTAAGATAAGTGTCCACAAATTGGACATGTCTCATATTTAATGAGAGATTTAACAACAAAAAACCCAAAAATAAATGAACTATAGATACAGAGAACTAGGAGAGGATGGATGGAGAAGCAGATGGTGGCATCACACATCAAGAAAGGGGCAAAGCAAGTACATGGGGGAGAACTGTGGAAAACACAAGCACCCATAAAGTAAGAAACCACCAGAAGATTATTTAAATGATCAAAAAAAACCTGCATTTCGTGCAGATGATTTAGAGCACATGACATGAGAACTGAAGGCCAAGAAATAATAAGATGAGGAGAAACATCATGACAGCTACGGATGGGACTTTCAAGTTAATCCAAATGGAAAACACATCCCATGAAAAAATCTCTTTCTTTCAGTTTTGGGTTCTTTTGGTAGGTTCCAGTAGATAAGACTGTGAAATTTGATACTTTCCATTTCCCCAAAGAGAGGATCCCCAAAATATCAAATTTTTATTGGATTTCCTCGATCACATCACCTCAATTTTATCCATGTATGCAAAAATCACCTCTGTTAGCCCCCGCTTCTTGTGCCTTGCTGCAACAGTTGTCAAGTTTTATAGCCTCAGTCTTTCCCCGCTTCTCTTGTTAAAGTTTTCCCTCACCAAAATCTCCCAGGAAACTGCTGCCACTCACCTCCTTGACCCATTCCCTGTCCTGCCAGACTACCTTTCCTTTCTCCTCCCCTCCTTCCACCAACACCACTACTTGCCTCCTAGATCCACTGTCATCTCTGCAAGCTCTGCTTTCCTCTTCTGCTCCTTCCCCCCACTACTGCTGCTCACCTCTTTGACTGCTGTCAATCTTGCCAGCCCCAAAGTTTCCTCCTCTTTCCGCCCCTCACTGTCTCCAAACTGAACTCAAATTACTTGAATGAGGCACCAACCTTTGAGGTAAACAAAAAGGGTGGCAAATGATAAAACTGATAACTAAAGAGGCACTCCCTGAGGAAAAATTGGCCAGAAACAGAAACAAAAATTTCTGCCCTGCACATCTCTAATGAGATGTGGGAGAGATTTCCTACATCTCCTAACACATCAGCACTTACTTTAACTCAGGAGCCAATTATTTCCCAAGCATGTCTATTTTCATATTTAGATACACAAAATCCCTACTGCTATCTGTTGATTGATCGTACATAAAGGAAAACAAGAAAGAAGAAAAAAGCCCACTCTTACATGAAATTCCATTTGTCCTTTATGTTTTACATGAAAAGATTAAAAGGCAAGATAAATTAATATTCCATTCTGATTACCTGAACCTCCTTTAGTTCATCCTCTATTATTGCTTTTCTTTCTTCAATTTTTACTACTTCTTGTGCTATTTTCTGTTTAATTTTTTCCATTTCTGCTTTTTGCTCACTTGCATCCTATGTTAAAGCAAACACTGTTCAAAGGAGGTACAGATACATGCACACATGGTCTGGGATTTAACAATGCATTTGTTATTTCTTTTGCAAAATTCCACACTATCAAGGAAGAACTTCAGCAATTTCATTTTGTGTACCACATACACAAATTCATAGCAAGGCTATCTTATACAACATACCCTAAGTTACTTGAAACTATACAACTGCACAGACTGCTGACATTTGCAGGGCTTGCACGAAAGTAGTATGTAGGGCTGTACCATGTTCATTTTATAACTGCATGACATTATGTCAGTTCCAACTTTTGGCAACTCTTTCCAAGATTTTCTAGGCACTCAGAAGTGATTTACCATTCCCTTTTTTTTCTGGGCACACCCTTCTCTTGGGAGCCACAGTGGGGAATCAAACTCCCAAACTCTGGGTCTGCTGCCAGACACCTAACTCATGGAGCCAGCTGTATATATATTTGAAATACATTGTACGGCTAATATACAAGTACTATAGTACTATATGCAAATCTGTACTATGTCCAAAATATTAAAACCAGAGACACTGATTATTCAAAATACCCTGTCTCATTTTTCACTTCCAAATCTTTTATTACTTTCTCTTTCCATGCCATTATCATCATAGCTAAGCATCACTTCATCTTCACAGGCTAACAGTACTCATTTCCTCACTACTCTCCCTTGCTATTTCTTTCTTTAATCTTTTTGAACTTCTCTGTCAATGTGCTTTCCACAAGACAGATTCTGTGGATAAAGTTCCTCTACTGCTTCTTCAGTCTTCTATGTTTACACACATTACCTGCATAGAAGCAGTGATTTGTTGGAGAGCAGCATCAGCTTCATCTTGCTTCATTTTGAGCAGTATGCTTTGTTCTTCAGCTTTTCTGTTCAATTCGTCAACAAGAGCTTTTGCTTCATTCAGTTTAGCCACTCCAGCCTGCAGGGATTCGATGAGCATCATTCAAAAAGTTAGAATTTTTAAAAAATGAACAATTAATTCCATCTATTTGAATTAACTATTTTACAATCTTTAACAGCAGATCAGAGCTGTCCCTGCATCTCTCTCCTCAAATGTATATAGTATTTGCTTATTTCAAGATACTAGACACAAATCTAATTAGAAAGGTATTTTCTTTAAGAAAAGTTTGAAAGTATTAGTATCAGAGGAGTTCAAAAGCATTCACACTTTGACTTAAGTCCAATCTTAACCATGTTCAGTTTAGGGACTGAGTACTTTTCATGGCAGAAGAAGCTGTTTCCACCAGCAGAATCAAGAGGGGCCCCACTGTTCTTGCAAGTTGAGAGTTTGATTCCCCACTGTGGTTCCCAGGAGAAGAAACACCTTAGGAAGGCCTTCCCCTATCCACCCTAAGAAATTATTCTGGAGGTATAAAAGAAGTTTCAGAATAACTGGGGACTTGCAATGGGGCAGAGGTGAAGACAGGAGCACTGGATGTAAGCCAATGGAACGAGCAGGCAACAATATCTATGTTAGTAAGATGTTCTATTAGAACAAATAACACAAGGCTGAAATGAACTGCACAAATAACATACTGAAAGGATCCCATTAATGTTAACAAATAGGCTCATACTTGTCCAGTATATACATATGTATATACTGGCCCCATTCTTGGATGCACACCTTAATGTGGTGAAAGGGTTTGAGTGTGTCAGTGAAGCTGAGAGTAATGCTGTCAGAAGGACAGGCTCCATCATGAGCCTGGACTCCTGGCACAGTTACCCAAGACAGAATGATCACAGCTGAGACACCAGACTAAGATGCACCCACCCTTTTAAAGGAAAACAGCTGCATCAGCAGAATAAAATGGATAGTTCTAATAGTGATGGGGCAGTAGTTACTGGGCAGCAGTGGTGGTGAAGGTAACACTGGCAGGGAAGGCAACAACAGTGACACTCAAGCTAACCTTTATTAGGACTGCATAGAAGGTGGCAATGGTAAACCACTGCTGAACTTTTATTATGTTAAAACCTATGATGAGACAGTCCAAAATGAAACAAGAGATAGTGCTGGAAGATGAGACTCCCAGGTCAGAAAGCACTCAATTAGCTACTGGAGAAGAGCAAGGGACAAGTATGAATAATGCTGTTGCTAATGATACAACTAGTTGAAAGTTGAAATGGCATCTAGTGGCTGATGTGCACAGAGCTGAAACAAAAGTCCAATGCTGCACAACACATACAATTTGAATGTAGAATGTGAGAAGTACAAATCAAGATAAATTAGAAACTGCAAAACAAGAAACGGAATGTATAAACATTGTCAGTGAACTATAGTGGACTGGAGATGGATATTTTCAGTCAGACAACTACACAGTGCTCTACTCTGGAAACTGCCTCTGCTACATTTTGCATCAGTAGAAACAGAGTGGCTTTAAAACTGAGGCAAGATGTAGCACAGGAAGTTAGGGGCTATAATGTAAAGAAAACCTATCAACATAACTATCGTTCAAATCTATGAGCCAACAACAGAGGCTAAAGAAGGTGAAACTGAAAGCTTTTATGCAAGCATCCAGGAGGAAATTAATCACACAACAAAACAAGACATGCTTATCATCATAGGTGATTGGATATCAAAAGTAGGAAACAAATCAGAACCAAACATTGTTGGAAAATTTGGTCTAAGGGACAGAAATGAAGCAATGCCCACAGACTGGAAATGTTCCATATACATTCCAATTCCTAAGAAAGGAGATGTCAGGGAGTGCAGTAATTATAGGACCATTGTTCTAATTTCCCAGTGGTGCTCAAGGTGTTGCAACAAAGGCTTTCACTTTCTATGGGACAAGAAATGTGTGATGGTCAAGCTGGATTAAAAAAAGAGAGACTTGAGATCATATTGCAAATATTTGTTGGCTGCAGCACACCAAAGAACTTGAGGAGAAGATTAGACTATGCTTTATAGACTAAAGCAAAGCCTTTGACTGTGTGGATCAGGAGAAATTATGGGCTGTTCTGAAAGAAACAGGTGTGCCTCAGCACTTGCTAGTCCTAATGTGTAACTTGTATTGTGAACAAGAAGCTCCTGGCAAGACAGAATACGGAGAGACAGAGTGAATTTGTATAAGCAAAGGTTTCTGAACTATCTCTGGAGACAAAGTGATGAAACTGAGACTTTCATACTTTGGGCACATCATGAGAAGGCAAGATTCTCCAAAAAAAAGACACTAATGCTGAGAAAAGTTGAAAGCAATAGGAAAAGAGGAAGGCCAAATACGAGATGAGATTGATTCCCTAAACAAAGCCACAGCTGGAGTTTGCAAGAGCTGAGTAGGCCTGTTGAGCACAGGTCATTTTTGAGATAGCTCATTCATAGGGTCGCCACAAGTCAGAAGTGTGTTGATGGCATGTAACAATAACAACAACATATACACAATGTTCTGTATTAGGGTCAAGAAAACTGGGATCACCAAAAGATATATCATCTTGTAAAGATAATGCAAATCAGAAGATTTGTACACACCTGCAAATGGCTTTGTCTTTTTATCAGCTCTGTTCTTTTAGTGTTATGGATGGCACGGTATATATGCAGAAAAGTGATGTATCTTCTAGGTGTAGCTCCATAAGGTTTACATGACTCATGGATCATCAAAAATGACTTTAAGAATTCAGGATCACCTATAACAATGCACAAATTTAGCATTCCTATAAGAGCTGAGAATATATACTGAATTGGAAACAGTAGGGAGACAAAAGCTAGTAATTTAAGAATTCTGTGTTTGTAAATATTTTGTTTGTTTGCAAAAAATCTACACTACCATTTGGGAAGTCAACTTACCAGAATTCTTCTTTTTGTATTCTTTTGGTGCTTTAATTTTTTCTTTTTCAATTGATTCAGCAAATAACATTTCAGGTATCTAAATTGCAAGGTTTGAGATTAGAACAAACTATCACTGAGAATTTTCACTGCAACAGAAATTTGCCAAGGATGTACTGTCACATAGGTGCTACCCATTATAACCTTAACAGCACAGGCAGTTTCTAGTGCAACTAACTCAATTAAAACAGACACCAACTGATGGAGCTCAACAGTTAGAATAAGAAAAACCTTTTAGCAGTGGGTTCATGGGAAAGTCGAGTAACTGTGCTGTGTCTGTTGTGGTTACACAACTTCCATACTTAACAGAAGTAAAAACAGAAAAGTAAGTACAAATTTTTGTGCCTGTGAATAAAATTAATGAACGAGGAGTATCACCAATCTGCAAACCAAAAAAAATTCTACAGCTACTTAGATTATACGTCTATATGCTTCGTGTTCATTCTCATATTTTGTCATCTACGTCAACTTCTAGGCCAACATACATTTCAACAGAACTACCCTAAAAATGTAAAGATGTAAGCACAAGAAATTAATACTACTAGAGGGAATTAAATAAAATGAATTAATCTTTATTTTATTGCTGCACTTACCTTTTTCATGCTGCTTTCAGACCAACCTTCCATCCAGAGCACCTGACATTTCTTATGGAGAGCTGGATTACTTTCACAATTTATTGTGAAATTCAAGTTAGTAGAATCCATAATCAACACAATATGAAGATTTTGCTGGATCCCTAAATGTTATGCAACATATATTAAAAGACATAAATTCTGAATAATTGCCAGATGCAACATATTAAAATTGTTCACCTGTAAAAAAAATGTATTCCTTGTTAGTTAGGGCTGCACTACATTTAGTATGACTAGAACATATTGGCTGTTAAAAGATAGCAGTAAAAATGTAATAGGTCAGATCTATAACAGTTTATGCATGTATACGGCCACATGCAAAATGCTTCTGCACATGTACTGATTAGCTGTGGCTCACATTTCCTCCCAGTGACTTCCCCTTCTGTCTTATAGGATACTGCTACTGGGGCCATAATAGGGAAAAAAGTGAATAATACTGTCTACAACATTTTGGATCTTGGCTAGTGTCAAATTTTCGAAGATAAATGGTGTAATATATATACCTAACTATTATGTAAAATAAGTATTTCCCCAAGTTTTCTTCAACTTACAAACTCTTTATTTCACCTAGAACATAATGGCTGAAATCCTGTTGAACGGTTATGCAAATCGTATAACTTCTGGAAGCAAAATTCTGTAACTTAAGAAATCTCTGTACATATCTGTCGCATACAGAGTCATGCAACTTTGTGTTTAACAGATACGTTCTGCAGAGATTTCTTAACTTATGGTAATTTTCCTCTAAAAGTTATACTCTATCTGAAAGTTTTTCTTTACCCCATATATCCTTATAACAGAATCTCCCTACATCCTTTTTTATGATTCAGATCTATATATAAAATGAAACACTTACTGTAGGTAAAATAATTGAACACAGGTCCTGTAAATCCATCTTGTGACGCTTGATCTTTCAGAGGGGACAGAAGAGGCTCCAATTCTTCTGTTGTGTATAATCCAGGAACCTCACCTATTATCAGAACAATTGTAGTCTGCTTTATACATGTGATATTAAATGTAATTAGCAATATGAACACTGTCCCTTGAAAAATCTAGTGAAAAATCTTAGAAATTCTTTCTTTATATTTGAAAAATGTTTATTGATTCTTTTTACCGTGTTTCCCCAAAAATAAGACAGGGTCTTATATTAATTTTTGCTCCAAAAACCGCATTAGGGCTTATTTTCAGGGGATGCTTTATTTTTTTCATGTACAATCTACATTTATTCAAATACAGTCATGTCGTCTTCTTCTGGTTGTTGCACAATGGTGGAGGGCAGGGTTTCACTTAACTAGGGCTTATTTTTGGGGTAGGGCTTATATTACAAGCATCCTGAAAAATCATACTAGGGCTTATTTTCAGGTTAGGTCTTATTTTCAGGGAAACAGGGTATTTCAAATGTATAGACAGATAAACGAGAGGCAGAAAGCCAACAATATTTTTCTTTCCATTATCTAACTTTATGTTTGAAATGAAACAAAAAAAAATCAATAATTATCTTCTAAAAGACCCAGCAATACTCTTGCACCTCAACCTAAAAGATTCAATTATTCCGGCCATTTTAAAAACTTCCTTAAGAGATCAAAAGCCTTTGTGTCCATTCGAATTAACTGTCATTTAGTATGCTGTCTAAATTTTGAATTGTGGAGCACAGTAAACAAAGTGTGCAATACACTCAGACAAAGGCATTTTTTGCCACCTTGCTTTCTCTTTCCAAAGCCATCTATATCTAAATGTCAATATTTCGGATCTATGGCACCAAACTTTATAAAAAAATTTATTAATGTACATTAGTGAACTTGTGTGAGCACAGTACAACATACAAGCACAAAATGAGATCAACTTAAAAAAAATCTGAAAAATAAAATGCTTCAATGAAAATGTGAGTACTGGGTGCTATGCAGAGCCATAGAACTATTTATGTCAGTACAGGTGATCTATCAAATCAGTCAGACTCATTATTCTTCAAAATATCTAGCACACTCTACACTACATGATATGACTTGGAATCCAGTGCTTATAGCATTCTGCAACTGTTTTCACTTTAGAGTGTTATAGATACAGCACCAATCAAGAGCTGTTGGTGGATGTTCTGGGAGGAGGTAACAAGTGGGGTACCCCAAGGCTCAGTCCTGGGCCCGGTGCTCTTCAATATTTTTATTAATGACTTGGATGAGGAACTGCAGGGAATGCTTGTCAAATCTGCAGATGATACCAAATTGGGCGGAATAGCTAATGCGGTGGCGCTGTGGGTTAAACCGCAGAAGCCTCTGTGCTGCAAGGTCAGAAGACCAGCAGTCGTAAGATCGAATCCACGCAACGGAGTGAGCTCCCATCACTTGTCCCAGCTCCTGCCAACCTAGCAGTTCGAAAGCATGCAAATGCAAGTAGATAAATAGGTACCACCACGGTGGGAAGGTAACAGCGTTCCGTGTCTAAGTCACACTGGCCATGTGACCACGGAAACTGTCTATGGACAAACGCTGGCTCTATGGCTTGGAAACGGGGATGAGCACCGCGCCCTAGAGTCGGACACGACTGGACTAAATGTCAAAGGGAACCTTTACCTTACTAGCTAATGCCCTAGAAGACAGAAACAAAATTCAAAATGACCTTGATAGGATGGAGCACTGGGCCGAAAGCAACAGAATGAAATTCAACAAGGATAAGTGCAAAGTACTGCACCTCGGAAAAAGAAACCAATTCCACAGTTACAAGATGGGGGATACCTGGCTCAGCAAAACAATGAGGGAGAAGGATCTTGGAATTGTCGTAGATCACAAGCTAAATATGACCCAACAGTGCGATGTGGCTACAAAAAAGGCAAATGCTATTTTAGGCTGCATTAATAGAAGTATAGTTTCCAAATTCCGCAAAGTGCTAGTCCCCCTCTATTCAGCACTCGTTAGGCCTCACCTTGAGTATTGTGTCCAGTTCTGGACACCACATTTCAAGAAGGATGCTAACAAATTGAAACAAGTTCAGAGGAGAGTGACAAGGATGATCAGGGGGCTGGAAACCAAGCCTTATGAGGAAAGGCTGAAAGAATTGGGCATGTTTAGCCTTGAGAAAAGAAGACTGAGGGGTGATATGATAGCACTTTTCAAATATTTGAAAGGCTGTCCTACAGAGGAGGGGCAAGATCTGTTCTCGATCATCCCAGAGTGAAGGACACGCAACAATGGGCTCAAGTTAAAGGAAGCCAGATTTCGGTTGAATATCAGAAAAAACATCCTAACTGTTAGAGCAGTACAACAGTGGAACCAGTTACCTCGGGAGTTGGTGAGTGCTCCAACACTGGAGATATGCTTTGATTGTATTCCTGCATTGAGCAGGGGTTTGGACTTGATGGCCTTGTAGGCCCCTTCCAACTTCACTTTTCTATGATTCTATGATGTCTGAATGCTCTCTGAGCAAATTTTAAATTATCAGTAAGGGTTTCTTACCCACAACAGTCCAACAATAAGAAGAACATGATTTGAAAATGACGGCACAACAAACTATGGGTGTGGATTCTGCTCACAAAAAAAATGAAGACTCATAATTTTAAAATTTTTGAATATATGTCTTTTGCACCAAGCTCATATTGAAATACCTTGGGAATTTAGAAGTATAACAAAGATGACCCCACTGGCTTGAACACTGACCTTGCTTACATTGGGCAATGCATTGTTACAGTTTTTAATCTATTATTTTACAGTCACCTGAAGACAATAAGCTGTTGACCATCTCAAGAAATGTGGGTTGCACAAATTGATAATCCTCAAGCAACAATACAACATGTTGAGCTTCAATTCCTGCAAGCTGCATCACCTGGAAAAAGGAGAGTCATTTCTTTTAATTTTAATTTACTTTTTTTTTTTTAATTTTCAGATATAAACTATAGGCACATACTATACACATCTTTAGTTTCAGTTTCCATCAATACTGAAAGATTTAAATCTCAGCAGGATCAAAGAAACTGAAACTTCTATAATAAATGATTTGGAATGTTACAAATAAAAGACCTCAGATCAGGCTTTTCTTCAATTTAAGCGCTAAACTAGAAGAGAAACCAGTTTCTAAGTAGAAAGTGATAAAATGCTATTCTTCTAGACACTTTTTTCCTTCAAAGCTGCCCTTTCTGAACATTCAAGATGCAAATGAAGTCTGCTTTTTACCTCCTAAGAATCATCAACAAATAAGGGAAAACTAATTTGCACCTTGATGAACTGCAGGAATTTCACGGTATGATAAATAGAGATGGGGGTATTTCTATTCGAATACGAATACCCCCGCACAGCTGGATTTAACAAGAGGCAGGACAATCCACTCATGTGTCCGGCGGTGGCGGCAGCCTCGGTCAGCCTTCCAATCACTCCCAGAGCGTTGCTCTCTTTCCGCTCATCTAGCCACTCAGCAGCCATGCAGGGAGACTCGTCCTCCCTCCCTCTGCCTGGAGTTAGCTAAGCGCTCCGGGAGTGACTGGAAGGCTGACTAAGGCTGCTGCCGCCGCCGGACACATGAGTGAACGGTCCGGCCCCAGGGGCCAGACCTTCATTAAGTCCAGCTGTGAGGGGGTATCCGTATTCGAATACAAATACCCCCATCTCTAATGATAGAAACATCTATTACCTTTTAAGAAAGCTTCGATTTTAACTGGAAACCTGGCATCTTGTATAGTTTGCTCCTCAGTGTCAGACAGGTCTTCCTCCTGTCAAGTTCACCAAGCTATATAGTATTTCACTATTTAATTTGTATGCAGGTTAATTAAGCTGTCGATTATTTCAGGTTACATGCAATGAAAAAATTCTTGTTGGAAATTTTAATGTATACAGCCCAACACCTGTAGGTTTCAACCACATGCAGCACAGACTGGGTGGCTGGAACTTAGTGTAAACAGTGTGTCAAGGGCACAGATCCACATATAAACATGTCTCCAGAAATAGAGTGCAGACTGAAGAAATCAACAGTAGGATAGCTGTGCCTGGGAGTGAGCAAGAGCTGAACCCCTAATCACACGTCTTTAAACAATTGCGCAGATCTTTTTCTACTTTCTACTACAAGTAACACGTTCTACTTCACTTTTCTTTATACATCAAATACTTTCTATTTTAATTTACAGTTGTAACTACATGTTTTATACAGTGCGTTTAATGTCTCTATAATTATGTGTAATTATATGTGAACTATATCAGCTGACATATTTCCAGTGATACTACCATTCATAAAGTGTGGTATGTGAATAACAGGACAAACAAAAATATACTGAGGGAAGAATCAGTTAAATTATAAAAAAAGTACATTAAGAACAAACAGCAATTCATGCATATTAATCCAAAAATCTTATAAAACTAAAGCAAAATACATTGGAAAATCTATGGATTCATAATTATTTATAAAGAGTACTTTAAACTCATTTTATAGATGAACATAGTTTGGTTCAATTCAGTCTGAACTGAACCTTTATACACACTGGTTGAAATCCCATTGCTTAGTGTAGTAAGTTGCAGTAGAATAGGCCCATTGAATCAGTTTTGTGAGTCAATTCTTCCACAGGTTCCACTGATCCAAATAAGTCTACATTAATTGCAATCTGCTACACAAAAATAAGTCACAAATAGAGTAGACCCACTTGAACCAATGAAACTGACAGAAGAGTTGATTCACCAAATCCCCACTGATTCAGTGGGCCTAGTCTAGTATGACTTATTACACTAAGCCAGTGATTCCCAAACCTGGATCGCCAGATGTTCTTGGACTAAAATTCCCAGAAAATCCTGTGCTGGTAAGGATTTTTGGAAGTTGTAGTCCAAGAACATCTGAGAACCTAAGATTGGGAACCACTGCACTGAGCAACAGGATGCCAGCGTATCATATAAATCTTGTGCTTGTGGGCTGGATAGCACAATTTTTACGATTTCTATAATTTTTAGAAGCAATTGGAATAGCACAAACTATTTGTCTATTACAACTTACATGTTTCAGATCATTTTTGAATTGTTTCATGTCATAGCCTCTGGAAATCTTTGGTGTAATCAGAATAGCTCCATGCATGTGACTGACTAAAGATGTAACAGTTCGACGACCTACTCCACTACAGCCTGCTAACAGAAGAGACCCGCCAGGAAAACTAAGCACTCTGTCCACTCTGGACACATAGTCAAGGACTTCTGGGAAAAGCAAAATTTCTATTTCATGGTTATCTCGTGCATAGTGAATAATACCCTAAGAGGAAAAAAAAAGATAGGTAAACAACTGCAAATGCAACAATTAAAAATATGGAACAGTTTGGAAATCATGCTGATTCGGACTTATACCATCACCACTTCTTGAGATATTCTAACTACACTGGGGAATTATAGAAATCTTTTCACCAACTAGAAAACAGTATTAACCAGCCAAGCAGGACTGCAAATTAGAGATGAGCATGAACCAGTTTGTCTCAGTTCTTGCCGGTTTGTAAAGGTGGCAACACAGGTGCTGCTGCTCCCCTCCCATGCCTCCTCAGCCAATTTAGCCAGCCACCAGGCTCAGCTTGCTTGCTTTTTCCACCTCCTCGGCTAATTTCCAGTCAGGAGCTAGACCACACTGCCCTTTTGTCTGAGTTGGGAGATCAGCCAAGATGGTCAGGCATAGAAGTCTGAGCTGTTGCCTGAACTGGAAGATCAGTTGAGGAGGTGGAAAAAACAAGCAAACTGGGCCTGGTGAATAGCTGATTGAGCCAGAGGAAGTGGGGAAAGGGAGCAGCAGCGTATGTGCTGCCACCTTTACGAACTGGGAGAAACTGGGATGAACCGGTTGGTGCCCATCTCTACTGCAAAATGAAGAAAATGTCTGCATACATCCACTAGGTAATTCTTTCATATTCCAGGTATCCTCATTCTTCAGTGATTCTTGCCTTTAACAGCATTCAGGAACAGTATCTGATCAGCTAAAAAAATGTAGGTGTGGGATGAAATGTGACGGTCTTAGAACTACCTTATCCAATCTTTTTATTTTGATACAAGCATTGTATCTAGCTCCCCCTAACTGGGAACAGTGGAAAACACATACCTTAATATTATTTATCTAGGATCTGGTTCACATATGCATGGTGATCACTTTAATGACTGTGGCCAAAATCCAATTGTACTTCCATAACCAATATCAGTGGAATTGAGACTTTCTTCTCCAGAATCACTACTGAAAAATGTTTATGGTACCAAAAATCTATTCCAAATGATTTCCTAGCCTTCTGAGGTAGGTTTTAGGGTGCATGGAAGGAACAGGGGATTGTCATTCTGGGGCATGCAGTAGGATCCAGTGGTCATACAGTATCATATGCTGGCCTGTGACATCCACTGATGATTTGAATATGTATAACAAGCAGGGTTAAACTTTGCTTTATCTCACTTCTCCCTGGACTCAGTTCTTTTCAGTAGATCAGTTTTCACATTCATCTATAATCCAACAAATTTTAAGCACTCATTTAGCAATTAGGAAACTCCTCTGATGACCTTGCATGGCTCATGCAGACAGGCAAGTCACCACTGGATGATGAAGTCAACATAAAATAAACATGTATTTCAATCTTCCATTTCTCACTCCTGTCCTTGAGAAATAGTTAAAATGCATCATATTCTCCATATTTAAAAAGGAGGAAATACCATTTTGTGACATAATTCCAAGTAAGTGTGCACAGAATAGCCATAGTCAAGTAGAAGAAGTTGCCTATAAAAACAGTTTACAATGCAAGTATGAATTCTGGGGATCTAATATATAGTCACAACAAGTCATTCTGCAATCGCACTTTTTTTTAAAAAAAAAATTCATTTCACCCTTCATTGCCATGAAGAAACCTTTGTAGTACGTATGGAATCCCCACAAAAAAACTCAAATATGAGCCCCTGGCTAGTCTGAATTCCCAGCAGTCATGTGGATGGACACCATTTCTCATTTCTGTAAGCTGGGAAAGCGCCCCAGAGGGAGACCACAGCTGCGATACAAGGATATTTGCAAGCGGGATCTGAAGGCCTTAGGAATGGACTGAAGGATGCCTACACAACTGACTCAAGCAGTAAGATTCAGGCATCCCTCCTTCCAGCTAGCAAGCAGAAACACAAACAACATATTCTACAAGCAGAATTTAGATTTCCTTGACATGTGTTTAGTCTAAGAAAACTATATTTATTTAAATGCAAATATCGGAAAATTCCTCTTTAACATATCCATCATTTTGAAATACCTTTCTGATAACATCTTTTAGGTCTGCTGAGGTAAGTTTGCCAAGTGGCCTTCCATGGGGTGGCAGGGTCTGTCCTGGGGCCATAATAATTCCTAGCTCGTGATGAGCTCCCCATGTCACGTAGAAACTGTCTGTGAAAATATAATGAAAGCTGGGTGAGTATTTTAGATTTTGGAACAATAATTTATTTATTCATTTTATTTCATAATTTTTATACCTCCACCCCAATTCGTGCAAGGCAGGTGGTTAACAAACAATAAAATCAAACAGAAATAATAATGAATCAAACAATAACAATAATAAAATAAAGGACAAATCCCATCAACTAGAGCATCACGAAATCAAGAGAACATGGACGTTACTCATAATAAGGGTGGGCAGGGCAAGTGGCAAACTCATTTAAGGACTGCAAAGCAGGAAAAGAAACTGTTTTACTTCATTTTACCTGCCATATTGTCCAAAATATCAGACCCCCAATCTCCTTGAAATACTTTCATTAAAATATTATCAAATACATGAAGTTCCTTGGCCCCAACAATTTTGTCACGGAAGAGACGGCGTGCTTCATAAGCAACAATTTCCAAAACAGTATCTACCGTGTGTGTTGATTCCCCTGTGAAGTACATATTGATAATCCATCATTATAAATTACAGAATTCAAAAAACTGAAAATGTATATTTCAACATACAGACAAAACTAAACTAGAAATATACGTTACATACCATAAGAATACCATCAAGAGGCGGGGGGGGGGGGGGAAGAAAAAGAAAATTTGAAAATGGAGTTTCAAATCTGTTCCAGATGTACATGCTGAAATAGAACTCTTTATAAGCAAGTTGGCAATGACCTTATGGCCACAAAATGATATATATATATTGTCTAACAGTGGCTGCACTGAAATGTACCTACAAACTAGACAGCAAAACCACATATCAGGAAAGAGATTTTACATCCAAAATCAAGCCATGAGGTGACCAGTGCACATATCTGATTCTGCTGCCACAGCTCAATCATATCACATCAGTCTATTCTATTCTTCTCTTTCATTTGTGCTCAACCCTAGTAAATATTTTAAAGCCAGACATGCTGGGGGAGAAGACTTGCCAGAAGAGTGTAAAGAAAAAAGAATATACCCAATCTCAGAAACTTACTTGCACTGCTTGGGTAGGAAGCCAGTCTGAAAATGTCACAAACGAAGGCTATAGGCCTGATATATTCTGATGTTACAAAAATGAACACCTATGGTAATTTCTGGCCATTTTTATGCATCTTTTAAAAATGTAAGCATCCTGTTGCTTGGTAGAGTAAATTACACTAATGGAGGTCCACAAAATCAATGAAGATTTAGTGAGTAAACTCCTCCATAAGTTTCATTGATTCAAATGGATCTACTCTAACTATGACTATGCTAAAGTAATGTGCAGCTAGAATAAGCACATTTGAATAAGTGGAACGTATCAAGGAGTTGACTCACTAAATCCCCAATGCTCTAGTACTACTTCCCATGCTAAGTAACAGGATTTTGGCCACTGATTACATTTTGATAGGAATTTTTGCTATGAATGCTTATCCAAACAGCAGCATCATACTGCAAGAATATAAACAAAAGATGTTACACTTAGTCAATGGAATACTGGATCTCCAGTAAGTCTTCAGCCCACTGAAACTACCTTAAGCCTGGTAAAACAAATGCTAAGTTTAAAGCCAGAGCAAGCTGTCTAACCTAGGATCTCAGCCACAGAAATCTGCTTGAATTATTTTAGAAGTATTTCTTCAGAACTGCTTTTCTTTGAATAGCCATGGTATTTAAGAAGCAAAAATGCTTGTGATTTTTTTTAAAAAAATCAGTGAATCACTTGGCATTCTACCAACTTTTTAAAATGTTAATGTCCATGCCTTATTAATGAGATCGTTGCTAAACATTAAAGTCCCACAGGAGTTTTCTTTTATTCCTATTGCTCGCCTCTTTTATTTCTGTCGCAAAGGAGAAGCATAGGAATCCATAAAATTCTTCACAGATTAACCTAATTTGTTCCAGGTGATGACGAGGTGGGAAGGCTCCTGCATTTGAAATCATAGGGGCGCTAGCTGCAAAATGGCAGAACAGGGCTTGGGGAACCCCAAGGTTTGCAAAGTACAATTTAAATAAAAACACTAAGTGGGCATCCCCAAAACAGCACGAGGGCTGAATACACATAGTCAACATCTGACTGACTAATGAGTGGAAGAATTTTAATTCTATGAGGAAACATATATTATATAGGTGGTCAAAGTGCAGTTCACATATTGCACATAATCTCACAGGGGCCCTACTGCACTATTTCAGAACCCCTTGCATCCAGGACCATCATAGAATTTTTAATTATCATTCATAAAGCCCCTTGTGCCCTCTAGGGAGTGTGCAAGGCAATACTGCCATGTTTTTGAGGGAGAATACGTCTGAGATTCCATGACCCAGTATTTAATTTTTGGGGGGAGGGAAAGCCACTGGAGACCATATGGAGGCTCCATTGGGGGGATGTACTAATACTGTTTTTAAAGGGAAAAAGTCAAGGGTTAGGCATATGTGGCTGTCAGGCCACTAAAAGGTGGCTACCCTAGTCACAGCTCCTTAATGCTTTACTCTGCAGAATATGCCAGGATTACTTACCGCCAGTTAGATCATATCTGAACAACCCTAAAACCCACTGAGTAAGAATACAGGGTGTAAACAGGTAGTGGCTGTGGTCATCAACTGTGAATTTTGCTCGAATCTGAAAACACAGATGATATCAAAACAAACTCTATTTTTAATTTCACCAATATACTACAGAAATTTTCTACATTTTTATACAAAGTGCATAAATTTACATGTTTACTCAGATATGCATATTATTTAGTTCAGTGGCTCTTACTCCCATATAAATGGGACAGGGAACCTTATTCAGTCCAAGAGCCAAATTCCCAACTCAGAAGAGTCTCATGACCCACATTCCATCTTTGGACATGGGCAAAGGTAGAATGAGCAGTCTCCAAATTTTTTTGTTGCCAATTTTATGTATATCCATAAGTAAGACAAGCCTATGCATGACTTTTGTCCATAAGCAGGGACACCTTTCTCCCCATAACAGACTCAAAGCAGCTCACAATAAGTTAAAACAAGCCTATAGTCAACACTAATAATCACAATACAGCAAGACATAATATTAAAAACAATTAAACACATATTAAAACTACCATTAAAAACACTTTTAAAAGCATTTCAAATGTTTTTTACTATAGGGAGCATGAACAGCACATCTAAATAGAACAAGACTCTATGGCACAAGGTTTAGACCTAAGCAGAACTAAATCACTCAAAATAGTTCTCCCCAGGCCTCATCAATCTCCCGCAGGGAAGAACTCTAATCTCTAGTAAGCAGTGGGTGAGAAGCAAAGGCATCTTCACACTCAGCCAAAAAAGAAAAAAAAAACCTAAGGGAAGAAAAAGCTTTAATTGTTGATTGGAGGTACAATACAATCCGCTAGGGAAAAGGTGGGAAGAAGCTTGCAGGAGAGCCTGGGAATCCCGTTGGCTCAGTTTCATGTTCTTTCAGAGAAGATCCAGCTTTGTTAATTCACAGCCAAACAGGAAACACAAGGACATTCAACATATACACTTTCTTCCAAATGCTATATACTTATGTAATGCAGTCTAGTTTCTCTAAAAGGCACAGCGGCAACTAAACATTCACAATCCCAAATGTGATTACAAGGAAAGCAACGAATTTATACAGTGAGGAGCGTAGAATAAATTCAGCTTAAATACAGAGGTAAATGGAATACATGCACAAGCAGTTTACAAAGCAGCAAATATACATATAAATTAATAGGTTTAATAGCTTCATTAGTACCATTAGCCATTTTTCTGCTTCATAGGATATGTTTCAATGGAATCAGGTCCAGATATTAAGTTGGAAACCACATCTGCAGCTTGGTGTAATATGGGTGCCAATGAAATGATTTAGCAGAATGAATCGTATCTTCTAAATAGCTGAGATTATCGTTCATTAAATTTCAGTGATTTTTGCCTCTTAGCAAAATCTTAGCTTCAGTACAGATGCTGTTTCAAGATACTGAATGTATTTGACAGTGTATCCTTTAACACAGTCTAGTATGCTGTTAGATCTCCCTGAGGGCATATGTCCATATGCAATGCCAGTTTAATCTGGCCTTTCTTCCCCTGTTGCAGCTCTCCAGGGCATCAGAACTCTGCTCCAGAGAATTTCTCAATTACTCAGAGCAGTTTTTAAGATGCATGGAGGATTGTGGAGGCCAGGATTGCTGATTTATTCTGTCAGAAGAAGTAAGATCCACCAGAAATACACCATCTAATCCTCGCAAACATCTGTAATATTTACTCCCCACTCCAGATTACAGCAATACTGCACAATGTTAACTTCACCCCAAAAAATGAAGAAGAAAAGAAAAAAAGAAATCTTACTCTTCAAGTTCCCCTGAAATGCATATATTTCTCAGAGTTTGGAATGTATCTTAGCTCATGAGGACGTGAATGAATTACCTGCTCATATACTTGAACCATAGAGCCTGCCAACTGATGGATTTTTGCTAAAGATCCCCAAGCAGGATGATTCTTTAGATTCTTGTGGAGCACAGGTTCTAAGTATGCACTATAAATGGTTTGTAGTTGGTCTCTTTCTGGGTAACTAGAAAATAGAGTCGGAAGAATCAACTAAATTTCTACAATTATTGAAAATTTATTTGTAACGTTTACTTGTAACTACAGCTATCACTATCTGACTTGAACAGACTAAAAATGAAACACAGTGTTAACATAATTGAAGGTTTCCATCTGAAAGACTGCTCTAGCATTTGGTTAAGAATCTTGAAATTTATAGAACAAACAAACCCATTTTAAAAACTCTACAACCAACCAATGGCTGAGACCCAGTAACATAAAGCTATGCTGCATAAATCTGATGATGTTCTCAGCTGTGGCCATATTTTGATAATTAAAAGTTTCCTACTCTTTCAGTCTGGGGAAGCCTTTTGGCACAGCAGGACAGAGGTGGAAAGTATTAATTGTCTGAAAATCGCCACCACTGGTCCCACCCTGTCTGCCAGGACCAGCAGATGTAATTTTCAGTCGTTCAGTCCTCCTGCCCCAATCCTACTATCCTCAAAGGCTTCCTTAGGACCAAAAGGATTCTAAGGGATGCTTCAGAATCTTTGGGTAGGGATAAGAAACTTTTAATTACCAAAATACAGCCATGGTTGATGATATGCCACAACTTTATAATACTGAATTTCAGCCAATGTTTCTTTAACAACTCTGAAAAGAATAAAGTAATTGATGTGATTTAAGATAATGTAAATCCATACTCTCTTTTAATTATCAAAATACAATCTCAAAAATGATAGAATGATTTCAATACGAATCCAAGGCAGACCTCTCAACATCACAGTAATCCAAGTTTATGCACCAACCACCGATGCTGAAGAGGCTGAAATTGACCAATTCTATGAAGACCTACAACACCTTCTAGAACTGACACCAAAGAAAGATGTTCTTCTCATTATAGGGGACTGGAATGCTAAAGTAGGGAGTCAAGAGATAAAAGGAACAACAGGTAAGTTTGGCCTTGGAGTTCAGAACGAAGCAGGGCAAAGGCTAATAGAGTTCTGTCAAGAGAACAAGCTGGTCATCACAAACACTCTTTTCCAACAACACAAGAGGCGACTCTACACATGGACATCACCAAATGGGCAATACCGAAATCAGATTGATTATATTCTCTGCAGCCAAAGATGGAGAAGCTCTATACAGTCAGCAAAAACAAGACCTGGAGCTGATTGTGGCTCTGACCATCAGCTTCTTATAGCAAAATTCAAGCTTAAACTGAAGAAAGTAGGAAAAACCACTGGGCTAGCCAGGTATAATCTAAACCAAATCCCTTATGAGTACACAGTGGAAGTGAAGAACAGATTTAAGGAACTAGATTTGGTGGACAGAGTGCCTGAAGAACTATGGATGGAGGCTCGTAACATTGTACAGGAGGCAGCAACAAAAACCATCCCAAAGAAAAGGAAATGCAAGAAAGCAAAGTGGCTGTCCAACGAGGCCTTACAAATAGCAGAGAAGAGAAGGGAAACAAAATGCAAGGGAGATAGGGAAAGCTACAGAAAATTGAATGCGGACTTCCAAAGAATAGCAAGGAGAGACAAGAGGGCCTTCTTAAATGAACAATGCAAAGATATAGAGGAAAACAATAGAAAGGGAAAAACCAGAGATCTGTTCAAGAAAATTGGAGCCATTAAAGGAACATTTTGTGCAAAGATGGACATGATAAAGGACAAAAATGGTAGGGACCTTACAGAAGCAGAAGACATCAAGAAGAGGTGGCAAGAATACACAGAGGAATTATACCAGAAAGATCTGGATGTCCCGGACAACCCAGATAGTGTGGTTGCTGACCTTGAGCCAGACATCCTGGAGAGCGAAGTCAAGTGGGCCTTAGAAAGCATGGCTAACAACAAGGCCAGTGGAGGAGATGGCATTCCAGTGGAACTATTTAAAATCTTAAAAGATGATGCTGTTAAGGTGCTACACTCAATATGCCAGCAAGTTTGGAAAACTCAGCAGTGGCCAGAGGATTGGAAAAGATCAGTCTACATCCCAATCCCAAAGAAGGGAAGTGCTAAAGAATGGTCCAACTACCGTACAATTGCACTCATTTCACACGCTAGCAAGGTTATGCTCAAAATCCTCCAAGGCAGGCTTCAGCAGTATGTGGACCGAGAACTCCCAGAAGTACAAGCTGAATTTCGAAGGGGCAGAGGAACTAGAGACCAAATTGCTAACATGCGCTGGATTATGGAGAAAGCCAGAGAGTTCCAGAAAAACATCTACTTCTGCTTCATTGACTACGCAAAAGCCTTTGACTGTGTGGACCACAGCAAACTATGGCAAGTTCTTAAAGAAATGGGAGTGCCTGACCACCTTATCCATCTCCTGAGAAATCTATATGTGGGACAGGAAGCAACAGTTAGAACTGGATATGGAACAACTGATTGGTTCAAAATTGGGAAAGGAGTACGACAAGGCTGTATATTGTCCCCCTGCTTATTTAACTTATATGCAGAATACATCATGCGGAAGGCTGGACTGGATGAATCCCAAGCCGGAATTAAGATTGCCGGAAGAAATATCAACAACCTCAGATATGCAGATGATACCACTCTGATGGCAGAAAGTGAGGAGGAATTAAAGAACCTCTTAATGAGAGTGAAAGAGGAGAGCGCCAAAAATGGTCTGAAGCTCAACATCAAAAAAACTAAGATCATGGCCACGGGCCCCATCACCTCCTGGCAAATAGAAGGGGAAGATATGGAGGCAGTGACAGAGTTTACCTTCCTGGGCTCCACGATCACTGCAGATGGTGACAGCAGCCACGAAATTAAAAGACGCCTGCTTCTTGGGAGGAAAGCGATGAGAAACCTAGACAGCATCTTAAAAAGCAGAGACATCACCTTGCCGACAAAGGTCCGCATAGTCAAAGCGATGGTTTTTCCAGTAGTGATGTATGGAAGTGAGAGCTGGACCATAAAGAAGGCTGACCGCCGAAGAATTGATGCTTTTGAATTGTGGTGCTGGAGGAGACTCTTGAGAGTCCCCTGGACTGCAAGGAGAACAAACCTATCCATTTTGAAGGAAATCAACCCTGAGTGCTCACTGGAAGGACAGATCCTGAAGCTGAGGCTCCAATACTTTGGCCATCTCATGAGAAGAGAAGACTCCCTGGGAAAGACCCTGATGTTGGGAAAGTGTGAAGGCAAGAGGAGAAGGGGACGACAGAGGATGAGATGGTTGGACAGTGTCATCGAAGCAACCAACATGAATTTGACCCAACTTGGGGAGGCAGTGGAAGACAGGAGGGCCTGGCGTGCTCTGGTCCATGGGGTCACGAAGAGTCGGACACGACTAAACAACTAAACAACAACAAATCCAAACTCCTGTATTTGGTATTTCCCTTACACTATCATTTTCCGTGAGTTAATACACATTATACTGTAACTGGCCTATTTTTCTTAATTGTGGTTAATAGAGGGAGTGTTGATAGGTAGAATAGGAGGGGGACGCAATTTCCAAGTTAACCTAACTTGTGAAAAAAATTATAGGAATGATCAATAAGATACTTACTCAATTGCACACAGACGAACGATGGAAGTAAACCTGGAAGTGAGTTTATGCTTTCCCAAAGTTCCTCCAGCAGACATGGATGCTACAATTTGAATGTTTTCTAATCCAACCCACTCAAGATTTTCATCATAAAATCCCTGATATGTAAGGACCTAGTAGGGAGGATAAAATTTATAGATTTTATTTTAAAACAGTATTGCCATTATTCCCATTACTTTATTTAAAAGATGAAATATATGAAGGATCTACTGCTTGCAGAAAGGACATGCTACACACACATGGGTATTTCCGTGCACGAACAAACACTCTTGGGAACATCCTAGAGCTACGTTCCTCCCCTTCACTAATATACTCATCCACCCAATGGTCAGTCTTCAGTATCTGCTACCAGCACACAATTGTGAATTAGTGTGACAGAAGGGAAGTTAGGTGGGTTTGTGAATTCACAGATGGACGCTTGAAGAATACAGTTACAGGTAAGTAACCTGTCCTTCTTCTCCATTGTCTCTGTGATTCACAATCATGGATAACTCCCAAGATCCCTTATTGGCTGGTGGGATATCTCAGCAGCATAGTAGACAGCTGTACTTGACCGAATGGTGCATCCAGCTTGGCTCTAACATCTAGTCTATAATGGTCCACAAAGGGCAAAGGTTGGGACCAAGTTGCAGCTTTGCAAATGTCCTGCAAATGAACTCTCTTTAAAAGAGCTGTTGGTGGTTTTGTGAGCTGGGTTAACACCATAGATAGAGACCACTGAGGTGTTGGTAGTTTTATGTTTGGGTAGATATTATTTAAACCCTTCAAAAACCTCTTAACTATTGGGTTAGCAAATAGTTTTGATTACCATAGACTTTCAGGTTGATTTGCCACAATTGCTGATAAACAAACCTTCAAAGAGGTCAGAGAAAGAATTCTCTCTTTAAGATGTAAGAGAAAAGATAGCATATGCATGGATGTTGATGAGTATGGTTCATTCATACAATCCACAAATTGTATCATTTTCCCCATTTAAAATAGAAGCATTTTCTAGTAGATTTTTTTCTAGACTCTATCAGTACTTTAGCTATTTGGGAGGGAGGGGGGAATTCCCTATACACCGTTAGCTTGAGTTTCTCTTTATCTGGATGATGGGCCTTCTCCTGGTGATATGTTATTAAATCTAGAATTACTGGCAGTCTCAAACTGTCCTTTGCCATTTATAATATGGTTGTAAACCACAATTGGCATGACTGACTATAGAGTTATCAGTATAGTATTTGTTCTCTCCTGTCTGATCTTGGCAACTATCAGATGTATTAAAGGGGAAAGAGGGCAAAGCTATATCAGAGCATTCAATCATGTTTGAGCAAATGCATCTCCCCTGGAGTTTCTGTCCTGTCTGGCCCAAGAATAATATATTTTTCATTTACTGTTCTCTTGTGTTGCAAAGACGTAATTATAATTATTTGCTTGTACACTTTGTTTGACAACTTCTATTCATGTTTGCATCTGATTTCTGCCCAGAGCATCTTGAATTTGATTGTCCTCCACAAAAATGTGATTCAGCACAAGGTAAATGTTTCTCAATGCACCATTCCCATAAATGTGCAGTCAGTAATAGCAAGGCCATTGAATGTGTGGCATCTTGTTTGTTTATATAATATATTGTGGTGCAATTGTCTGTCATCACCTGCATAACTTTTTTCACCATGATGGACTTGAAAGCCTTCAGATCTTTGAAGACTGCTAACAGTCCTTTTTAGTGCATTATTTCTGTTTTAATTCTACTTATTTTAACATTGTGAACTGCCTTGAGTCCCCTCAATGAGAGAAAAGTGGTCAACCCCCCCCAAAAAAAACCTCTCTAATTATTTATATGCTATATATTTTCTTGAAGAAATCAATGTGCATAAATTTCCTTTCCCTGACAATGGGTTCCCCAAACTGTTAAACTAGCATTTCTCATTATTGCAACAGAGGGTTGGGGTCATCAGAACAGCATGCACATCTCTAGATAGGTTCTGTCTTGCCACTATAGAAGTTGAAGTGCTAGCTCCACTGTTACTCTTAGCTTTTTCCAAATACTGTCATTAATGTTTTTGAAACACAAAAGGGACCAAGACTGAAGAGTTCTTATTCTGGATCTTGCACGAACTATCAATGCTGTAGTTGATATCATTAATCCCAGCAATCCCTAAGCTGTGCGAGCAGTAACTTTTTTGTTTGGCTTGAACTTTGAAGCCATGGAAATTATCATGTCCACTCTTTCTAGTGGGAGAAATGTTATTTCTTTTTTGGAGTCCAAAACTGCTTCGATGTAATGGATTGTATTTGTCAGTTGAAGATGTGACTTTTTCATATTGACTCGTAAACCACAATCTGACAGTAATTGTAGTGTCATTCTTACACTTATATCCAATTTTTCCTTCAAATTCATCACAATCAACCAACCATATCTATCTCATCAACACTTAAGGCAAAATTCTTGTTTTAACAACTGACCATTTTACTTTGTAGGTTGATGTTGGCTTGTACTTCCGTTGAGTCGCTTGCTGCTTGCAAAACTCAAAGATGGTTGTGATGATGTCCTCCATTTATCTGCAGGAGATCTCCCTCTCTTTTGTAGGTTTATTGTGTTTTTCAGGAGTTTTGTAGTGTTTTTAGTATACTGGGAGGTAAAACCCATGTGTTTCACTGTGTTTCTCTTTTTACACAGGTCTTCCATTATGTCATCTGTTTTGATGTTGAAGAGGCCTTCTCCATCAAAAGGTAGGTTCTCTAGACAACATCTGGATTCCACTCATACTCCTGATGATCTTGATCAGGCATACCTTTTTTAAAACCACTGCTGCAAATATGTTTTTAGCTGCAAAATCTGAAGCATGTCTTGAAGAATGGTTCTGTTGTAATGCCAACAATAGGACTTCTTATTTGAAAGTTAGTCAGAGTTCTTTTATCCTCCAGGAGGGTCATCAAAAAATGATGGTATACTGCCATTGCTGCCTGATAATTAGCAACTCTGATTCCCAGAGCTGCTGTTAAATTCATCTACCTATTACTTCCTTCTTTATTTATTAGTGTTGTGTGTGACTTCCTTTTAGATCTTAATTTCCAAGCCTCTATAATTATTGAATCTGGTTGACTATGTTTTAGTAGGAAAAATGGTCCCTCTTCCTGAACCTTATACAGATTTTCTGTTCTCTTTGAAAGTGGCAAAGAGGAAGATTTTTGCAAAGATTCTTTTACTAAATCTGATAAAATTTGCCGTGTTGAATTTGCACTGGTTGAACAGTGTTACAGCGTACCTTTTTAAACAATGGGTAAGTTTTTAGTGCAGATGGTCTATGTACCTCTATTTGCAAAGATATTGCATTCTTAGTATCATGTCAGAATATGTTCTTATGTCTTCTGATGGAGATATATCATTAGAACATCCAACATTGGAATCAGGAGATACTGTATTAAACAAATAGATGGTGAAGACTTCTTTTCAATCTCTGTATCAGAAGTCTCTTGTTTACTTTGCATTACTGTTGTTGACTGTTCTACGTGTTCCTCAACACACTTCTATTTAGGTTTGTAAGCTTCTCATCTTTTCATATTGATATTACTGGATCAGATTCTTTTGAGCTCAATATTGAAATTATCTAACCCAAATTTCTATCTTTAAATATCTCCTTCTGTATTCTGCCAAGCTAATCTATATGATCTCAGCAGTTTTTCTCCAGTATCGAGCCATGTGATTGATGTCAAGGTTGTTTTTCTGCATCTACAGTAGAATGTCCTTTATGTTTCTTTTGTTGTTTATGTTGACCAGATTCTGGTGTCACATGAGCGTCCATAACAGAGAACTACATTCCAGTATCGGTGACCTTCTCAATTTTGAATGCCTTGATGCTGATGGTTTCTGGGCTGTTAGAACTGAAGGAGACCTTGATCTCAACGTATAATTGTATTGGCTCTGGCATATTTCTTGAGCCCATCTCTCATCAAAATGTGGCATCGGAGCATGCCAGTCAGCACCTACATACTATAGTGACATACTATGGTCAAATAATATGAGGGAAACATTGGTCTACCTCATCTGATTGAGCTCTCTCAGGGGGTGATTGTAAATATCACCTCTCTCTAGTCATGCCCTTTCTTCGTGTTGGGAATCTCAAAACTGATTGAGATCAAGATCTTGAAGATCCATGTCAGTCACCCAAATTTTGATGTTTAGTGTCTAAGATGGTTTTATTGAGTTCAGGTGAACTCAATATTTGTCTCTGGACAGAAACACCAGAATTGCTTCTTGGCGACATCTGTGTTTCCTGGTCTGAAGGATCAGCTTGTTCCTCTGATATCAAGCCCAAGCAAACAATCTCTTCAGTCTCTCTGGATCAGATGTATCCGTGTAGAAGGGCCCACTACCATCAGTGCCAACTGTTTTTTTGTTTTTGTTTGTTTGTTTTTGGTCTTTTCTCTTGTTTTTAAGATTCAGAAGGTTCCATTTCTGAGACCTTTTCCTGAATGTCAAAGAGATTAGTGTCAAAGGTCAAAGGTTTTGATGGTTTGATGCAACCTGTTGCAACTTAGGTAAGTCAATACTGACTCTGAAAATTTGATACTTGTTTTGGCTGGAACTGATTCTGATGTTTTAGTTTGTAGAGATTCTTGCTCATCTAAGCGACCAACCTCCATTATTAATTTTTTTTTAAATGACATTCATACAGATGTTGAAATTGAATCTATGGCCTTAAATGACTGTTCCCAAAGGAAGAGGAAGTAAGCAGTAAAGATAAAAAATATATATACAGCTGATTATATTTTATCAGTAAAGTGTGCTCCTAAGATGCTGCCTTAGCAATAGTTAGAAGGGAAGAAGGAATAACCACTGGGTGGACAAGTATAATAGTGATGGGGAAGAACAAAGCTCTAGAATGTTCCTGAGAGTGTTTGCACAGATGCAGAAGTATCCTTGTATGTAAATCACAGAGACCACAAAGAAGAACCTTTTTCCACCCTCAAACAAGGGTCAAACCAAACAAGTACAGAAGCTTATGCTTGTGAAAGTGGAGTCAATATTTTGAAAGTGAAATTTCACTCCCAAAAGCATAAGCTATTGCACAAATCATAACAATGTAATTTGACTAGGTTTTCCTTGCACTAGTTGTGCTAGCCATTCCACCAGCATTTCATAACTAAAATGTTAACATCACCCCTTAATACTGTTACCATTGATCGAAGATTGTGTTTGGCATATACAGTTGTAACCAATGTCTTTGAAAAATTTAATTTAAAGTTCACATGGCCATAGGTACGATTATATATAAACATTCCCCACAGTGATGAAAACAACATTCTATATTACAAATATTTTAATATACTTAATTACTTAAAGCAAATGTTATACATTTTTGCTTATCTAATCTAATCTTATTAATATGTGCACTTTATTTTCAAACCCAAGGTCTGATAATATACTACACATTTTGTTTAGATATTTGACAAGAATGACAGAAATATCAAAGAGCTCTGCCAGAGCTACTGTGTCAGAACAGATTAAGATAGTCATGAAGAAATAGAAATGCAGAACATAGAAATCCTTCCTACTGAATCAAGAGCTTGAAACTGAGAAGTCTGCGTACTTTTCAATATGAAGGAAAATAATTTTCTATACGAAACGCTTTAGTGAAAGTTTGTGGAAAACATGTGATGCAAAGCACAGAAGAAGAAACAAATGGAGAACTGTGGAAGTTACTATTCCAGAATTCTGGAAGCAACTCTTGTGAAACTCAAAACCAAATTCTATTCACTCACCTGTTGCAGAAAAGCCACAAGTGTGCTAGTTCCCCACTTATCAGGCTTTGGCAAATTAATATCCTTTAGGTATAAAACCAACCTTTCACAATCCTTTGGCCTATAAACTCGGCCAGTATTGGTGTTGATTATTAAGCAGGTCTGGTTTAATTTTTGCAGAAGATGCCGAGAAGTAGTCTGTGCACTACAATGAACTGTAGCAATCTGAGTCGACCGAAGCTGGGAAAAGGCATAGCGGAGTAGCATTCTAAATAGAGAAAAGATGAAAATGTAGAATTCTACACGGTGCTTTGAAGAAAATCTCTAAGGTCTACCTTAGGTAAGTCAAACGAAAATACATATGCTAATTACAAAACAAATATCGTTGATGCCTCCCATATTTTATATTTGATGCCTCCCACATTTTTAAGAGTACCTTAGAGATTAGCAAATATGATTATAATCCACTTGGTATTTAGTCAAAAACTAAATAAAACAATTTCGAAGCAAAAATACATACCATCACATCAAGACTACAATCTGACTATCCTGATCATCAAAAACGGAAAGTTTCAAAAGGGAATAAACATCAAATAATGAAAACTTTCCTATTAAGTTAACTGAAAACTTCATTTTAAATTTAGGAATTCCCTTACTTAATATGAAACCCAGAAGGAGTAGAACACAAAGGAATAAAGTAACTGAAGGAGACACAATAGACTAGCTAACGACATCTGTCAATCACAGTGACAGATCATCTTCCCCCTTATCACAACAATACACCCATAACAAAAAAAACACCCTGATCACCATAATCACCCAATCTCCTGAAAAGGACAAAAAGCTGATCCCACAGCTACAAATACTCAACTGTCCCACACACTACACCAGAACACAGACAGAGTTCTAACTCCTGTCCTCTGAAGATGCTGGCCACAGAGACTGGCGAAACGTTACGAAGAAAAACCTCCAGAACACGGCCAAACAGCCCGAAAAACCTTCAACAACCATCAGTATTGCATTAGTTTGACAGTTGACATGAAAATGAAAATTCTTACCCTTTTCCACATCCTTCAGGTCCAACAAGAAGAAAGGGCTGCTTACTATCAAAGCCTAGCCACGGTTTAAAGTAATCCAAACCTCTTTGCATATCAGGTGTTTGAATGACTGGAAGAGTCTGAATATTGCTGAAATCATCAGCAGTCAAATTTTCAGGCTTTTTCAGCTGGTATGATACCAGGCGTTCGGTATCTGGATCAAAATAGGTGTCCAGTGGTTTCATGGGATTTGGTGGAGATTCTCGTGCCCATGTAAAAACCTTCATTTAAAAAAAATTAAATTATGTAATTTTAAAAATGCACTCCTTAAAGTAACCAACACAATTACTATTTTTAACACTAGAACTGACACAAATTTATTAATTTAGATTCAAATAGTAACAATATCTAAACTTCTAGCAAATTCACTCCCAGTGTCATTGCTTAGATAATAGAAAACACCCTCCTTTTTAATGACTGTTTTGGATGCAGACTAGAGATGGGCATGAACCAGTTCGTCCCAGCTGCCTTCCACCTTTCCCAGCATTACTGTCATTTCCACAGAATCTTGCCTTCTCATGATGTGCCCAAAATATGAAAACCTTAGTTTCCATATTTTTGCCTCCAGAGATATTTCAGGCTCGATTTAATCTATGACTTAAGTGTTCATCTTTCTGGGTATCCAGAAAGCTCTCCTCCAGCACCATATTTCAAACAAATCAATTTTTTTCCTGTCAGATTTCTTTAACATCCAGCTTTCATACCCATACATAGTGAATGGGAATAGAATAGTGTGGGTTATTTTGGTCTTCGTATCCAATGGCATGTCCTTATACTTGATAATATTTCCTCATTTCTTCATTGCTGCCCTTCCGAGTGTCAGTCTCCTTTTGATTTCTTGGCTACAGTCTCCCTTTAGATTGATTATTGAACTAAAGAATACAAAATATTAAAGTTATGCAGTTCATCTACAGTCATGATTTTTGTCTTCTTAACGCTCAACTGCAGCCCTGCTTTGGCACTTCCTTCTTTCACTCTCACTAAAAGTCGTTTCGAGTCATTGCTGCTTTCTGCCATTTACATTATTAATTATTTTATTTATTTAAAATATTTCTAACCCACCCTTCTCCCCAAAAGGACCCAAAGCAGCTTACATCACTAAAACAGTATTTAAAAGCTAAAAACAGTAAATATACAAATATTAAAAAAGGAAAATATGTTTCTTCCACTGATTTTCTTTCATCTGAATCTAATCTGGCTTTGTATTCCTTGGTGTCTCCTTTCTTGGGGATTAGAATGTATATGGAACGTTCCAGTTGGTGGGACACTGTTTTGTTTTCCATATTTTTTTGGCATATTCTTGTGAGGATTTTGACAGATTCAGTCTCTGTGGTTTGAAACAGTTCTATCAATATCCTATCTACTCCTAGTGATTTACTTCGTCTCAATGCTTTCAGAGCAGCTTTCACTTCACTTTCTACAATTGCAGGTTCTTCATCATATAATTCTTCTTCAAAGGAATCTGCCATCCTTTTATTGTTTCTGTATAGGACTTCAGTATACAGTTTCTACCTTCTCTTTATTTTCTCCTGGTCAGATAGTGTGCTTCCCCATTGATCCTTCATCATTCCTAATCTTGGCTTAAATTTTTCTTTGATTTCTTGGGTCTTCTGGGAGTGATCTCTTGTTTTTCCACTTTTCTTGTTCTCCTCTACTTCTTTGCACTGGCTATTGTAATAGTTCTCCTTGACTTTATGTGATAGTCTCTGAAAAGCTACATTCATGATTCTAATTCTATTTCAGTCACCTTTAACATTTGCTTCTTGCCTGTCCTTAACAATCTTAAGTATTTCTTCTGTTATCCATCTAGGTTTTTCTTTTCTTTTTCCTATAGGAATTGTTTTTCTGCATTCTTCGCTAATGATTTCTCTGGTTGTAATCTACAGTTCTTCTGGTTCATGGCCAACTGAGTTTAGTAATGCCAGTCTGCTCTTTATGTGGACTTTATATTCACCGGAAATGATATTTAAATTATATTTTCGCACTACAATTCTTTCCATGTTCTTTTTCAGTTTTACTTTAATGTTGAATATCAACAGTTCATGATCAGCACCACAATCTGCTCCTTGTCTTGCTTTGGCAGAGAGAATACAGCTTCTCCCACTTCCAATTATATAATTTATTTGATTTTTATATTGGCCATCTGATGACATCCACATGCGCAGTCATCTGTTTTGTTGCCTAAAGCATGTATTTACAATAAACAAATTGTCAGCTTTGTAGAACTCTATGAGCTATTCTTCTCCTTTTTTTCTCAACCGTAGGCCAAATATTCCAACAACATTTGGTTCTGATTTCTTTCCTACTTTTGTGTTCTAGTCACCTATGATGATAAGCATGTCTTGTTTTGGTGTGTGATTAGTTTTCTCCTGGATACTTGCATAAAAGCTTTCAATGTCTTCTTTTTCAGCATCTGTAATTAGAGCATAGGCTTGAGTGATGGTTATGTTGATAGGTTTTCCACTCCAGTCCTCCTTAGGTCACTGACACCAAGCACTGCAATATTCCATTTCTTACTTTATAGTTTCCAGTTTACTTTGATTCATACTTCTTATGTTCCATGGTCCAATTATATGCGTTGTGTAGTACTGGATTTTCCTTTAATCTCTGTGGACATCAGCCACTAAACATCCTTTCAGCTTTAATATAGTTGTGTTATTAGGAACAGCGCTATTCATACTCTTCCTTTGCTCTTCTGACCTAGGATTCACATCCACTAGCACTATCGCTTGTTTTATTTTGGTCTGTCTCATCATAGGGTTTTCATGGTAATAAAGTTCAGCAAGGATTTACCACTGCTATCTTCTACACAGTACTAACGAAAGTTAGCTTGAGTATCACTGCCATTGCCTCCCCTGCCAGTATCACATTCTGCAACTACGGTTGCCCAGTAGCTGTTGCCCACATCACCATTAGAACTATCCATTCCCTCAGATGGAGCCATTACCCTTGAAGAGGGTGGATGCATATAGTCTGGTATCTCAGCTGCGACTTCTGCCTTGGGTGGCTCTGCTAGGAGTCCAGGCTCATGACAGAGTCTGGCCTCCAGATGGCATTACTCTCTGCTTCTCTGACACACTCAAATCCTTTCACCAAGTTAAGGTGTGCATCCACACTTCTCTCGAAATTGCTGGCTACACCCTTGTACATGTTAAAAACACAGATGTTTTATATATCTATTTTTATATCTCTTAAAAAAGTTATATTGGTAACACATACACACACCACCTACACATACATAATTTCAGGGCCACATCAGCCAGAATTAATATTCACACAATTTGCATGACAAAGTTCTATGTCTCAAAGTTCCATGATAATGATTTTTATCATAAATATTTAGTCTCTCTTATAATTCATCAATCATATAAATATATGCAGCAGCCATTTCCTAAAGATTCTGCACATAATAAGATCAATCCAAAAGATTTGCTTTTGAATCTTCAGTTATTCAGTTCTTTAAGAATTGCTTTCACTCTAGCCCTTAAGTCATCTTCTACTTCTAATAGGAAGAAGTTGTATAGGAATTTTCCTCCCTGTCCTCCCTGTGATCTTTGTTTCTACTAGAATCACTTTAACCGTGGTTAATCAAAACTACTAACCTCTCCCATTCATTTCAGTGGGACTGAAGTACAAGTTATTTGATCTAGGTTCAACCAACAGAATGCTCCTTCTTTATCACCTAAAATGCAATATTCTGTTACTCATACTCAACTATTTGTCACAATGCTTCACAAGCTGCGGTAGCCTCTTGTGCCCAAACTCCATGTGACTCTGGCTTTTGTTTCATTTCATTTGGATGCTAAACTGTTCTAAAGTACTTCCCATAAAGTATGAAGATTGTTGCACACCCTTTTAGGGTCATTTTATTTATTGTATCCTTTCCCAAGATCCAACGATACAGTGCAGATTAGAAACAAACTTCTCATGATTGTACCTGAGAATGTCTAATAAAAAACACACACTTTTTACTAATCTCTTAGTATTAAAGCTCACAGAAGACATCATATACAATTGTGTTATGTTACGCACCTTTCCCCATTTCTTTTATTTCAAGTGGGGTAAACAAGGCAGTTTACATCTACATTGTGCAAATGAAAGTGTGCACTACGATCTACCTCTCTTTTCAAACAGGAGCACATATATATGTCATATAGAAGTCACTGTCTGTTTTTTCTTGTGTATACTATTTGTCATGCAAAAAACTTTATAGCAAATGATCTATGTATTGGGCTTTAAAAAATTCAGCCAAAATATTAGCTAAAAACATATAAAAATCATTTTACCTAAAATATTTCTTAAGATATATTTATTATCTTATATTTATTATCTTAAATATTTAAAATGTATTTAGTTATAATATTTAAAATATTATATTTATGTTATAAAACATATGTAAATATTTAAAGCTGTGCCTTCAGTCAGCAAATGGCTTGAACAACTTTGCTTGATGATCAATCACCTCTTTCGTAAACTCCTGCCGTGATTTCATGTTGAGATTTCCACCAAGTCCTCTTATCAGGCTAATTATAAATTCTCCACGTTCAGTGCACCCATGGAGATGAGACAACCCATTCATCACTGTTCCAACTAAACTTGTTCCTATCACGTAGTCATTCTGTAAAACAGAATATGCAGTTATCCTGTAAACAACTTTCCAAAGCATGCATGAAGTAATAGTATATGATGCTATATAAGTAAGTAGGCAAATAGTAACAGAAATGGAAGGACTCAACATACATATAAAATCTTATGCAAGTATTATGGTAGTCACTGCTGAATATGAATCTTAAGAAACTGCAAATATGTTCTGATGGGAATGGAGCAAAGCTCAGTGAAAGATCTGAGATTCCCCCCCCCCCCCCCCCCCCAATCTCCAGGTAAGACTTAAAAAATGCCTGTCTGATACCCAGGAGAGTCAGTGCCTGTCTGTGTTGATGGTATTGAGCTAGATGGACCAGTGGTCTGATTCAGTATAAGGAGGGCTCCTATGTTCCTACAACTGCTGTCTTAAACATTTGTTTTGGTATCTCCATAATGAGCTAAGCAACTGTTAGTCAAAAAGTAAAATGCTACTGCCACATTGCTGCCAACTATCCCAATCACAGCATGATTTTTTAACTACTAAAGGTTAGCCCACTCTCCTGAGGGTCCCAAAGGCTTCCCCAGGATTAAAATGAGCCTTGGGGAGCTTCAGAACCTAAAATGGGAAGATAGGGGGCTTTTAATTAGTGTAAATTAAATGTTTCCAGTGCCTCATCTAGCTTACCCCAATGCAAAGTTGCACCAAGAGGATTTTGCCCAGTGAATGTATGACACTACTGAATAATGGGTGTGCTCTATATAGAACTAATGATCAGATTTAGCCCCAAACATTACAATTTACTGTCATAAGTTCTCGAGTGGCAGAGCTCAGGCACCCACAGTGGACCTACTGAAGGATGACTAACGAAGAATTGAGTGATAAGATGGAAGGGAACTAGATGGCTAGCTCCTTGTGCCTCTCCTTTCTCTCATTCCTCTATAGCTAAGTCATCAGATGGACTCATGGAAAGTCCACATTTACCAGACACCATGAATAAATTAACATTCAACAGATATTTTAATATTTTGAAAAATATAGGTTTTAATACTTTGACTATTTTTACCTCCACTTTTAAGTATTATAAGCAACATTTATGGGCAACAATAAATTATTAGGAGGGGAGTTTTCTTTCTAAAAACAGTCAAATAGACCATAGGAACATGAAAAAAAAAACTTTACAAAAATGTAGTCACCTGTTTTAGAACCCAGTTCAAAGCTTTCTCAAAATAATCTCCAATCCAGTTTTCAAGATTCTGCCTACATTCTTCAGGCTGGTTTCTTAGCCAAGATTTTATTAATGAATTCAGATCAGTATCTTCATCACTAGAATGAGAAACATCTCAAATTGAAACAAGAATAAATTTTGCAACAACAAACACTTAGGATTCTCACTGATGAAAGTTGCAACTCAATCCTATATTTACACGGAAACATGCTCAATATGGAATTGTACAGACCTGCAGCCTCACTATCCTGCTGGGCAATATATTTTCTACAAATGATTTACTAATGTAGTTCTAAGAGTTGATGAACAAATGGCATACAGTTACATCACATATGTGAAATCAGTGAAAGTGGAACCAAATGCAACAATGGGCAGTTAAAATAAAGTGGCTAACAAAACCCAATAAATAAAGTGGCTAACAAAAGCCTTCCTCGGCTATTTTTTTTCACTTGTTCTGCATTGGGGCCAGAATTCTCAGGATCTAAGCACTGAAAATTTCTTTTTGCAGGGATGATGACACTATTTGTCAACCTGGCCAAGTTTCCCTCTTACCTCTGAGCTTATCTGCAATTTTCACAGCTGCTGGAGTCTGGGGGTAGGGGAAAGGGAAACTAATTTTCCAGTCAGTGGCTTTTTGCTGTGAGGTGTTCTACATTTTATTTTGTGTCTGGAATCAGCAATTAAGATCCCTTAATTTTACCAAACACCTGTTCATGGATGAAAACCACTAGAACTGTTTGTTGATAAGCATCAACATAGTTGTCTGTATTGTTGGCTTCAATTTGAGAGCCTCCAGGTGGTTGTCACTGTATTAGTCCATTGTAGCAAAAACATTAAGCAATCTTGTGGCACTTTAAAGACATATTGTACTTGGCATAAGCTTTCATGAACTGTACCCAGTTTCATAAAATGCATCGTACTAAATAAAATGTTCTAGACTTCAAGGTACCACAAGACTCATTCTTCTTGGCTCTGTTGACTCAGAGACTGTGGTGCTGAATGTGTGAACTTCAAAATCTACTACCACTGCAAAGTATTTTGATATATTTTTATATCGATCACCACATTACCTCAGGAAGATCATCCCCATTCGAGATATTGTAGCAGGAGAAGCACAACTCAAGTCATGGGTTTCAAACAGGAAGTTAACATTTGGGCCAAACTGAATTCTTTCACCACTGGGCATAGTCAGCAGACGGTTGTCATCAAGGACAGAATTCAAAGACTCAATCCACTCAGGGTCTATGTCACCATCACAGATTATCCATGAAGTAACATCTGTTCACAATCAATAATCAAACATTGTATCTCAAAACTATGTCAATGTCATAGCTGCATTTCAGTGTGAATTCAAGTTAGACTTATTCTACCCAAGTTGGGATAGATATAAGGCAAAGAACAGGTACCAATTCCATTTAAGACATTTCTCATAACAATCTACAATACTAATGGGTGAAACAAAAGATACAAAATCAGACTGATTTGGAGTATAATAATGACCAAAATCCTTTTGTTCAGTTATGCAAAGGGTATAATTTTTCAAAGTAAATTATCATAAGTTAAGAAGTCTCAATAGACATGATCTGCTGCATGCTGGGTTATACTTATTACGTAACAGATCACATCTAGATATCTTATAGTAATTGGCTTTCAAATGTTACACCTTTTGCATAACCGTGCAACAGAATACCAGCCAAGGAGTCAGCATAGATGTCTAAAACAGAACAAAATTTTGGTGGCTGAAATACACTAGGAATTTGTAACTAGAGTAGGCCCAGTGAATCACTGGGCATTTGGTGAGTCAACTCCTCCATAGATTCCACTGATTCAATGGGTCTACTCTGGTTGTGAATTACTTCTGAATTTCAGCCACTGTCTCCTTAGTTATTTCCCTGTTTTACTTACCAAGCTGAGATACTTTTATAACTTTATATTTGCTATTGCCAATATATTCCTACATCACAATATTATTCTTTTATAAGTCTCTACGCTGCCTTGAGTGCTATCTTTTAGTGAAAACATGGGTTATAAATGAGGAGGACAAGGAGCAGGAGGAGGAGGAGGAGAATAAGACTTCTGCCACCTCTGTAGTCTCCCACATGCAGGCTGCAACAGCAGGAATGGTTAGCAGGCAGGTCAAGGAGTAAGTGGATCCATTCCCCTGTGCTATTTCATAAACTATAGTATTAGCCCATAAAGCTGTAGGGGTTTTTTATTCCATTTATTTCCGTTATTTTGCCTCCACTATGCTTCTTCTCCCATCCCCGTCTTCTACTCCTTTAGCCTTTGGGGAAGCAAAACATGCACTGCTGCTACAGAAAAGTAATCCAGTACTTATCATGGTATTCCAAGGCTGTTAAAACTAAAACTTCAGTTCGTTGTATACTCAACTTCAAATAATACCTAATTAATACAGTGGGACTTACCTATGAATAAACATGTATAGCATTTTGTCTGATCTGTTGATCATAATAAAGGAACCTGAATCTGAATTGTATATAGAGCAAGGGGTTGGACTTGATGGCCTTATAGGCCCCTTCCAACTTCACTAGTCTATGATTCTATGATAGAAGCAAAAAAAAAAAAAAGACTACTTAAGGGTTAAAATTTATTTGCATACCTGGAGGTTCTCGTACCACTTGCCTTGCACTGTTTGTAAGCACCCCATCTGACCACTCTCTTGTGTCCATGTCAATGTGGCCTAACAACTGATGGCGAGGCATAGCTTTGGGGTTCATTGTATATTGTTTTACCACTTTGCCAGTTTTTCCAAGTGCAGCTCTTAACATCTGCCAGAGGGTTGATTTGCCTGCGCCACTTGGTCCAACAATAACCACTCCCATTCTCTGACGTAATTGCTCATATAATTCCAAAACCTTCTTGATCTTTGAAAAAAATAAAAGGATAAAAGATTTTAGACCTCTTCACCTTAATAATCAGCAGAAAACAGTAGCTGTCAGGATTACAATTACAAGATAAGAAGATAGGCATATTGCTTTGAGTGCCCTAAATTTCACAATTTTGTGTACATACTTCTATTTATTAATCATCCATAAATATACAGTGGTGCCTCGACTTACGAACGCCCCTACCTACAAACATTTCGACTTATGAACAGCTCCGCTCGCACAATTTTGCTTCGACTTGCGAACGGAACTTCGACTTACGAACAGAAAAAAAACCGCGGGGGAGGTGGGGGAAATGGGAAATTTGAACTTTCAGTTAACCGTTGGCCAGCGAAGAGGCTGCTTGTCTGCTACCTCGCTCGCCCCAGCGGTTAGAGAGTGTGGATACGGAGAGGGACTTCAGACTGCCTGGTACTGCCTGGTACTGCCTGGTACTGTACTGCCTGGTAATGTACTGTACGTACTGTATTTATTTTTTTGGCTTTTTTTTTTTAATTTTTGATTTTTGGATTTTTGACTTTCTTTTTTAAAACAGAGAGACTGCCTGTTCTGGGTGAGTACACTGTATTTACTGTACAGGGGTTTTGCAGCTTGGGTTTGGGCTAGGGGGGGGGTTATGTTTCTGTGCTCTGATGGGTCTTGCAGACCCTTTCTGCAAGGGTCTGTGCTGGCTGGTGTGCTTTAAAATGGATTTTAGTCTTTTGGTTTTAAAATCAGAAATTTTTTTGCAAGGGTCTGTGCTGGCTGGTGTGCTTTAAAATGTGCTTTAAAATTTTTGGTTTTAAAATCAGAAATTTTTTTGCAAGGGTCTGTGCTGGCTGGTGTGCTTTAAAATGGAGTTTAGTCTTTTGGTTTTAAAATCAGAAATTTTTTTGCAAGGGTCTGTGCTGGCTGGTGTGCTTTAAAATGGAGTTTAGTCTTTTGGTTTTAAAATCAGAAATTTTTTTGCAAGGGTCTGTGCTGGCTGTTGTGCTCTAAAATGGAGTTTAGACTCAAGTCTCTCCCCCTCCCCCATTGTCTTCTCTCTCTCTGCTCCCCAGGTGCTTGGTTTGGTTTAAAATGTGTTTTGTTTAAAAGGTGCTTGGTTTGGTTTAAAATGTGTTGGTGTAAAATGTGAGGGTTTAAAATGTGTTTTAGACTCCAAACTCTCTCTCTCCCCCCCATTGTCTTCTCTCTCTCTGTCTTCTCTCTTTTGTGCTTAAAAGCACAAACCTTTGTCTGAGGGGTCTGTGTGCCCCAGTGATGACCTTCTTTCTTTCCTCTTTTCCCCATTGTTCCCTCCCTCCCTCCTTTCCTGCTCTTTTTTTAACCTAAGTCATCTTAGGTTAAAAAAAAATTCTCCCCCTAGTGGTAGAGGACGGATTAACTGGTTTTGCATTCATTCCTATGGGAACGAATGCTTCGACTTACAACCGGCACCGCTACATACAAACAAAAAACAGCCGGAACGGATTAATCGGGTTTCAATGCACTTCAATGGGAAATGCTGATTCGACTTACAAACATTTCGACTTACGAACATCTTCTGGGACGGATTAAGTTCGTAGTGGTGCCTCGACTTACGAACGTCCCGACTTATGACCATTTCGAGTTACGACCAGCTCCGGCCGCAAAATTTTGCTTCGACTTGCGGCCGGAGCTTCGAGTTATAACCAAAAATAGGCAGGGAAAAAAGGCGGGGAATTCAAATTGTTGTGTTTTTTTGCATTTCCGATAGGTCTTGCACGCTTTGCTTGCTTTCTGCTTTGCTTTTTTGCATTTCCGATGGGTCCTGCACGCTTTGCTTGCTTTGTGCTTTGCTTTTTTTGCATTTCCGATGGGTCTTGGGGGGGTTAGTTTGCTTTTCGGGTTTCCCCCCCCCATTTCCGATGGGTCTTGCACGCTTTGCTTGCTTTCTGCTTTGCTTTTTTTGCATTTCCGATGGGTCTTGCACGCTTTGCTTGCTTTCTGCTTTGCTTTTTTTGCATTTCTGATGGGTCTTGCGGGGTTTGGTTGCTTTTTGCTTTGCTTTTTTTGCATTTCCGATGAGTCTTGCACGCTTTGCTTGCTTTCTGCTTTGCTTTTTTTGCATTTCCGATGGATCTTGCACGCTTTGCTTGCTTTCTGCTTTGCTTTTTTTGCATTTCCGATGGGTCTTGCGCGCTTTGCCTGCTTTCTGCTTTGCTTTTTTTGCATTTCCGATGGGTCTTGCACGCTTTGCTTGCTTTTCTTCCCCCCCCCCCCCCCCGGTTAGAATGGATTAATCGTGTTTCCGATGGGTCTTGCAGTGTTCTGGGGGTTTTTTTGGTGATTTTTTTCTTCGGCCGGAATGGATTAATTGCATTTCAATGCATTCCTATGGGAAATGGGTGCTTCGACTTATGACCATTTCGAGTTACGACCGGAGTTCCGGAACCAATTAAGTTCGTAAGTCGAGGCACCACTGTACAACAATCTACATTTATTCAAATACAGTCATGTTATCTTCTGGTTGCTGCACAATGGTGGAGGGCGGGGTTTCACTTAACTAGGGCTTATTTTTTGGGTAGGGCTTATATTACGAGCATCCTGAAAAATCATACTAGGGCTTATTTTCAGGTTAGGTCTTATTTTCGGGGAAACAGGGTAATGTGTATTTATTTTATTTTTAATATTGTCATCAAATACAACAATATTCTCTTTTTCTTATTTTACGTTCATTCATGCACCTAAACACCCATATCTTTTCAATGACAATACCAACCAATTTTTTTCTTTAATGTTTCTGTGGCCTAAAAATCTCAGAGTTAAAAAAAAAAATCAAACTTAAAGTATTCAAGATCAGCTATGACTGTACTTGATATTTACCTGGGTAGGTATGATTTCCAATTTGGCCTCCTCAAAAGCTTCCTGTAAGGCATTGTTTAGCTCAGCATAATCTACATCATTAAAATCAATACCAGGAAAGACATCTTTAACTAATGCATCAAACCTTGCACAATCTGCAAATGTCAGCTTTGACATGGTATTAAGTCGCAATGCTTGAACCACAATGTGGCTTTCATTAGCTGCATGGAAGAAAGGAAATAAGATAACAATTGCTTGAAGCTGTAAGATAAAACACATAAATTGATTTCTAGCATCATTGCAGTCCCTAAACTGGCAATTTCCATTGACTCAAATTTCAGATGGAAATTCAGATTGTGCAGTGAAAATAAAATTATAATAACATGCTCAAAACATGAATCCTCCAGCTCATGTCTACTCTCAAAAGGACAAAAGCACTTTTCTCAAGTCAAGGGAAAACTATGCTGTTGGTATCAACCTACTCAACAAAACAGAAGCAAGCTAGCAATTTTTTAATGAAAACTTGGCAAAAAGTTCCCATCTGCCATGAATTGGAGACCATCAGCCTCTTTTGCTGCAACACAAGACTGCAAAGGTCAGGAAGGTTGGAAGAGATGGGGAGGCCATCCAATTGCAGCTACAACCCTGCATTATTAATTCATTAGTTTGGACTTTATCACACAACAACAACAACAAAAAGATATACTTTCCATTCTACGCAGGCTCTATTAAGCCTGTAGTCCTTTTCCAAATGTCTGTGGTCCAAAAAAGTTCTAAATATGAAAAACCATCATGTGATGTTTCCTTTCAAATGCTTGCTCACCAAAACAGACTTGCAAACTTCAGAGATGGGTAGAAAGTGTATCATGATTAACAGGTACACCCAAAGGACATGAAGAAAGAAAGAATGTTTGTACCCAGATGAGACTCTTTGAGAGAGAGAGAGAAAAAATTATTACCCTTTTCCTTCATTCCATTTTTTTTCAGCTGCCGAAGTAGATTCCCACATCCTCTCAGAACAGTCTTCAGTGCTCGTAAACCCCAGTCATAGTGCTGCTGAGGTGTCAAGAGCTCCCTGAATGTTCAAAAGAATGACATTTTAATAGTTTCTTTATTACACCTTTGGGGCATTAAGGAATAATGCATTTTTGTGAAGAAAATCAGTAAATTGAATATGTTGACAGGGAGACAAACAGCTAAGGACCTGTTTTAAACACAATGCAAAACTACCTGTTGACAACCCCAAACCTACATCCCACAAGTAGCACTTGGAAGTGCAGAATACCTGCTGTTCAAACTGATACCACTGAATGTCCCCATACTTTTGCACACGGCCAGTGTACTAGGGATGATGGCTCAGATGGGGAGCACTCTTGCTTCACTCCTTCCTTACCATTCCAGTTGGGTTCTCAATGGCCTACATGATTTAGTTTTAGGAGGGGACAGTATGAAGGGAGGAAATCTTCCCCTCCATACCTGCATTTTCCCAATCAGGGAGCACATGTGTATATGACAACATGAATGCAGGTACATGTATGAACTTGGAAAGAGGATGTTTCAGTGTAAGATGAAGGAGTTAGGACAGAAAATTGGCTAGAATCCATTACCCACACCACTGTAATGCAACCCCATAACCACTCCTTCATCAGTAGATGTGGCTCTTAGGAAATCTATTTTTATAATAAACATTTTTACAAGTTCTTTGAAGAAAGAATTAGCACCATTTACCTTTATTTCTTTTATCTCCTAACCCTAACCCTCGCCTTTTTTATATTTCGTGGGAGGATCCTCTTGACAGGATTCCACATAAAATATAAAGAAGTATTTTCCTAAATCCTCAGTGCTCTTCACATAATTTATGCCAGTAATACAGCAACCCTCTTAGTTTATACTCTTATTCAGGAGGGAGTGTAACGTGGAAAAATAACAACCTGACTAAGACCACAGAGCAGACTAAAGTCAGGGGTTGACATCTGACATTTGAACCAGGTTGTTCCAGCTCATACCTCATGCACTTAACAATGACACTACATTTAATCCAAACAAGATTACCAGAATACTTTACACATATGATTTCCCCACCTAGTATTTTTCATTTAATAGTCAAGAACAGCAAAGTACCTTGTAATACAAACACTGAAAAAACATTATATGCTATACAAAAATATAATTTTTAAAAGAAAGAAAGAAAACAGGATCTATTTCTGAGGACTTACCTTGCTAAATTAAAAATATCCACCAATTTTCTTCCCAGAGGTTTAGCATCTTTAAAACCTTCTGAATACAAAATAACTTCTGCAATAAGCTCATTATCAGGACGGGTCATAGCAACTGGCCTAAAAAGCTGTTTGAGATTGTCAGGCAATTTTTGTCTGCCGCCATAACCCTTTCCAGCAGGATTCATGGTGATAAAAATTCCAGAATTGTGATCTATTTCAACCTGGTATCAAAAAAGCAAAGCAGTTATTACAAAATATATCTTCAGTAGAGCTCCAATAAACCATTTGAACTGCTGCTCAACATACCTAATACAGCACAGGAGTCCTATGGCCCATGTGTGTTCCCCCCACAACCTATTTTTGCAAGCCTTGGAAGCCTCCATCCAAGCCAGCTCCCTTTTAAAAAATGGAAGATCTGTGCCTCCTCAGAATACAACAGCCTTCCAAAATAAGGTGCATCCCCAACCTTTGTTTAAACATCCCCATCCCTCCCACATTTTTTCCTAGAAAACGGTTTTTAAAAACCCACTCTAGTCATTTCTGGTTGTGCTGGAAGGGGATAGTGGAGTCCACAGTGGGGACAGAGAGAGAAGAGTCCTAAGAGCCTCCACAATCAGCACTGGAACCTAAAGGCTAAATGCTATATATTTGTAAAAGCATCTTCCAATGTTGCATTAAACGGTCCGTCCTAGAAGGGACAGGACCAAGCTGTTGAACACACATTGGGTCAAGGCATACAGACTATTGTCCACTCCATTCAAGAACCCCACAACAAAGTGTCACGGACAGAGTACAGGAACAAAATGATGCATCACACCCAAGGAAATGAATAGCTTAGCCAGACTGAAAGCATGTGAGTCAAAGAATCATGTCACACCTCACAACACAGGGAAAGGAAAACACGCTAATAGATACTACACCTCTTTCCCAAGCAACTCGCACACAGGTTGGTGTTTCTTCAGAGCATGCTGAATTGTCTGAATTTGCATAGAAACAGCAGAAAGTACAGCTTCCTCCAGCCGATTGAACTCATCAAAACAACCCCAAGCACCACACTTCACCAAGCCAACAAATATTCGCCCCATCGATTTCACATCAATGCCCTGAAATTAGTGAAACATATTAGCTAAGATATGGAATCTTCATCACTCATTTTACTAACTGAAAATTTCAACACACTATTATAGTTAGTGGCAGAGGTTAGAACAATCCCTGGAAAACTCTGTTTAGGTCTTGTTCAGACATTGCCTCCTCCCCTAGGGCAGTGTTTCTCAAACTGTGTGGCATGGCGCCATGGGGCACCAGGAAATCCATCCGGGGGTGCCACAGAATCCTCTCATCCTTCCCCCTCCCCAAAGCATTGTACAGCACTTACTTGCAGTTTCTCTGGTGTCTGTACATGGTGAAGAGAGGGAATCCTGGCCCAGGACTGGGCTTCCTGCCCTCCTGTTCACAAGAGAGTCTTCCCTGCCCACCCCAACCCCCTGCAAAAAATGCAGCTTCTCCATTTTCCAAAAGCTGCTTCTCTTGGACAAGTCAGGCCACCAGGGTGTTTCCCTTAAGCTATCTATATATAGCATAGTCTCTGGTTCCATTTTGTGGCCAGTCCTGGGGGAAGATGTATTCATGTGTTTTTTTCATATTTTTTTATTTTTTTCAAGCAGTTGATAAGTGAAACAACGGGCACTGATCCCATGGATATGGCAGTCCTACTGTTCTGGTCAGTAAGTAAAGGGAACTATGAGTCAAAAAAGTTTGGGAACCACTGCCCTAGAGGAACCAGGGGCTGATCTAAGATTGCGTAATTCTTGCCAATCACAACACCAAAGTTTTGCAGAGTGCTTTATTGATCTCTATTAATTTCTTTTCAGTTACAGCACTGAACAGGTCTTCTCTAAAGCACAGGCTCAGTTTGAACACAATAGAGATTGATTACTGTCCTTTCCCTTTCCTCTAGCTTCCTTCTTGGTTCCTTTGATGACTTTATTCTTCCCTCCTGTCCTCCAAGTTTAACTTCTATTCCTCTCCATCCTGATGTCCTCCAGCATTGCTTGTCCTATCCTCTGCTGCCTTCCTTCCTACACTTTATGATGCTGATGTTTTTGGCTTTGTGCTGCTCCCAGAGGTCATTTATTCTGATTCAAAACAAATTTCCTAGTGCCTATAACATATCAGAGAATTCTCTAAATATACCAGGCAGCCATATATCAAGGAATAGTACCTCTGAGTATCATGACTCAGGAAGACATTTTCTAATAGTTACCTCCCTGATCACCAATAGTGGGAACACCTAAGAAGGGTCTCTGAAGGGGAGCCTGATCAATTAGCATATTCAGACAGGAAATGTTGAATTGAAATGACATTTACGAGTTTATAAAGGCTAAAAACAGAATTTCGACTGATGTTAATATGTTAATTCACCTCATCACAATTAAAAACCAAAACTTGTCTTCCAAGTAGTCCTCCCAGAGCCTTCACAGATTCAGTTTTTCCAGTTCCAGCTGGACCATAAGGATTTCCTCCAAGGCCCATCTTCATAGCTTGTGTAAGAGTGAGGTAACATTTGTCAGTCAGCGGTGTATAAACAAGTTTTGGAAAATTCCCCTAAAGTAAAACAAACAAGACTGTATTAATTAGTACTATATTATTCATCCATCCATCCATCCAAAATATTTTCCTTTCTCCTAAAAAGGACCCAACGCAGTTTACATGTTATTTGTAAGCTTAGTCCAATCATTTATATGCCACAGAGATTACAACACTGAAAAATATGTTATTATTTTTACATTTATGAGTACCGTATTTTTCCGTGTATAAAACGCCCCCATGTATAAGACACCCCCCTTTTCTAACCCAAAATTAAGAAATCAATATTTTAAACATAAAACAGAACACATTTTTATTTAGTAATTAGCTAACATTTACATACCAGTACTGTCATATTATGCATCACACTTTAACTTTATTCATCCTCTGGGCTCAGAATGCTTAGACATTAGGAATCCCTGTTGCATCTGAGCACTGTTGCAATTGGTTTGTTCAGCATCAGCTGACGTCAGTTACATAAGGCTCCTGATAGGAGGAAGCTAAGCATCCTGATTGGAGGCAGCTAAGCCTCATGATTGAAGGAAGCTTGTTTGCAGAGGCAAGGCAAGGGCCATTTTGTTCTCTCCTCAGCTTACTTCTCTGTATAAGATGACCCTCAATTTTTAGTCTAACAATTTTAGGAAAAAGTAGCATCTTATACACAGAAAAATACGGTATGTTTATCCCATTTTTCCAATAAAAAAATAACAGAGAATTAAAAATAATTCAAACAACAAACAGCAGTAAAATCATCCCATTTGTAGAGACAGTTTGTCTGTGAGTGATGTTTGTGGAAAACCATGGAAAAACGCAGGACACCTTTCTTCTGAAAAGCTGTTAATGTGTTTATTTATTTTATTTATTGATTTATATACTGCCCATCTGGCAGCCAAGGCCACTCTGGGCAGTTTACAACAACTAAACAGAAAACAGATTCTTTGTTAAAGAATCAAAGAAGGAATTAAGTACACCACAACAAAGAAACAGCTTGTGAGACAGGAGGCGAGAGTGGTATCCCTCTCGCCGGAGTGCCGTCCCTCCTCCATACAGCAGAGAAGGAGGTACAAACCCAGCCTGTCTCATCCCCCAAAAGAACAGAGCAGCGAGGGACAGAAACAGAGGAGATAGAAGGAGGAATACAAAAGCTAACCATCGAAGGGACTCAGGGAAAAACGGCGGGAATGGAACGGAAGAAGAGGGTGGAGATAGAGGCGGGGACAGCTGATATAAAGAGGAGGGAAGAGCAGTTGCCACCAGGTTGGGAGTGGGTCTGGATGGAGGATCCATGGACCGGAGCATGGGAAAGACTGAGAGTGCCTAAGGAGAAGGCCAACTATAGGAAAAGAAGGGGGATCCCACCACGGCCATCTTATTGGGGAGAGGCAGAGGCCAGGGAGTGGAGGACAAAGTTGAGAGAAGAGAAGGAGAGAGTAGAGAGAGAGAGAAGAGAGAGGCTAGAATGGAGGGTGAACGAAATGAGGAGGAAGGGGTACAGGGAGGACCCTGGAAGACCCTTACACCCGAAGGATGTCCCGTGTGGGTTGATGGCCAGGACGACGACACCGTGCCTTTGCTGGAAGGTGAAGCGGGACAGACAGTGAACCCGAACTTCTCGGCGGATTGGCCGGGTCCATGGAACTCTGGGGAAAGGAACCCGTTCCTGGACGACGAATGGAAGCCCCTTACCGACCCGTTGTCAGAAGGAGGAAGACGTTGGAACCATTTCGTTGACACTGGTTATTTGTTGAATACACCAATAAATATCACACCCGTTTCTAAACAACAAAAATCTCCTGATTTCTTTGCACAAAGGGAGGAGCCTAAAGTCGAACCCTCACACAGCTGTATTCGCATGAGATTTTTTTGCCTCTGTTCTAAAATACTTGTTGCAAATTCTGCCTGACTTTTTAAACTATCAGGCAGAATAGGAGAGCTTGAGCTACATTAGGACTGCACCATGGAGCAAGAAGATTTAATCTTTTGCCCTGTCACACATTGGTCACCTCTCCCATTGTGAATAGCAGCCACAGCAGAAGGGACAATTCTGGTCAGACCCCAAAAGCGATCAAAGTGTTAAAGCCTTCCTAACCCTCATGCTATAGTTCTCAGCCAATCCAACCTTGTGTACCAGGCCATTTTGTTTTGGGTTTTTTTAAAATAATTCATATTAAAAACTCTTAAATACATACCTGATATTCATATGTATACTCCAGTTCAGCATCTACCATTTGAATGTAACATTTTTTATCCTTAAGATAAAATCGTAGTTGCTTCTTCCAAGCCCAGTCATCAACACTCTGGACCTGAGCTTCATTGAGCTGTTGTACAATATCAATGTTATGAATAACATCAAGAATAAGGGCTTTAAGTTTCAGCTCAAGAATTCCAGATTCTGAAGAAAACAGAAATTAAAGAGGTCTTTAAATTAAACACACAAACATGCACATACACACACTAAATTAACCTCTTTTTTAAGTTGCTTTCTCACAACACAAACTTCTCACTTGCAGTTAAAAACGAAAGATAATAATTCGATGGTCCAACAACAGGACCTGGCCCCAGCAACAGCCATGAAATTTTGGGATTCTAATAAAAGATATAATTTTCTGAACTACCCACAAGAACTGGGTGCACAACCTGAGGAAGATGAATTACCATTGAAAACTAACTCTCTGTCGTTTGCTTGATTTTTTTAGTGGTCTAATAAAGGTATTGCCTCGTCCTGTATTTGTATTGTTAATTAATGTTTCTTAAACATTTTGTGTTTATTTATATTATTTATTAATAAATATTTTATTTTAAAATAGTATATAATCAAAATAGGCAGAAGTCAGAAAATTAAAATTAGTAACATAATAATAGCAAGGTAACAGAAACTACTTTCAAATCAGCTGAAAGATATATTTGATAAGCTTTTCCATACCTGCACTGCCTGGATCTTCCGCATTTGTGTCTATGCTGGTGTAATGTTCCAATTTAGCTATTAGTTCTAATTCTATCTGTTGCAAATTACAATCCTTGATTGCATATTCAACATCTTCTGTGAACTGAATTTGTTCAGCTAAACAAAGTATCTATTGTAACAAGAGGACATGTTTATACATTTGCAAATATTCTGAGGGAATAAATAAACAAATCTTACCATTTAATTGTAGGTAAACCAGAAACTCACAGTACCTTCTTGCTCAAATACAGTAATCTCTCATTAAGTGTCATCAATTTTACATGCATATAACAAGTTATGATTATCTGAATGTCTAAAGGTAAGGATGATCTGAATGTTCACAGCATAGATTTTGTTACTCATATGACTCATGACTCTGACACAGAAAACTTTAGGTGGAATCAGTGAACGTCCACACTGTGCTGATGCTTCCTCCCAAAAGATATTCAGAAAACAAATGATATATACAATCCATGCAAGAAGTGTAGGTTTTTTGTGTGACCGTGTGAAATCACACGTGTGTCTTGGACCCATACAGAACCACTATCAGAATGTTCTAACACTGAGAATAATTTTGGCAAGAACTCCACTCCCACTGCATAAGCAGGCATATCCCAAAATCCCCTCTTCAATTCTAATATACTGAGAAATAAGCAGAAATATCCTGAGGGGAGATGGTTGGGTTATGTGAGTTTACAGATGACCGCCTGAAGAACTATAGTTACAAGTAAGCAACCTGAATTTTTCCTTCATGTTCTTTGTGCTTCACCCGTGAGAAACTAGAAAGTTTAGCACAGGAAGACAAATGCCATCAGTGAAAGATGAAGATCACTGTGTGGCAAAAGGAGATATTGGAACAGGTATAAACATCAATGCAGCAATCCTTAATGAGAGTGGTTAGGTGAGAGCAAGTAATGGCTTTGCAGAATTCCAGAAGGGCAAAAGCACACTGAAAATCTGAGGATGTCACTGAATGAAGCAGATGAAGTGGGTAGTTTAGCCAACTGATTAAGCCAGCGTAATTGGTTTACTACCTATTTGAAAAACCATGAGGCATAAATAGAATCCTTTCTTTCAACAATTATAGCACACAAGAAGAGGTGTGGTGATTTGATGAAGGATGCAGTCCTGTCAATGTAGTATGAGAGGCCTTCATACACAAGCACAATGCAATATTTTCTCTAGATTCAATGTAGAGAAGGGAATACAGTTAGCAGGACAATACTTCAAAATCACTGAAGATCGGAGACAACTTGGGTAGACAAGTCAAATTTGAACACATGGCTCCTTTGCCCCTACTAAACATTAGAAAAAGTGGGTTGGTACAAAGTGCACAGAGTTCACTTGAGTCCTAAGCAGAGGTGATGGTCACCCAAAAGAGAATTTTGGCCATAAGTAGAGAAGGAACTGTGGTGACCATAGGTTCAAATGACTTGCCCAACAGGTGAGAAAGAACTAGAGAAAGCAACTGCAGCAACTCTGGTGCAGGAAAAAAATTTTGAAGACCACCTCAGAAAACGATTGACAGTTGTTTCACAAAACAAGGAAAAAGTCTTGAGGTAGTTGGTGTGCCACTAGGACTGGCAAGGAGCATTCAAAGACAGGATTGTGTGAAGCCTTATTTCTTGAGATGAACAAGAGTGCTGAAGGACAGCTGGCACTTGTGCTGACAGTTGCAAGAAGCCCATACCATACTACCACAAAAACACAAAAGTGTTTCCATTTTGTGGTACATGAATGATTAAGGCAGGGGTTTCCAACCTTGGGTCGCCAGATATTCTTGGACTAAAATGCCCAGAAGCCTTCACCACTAGCTGTACTAGCCAAGATTTCTGGGAGTTGTAGTCCAAGAACATCTCAGGACCCAAGACTCGGAACCAATGGAGTAGGGGAAGGCTTACAGCTGCATCGTAACACCTATCAAATATCTTCAATTAAGGTAATAATCTCTAAGCAGTGAGATTCAGAGATTATGCTGTGAGGGTTCAGAAATCCAAATGGCAACCTGCATTCTCATGTTAAGACTGCAGGTCTGGATTCAGAGACAAGTTGCAGTACTCTCTTCTGGAGAGATATGGATGATTAGTGACTTACAACTGCTTTGGCCACCATGGAGTGATTACGGCCCAGTTGGTTGAGAGTCTATCTGTTGCCCAGCAAGTTAATGGGTTTCTGAGGTTAACAGGACAGCAAGCCTATATTGTTCTGCAGAATGTAATACAGAAGAGGTTGCAGCACTTTGTGTAAGTATTGCTGATCTGCAACACAAAGATCTACTTGTTGTGTCACAGCAGAAATGCTTCTAGAATCATGGCCACACCATCCAAATGCATGCATGCTCTTTACTTGGCCTTATTATATTTCTTTTTAGGGATCAAGGAGACTAGTTGTTCAATTGGTCCTTGTGGTGAGCTTTCTTCTTATCCTCATGCAGTAGGAGATGTCAATGGGTCTTCCACTGCAGACAATGGATATACAGAGACTGGTATCAAAGAAGCAAAACCAGTCACACCCAATACAGAACAGGATAGTGTTGAATAGGTCAGATCCAAGGCATCCATCAGTGATATCTGACATTATACTGGTTTCTTGAGGACGAATGTGATGGAAGGCCTCTTACAGATAGAAACAAAAGTTGCATTTTGTTTCTATCTGTAGTCTGGTATTGACTAGTCTGCTCCAATGCCTTCAGGAACTGCTTCAAGGCAAAGAGGTGAATTTTGGACTGATGATTGCATGGACTTTGTTAGGTAAAGCCCCTACAGATCCTGAAGACGTGGACCCAATAAAATTCTTCTAAACAGAGAAACACTCAAGAATGTCCATTTGTTGAAACATCTTTCTCCTACGAAGGTGCACTTTTAAATAACTCCATAGATAAGCTGCAGACGAAAATGACAATGATGACTATGATGACAATGATGACTGAACTGACAAGTCTGGGATGATAATGAGGACAAATGAGACAAAACAATAGAAAATGATGAAGGAATATATATAAATATAAATATATATAAATATTTTTTTATTGGTTATAGAATTAGAGAAAACGAGCAAGAGAAAGAAACTGGAGAAAGCAACAAGAATTCTACTCAGTGCACCAAAAAAAGAAGCAACTACAGATAACATTCCTTGCAATGCTTCTTTTGTGGTGAAAACACAAAAACTGTAAAGGACTTTCAGAGTGCAGCCACTCATGCACAGTAAAGTCCCCACACACACATACACAGAAATTACTTAGTGCTGGAATGGTCTGAGACTGACTATGTGCAAGAGAAAGATCCACAAGTGTGTCACAGAAACCAGAGAGAAGAAATATGAAAACATTTATAGTTAGGTAGAGTAATCCCAACAGCTCTCTACAATCACAGGAGGATTTAGAAGTATTTAAATAGGACAGTAAGCAAAGCAAGATGAGACCTCACCTCTATCAGACCTCTGGGGACAGAGGGTTAGCATTTTGTATGTGTATGGATGATGCCCTTAAATATGTAGTTAGTCATTTGATCCATTTAACCTGACACTGAGCCACTTTGAATGAAATTTGTATTATTATTATTATTATTAGTAGTAGTAGTAGTAGTAGTAGTAGTTTTATTTATATGCCACATTTCTCCCAACAAGGGATCCAAAGCGGCTCACAACATTAAAATTCACACAATTTAAAAACACAATAAGTTAAATATTAAAAGATAAATTAAACAATATCTGATTTAAAATACAATTAAAAGATTAAAACATGAAAACATTAAAAAGATTAAAATTATCTGCTAAAATGGGGTTCAGGAATTCAGTTATAATTGTTAAAAGTCTGCCTGATGAGATGGGTCTTTAGCTTTTTTCGGAAGGATAAAAGGGAAGGGGCCATCCTGATCTCCCGAGGGAGAGCATTCCATAGCCTGGGAGCTGCCACAAAGAAGGCCCTCTCCCATGTCCCCATCAGCTGTGCTTACTACGTTTCTAAACAATATATCCCCATTCTGTATTTTGTATCCAAAGTAAGAGCTTAATAAAACATCAGGGCACACTATCTAACATTCATTTAACTATCCCTTAATCCAACTAAAATGTAATGGATTGGATCCAGGCTAATAGTTAAGAGTACTCCATTGAAATCATATTTACCGTATTTTTCACTCCATAAGACGCACCTGACCATAAGACGCACCTTGCATTCGAGGCGCCATCGGGGGGTGAAGGGGTGTGCGCGTGGAGGGACGGGGGGGAAGTCAGGCGGTGGCGTGATTTCCCCTCCTTTTCCGGCACTCTAAACACTTTTTCTTCCCCCGGATCACTTTCCTCCCATACGTCTTTCCTTAACACCACTCTTTCTGTTTCTTTCAACTGTCCTCCCTCCTCTCTCGTGAGAAAAACGTTTATCCCCCTCTTCTCCCCCTCTCGTGACTCCTCCCTCTCTTCTCCTACTTCCCCCTCCTCTATCCATTCCTCTGTCTCGTGCCGCTCCATCTCTCCTTCTTCTTCTGTCACTTTAAACTTTTTTTTTTTTACAGTATTCGCTCCGTAAGACGCACACACTTTTCCCCCCACTTTTTTGGGGGGGGGAAGTGCGTCTTATGGAGCGAAAAATACGGTACCTTATTCCCATTTATTTCAATGCAGCAATTAAATATGGTGAAGTCTGAATTCAATCTATTATCTTTAACTGATAGGACACAGGAAAAAATTTTTTTCTGAAATCAGTTATTTCTACAAAATAGTTTCTCTTTAAATGATTTTAATAACAACTGTGTTCCAGAGGAGGAAAGAAAAATACTACCTGTGAGGGAAATAGCAATGGATCAATCAAACCCTGTGATCTTTTCCCAGTAGTTACACAGTCAATAAGTAGTTGTTTCAATGTCTCCTTCATCTCTGAAGACAGTTTGCTTAGCCAAACCTGGCAAAAAACGTATCAAAATAAATATTACAAGCCACTAAAAACATTAGCTCCTCAAATGTCTTGATACTATATCTGGAACTAATTTTCTTACCTCAACATCATTGGACAAGAGAATTTTATTTTTAAAAGGTATAACTTCACCTTCTAAAGACTTCATTGCAATTATGTGTTTAAAATCTTCATCAAAGTTTACACTGTGAATTCCTGTTAATTGATAGGAACATGTGCAATTAATTAAATACAATCCATATTGCCTTTTTACACAACTATGAAGCTTCTCTATTCCAATATTACTTCATGAGAGGATATACAGCTACAGTCAAATCAAATCAGTGCTTTTGTGATAGCCTACATGATTTCAACTTACAAGGATGTGTGAACAAAAAGAATATGCACTTTTTAAAAAACAAAACATGTGAGGGGAAATTTTGACCAAACATCTGAAGATGGGAAATTGCAATTTCCATCCTTCCATATATTCTTTCAAAATGGAGCATAAGGACTCCTCTCTCTTTTTCCCCTAAATGGAGCTTATTGCAACCAAATCCTTGAAGGTCTCCCTTGTAAGGGAACTATAAAAACTCACTGCCAACCTTCCCAAGATAACTCTAGCTTTATAACTAGTCAGATACATTATCTGTGGTGACTATAAATCAATTCCAAGCAACCACTGCTTGGAAATTAGAAGACTTCTACCTTTTTTTTAACCTTTTTCTTTCTCCTCAGAAGCTATCTATGAGTCAGAAATTCATCTTTTGGGTAGACATGCTGCATATTATTTTTAGAAAAGAATAAACTTAGACTTATTTTGCAAGGTTAAGCAAATGCAACATGCAAACTGAAAAATGTCAGACATGATCAACAGTGGCTCTAGTAAGTACAGCATATATCTGCACTGATTAAGGAATTTGCTGTTGATTACATCCACAATATTGTGGTATAAAAATTATGAGTGCTTCCCCTACTCTGACTGAAAAAACTTGTGCGGATTAAAAAATACATTGTGTGAAGTGGTTCCACATTTCTATGTGAATCTGTGCAGAAGAAATGGACTACAAGAGCAACAAGTTAATATTTCAATGTCTTCTTTAACAGTGTAGTCTTTCAAAAGGCACCTCAAAACTCCACACAATATGAACAGACACTAAGGGTGAGGGTTTTCTTAAGCGTGAAAACTAAGAAAGCATTTCGTTTTCATTCAACTTTTACTCTATTCTCAGTCTTAGGTTTTGCAGTACAGAAGTGGGCAGACAATGTCCTTAGATGGGAAAAGTCAGTATATTGACACAAAAAAATGACAGGGAATGGAAGTTTTGCAGCCTAGAAAACACTTCATAGCTTACCAGCAAAAAGCTTCTTCAGGTGAGACTGAATAACTAATGGATTAGTGGACTGTCCCAAAATTTCCAGAAGATCATCGTCTCCAATGAAATAGAATCTTGGGAATGCAGAACGCTTTTCCTGTTTAAAAATAGATAACTCTTTCTCCTCAAGATATTGAAGTAATACATGTTTTAAAAAATACAATACTAATATAATATTCTACATTTCAGAAATGAAAATGTTACGTTGGTTACTTACTGGGGAAGCCCATTCTGTTTTGCAAGGAAAGAGACATCCAGCAGTTTGGGTTATTCCCAACACCAACAGTGAGCTCTCTACCCCATTAGACTGGCATCTGTGGTGGTAAGATATCTGCCAGGGATCCACTAAGGGAAAACACTTGTTCAGATTGGTGGAGCTGAGTTCCCAAAGGAGATACGAGTGAAGCTCCAGAATCAGAAGCAGGTGCATATGACTTTGAGATATGATGTCTATCAACAAGGTGCTAGAAAGAGCTGTACAGGAATGATGGTGGGTCCCTGCTACTACTGAGATGTATGAAATCATTAAACCCAAAAAGTGAGCAAGAGACATCACTTCTGCTGAGCACTGCTGTCTGAAAGGGGCCATTTGCTTGACTAATCTGCTGACACTCTCCTTAGAGAGGGAGAGAAGGCCCCTTTGGTGTCTATAAAAGCTCCCTTGTGAGTAGTGCTTTGAAAAAGGATTAAGAAACTCCTTTTTAAATTTAGGAAGAGTCCATGAAGTACTAGACATGAAAATATGTTCCCCCACAATGTAACAGCTTAAAATAGCAAGATGGCTAAATCTAGCAGATGTGTATTCCCTGTAGATAGATGTGGTCTGCTACTACCATCATGAGTTGGTAAAAATGCCTGACATCATATAGTAGCTCTAAAGAGATCGCCCAAATTGAAAAGGGAGACCCCTGTGAGAAAATGTGAAAGATCTGTGGTGAAAGATAAAATAGCAAGCCAAGGGAATGGAGAGAGCCAAAATACTGCCCAAAGACAGGTACTGATCAGGGGCAGAAGCCAAGCCTGTACAGTTTAAACAAAGTCTCTTTAGAGAGTTATCCCTGGCATGCCTGGGGGCAGAGAGAAATAACCCAAACCACTGGATAACTCTTCCTTGCAGATTAAGAAAGAGAATTTGTGCACATTATATTTTATCATGGAGTCCATAAGGGCTCTCACTGCTTTACCAGAGCAAGATAACTGAAAATAGGGAATTTTCTTCACAAGCAACTATCCAGAAAACATTTGAAAAGGACATAAATCAGAATTTTACAATGTACTTTCTTACCTACTGACAGCAAGCTATTCCCATTCCCCCGTCCTGCTCAATATTCTACTGAACCAACCTAGTCTTTACTCTTGCTTTTTGAGTAGGGGAGTTGCCCCCTTAGTTTGATTATTTCTTCCTGAAACTTCTTCTGCAAACTTTGAGGGACAATGATATCTCCATTTCTATCAGCTCTGAATAGCTACTTTCACTATTATAAAAATTATTAGGAATTTGTACCTCCAAGAATTCGTTCAAGGATTTTTGACATCTCTGAAGCTGGTCAAGAATAGTAATCAAGGCATTTCTTATTCCAGCTCGAGCGTTCAAGGATGTTATGCGGTTGTCTTGCTTAATATCTGCCAGTATTGATCTTTATAAAGAAACAGAATGATATGGAAATAACCTATTAAATGTTCTATCATTTAAATGATAGTTAAGTGTACACATCAAAATTACCATATTCAAGGGGGAAAACAACCTTACCTAATGTGGTTGCACTCCAGATGAGTTGAACTACACATCCCATCACCTCCAGGCAATAGCATTATTAGAAATGACGGGAGTTGTAGTCTAAGATATCTGGAAGGCAGCATGGAAAAGGCTGGAATAAAAATATCAGTGCTGTCTCTTAACACAGAAGCACATGGAATTTAATTAAGATTTGCATAATTGATAAAAAAGATTTGCACACTACTATGTCCTGTTTGCCCATAAAAATATTTTGAGAAAGGAGGATTGAGAATGTCATGGAAAATACAATTTACCTAAATTCTTCATCCACTCTATTGAAGCGTGATTGCTCTCTGGGTAAAGCTCCACGACCAAAAATGGGTTCCAGATAGACCCATTTCCTTTGAATTTGGTTTAAATTCTGCAGATACTCATCCAGCTCAGAAAGTTTCTTCTCCCAGACAGAAACTTTATCTTGGAAGCCTTTGTAATATGGAGAGTCCTTTAGGGACTGAAGGAGGCATCGATTATCACCAACTTGGTTCACAATGTCTTTCCAGTCCTTAATCAATTTGATCATCCGATTCTGGCTATCTTCATAATCAGTTAATGTAAAGACCGCTCCAATTCCCCAAAGCTCCAGCTCACGCAAGGCTTCTCTGATTGTGACCTCACCATGAGCCCGACTATTCAGATCCTGTTTTTAAATATAAAGTACATTTTAATGAATCAAACAATTGATTCTCCTTCAAGGTTCCAACAAGTCAAAAGAGAGAATCAGTGCCATGTTTTCTTTTTAATCAAATGCGTAGAAATTATATATTACTACACATGTGGGTAGTACTTTTCAGAGCATCAATTAAAGTAAAACATGAAAAAAAAACCCATCTTTTAATATAAATAACAGTCATTCTCATCAACAAACTTACATAAATTAAATGAATCTCAAATTGGCATCTGTTTTCAATTTTCATTCATATCTATTTTCAAAAGGAGGTACCAAGAAGAAAGAAGTGGTTGAACAGATTTTTAGGCTATCATCTCTTTTTTTTTTTTGTTCTACATGGAGGCTACAAAAACATTGGACAGCTCAAATAAATGATTATTCCAAGTAATTTTACGGCTGATAGCACATGTTTCAATAATAATTCATACCTTAAGTTCTGCTGCTTTTTCCACAATGATGTCTGCCACTTTTAGGAGGTCTCCAAATACTAGGTTCTCTAAACTAGTACCCCTGGGAAAACGAAGTATGCGAAAGAGATCCAGCCAATGATCTGGAGACAAGTGTTCTCCTCTAACATATTTCAACACTGGAAGTGTCATCTGGAGTTTTTAAAAAAATGCATATATAAGCCCACCTAATTTGAAGATGGTATCATACTATGTAAGAATATAACTTTCTGATATATAACAGCACAATACTAAGTTACATCTTCCTAGAAGTAAGCCACAATGCTTTCAATGGAACTTATACCCAAAACATCTTAAGTTCTTGATTTTACGGTAAGTCCTAATAATTTAGTTGATTTAGTGTTTCCACTGTTGATGATGGACATATTTCATTTTAAGCAATACAGAGATGTTCAACAAGAGATACATATTACAGTAGCAATATTACGGAAGAGCTTTAACCTTAAACAATGCTGAAGTAAAAAACATGTTGAAAGCTTTGATCAGCAAAGAGCTAAAACCTTATTGAGGTGTGAGGGTGGTGGAGAGCTAGGTAAAGGTAAAGGTTCCCCTTGACATTTAGTCCAGTCATGTCCGACTCTAGGGGGCGGTGCTCATCCCCGTTTCCAAGCCATAGAGCCAGCGTTTGTCCGAAGACAGTTTCCGTGGTCACGTGGCCAGCGCGACTAGACACGGAACGCCGTTACCTTCCCACCGAAGTGGTACCTATTTATCTACTTGCATTTGCATGCTTTCGAACTGCTAGGTTGGCAGGAGCTGGGACAAGCGAGGGGAGCTCACTCCGTCGCGTGCATTCGATCTTACGACTGCTGGTCTTGTGACCCTGCAGCACAGAGGCTTCTGCGGTTTAATCCACAGCGCCACCACGTGGAGAGCTAGGGGCACAAATAACTCCCAAACATAAATGTCCCACCTGCCCAGAAGTCACTCAGACCTTTCCACATTCAGCATAAAGAAGAGGTACCTGTGTGTTCTCTGTATGCACTTACAGTGCTTGCATGGTAGGCAGAACTAATAAGGCCTCATAATCGCATGCATATTCAGGTGAAAATCCTTACAGGTACCTCTTAAGAGGCACATGAAGCTCTCAGTAACTTCTCAGAAGTGTCACTAGGCACATAAGTTATGCATCTCCCCTCCATTACCTACACTACACACTTTCCAGGTGTAACACCTGAATGGGGCATAGAGCACACCATATGATTAATTAATGATGTCTAATTTCAATCAGGAACACTCTTACATTATTTCCTACTTTTTTATCCTCAGCATCCACAAACAATATGAGAATAATAATTATGGCACATTCTATGAAACATCTAGGGAAATAATACACTTTGTACAGTTAGAATGCCATATGCCAGCTAAAGACCTCAATAAATATCTACCCTTCTTCATGAAGGTACAATTATATACAGCTCTTCCAAATGTTTACTATATTTCTTTCCAGACTCTTCTAAAACACATCCCAAAGCCCGTTTGCTCTGTTTCTCTTTCAGCATCTTACTTTGTATTTGTCAACCTCTTTTTGCAACTTCACAGTCATGATAGTGTGTTCCTCAACTTTCCTCAGTTTATCATGCCAGTTCAACAGAAATTCTTCAAACAAGTAGGTCTTGCTCCTGCATGAATGAAATGTTAGAGGAAGTTCACCATAGGTAAAATACTGTTATAAACAAGGGATTTAAAGAACAGAAAGAGCCAGACCTAAAAGTAATCCAATCTTCATTGGCTTTTTCTCGAAAACCTTCATAAAATTCTTCATATAGGGTCCAGATTTCTGCATAACTCTCAATATCTCTGCAGACTTCATTGGCTAAAGAGAAATCAGGCTCTTCTAATTCAAAATGGCTGCAGTCATTACTAAAGAAAAATATATGGCAAAGTTAAAATTGTATGCAGAATAAAAACTTCCATACCACTGTCTCTTAGTTTGGTAAACACAAAGCTCCCATCCTGTCACTGGTTGGTCCACATAGATTCAAACAATGCTATAGTAATGTGGTTCTCTCAACCATTCACTGAGCTCTGGTAACCACATATTTTTAATTACCTTTAATAAGTCCTTAGTCAGGTGAACAATTTAGTTTTCAAGTAATATGGTTGTTGTGACTGGTACAAAGTTGAAAAGAGGTCCTGATCTTTCTGTTTTACGAAAGATAGTGACCCCAAATAGAAGCTGTATGTTTCTTTGCTATTTAAGATAGGCACAGACCTGATAATTTTTCAAAACTGTACTTCACTATGGTTACCTGTCTCATTTGCTTTTTAAAAATGACTTTCTGCATGATATTCCTTAAATATTGATATACATCTGTGTATACATGAAAATTAACATACATCAGTTTTTGTTTTGTATCTTCAAGTTCATCAAACTCAGTTTTCTTTTCCTTTATGGTCTCAGCACTTTTCTGCAACAAATCATGATTGCCAGCTTCAATTACATCATCAGTGGGCTTTAACTGGTCCCAACGAGCTTTAAATTTCTCCAGTTCTTGAAGATACATATTAACACGTGACATCACATTACTTTTCATCACTTCAATCTAAAGAGGATATAAAAACAATCTTACTGATTTGCTTCAGCAATTTAGCTTTATTTAAAATTACATTATAGTTGCAATAGACAGTATACTTTTTTTCTTCTTGTAGTGCTGTATTTTGTGTTCCACATTATTAAAAGCTAAAGGTATAATAAAATATAAGGTACAATCCAGATTCTAGCATCACATTTACAAAAGATGCAGAAGCCTCATGCAAGAGACCACAGAAACTGATAAATAGCAGCACTAGCAATCATGCCTACCGTGTTTCCCCGAAAATAAGACAGGGTCTTATATTAATTTTTGCTCCAAAAAACGCATTAGGGCTTATTTTCAGGGGATGCTTTATTTTACAGTCATGTCATCTTCTTCTGGTTGCTGCACAATGCAGCACAATGGTGGAGGGCAAGGTTTCACTTAACTGGGGCTTATTTTTGGGGTAGGGCTTATATTACGAGCATCCTGAAAAATCATACTAGGGCTTATTTTCAGGGTAGGTCTTATTTTCAGGGAAACAGGGTAGTCCTTCAGGATTAGAATACACACAGAGCACTTCTCTTTCCTTTTGTCCCAGGTAGTTGTGCATGCCAGGAATCTTAAAGCTTTTCCAGAGAGTTTTGTATTTACCAAACTCCATTCTGGAGTCTGCAAATCAGCACATAGGAGCTCCAGTAGTGCCTTGAGTTGCGAACTTAATCCGTTCCGGAATGATGGTCGTAACTCAAGTTGGTCGTAACTCAAAGCACCATTTCCCATAGGAATACACTGAAACGCGATTAATCCGTTCCGGACGGAAAAAAACCCATTCCAGCAGGGACTAAAAACACACTGCAAGACCCATCATAACCCGCCACCCACCCAGCCCAAACCGTAGGAGCCACAGAATCAAACAAAGCAAAATGTTGCGACCGGAGCTGGTCGTAACTCGAATTGGTCACAAATCAAGACCATCGTAAGTCGAGGCACCACTGTATCAGTATCCTGGTTGTTTAAAGATCCCTGTATCATTTTAAAAAATTATTCCCAACTTTAAATCTAGAGCTTTATACTCTGTGACTCTGTACTCCTTTTTGAAGTAAATCTGCATTTTTCTCACAAGGAGCATGGGGAGTAAAAAAAGTGAATTTACTTGCACATTGTGGATATGTTTCTGACAAACTGCTAGGATGATACAAAGCTCTCTGGGGCCTCTGCCTTCGCCCCAAAGTGAACAGTTACTGGGAGTCCCTATATTATTTTTTTCCAATGTAAATCTAAATAGATATGAATATAACAAATGTTTGTTTGAAAATATGTGTAATCTACAGATACATTTGTCAGAGAGCTTTGATTTATTGCAGCTTATTTAAAACATATGTGGTGTGGCAAAATCATATTTGGTCTCGTATAACATGTCAAGTCACCTCCAGTGCATAGTCAGCTCATACCACTGAAGGATCACAACGTAAGTTATCTCCTTTAATTGATAATATTTTCACATTTTCTGACATACAATAACTATCTCAGTGCACCTTTGTACAATTGATGCCAAATTACCTGCTCTTTAACCATCAGCTGATGACTTTCCATCATTAATTCAAATTTGTCCCACGTTGCTCTTAGGTTACCAATTGTTTCAATACCACCACCAGCCACAGTTCTCAAAAGTTTGTTTTTACTTTCTGCTTCTTTAAAAAGGAGGAAAACCTAAATGAACAAATTTTATATGAATATAAATATTAAGCAAATGTAGAATCTTGGCTTATTTCAATAAACATAAGATCTTTAGCCATGTTTGCTAACAAATTTATATAAACATTCAGTATCAAAAATTAAATATGTTGACTAATAATGAAACCATTTAGAATCCATAAGAATCTAACAGAATCTATTTTAATGCAAGTTGTTTAATTAAATTTACTGTGGGACAGCAAGTGTTATGGAAGATTACTCCAAGTCAATCATTTGTCAGATTTATTGAAAATTATGTATAACACACTTTTTGACAAGGACATAACTATTCTCCTTTTAAAGTTGCATAATTGAATGTGTGTGTGTGTATAATGTGAACCAAGGCTGACAAAGCAGCGTTTTTAGAACACTGATGGTATTCTAAAAACATGTGCTTTTGTTCTACAAATCAGAAAAGTAGAAATACAAACTTGTAGCACCTCATCACCTCTAAATGTCTCTTATACAGCACAGTCACACCAAACAAAGAGCAAATGGCATTGAATGATTCTGCACATGCAACAATAAATAGCCCACAATCCTATAGAAGGATTTTTTATTCCATTTCGGAAACCAATTTTTAATTCTTCTAAATATGCCCCCTAAAAAAACCTGTTCAAAGAATATCAATACAGCTGACCACAAAAGGGGGGGGGGGGGAATCCCCAGTCACACAGGTTCAGACTCTCGCCTATCAGCTCTAGCTTTCCCAACCCACAAGCCCCACCATTGTAGGGGAGAATCCCTGTGCATCCTTATCTCTGCCAACTAAGCAAGAGGAACACAGCTGAGCATTCTCAGCAGAAGCTGAATCCTAGGCATGGCACAACTTGCACTTACGATGCTAGTTTTGTTCCTCCTGCCGTTTGCCCATATGGCAAGGAAAAAAACCTGGGTTCCTGGCTAAAATACAAGGTAGAAAAGTACATTACTTAACAGTATAAAAAATTACCTCCTCTTTTTTTTCTTTTAGGTTTTTATATTTGATATTATCTTCTGTTATTTCGTCCACAGTTTGGGGCCTCATCACTAATGTATTCATGGCATCATTGAGAAACGAATTAATATCATGTAGATGGGCTATATTAAAATAAATGCAATATGAAATTTTTAGAGTTTTTACAATCTACCAATAACAATGAATTATCAACAACTTCTGTGGCAGCCTTCCTCAACGCAGAGATTTTTAGATGTTCTGACTGTAACTCCCATCAGCTCCTGGGCATAATAATTGGGAATGATGTAGGCAGTGATCCAAGGCATACACAGGACTATGTGACACACCTGTGAAATAAACTCAGTTTTCTTCTGGAGACATTAAATTCATGTAGTAAATCATTCAACTTTGTCCAAATTTGTCCAAATCAGAGTCAAGTTTTACTGTCAACCTAAACTATCTGACTCTTCAACAAGATCCTATGAGCCCTATAAAACTTTATAAAACTCCTTATAAAACTGTGCCTTTTAATGGACTGCAACATTAAGAAATCAAGGCAAGTTACCTATAGGCTTCATTTCTCAATTTTATACAACTACAAAATACTTTGCATTTCTAGAAGGAATCTTAACTACTACAAAATATTTATAGAGAAAATTGCTGCAGGTCAATTTATTTATTTCATGCAGGCATTCCAGAAATGGTGGTTGCTACAAAAGCATCAATACCCGATTCTAAAGCAAATATCAGTCATTACTTCCTACCTGAAATTTGTATATCTGTAAACATAATACACCTATTCCACTAGTTCTTCCCATCCAGATACTTGATGGCTGAAATCCTATTGTGCAGTTACACAAAAAACACAACTTTTAGAGGTGAATTGCGATAAATTAAGAAATCTTTGTAGACCTTATCTGTTGCACATGGATTCACATGATAATATTTATTTATTTATTTATTTATTTATTTATTTATTTATTTATTCGATTTCTATCCCGCCCTTTTAGACAAAGTCTACTACTAATATCTACAGAGATTTCTTAACTTTTGGCTACTTCCCTCTAAAGGTTACACCTTCTGTATAACTGCACAATAGGATTTCACCCCATGTTTTCTATGTAAAGTTTATACAATTTTACAAAAAAAACCAAAAACCCCGAACATATAAAGCTAATCTTGGCTAAGCACTTTTGGTTACATCCAGAGTACTGACGGATCTCTCACATAGGAAAAAGCCAAACTTTAGATGTTGCCCTTCAGTCCAACAAAGAAAGCAGCATGAACAACTGAAAAAGTCCAAACACTTTGGGTTTTTGATACTGCTCTTCATTTAAGTTTTTTTAAATCCCACAACTGGTCCAATAACAACTACAGGGAGTACCAACTACAGGGAGTACCAGTACTTATTTAGTGAGCGATCACTTGCAAATGCTTAACTCTAAAATCAATAGTACTTGGTGGCCAGTACAGAAAAGCATGAGATCTGTATAACGAGACAGTTATTACAAACATAAAACCAGACAACATGTGTGTACTTATTCACAACTCTCAATGCCTGTCAATATCCTATCAATACACTCCCATCGCAGTCAACACATTTTATTTATCTGTATTCAAAATACTAGTATAAAAATGCTAGGCAAAAGAATCCTAAGTAAAATTTTACTGCTATCTACAGCAGCAAGAAAACTGCTTTCTTTTGACTTTTACCTTGTATGGACTTTCTCAAAGACATCACAAGTACATCGTACAACTTTTGGATCAGATCGTCGATCACAGACTTCACTGGGTTGCAATTCACTATGATGCAGTCTACTTTCACAGTGCTTCAATAATTACAACCACAGATCAATTATAATCCATATGATACAAAGTTTACAATAAACTTTAAACAACACAGCTTAGAAATACATGACATTGACCTGATTCTGACATAGCAACAAACCAAGGTTTATTATTACAAACCAGAGTATGCACAAACCTCAGGCTTACAAAATCCACCCTTCTTTCCCCCTCCTCTTTCACATTTTTAAAGGAAGTCTGTTGTGTGTGAATTGTGCTCTGATATTCTAATTGGTTAAGTAACCACATTTAGAACTACCCATAGTTTTGCATTATACATGGTCGAATAATTTATCCATCTACCCCATATTATTTAATTTTGACTAATAGCAGGTCCCCCATGTCTTAGGTGGAGATGTCTTTCCATTTATCCATCTACCCCATATTATTTAATTTTGACTAATAGCAGGTCCCCCATGTCTTAGGTGGAGATGTCTTTCTTCCCACCAGCTCCTGTTTCATCCTTCTTAAAGCAGAGCTCAGAGACAGAATGTATTCTGTCACTAAGGTATTCTATCACTAAGGTATAATCCTCATTCCTAATTGACATTTGTAATTAATAATTGGCTTTTGTAATTCATAATTAACTCCTGTAATTACAGAAATGCAGTATGTAAACTGACCCTGTATATTACCATTCTTCATTACATATGGATAAAATCATTATCACTGCATGTAATTACCATTATATTCATAAGAATATTTTAAGTACGATGTTAAGGTCAGCACTAGATTATGACTGGGGAACCGCATAATGAAGTGCCCAATCAGCCATGAAGTTCACTGGTTGACCTTGGGATAGACACCTCTCAGCTTAACCCACTTCACATTGTTGCTATGAAAATAAACACAGCCGATTACTACACTTGCTGCATTGAGTCCCTTAGAGAAAAAGTGGGGCATGAAATAGAAAGGAAATTTTCAGTTCGACTGGGTCTAATCTGACACAGAAAATTGCTGCGTGTGAGAAAATTCTCAATATTCACAAAACAATTTTTCATATGTAAGTGAATTTCACATGTTATCCATGCTGGCAAAATGGACACATAGTAGATGATTATTCATATATAATTCTTTTACTGCTTGGTACCTTGGAAGGCGCTCCACTTCTTTTCCTCTCACTTTTAGGGCTTTGAAATTTTTTTCCCAATCCTGCTCATTGAATAGATTGTTCTCCACAAGTTCTTCCATATCCACTTGCCCAATTATAACCCACTCCTTTGCACAGCATCCATGTTTTTGTAACAAAGAAAATGAAATATCTTTTTGAACTAAGTAGTTAATACAAATTTCTCTGCACTGAATCAAGATATGTGCTCTATGCATTTGAGGGCTCAAGGTTCTGGAGATCAAAATCCATGAAATGATCATATTCTAAATTCCGAACATTTCTTAAATATTAGTATGCTATCTCTCATAATGCTGAAATCCTAATTGGAACTGTCATGCTTTAAATTAATATATTTTATATAGATTTATGCTGCATAGATATATATACTATATCATATTAAGATAAAAAAAATTAAGGCTGCAGTTCTAATCAAATTTGCAAGTGAATTCCATTGAACTCAGTGGGGTGTATTTCCAAATAAGCCTGTTTATACATCTAACAAAAGCATATCCATGAACATCTAAGCCGTATTAAGGTGTTACAGCCTGAAGCTTTTAAGTAGGGATGCAAGTAAGACCCGTTTCCAAGGTCCTTGCCTACCCAGAAGTTTCTCAGTCTTTCACGCATTCAATGCAAAGGTCTGAAGAGGCATCTGTAACCACATTCACCTAAACAAGAGCACAAAGTGACAGAAAGGAGTGTTGAACTATGTCTATGATTCCCACCCTCAGGAGTCTTTGAACCAGATGCATCTATTCATATACCTTAAATTGATCTGCAACTTCTGCCAATCTTCGGAACAAGTCTTCTGCTTTACTGAAAGTGGTCAGAAATCCACTTGCATTTCTTTCAGTCATGACAGAAAAAACTGACTCCTCATCTGTCTCACTCACTCCTTTAAACTGGTTAGGGATAGAGATGAATCTCTTCATTTCTCTATAGTATCTTGCTCGTACTTCTTCAAAAGGAGGCTTGAACTGCAATCTCCCTTGTCTGAAAAATTATTTAATATATTAAAACTTTGATCCTCAAACCACATTCCATGAAGCAATAAGGCTGCATTTAATCTATTAGTAGGTATGGAAACACATGCATCTTTCATTTTTTTTAACCAACTGGAATATATAACCTACTTGTAAGTTAAATCAATGTTTATTTCTGGCAGGTTTTCATTTAGTGCTTCCAAACCCATTTGATACTGATGTTCCAAAGCTTTATATAGTTGATGATTCCAGTGTTGTCTCCATGCTTTCATGTCATGGGAATGGAAGCCCTAGAATTTGAGAGACATGTGTTACAAATTCTTAATTATACGTTCAATCATCATAGGTAAAGGCTTCACACACACACACCATCCTATGGATCCCAAGGAGCCCAAGGGAACCTTGGACTCCACAACAGGAAGCTTTTAATTAGTGTAAATTAAAGGTGCTAAGATCTAAGCTGTGCCAGGTGCAAAATTATGCAATAGGATTCTGCCCAATGGGTCCACTGGGATTACCAACTGGATTCAAGGCACTAGAAGAAAAGCATTGTATATAACCTTAGAACTTTAAACATTTTTGCATTGATTTCCCATGATATTTTACTTCAAAGTTAATAAGCAATGATGTCATGCCTGTGATTCAAGGCTGGAAAACCCTGCTCGGAGTTCCTGCAAGCCATCTTTCCATCTTTGCTGTTGCCGAAGTAGGTCAATGTTCATCAGGCCAACTACCTATCAAATAGAATTTTAAAAACGCTAGTTTGTCAAGAACAAAGAGGAAAGAAAAAATGAAGCAAATTAACACATGATGTTTAAGCCCACCTTTTCTGTAAAATTAGTGTGCCATTTCCTCAGCTTTCTGTTTTCTGTGGCAAGTCGTTCTGTTGCACTTTGAAGTTTCTTGATATATGTTTCTAGTTCTTTAGGATTATCCCATGTTATTTGTCCCTCTGCTTTTGAGTGCTATGAGAAACAGAAAATACACAAATGAGTGGCAAATGTTTAATTCTCTGGACATAAAATATATCTACTTTCTCATGTTAGCATACCTATGGCTTCATACAGAATCCATATGCAGATTTAAAAAACTCTAGTTACTTTAAGCAAAGAAAGGCAGAGAATTAAAAATGGACATATTTTCTTTTTCTTTTTTTGTTTATACTAATACCACTTCTACATTATATAGTCCTCATACTATGAACTGCCTTCTTCAGGAAGGATAAGTATTCTCAAGAAACTGCATGAATTAAAGCTTCTGGAGATCAATGTAATAAAATGCTGAAACAGTAAAAAAGGAATTACTTTAATTATCTGTTCAAATGCTAAAGCAGATTGTAGCATCATTGGCTTCTGACTTGGAATCATTTGCTGATCAATACTGTTGTAAAAATGAGCTACCTATAAAAAGAAAAGAAAAAAGAATATGAAGCCCATTATGAATAAGCACCATATTTAGCCTTAACTGTATCTCTCTCTGGTTATTATTTTGTATGTTATTTAGCATGTATATTACATTACTATTTACTAGAGATGGGGTGGAAATAATGCTGTGTTCCGCAATGGATTAGCCACTCCTGGCTGGAGGCGACAAGCCTCTCTGCCAGGTTTATTTCAATGTTGTATTATAGAATGAGAAACAATTCTAATAGGAACTGTGACGGACAGTCCAAATGTCACGCCTGTCCATCACGTTAGAACCCTGATGTGGGAGCCAATGACAGAACAGGAGGGCGGAACCAAGGGAGAGAAGAGAAAAAAAGGAGGACAGTTGGGATCAGTTAGTGTGGACAGTTATCTAAAGGAGTCAGTTAGAGAGTTAGAGAAAAGAAGGAGTGAGGTTTGCTGAGAGAGAGATAGAGATAGATAGTCAGAGATAGAGAGAGAATTATTACAAATAAATATACACTGGTTGAATGGAACATAAGTAAACAAGAAGTGATTTAATGTAGAACATAAAATATGATATTTCAGTGATTGGGATCTAATGAAAATAAACAAAGAACATCTGTGATTCTGAATTACCCTTTCATACCCTTTAATAAATCTAATTCTGTTATAGACAGCAAGTGTGAAAGTAAAGTTCTTTACAGTGTGGATAAAAGAAATCCACTGGTGGCAGCGAGAGAGAAAGAAGGAACGTCGCCAGCGTGGACCTGGGTTGAGGGAAACAAACAGGGACACGGGGTGTACGTCACAGGAACTTTTTAACATTTCCAAATATTCCCCATCTTTTGGATGTCAAACTAACTGGCCTAGCTATACTTTCACATGATTACACGATGTCAAGACCCCATGATCAACCAAGGTAAATTTATCATGGTCCACATGATACAGAGAAGACAAAAGCACATCTTACAACCATCAATCAATCTGATGGCATTCAATACAGTCAGAATGTGTAATTTATAATACCATACCTGTTTGAGAATCACTGCCTGCTTGCAGAATTTTTGTGCAGTATTTGATGCTTGCTGTATTTTGGCAGGAATAACAAAGCCAAGGGCAGAGAGCTGCCGCACCTCTCTCAGTAGGGTCACCAAGCGATCTGAATAATGTATTTTTAATGCTCCATCAGAATGATCAAGTTCCATTACTGGACTGCTGGCCTGTATGCTAAACCAAAATATTTATATCACTAGCTATTATTTTTGAAAACAATATTTCAATAAATACAAAGTAGGATACAGGAATTCAAAAATAATTGGGTTGGGAGTTGGGGGCACCGCTTTACGGTGGTTCCGCTCCTTCCTGGCTGACCGTGTCCAGAAGGTGATGCTGGGGGACAGTTACTCTGCCCCATGGCGTTTATGTCATGGGGTTCCTCAGGGCTCGATACTGTCCCCCATGCTGTTCAACATCTACATGGAACCGCTGGGAGAGGTCATCAGGAGTTTTGGGCTGAGGAGTCAGCAATATGCTGACGACACTCAGCTCTACCTCTCGTTTTCCACCAATCCAGGTGAGGCGGTTTCTGTGCTGATCTCATGTCTGGACCTGATAATGGACTGGATGAGGGTTAATAAATTGAAACTCAATCCAGACAAGATGGAAGTGCTGTTAGTGGGTGCTTTGCCGGACAGGCTACAGGGCCATTTCCCTGCCCTGAATTAGGTTGCACTCCCCCTAAGGGACAGGGTCCGCAGCCTGGGGGTGCTCCTGGACCCCGGTCTAACTCTGGAAGCCCAGGTGGACTCGGTGGCCAGGGGCGCCTTCCTTCAGCTGAGGAAATTAAACCAGCTACAGCCCTACCTGGACAAGCAGTCTCATGATAGTTACGCATGCACTGGTAACATCACGTATAGATTACTGCAATGCGTATGTGGGGCTGCCTTTGAAGATGGTCCGGTGACTGCAACTGGTTCAGAATCGAGCTGCACGGCTGGTGAGTGGTGGGGCCGCTAGGGAACACATCAAGCCGATTCTGTTCAAATTATATTGGCTACCAGTCGCTGCCCGGGCCCAATTCAAAGTGCTTGTTTTGACGTATAAAGCCCTAAATGGCTTGGGCCCTGGATACCTGAAGGACCGCCTCCTTCCATATGAACCTACCCGGCAATGAAGATCTAGCCAGGGGGCCCTCCTGAAGGAGCCATCCCTCAAGGAGGTAAGAGGGATGGCTTGTAGACAAAGGGCCTTTTCGGCAGCTGCCCCCAGACTATGGAACGCCAACCCAAGTGAAATTCGTCTGGCGCCGACGTTGATGACATTTCGTCGCCAGGTCAAAACCTTCCTGTTCCAGAAGGTTTTTAATTGAAATAATATCAACTGTGGGTCCTCATGGCAATTTTTAGAGCACTGTATTTTTAATTGTATTTTAAGTGTTTTTATCTTTTTATTGAAATCAAATTGTTGTAAGCCGCCCAGAGACCTTTGGGTAGTGTGGGCGGCATATAAGTTAAATAAATAAATAAATAAGAATGTCTACATTAACCAATACATCTGAAAGACTAGCTGAAATCCTGTTGCTTTTCATGCTAGTGGAAGGCAAACAGTGTAACATTTACTCACTTCTAGCTGGCAGTTATCAAGTCCCCACTGGGATTCTCAAGCATGTACCAAGCTAGAAAGCATATGCACTCCTGAGAAACACAGCAGCAACATATTAACTGCCAGCTAGAAGTGACTGAATGTTACACTGTTTGCCTTCCACTTGCATAAAAAGCAACAGGATTTTATCTACTGATTCTATTCTAAACTATAACAGTAACACATTCATAAAATGTGCAAACAAGGGTGACTCAAATCTTTTCATCATTGTCTTTTCTGATTTTCAGAGATGACAAAATTATACCACAGCTATCAGCATGAACCTCTTAATTTTGCATAGGCACCTAAGAGAGAACAATCCTGTGTCATATGTTCCTGTCTCCTGGTAGCCACTCCAACTCTCCCCAGTAACATGCAATTAACATAGCAAGAGCTCAATTATATCACTTGGGGGAGGATTCGCCAAAACAGAAGCTGTTCCTCTCTTTACTGAACATCCCTGAAAGAGCACAGCCTTTTGATTATTTTCTTCGGCAGTGACAGACTGGCAGGTGATATCAAAAGAATTGTGTCACAACTGTTCTTACCCAATGTTGTACTTACCAAAGTCCAGATTTTGGGTTTGATAAACCTGACTGTATGTCCCTGGACCAGTCATCAAATTGTTCTTGCTCATAGACCTTAAAATGTTCCAGAAGTTCATTTGCATTTTGTAGAAAGTTTTGAAATCCAGACAGGTCCCAAAGAAGGGCCTCTGCAATCTTAATGGCATCATCCACCTCAGATATACAAAACACAGAAGTTCAGGTATAAAATGCATCTTTTTACTTGTAGCAGCACTACACATTAAGTCAAAGCACTGCTCACCATGAGCACCATTTTGAGATTTTATTTGATCCAGCATGGCTTTCCTTATACTTGAAAACGTTGAAGATATTGGCCAGAATCCTATCAATTATACCCAGTGATGTAACCCAATCAGCATAAATTTCAGCAGTGAAATGCCTCAAGTTAAGAAGTAAGCACATACTGAGTTGTGCCAAGATTTATGCTGACTGTGTTATGCCAGCATAGAAACATAGAAATATAGAAACAGAGACCTTTGGGTAGTGTGGGCGGCATATAAGTTAAATAAATAAATAAATAAATAAATAATAGGATTCCAGCCATATAGCTAAAGTCCTCAAACTCTCCACCTTCTTAGCATTTCCAGAGGCTAGTGCACCCATGATTTCATGCACCTGACACAGAACAGATTTTGTTCCAAATTAGCAAAGCTGATCAAACTGTGCAATCACCAGCATAATGTAAACTATTAAACATCAAAGGTTTTATATAAGGAGCACACAATTTCAACTTAAGAAATCAAATAATATATAATGATGAAATTCTATACATAATTAGGCAGTGCAACTCTGACTGGGTAATTGTCCTGTGCCCTATGGATCCTCAGGTGCACTGCACTCCATAGAATCTGTGGCATTCCTTTCCACTAGCTACTCCCATGCACAAGCAGACAAGACAGCAGACCATTCACAGAATTACAGAATAACTGAGTTGGAAGGAGCCTGTAAGGCCATCCAACTGCCCTGCTCAATGCATGAATCAATAACAGTTAGAACTCAAGTGCTCTATATTAACCAGATCTACACAATTTCCCTATATATTAACAAGATCCATAACATGAACCAAATCATGAATTTAAATTCATACCTTCAACTGTAGCTGACGCACCCAAACAATATTATTCACAACTTCAGAAAGATTTTTGCCTGAAAGTGGTCCTGATGCTTCACCAGGAGTACCATGGCATCGTGCCTCAAAATCTGTTTGATAATCTATATAAACAGCATCAAAGAAAGCATTAGCGAATACTGCAGACAGCTTCAAAAATTGCCAAAGCTTTTCTGTTAATATTTAACATAATGCAAAAATTGTCTGATTAGTCTTTCATAAAGTTTTCCAACACTTTTAGCATAATCCTCAATTCTGCAGAATTGGTCTTAAATGAAAAAAAAATGAGCATTTTATTACACAGCCAATCAAAACTTTGGTCTTTCAATGATATCCCAACCCAATAAATCTGATGGAGTTTTAAACTGCAAGATTTAAATATGAACCTGAACTTGGTACAATGCAGATCTAAACAAAAAGATGGCAAGATACAGAAATGTACACCCACATATAAATGTATATACAGATTATTAAAGAACACATCCGACACTGAGAAAAATAGTTATGATTACACTTCTTAAAAAATAACAGTTTAATTGCTGTTCAGAAATATTTTATGTATATAAAAGATATACATCTACCTTTGACTGAGTCTTGAAGTTTTGCCAGCAAAGTCTCTCTTTCTAACAGCAATTCTTTGCTAATACTTGGGCGTCTTACTAACTCCTTATATTTCTGAAATGCCTGAAGAAGCTAGAAATATAAAAAATATTTGCCACTAAATGCAATGAAATAAATTATCAAACTGGTGTTCATTACCAATATATCTATAGTAGAAACATTTAATTATTTAATCTAACAAAGCAAACCTGACTTTACAAATGATGACAAGGCTAACACTACAGAATTAACCAGAAGGTTATGCCACAGTTCATTCATTGTTTTGGCCGCAAGATAATTCCCAATATAATGGACAAAATCCATACTTAACATAATAAATTACACTAGAGCAGGCCCACTGGATCAATGAGGATTTGGTGAAGCAACTCCTCTAAAAATTCCATTGATTCAAATGGGCCTATTGCAACTGTGACTCGCTATGGTAAAGTACATAGCAGTTAGAGTAGGCCCATTGAATCAATGGAACTTACAGAGGAGTTGACTCATTAAATCTCCATTGATTCAATGGGCATATGTTAATACATTTTACTATACTAAGCAATAGGATTTTAGCCATTAAAAGGCTAAATAAAAATAAAAATTACTCACTGAAAAATAAATAACATTCAATTTAAAACAGGAGACAAAAAAAAAGGAATTGCTTTTAAAGGCAGACTTTAGTCTTCCCTATGGCATACTAGATAACTTTGAAAAATAATAAGGAAATGACCAGGAACTCCATATTTGTATCATTTATAAGAGATATACTTCTAAATGCCAAAGTATGCCACTGATGAAATCTTCATATTTAAAAAAAATGCTTACCTGTTGTGGACTATCTTCAATTTCTGAAAGATATGTTTTCAGTTTGCTTGCTATTTTTTGTTCTGCTGGAGCAATCACTCTTTCATACTGACGTAGTGCTGCTTTCCACAAAGGCTAGAAACAGAGAATTCTGGTTAAGTTTGATACATTTTCATTTGAAACATTTTCAAATAAAGGAGTACAGACTAGGAAAGCAAGATACAAATGTTATACCTCTGTATAAGGATTATAGTGCACAGGATTCAAACCAGCAAATGGCTCAAACACCTGGGCAAGATGTAGCGCTTGCTGTTCACCAGTTGGCAAAAAATATGTAAGTTTCTCATGAAGTGTTCGAATAGATAGAACCTATAATAGAAAAGGAACAGTGAAACTGTACATATGATGTCATCAATTGCAACATTTTGCCATTTAATTGTACTGAAAGCAACAAATCTTATAGGCAAAGGAGCTTTCAATACCAACCCATTAAAAAATGACAGAATTTTTTATAAAAATGAACCATCTGATGAAAACAACAGAAATCTCATCTCATAATATTTGGTTGTACATTAATTCAATATGTTGACAATTCATGCTAATTTCTATCATTTTAGTATTATATGATCATGTGCAATAGTACCACTTGTACTAAGGACAATAATAAGGCCAATAATGTACCATTATAGCCTATGACCAATAGGAATACTATTTAGTTACATGGATCGCAACTGAACTTTAGGGGATGCACCTAAAAACAATGCCTTCTCCTGTGTCATTCCCAGACTGTGGAATGCACTTTCCCTGGAGCTGCCACACAGTGTCCACTCTCAAAACTTTCAAGATGCATGTTTTAAATTGCCTAATCTTTTGGGATGATTCTAACTGTCTACAGACTTACTGAGACTATTTTTATGATCTTGTATGTTTTATTTGATTTGACTGATTATACGTTTACTTTTTATGTTGTACAAGTGTAAGTCATCTTTAGCACTATTTAGAAGCACAAAGATGGGGGGAATATATAATAAAGAACAACAATCATTGTAGTAGTAGTAGTAGTAGTAGTAGTAGTAGTTGTTGTTGTAGTAGTAGTTGTTGTAGTAGTAGTAGTAATAAAATCCCAAATGATAAGTGAACATTCTATTAATTTCAGTAGCATGTCTGCCAGAGAAGGTCATGAAAACTCCATGTACAAAGATCATTAATATCAATTAATATCAAGGTAGATGCACAGCTCAGCCATTGTTTAATCAGCCTAAGACTTCCCTGTCCTCTTAAGTAAGATTCCTTTTTGGGGAGATGGCTAATTCTATGGCCTTCTGTTTATGTAATATATGCTTTATCCCTAGACTCTGAGCCCTTCACACAATATTTTATCTTATCCATCATTATGGATTTTTGTTCTTTGTGAACATAAGCAGCTGCCTAATATCAAGCCAAAGTATTGGTCCATTTAATACAGTATTTTCTTTCGTCGCTAATAAAAAATATCCTATGGTTTCACAACTATGCTAGAGCGGACAATAGAGATAAGTGATCAACTCAGCTGGATAAAGCACTACAGGACTGTACTTTAGCAATCCCTCCACTTTTTTTTTCTGAATTTTTCTCTAATGGAACCAGAAGCAGCAGTAGAGAACACAGCATATTTTTATCAAAAAAGAAGAACGGGAAGGATATGCTTTTCTAGCACATGGTCTCAATATAAATCACCTCCCCTGAACTACTTTTTGTGAACAAGTGAAAGGGCAGGGGATCTGTTCCCAGATCTTTGTTATTCCACCTTGCTTCAGCTTGAAGCAGACGTCCCACTTTTTAGTTGCCCTGATATCTTTTAGGTGGAGATGCCATGCACCTGCAATCCATGTGCTCCATCACTTCTCCATTTTTAAAATAACATCAAAATACTCTTTATGCCCACCCTAACAGCAAAACAAACCAAAATGATACCTCTTCAAGGCGTTTGCCAAGTTTGCTAAGTGTTTCAGGAACATATTTCTCAGCTTGCCATAAATGTGGGGTATAACGCTGCCAGAGTTGCCCTGTAAGATGATCGCAGGCAGATACCCACTGTTCACAAATCATGATGCCAGCCTTCAGATTTTCTTTCACAATGTGAAAGGAATCCTCCCATAGGTTAAAAGTGCCCAATTTCTTCTGAACAAACCTTCCAAGAGAGCCAGCTGGAAACACATACAAACATACTGTAAATTAATTATGCTAAAAATGCTGTACTTTCTTTGGCTGTGATTCAAGTTCTCCATCACTATACGTATCTGGCTTTAGATCATACCTCTAATACAACAATACCCTGCACACAGATTTAATCATTCAACTCAGAATACAAGAAACCTTCCTACAGTTATACCAGCAACCAGTCAGCAATCACAGACAATTTAATAGCAATGCCTCATATAGCTTAGCTGGTTCAAACACCGAAAGAATAAAAGACTCTTATATAATAGTCAGCCACCACATATCTAGATATCCAGAAGTGCCTCCAAATTCCTGCCCATCTCAATATGAAATTCTAAATACAAGCCTTTCATTCATCTAATTTAAAGAAAGGCACATTTTCCTTAACACATTCATTTTAGACCTCATCAAATAGATGTTGTCCTTTCCTGATATGTGTTGAATTTCCTTGTTTCATTTGTACTTATATCTAATGCTGTATAATTTTAAAACTTTCATCAGACACATGAGAAAACCCACAGACCTTTTTTAAAAACTCTGAGCAGTATATTTCACAAGCCCACAAATAATATTTAAAGCATCCAGTCAGATCTTTTAAAGGGTGAAGAAGACCAAGACTCAGTTTCTAAAACAATATTTCACTACATGAAGAATAAATCTGTTGGCTCATCAGACTTCAGACTATAGCTTTATTTGCACAGAATAGCTAGCAAATGCCAAGAACACTTATTTAGAAAACCTGATTCCCTCTAAAACTTATGGCATCTACTCCTAGTCAAGCAAGATCATTCACTAGCAATGAAAGCAAAGGGGTACATTGCAAAGTCTGTTCTACATTATATTCCTTTTTCATGTCTGATGAACCATAAATATACTAAGATAACAATGATGGAACTTACTTTACTGATACAACAAAGGAACAATAGCTTGTATGCTAATCACACATTTCTTATTTAAAAGCTACAAATCACAACAGAAACTTTTTTACTCAGTCTTACCTATGACATCTAAAAGATTTTGCATGCGTGGCTGTGGAAAAGGTTCATGATCCGTCTGTCTCCACACATCATCAACAGTATCACGTGTAGTTTCTACTAAATCCACAACTTCAAATAAAGAGAGGCTGTCCAAATTGTAATAATCCTAGAAGTACATTGCACATTTTCAAATCATGAATTTCTAAGAATAGAATGGTAATCTTAAACAACCTACTCAAGCACATTCCTATGAAAATTCTGCATACAGAAATTTCAATACAAATATTCTCAGTTTGTCATGCTAATTGTTTAATCTTTGCAGCAATTACTCATTCTCTAGGAACACTCAGAATCCTTTGGAGATAGGGAACATGCTTGAAAAACAATAGTTATTGACATAATTGTAACTCAGTATGCATTCATTACTAATGATGCCCCATTCTTATTCTGGAATATACAACCCTATTTCTTTATGAACTAATACATTAAACTGGGCCTATTTTCTGTACCAACAGAATTTACGTTATTTGAATTATTCCCAGACTGCTTCTTAGATGAATTTTCCAAACTTCCTCCTGTCAGAAAACAATGGCAGCTTGCGAGATGGTGCCTGAGGAATTCAGTAGTAACAACGGGAAGAGGGTCAAAAACCCTTAGGAGCAGATGTTTCAAGAAAAAAGGAGATACATGGTTATTCTGCTCCTGCACATGGACAGTGCTAATCTAACACTCTGTCTTGCAATACCATGGTAAGAAGCCAAATGTCCTTTCTCCTAAAACATTGCTGAGGAATGGCAGCCATTACCTCCCAACAAGCCACTTCACCAGTCATAATGTCAAAGAAAGGATAACATCACAACAGGCTTCAATCTGAGATTCCCCAATAAATTTCACAGTGAGTAAAAACAACCAAGAGATCAATGCCTATGGGCTACAATATATCATCCTTCTAGCCTTCCAGAAATTTTGATGAAAATATTACAATACATTTCTATGTAAGGAGGGTTCCCGTGCACACTTGCATAACTCAGGTTGTCATGGCTAGCCTTGAGAACCCACCAGGGACATAGAGCTGTGGGCTGGGAATATCGAGCTGTACCCAACAATGGCTTTACACTAATGGCAAGTAAGCAGTTCTGCTAGTTCAAGGTAAGAACCCAATTTTTTTGCTAAGACTTCTTATCTAGTGTAGCACTTTGTGTTCCAGACCTCCTCACTTGGATTTGGCGCCCCTCTAGAAGAATAATAGAATATCTCAAGCTAGGAAATGAAAAAGAGTGTGGAGATCATTAAAAATTAGGTACTTCATCTTGAGCTGCCAAAAGCCCTTTCCACTAGCATAAAGTCACAACTGGAACTGACCCATCATGTTAGAGTGGAGCATAAAAATTTAAGCAGCAAAACAAAATCTATATTTTTATATCTTGTGATATATGTTCTACATATGTATCAAATGCTCTGCTGTGATTTCTTTTGAAGATTGATGAATTAATAAAACAACACACATATGCAATGCCTTCAAATAACTCTTTAAATTGAGACGCTCTCTCCTTGCTAGAGGACTTGCTTCCACGCTGAGCACGTTCTATCCAGAACTGAAATTCATCATTTGGTGAAAGTATTGCTGGGGGAAGAAAAGACAACTTTCAGAGTTCTGTAGGATTTTGTATCAATATGCATATAATGAACTAGAAAGAGTGTTAAGAGATGCAACGTTTATATTTATATTAATAAATTTTCATTATGCTCAACAGCCCTACACTACAAAATGCAAATAAACGTTATGCATGTTTATTTGGAAATCTAGAATGGTAAAAGTTGTTTGTGAACACTAACTCCAAGGCCATGAAACTACCCGTATCACCCGCTCCAGTCAGGCCGGGCGACTGAGGGGCCCAACGCCAAGAGAGGCCTGGTGGGGAAAAACTAGGAATCGGGCCTTCTCGGCAGTGGCCCCTCGCCTTTGGAACAACTTACCTGTAGAGATCCGCCTGGCTCCCTCGCTGAGGGCCTTCAAGACTAACCTGAAGACATGACTATACAGGCAGGCCTTCCCTACAGCCATTACCTAGCCCAGTGGAGGCAAACCTTTTTGGGCTCGCGTGCCCAAAATGAGGGGGGGGGGGAGAAACCAGTGGCTGTCGTGCCGCCCGGAAGTCCAGAACCGGAAGTGGCGGTTTCAGGGGGAATCACAGGGACGGACCCAGAGGACCAGGAACAGGAAGTTTAAGGGGGAATCATATCAACGGACCCAGAGGACCAGGAAGTGGCAGCGGAAGGGGGAATCATAGGGATGGACCCAGAGGACCAGGAAGTGGCAGTGGAAGGGGGAATCCCGGCTGCAGCCGGCTCATAAGGTTTGGCTCCACAACGGAGGGTGGGTGGGCCAATACCTTGCGTGCCATAAGAAAGGGCTTTGCGTGCCACCTGGGGCACACGTGCCATAGGTTTGCCATCACTGACCTAGCCTATCTCCCCTTTTCTTTTCTTTTTTTTTCTCCTTTTTCTTCTTTTTTCCTTTCCCATCTTGGACTAATCTGGATTTTATCTTAGTTTATTTTTATATGTAAACCACCCAGAATAGACACGTTCTAGATGGGCGGTATATAAATCAAATCAAATCAAATAAATAAATAAATAAATAAACAGACATCTCAGAATGGTCATGGAAATCAAGGGGAGGTAAGCTGATTTGTAAAAAAAAAACCACTAATCCATGTAATCATTCCCCAAGTTCAGGGTCTCTAATCTATTTAAGTGTGCTTCTGTGTTTGACACCTGAAGTGTCATCTTCACCAACCTTACCAAGCAGGGCCTAAGTCTGTAGCTCATAATTTGAAGCTAACGACAAACAGCCCATGAGGAACAGTATTATAGGGCTACTCCTGCCCCTGCTGTGGCACAGCCTTGTCTCATAGGAATGGAACAGGAATAGTTCTCCTTCAGCAGGCTGAAGAGCTGCACTACTGCAGTAGGCAAGCGCAGAGAGCTAAGTATTTAATAATGTGAGATGAATATAGTATATACAATTCTGACTACTGTGTAACTTACTTCAAGTGTTCACTACACTAGACTAAAGGCTATTACAAACCATGCATAGCTAGTTACTTTCATTAGCAATGTGAAAACTGACTCAGCATTTACAAGTGAAGCCAGTGTTTAACTAATATTCTAATGACATTAATTTGAAAGCATACTTTACTAAAATCAGGAGAATATGCTTCAAAAATGATGTCTAAAATAACCAGTTCCTCTATCATACTCTTCTATGTAATCCATTTTTAATTAAAAAATTGCTACCTATAAATAACAAGTTACATACCTTGAACATCATCTTCCCGGTATTTGGTGCCTGTGTAAGTAGTATCTGTTCTTCTCAGAACAGAACCTAAACCAGCCTCTAACTCTCGCAATAGATTCTGGAGTTTGGGATCAAAATCTCTACTCCATTTATCATCCTAAAACAAAGATTTGCAGTGCTTTATGTCTTATATTGTATTTATGTATTACCATCCTAAAACTAAGGTTTTCATGTTTAAAAATTTCATACATTTGTTATCAAAGAAGTAACATGAAGAATAAGACACTCAATATATGTAGATATTCAGCTAGTTCCCACTACTCACTAATCTCAAGAGTTTGCCCCTTTACCACATGTTCAATCTCTAGCTGTTACCTCACTGAACCAGACACACCATCACCTCCCCTATTCTTACTACATCATCCGTTAATCCATTTGATACACATCCTATCCATCTACCACAAAAATTACTATCATTAGCTTCCACTCTTTGCTTTCAAGATCCCATCATCCTGATCATGTCTCCCAGCAGAAGACCCATAACTTTGTAGTCAAACACATATGTGCCTCCAAAGTTCCCAAGCTTACTCAATCTTTGACTTCTTCAGAAAGGGCTGAAAAGCTGTCTGAAACCCTGATGAATTACTGCCAATCAGTATAGGTAACAGTGAGATAAGATGGATCAACAGTCTGACTCATTATAAGGCAACTTCCTATGCTCTGTTATTCACACAACTCTAGTCTTACTCTCTCTGATATGGATTTCCTCTGTTCTTCACTGAAACTGCACTCAGCACTCCAGCGAAGCTCACAAAAATCTTTGTATTAAGATGTCTCTATTCAATCTCTGTTTTCTTGGTCTCCCTAGTTTTTGATATAAATTTAATCACTCTCTCCTCATGGATTGATTCCCTTTTTGCAGTAGCTCTGGAGTTTTGCCTTCTGTACACACTCTTTTTCTGTGTTGAATCTATTAGTGTTTCCATGGACAGAAACTCTTCCTCTGTGCAGCGCACACACGCACGCACACGCTTCCAATCTTTTAGGGTTCTGTTCTTAACCACGTCGTTCTCTCTACATACTGTCCCTGGATAGCTTCTGCAATTCTAATGGCTTTCATTACCAACTCTACTCGGGTGGCACCCATGTGTATCGCTCTGCACTGGAATTTGTCTCTTTCTTCAGCCTTTCCTTCAGCTTTTCTGAATTTCTACTTTGATGCTTCATTATTAGCCCAAACTCAGTGGCTGAAATCCTGCTGTGCAGCTTCACATACACAGTGGCAATGACAGCAGCAGCAAATCACCACTGATCAAAGGCTTCCTTTGATGATTTTGAGGTGTATGTGACTTTGTTGCATTGTATACATGGCATGTGCACCCCGAAATCTCTGTAATTAGTGGCTATTTGCCTTTAACCAACTGGAATTTGTCAAATTTTGGACTCTTGCATAAATAAAATGTTAAAATTATTAAGGGGGTTATAAGAATTGTAATCCTAGAAATGTGAGATGTGATCATAAAATTGAGGTTTGAACATTAATGTACAGAATGCCTGTTAGAGGTTAGTTCAGGGCAAATAACTAATTTCATCAGACTGGCAACATAATGTAAAAATCTATTGGCTCTACAAGACCAGCAAAGCACATTGTAACCGATATGGTTTGCAAACCTGGTGGAAGCAATAGAAAAAGCATATATTTCTCTACCAGAGTGAAGCCCATAGAAAAATAGTTAATTTACATTTCAGTTATGAAACTAGTCTTCTTATTTTCAAAACAACCTTATCAACATTTTCTGCACAGTAAGAGAGGCTCATCAGAATTTCCATTTTACCCACCACAGCGGCTGCCAATTGTGCGTGTGGATACCTACTTGTTTACCTTAATACATCAAAATACTGAGAAAAGTACAAAATACACAGTGAAACTGTTAGCAGGAAGCTGAGAAGTAAGTCACAGCAGCACAGAGGTATCTAACATGGATTTCCCTCCATAGATATAAACTGACAAACAGCAACAGCTAGAGTGGAAAACCTAATATTTTTCATGTCTGCCTGGATATATGAAAGACTAAAGAATTGCTCAAAACTATAATGCTTAAAACTATAGCATTTTTGGAAATATAATCTTTATCTCAGAGGTATATCCTCTGCTTTTTTGTACTCTGACAGTGCCTTTTTTATGGTTTTAAGCACCTGCATTTTAAAAATGTAATTAAAGCATTCTCCTTGTTCTTTTTGATGCTTAAAGTATGTTTATACTGTACTTTTCATACTCCTCCAATTTTGAAAAATTATTATAAGTTGCTTGATTTAAGTTCTTGCTTATAATTTTAATGACTACATGATTTTTGAAAAATTCATGTATTTTGAAACATTTCTAAAACATGACTTAAGTTTACTGCCTGCAGCTTACATTTTGCCTTTTATAATTTGGAGACTTTCTTGTCTGTAACATTTCATACTTGTAAGGATGTAGATAACTTCTACATGATTTAAGCTTTTGCACTTACAGCTTTTTCATAGCTGTAAGATTGATTCTCATGTAACTGAAGTAAATGTGCTTGTAACTTCCATGTTGTATGTATTCAATTTTGGATTGTTGATTTTTTATGCATATGAAACAAAGAAGCAATTTAGATGAATTAAAGCTTGTACAAATAAGCTAAAGTTTCCTGGACTCATTTAAGTGATCATAGAATCATAAAATAATTGAGTTGCAAGGGGCCTATAAGGCCATCACGTCCAACCCTTTGCTCAATGCAGGGATACAAATAAAAAAAGATCTGACAGATGGTTATCCAATTTTCTCATGAAGGTCTGCGCACTCACCACTTCCCAAGGTAATTGATTCCATTGTCCTTAATAAATTTGTCCTGATATTCAGCTTAAATCTGGCTTCCTGTAGCTTGAGCCTATTATTATGTGTCCTGCACTCTGGGATGATCAAGAACAGATCCTACGCCTCCTCTGTACCTTTCAAGTATTTGAAAAGTGCTATTATATCTTCCCTCAGTCTTCTTCTCTGAAGCCTAAACATGCCCAGTTCTTTCAGACATTCCTCATAGGGCTTGGTTTCCAGTCCCGTGATCGTCCTTGTTGCCCTCCACTGAACTTGCTCCAGTATGTTGGCATCCTTCTTAACATATGGACACAGTACTCTAGATCAGTGGTCCCCAACCTTGTGCCTCCAGATGTTCTTGGACTACAACTTCCAGAAGCCTTCACCACCACCTCTGCTGGCCAGGATTTATGGGAGTTGAAGTCCAGGAACATCTGGAGGCCCAAGGTTGGGGACCACTGCTCTAGATGACACATAACCAGTGCTGAATAGAGGAGGATTAATACCTCATGGGATTTGGAGACTATACTTCTGTTAATGCATCCTAAAATCACATTTGCCTTTTTTCCAGCCACATTGCACTGTTGGCTCATATTCAGCTTTTCATCTACAACAATTCCAAGATCTTTCTCACTTGTATATTAATGAGCCAAGTATCCCCCATTTTGTAACTGTGCATATGAGGATTTTTTTCCCTCTAGGTGTAGAATTTTGTACTTATCGCTGTTAAATATCTTTTTTTTTTCAGCCCAGGGCTCAAACCTATCAAGATCTTTTTAAATTATGTTCCCCTATCTTCCAAGGTATTAGCTATTTCACTCAGGTTTGTGTCATCTGCAAATTTGATAAGTATTTCCTGCACTTCCTCATCCAGGTCATTAATAAAAATGTTGAAGAGCACATCTTAGAAAAGTTTGGACTACCTGTTAAAGACAATGGTTTCAAAACATTGTGTTAGTGTAAAATGATGCACCAAAACAACAGCCAAACTGAAACAACAGGATTATTACAATCAATACAAGAAAAAATCCTGCAAATTAAAACAATTTGGACAACGAATACTCACTTTCAACAACACCGGTGCAAATACTTGTCGTACTGCTTGATAAAGCATATTTACAGGAGAATCTAACATTGATGACACAAGAATATTGGTATGAAGGTTATCTTCTGTGATAACATCTGGTCGTAGCTTGAAGAACACCAACATTTTGTCTTCTGAATTTCCAGGTTCAATCTGTATGGTCATAAAATATAACACTCACATTAACTGTAAAACAGAAAACTTGTTCATACAGTGACAGTACCAAAATCATAGTAGACGGTGGCCAGAATCCTACTGCTGTTCACCTAAGACATGCATAACTAGTCAGAACAAATTGCAGCTACCAGACAAGGTGTCAGAGTACACCTTACTTGCATTCCTGCTTGTGTGCCTGAATATGCAATTAAACTGCTTCCCAGCATTTTGTCAATTACTTGTGGCAAACTGTATAAACCTTATGTGAATACCATCAACTGAGGCCCAGCCAGTGTTTCAAGCAGTGTGCTCCCTGACCAAAATTTCATGCACAGTGTAATATAGCAAGCACAGGAAGAGGGAGGAAAATCACAGATGTTGGGCAATCAGGGGATAGAAAATAATATTGCAGCAATTAGGAAAAAATAACAAAATTATAAAAATTTTAAAAATTCTTAGCGGTAACCTTAAGTTTTAGGTAATGGAGATACAGTCAGAGATGTCTCAATAACTGTCTTTTCACTGGATAAGCAGAGGAAATAAAGAACAAAATATAGAAAAACCAATAAAAAAACAAGAGGAACACAGGTGTTTTACATAGAAATATCGCTTGTATACTGACCAGAGTTAAAGGGCAAAACTCTAACAAGAAATTTCCATAAAATGCAGTGTATACCAGATATAAGTTCAATTCTCTATTTACAGTCTTGCTCTCTTATCTCTTTTTTCTCAACTCAAACCCTAGTGGTCCTCTGATGTGTTTCAAATATGAATGAATGAATGAGCTTTATTACAGTCACTGACCAGCAGGAATATCCAATGTAACTATAACACATAATACAATGAAAAGTAACATAAGGTAGCAATAATAATATCATATGTACACAATCTGTTACAATATAACTAAATTAGATGGAGCCTCCTTAGTTTCACAGGACTGAGGAGTTCAGTAAATAAATTCAGTAAACTCCGTACCACCTCCAGTCTCATCGTCTTAAGTAGTGTAGCATATAGAATATAGGGTGGCCAGTGCACATTATTACTAAAGCAATACTAAACATCTAGCTACTCCTTGACTGGTGCAAGGAGGGAACAGCGACACGTCATTGCTACTGCACAGAACTTTGCCACTGCTATGGTTATATCAGACTTCTGTTTCAAATATGTAAGATTTCAAAGAATTTCTTAAAGGTACAATTATTTTTAAATAATCTTGAATAGGAATAAAGGACACTGCAGGTGCCCTTATATTGGACATCAAGCTGTGAAGGTTTAATTCCCTTAATCTGCTTTTTGCCAGCCTTTTACATCTCTAATATTATCTTTTTCTGAATGGCAGCAGCTCTTCAGGGTCTTAGGCAGAGGTGTCTCTCACTACCTGCTTTATTATCTTTTTTGCTTTTAATGGATATGTAATGATTCTTATACAAACTAGATTTTCTGGATGAAATTAAGTTCTATCTAGTTTGACATTCTTTGCAAGAATCCCAGCAGAATTCACCATCAAAAACAATGTATCTTCTTTCAACCTTGGCTTACATTCTAAGTACAGTAAAATGATATAAACACATCCTTAGAAGCAATTATTTTTGGGGACTCTGCAGCCATATCATACAATTCTGTATACAGTCTCTGACTATCTGCAAAGGATGATCACTCACAGAAACGTCACAGTTCCCACCAATTTTCTCAATCAATATATTTAATGCAGACACTGTGAGATACCAGGATATTTCAAAGGTCTATTTCTATATTTAGGTATCAGTATGTGAGTACAGATTTACTAGAGCAATTTTATTGTGCTCTTCAGTGAAAAAAGTTAGCAGTGCAACTGACATACAACCAGTAAAACAAAGTAAGCTTACAATCAAAAAGACAGAACAAGAAGAGACAGGAAACACTTCAAGAAAACAGACCCAGGAGAGGATGGAAATACCGTATCTCCCTGTACAAGTCCTCACATGCGGCAAAATCCTTGGGGGGGAGGGTGCCTTCTTTAAGTCCCAACACAAGCATATTTGGTGAATACATGAGAGAAGGTTTTTTTTATGGCTGTTCCCAGATTATAGAACACACTCTCTCAGGAGATTCAGTCCTTTTCTTCCACCAGCAGCTGTAAACGTACCTCTTTAGAGAGGGTTTCAGGAAACCAGAAAGCAACTAAAATTAGTGTTTTTTAAAAAATTTACAGGTTTTCAATAATGCTTTAAATATGGATATACAATTATTTTGAACCTTAATCAGTATGTTTTAATTAATTATTGATTTTATATTTTTGGTATGTCACCTTGGAAGAGAAAGGTGGGACAAAAATCAAATAAGTAAAAGAAAAAAGGAAGTTGCTTAGTTGCCTTCTGCAATGGCAAAGGAAAATGCAAACTGGTACAGTACATTAAGCAGCAGCTCTCACACACATAGCTGGAAAAGGTTCAAAGAGAGGAAATAGTGGACGAAACTGGTCTGGCAGCAGGGCTAATGGAATGACTATTTTCTCTTCCCAAACAGATGGCATAGTTATACGTTTGCTGTTATATAAGAACATAAGAGCCCTACTGGATCAGGTCAAGGGGCCATCTAATCCAGCTTCCTGTATCTCACAGTGGCCCCACCAGATGCCTCTGGGAGCACATGAGACAACTAGAGACCTGTCTCCCGATACCCCTCCCCTGCATCTGGCATTTTGAGGTTACCTTCCTTTTCAGCCTGAAGATTAGACATCCCCATCATGGCTTGTAGCTTGCGATGGACTTTTCCTCCAGGAATCTGTCCAATCTCTTTTTTAAAGGCATCTAGGCCAGATGCCATCACCACATCCTGTGGCAAGGAGTTCCACAGACTAACAACACACTGGGTAAAGAAATGTTTTTTGTCTGTTCTCACTCTCCCAACACTCAATTTGAGTAGATGTCCTCTGGTTCTGGTATTGTGTGAGAGGAAAAAGAGCTTCCCTCTATCCAATTTACCTATCCCCTGCATAATTTTATACATCTCAATCATGTCTTTTGTCAGGCGCCTTTTCTCTAGACCAGGGGTCTCCAAACTTTTTAGTGGGAGGGCCACATCATATATGCTCCACATTTTTGAGGGCCGATGGAAGACCCGCCCACCCATACGCCCGTCCACACACATGCACTCCTGCCTGCTCACCTGCACGCCAGGCTGGATAAAAAGGCAAGGCAGGTCGGATGTGGCTCGCGGGCTGTAGTTTGGAGACCCCTGCTAGACTAAAGAGCTGCAAACACTGAAGCCTTTCCTCATAAGGGAGGTGCCCCAGACCACTCATCATTTTAGTCGCTCTCTTCTGCACTTTTTCCAGTTCCACTAGGTCTTTTTTGAGGTGCGGCAACCAGAACTGTATGCAATACTCCAGGTGCGGCCTTACCAGCGTTTTGTGCAATGGCATTATATATGTTATGTATGTTAGAAGATGATGTCCTTTTTCTTCTTCAAGGGCTCCCTTGCTGCAGCTGTACAATAAGCAGATATTCAACAGGTGACACTTCCTCGCACACAAAAAATACCCATGATGGAGGAAAAACATCTCTCAATTTTCTTTTCCCTGTGATCTATTAGAAAACATAGCAGCCCTTTCAGCAACAGATTGGCCTTACCAGGTAACAAAAATGGAACATCATTGCAGCTCTCTGGATTCAGTCCCAGGACTCCAATTTACCAATGTACAGTAAATGTATTTGCTAAGTGTGGAAGCAGGAGGCTAAGCTGCAGTTCTCCTTCCTAACCGGAGCCCCCTCAAGAAACACCCACACCCACACCATCCTGGCAGGTCGTGCGTTCTCACGTTTGTTTGGAAGAGAGTCCCACTGGGTCCAACAGGGCCTACTTGCGAGTATGTCAGGACTACTCAGCAAGGATGAAGCACTCCAGACTGCCAACAGACAATGGAAAGGAGCTTTGTAGATACAGATTTCCAGAGACATTTCCCACCTTATTGGAGACGAGAATCTGGTCTTCGGAGTGCTGCACGCACAGAAGAAACTCGTTGCCATCATCTAAGAAGTTGGCCAGTTCAGGGCTGGTCGAGAGCGGAGCGAGGCTGGCGAACGAGGACAGCCCGAAGTAATTCGCCGCCGTGGCCGCAAGGAAGATCTTCCTCTTATCGCCATCGCCATCGCCATCCAGAGGCATGACGGCAGCGGCGTCGGGGGCTTAAAAACAGCTGGAAGGAGGAAGAAGAGGAAACGCGTTCAGGAGGAGCGAAAGGGAGAAGAAGACAATCCCGAGAAGGACCGTCCTGGGAGGAGGAAAAAAAAAAAAAGTCGCCTCAGGAAAAGAAGACGAGACCACAGCGTGAAATGTCCTGCAAGAGAGTTTACAGGGGGAGCATACCGGGCAGAGCGCTCTTCACTGTGGGTGGGCGAAGGGTCCCTACATGGCAAGGGCGGCAACCGGGCCCCAGAGAGAAACCCTGTGGGAAACGGTGCAGGGCCGCGTTGGTTTCTCCAGGTCGCCCGGCCGCCCGAGCGTTGCTAGGCCCGGTTGCTATGGTAACGAAGGAAGGGGGGGGCGAACGCCGCGCCGCGCTCGGAGGAACCAGCAGGCGCGCGCCCCAGACTAGATCAAGCTGAAGCCGCTTTCCTGGAGGGCTTCGAACGAGCTCGATCGATGAGATAGGCAGTTGCCAGGCGCGGGTTCCAGCAGTTCATGGCGATTCAGCAATTCAACGTGAAATGACAACGTGAGCCATTCTAGCAGTTTGTCCTTTTTCGTTTGCTATGTGCTGTCCGGCCGCTCATTTCGTATTTATGGCACATACCTTAGTTACATCCCGGCTGGATTACTGTAATGTGCTCTACCTGGAGCTACCTCTGGAAAATGCCTTCAGCAGGTCGAAAACATGACGGCCGGATTGCTAATTGGGGAGGGTTATGGGATTCTTGCAACCATCCCCAAACAGTTTGGGTCCATGCTGCCTCAAGGACCATGTTTCTGTTTATGAGCCTACTCCAGTGGTTAAGATTATTTGGAGAGGCCTTCATAGTTATGTTTAGTGGGGAAACAGGAGAGAACTGTTTTCAACTTTAAATATTGTCTTTTAATTATGTAAGGCACTTTGGGTCCTTTTTAGGGAGAAACCTGGAGTAAAAAAATATTTTAAATAAAATAAATATTTATGGCAATCCTCATAGGGCTTTCAAGGTACGTCATATGTTAAAAGAATGATCTACCATTGTCACAGTGAGTTTCTGTGGCTGAGTGGGATTTGAATCCAGGTCTCTTGGGTCTTAATCAGACACTCCACCTGCCACAATCACATTAGCTCTTCTTGTCTTGGCTCCAGCAAAACAGTGTACTTTCTCTTGGTGTTCTGAATCACACAGTTTGGGATTTTGTACTCTCCACACACCCTTCCCAAATGACTAAATGAGTACTGAGTTTGTTGTTATGTGCTTGAAGTTACTTCTGACTTCAGGTAAGCTATGAATTAGTCACCTCCAAAGGGTCCTATCATTAACAGTCCTGCTTAGTTCTTGCAGGCTCAGGCTTTCTTATTGGAGTCAATCCTTGTCATATTTGGTCTTCTTTCCCTGCCGACTTCATCTTTTCTTATTGTCTTATCCAGTTAGTCTTATCTTTTCATGATATACCCAAAGTCATGCCATCGAGTCATGTCCAACGTACAATGACTATGGTCACCATCAGTTAGAATTGATCTGATGACACATAATTATTGTAATTAATGGGCTTTTCAAGAATGTGAGATACTTAAAGTGTGGTTTTACTAGTGTTGCTGCCCTTCCAGTGAGTTTCCATGGCCAAGTGGGGGTTTTAACCCAGGTGTCCTAAATTTTCATCCCACATTCTACCCACTACACACTATTAAGTACAATAGTCTCAATTTAGTCATTTGTATTCCTCAGTCCTCCTGAGTCCTAGTCCATCACTCTATCCACTACACCACAGTGGGTATCCTAGTGTATTAGGGTTTGAAACTGAAAAGGCTGTAGTTAAGAAATCAGAAGAAAATTGTGACTTGGAAGGGCAGCTGTGACAAATAAAAAAGAACCTTAAGTGTAAGTATGTGTCACTGGAGACCAGTACCAAGATCATCCACACTATGGTGTTTCCAACTGCTAAATCCATTCATTCGAAGTGTGGTGCTGGTGGACAGCTTTATGGATACTGTGAACCATCAGAAAGACAAATATGTGGGTGCTAGATCAAATCAAGCCTGAACTCTCACTCGAAGCAAATATGGCTGAACCAAGGTTATTGTACTTGGGCTAAGACTTGCTGGTAAAGTTTGTAAGGCCAGGATTGGAAGGTAGCAGAGAAAGAGGAAGCCCTAACATGAGATGGATTGACTCAATAAAGAACCACACAGACTTTAGTTTGCAAAACCTGAGCAGGGTTGTTAATGATGGGAGTTTTGGTAAATCATTAATTTGTAGGGTTGCAGTTAAGTCAGAAGAAACTTCACGAGATATAACAAGAACAGGTGTGGGACTTGACTAAGTTGCTGCTTTCACAAAACAAAATAAAGACATATATTAGAAATGGAGTAAGGCTGCAGTAGTGTACATACTTTCTGGGATGTAAATCTCATTAAACCACAGAGCTAGAGCTTATTTTTTACTGGATATTTAAAAAAAAAAATCACACAAAATTTGAGCTCAAGCTTTGACAATAAAAAAAGTCCAGTATTGCTGGTTGTATACATTTTTATTTAGTTATGGAATTTATATCACACTTCATATATGTTTTTGGAAATAAGCAATGCTGTTCTTTATTTAATCTAATGAATTAATTGGAATTTTTTTTTTGAGCCGTAAGCTACCCTGAGTCCACAGAATGCTATAAACCGGTTTCTTCAAAGCACTGGGCTACCTACTGTCACTGGAACTTCTGTGTTAAAGGGAACTTTCTACGTAACTGTCTTATCAAGAGCCAGTTAGCCCCAGAACTGAACCTCGGTTGACTCCCGCGTTAACGACGCTCACGAAAAGCCTTTCCATTATAGTTTCACAAGGCACGGCCGTCGCGAGCCGGGCCTTAGCACCGCCGTTTCCGCTGACGTCATCATGAATCCCAGGCGATAAGCGGGGTTGCCGGGGGCGTGGCCAATGCATTGGCCCCGCCCCCCGTCTATTAGCTCCGCCCCGAGGAGGCGGGGCAGGCTTCCGTGCGCAGCCGAGGCGCGCCGTGGTCACTTCCTGCTCCCGCCTCTGCGCGCCAGGGCACCGCGCTCGCTCGCTCGCTGGCGTCTTCCCGGCCTCTTCTGTTTCCTTGCCGGCGTTGCTGGTGCTGCGGGAGCTTCTGACCCCAGCCTCGAAGCGTAGTATTCCATTGCCCCCCCCCCCCCAGGCACGCGTTTCTTCACACCTCCCTCGGGCGAGGGACGGAGGCAAGAGGACAGAGTGGGCGCCGCGGCGCTGTTGCTGCCACAGAAGGAAGAGGCGGCGGAGGAGGAGGAGGTGGCGGTGGTGGCCGCGGTGGTGGCGGCGGCGGCGGCTTCTGAAGAGGAGGCGAAGGCGGGCGTTCTCGCCACCCGTGCTTGGGGGGCTGCAGGCCGGGGGCTCCGGCTCCCCTCCCAGCCCTCCCGACGGTGACTCGAGGAAATGCCCGTGAAAAAGAAGCGCAAATCCTCGGGGCAGGCCGGCGACGAGTCCGGCCTCAAGAAATGTAAAATCAGCAGGTACCGGATGGCCGGCTAGGCCCCGCTTTTGATAGGGTTCCCCCGGGCGAGGGAGGGAGGGAGAGAGTAAAGGGGGTGGGGAACATGGATGGAGCCCGGCCTTCCCCTCCCCCCAGTTTTCCCTCCCCCCTTTGTCCAAAGGGCACCTTTTGCGCCCCACGAGGAGTGTTGGGGACCCAGGCACGCAGACACACACACCCCTTTTTTTATGAGATCAGGAAGGCCTCCCCTTGGTTGGAGACGAGGTCTCCACGTTTCCTCTCTCTCCCCCCCCCCAATCCCTGGGGATCCCCTACACGCCTGTTCTGACACATAGACCCAAAATCGCTGATGAAGGGGAATATGAATGGCCTCTTCTCTCCCAGTGAGATGGACCTGAATTAATAACTGAAGATGATTCACGTTATTGCACTGTAATGGTGTTCTCTGCCTCACCCTGGACGGAGTTTGCATTATAAGATACCTGGGGGCAGAGACTCTCCACTGTGCTGATCTGTAAAATGGTCCTGTGTGTGGTGATGGTTCTGAATTGATTTTGTTCATGTGCGTGTAGATAAATGGACATAAAGTGTTGCCATAGGTCGTTATCATCTCTTACACAGTCTATGGTAAGTCTAAGGAAGGTTGATGTTCAGACAAGAGAGACCTACTGAAAAACTTTGAATGCTGCACTGGGATTCACTTTGTGTTTTCAGTCTCAAATTCTGGTTTTCAGATGTATGACTCCAAGGATGGTTGGTCCCACTAGTTTGGTATTATGTACACTGACTGCATACAGGCCTTTTGCTGAATATGGGAATTGAGGCTTGGTCATATCTACCTCATGTTGCGCCTATCCATGGTATCAAAATCTGCTAACTGAATTCGGGGATTTTCCGTTCTGACTATCATGAGAAAGCGAATAAAAAATGAAGTTATTAATGTCATAGTGCTCTATTGCAATATTGTGGTGCAACCACAACTGGATAACTGTGTACAGTTCTAATCTGCACACATGAAAAGAAAATGTAAATCTCAAAAGGGTGCACAGTGGCAAGCAAAAGAGGAGAGGCTCAAGAGGGGAACGGTGGGTTAAGGGCAAACAGGGTGGCTATAATAGAATTCTGCTTTCTGAGAGCAAAGTAGAAATAAACTTTTTTCTTCTGTATATTAATACTAGAACCAGGGGGCATCATCTGGAGCTGAGTGGTGGGAGCAAGTGGAAATACTGCTTCACATGACACTTTGTTAAACTGTTTAATTCACTGCCACAGGATGTAATGATGACTGTCAAACTGGTCAACTTTAAAAGGGAGTTAGATAAATTCATGAAGGTCAGGGCCATCATTGGCTACTAATCAGGCTGATTATATTATCACCTCCAGTACTACAAGCAGTACATCTGTTTATCAGTTGATGGACTATGTGAGAGAGAGACTGCAGCTGGCATTTGTAGCCTGCTGACAGGCTTTCCATGGGCAAGTGGTGGCCACTGTCTGAACAGACTATTAGTTAGACCCTTGGTTTAAATAGGCATGGTTCTCCTTATGTGCTTCTGACCTTGAGATCCTTTTCTTCTTCTGTCTCCCTCCCCCCCCCCCCCATTACTTGCTTATGTGCAGTGGTCTTAATGTTTTGCAGAGTGAAACAAGAATAGATTTTTTGAAAGAAGAATGAGACATGCCTCTGCTCAGAAAGCATATTTTAGCTTTCCAGTGATTGCATGTTCACCATGAATAGAGCTGCCACTATAGCATGTTTTTGTTGGCCCAGTCAAGACATGGCCAACTTGCTTTCCTACGTTCCATCAATTTGGCCTCTAGTTAATTCTGTGCTCTGTAGAGGTGCAGGTGACAGTCTAGGAGCTCAGTTTACTTTCGAGGGGGATCACATTTGTCTTCCACTATATATAGCCTACACATTCCAACTGTTGTACATCTTTGCAGCTTTCTTCTGTGCAATCAAAGATATGAGGAAAGAGCTCTTCTATGTACTTGCAGTGTGAACAGTTGCTGAGATTTTTACAACATTCTGTTAAAAACTGTAAGGTGTGTATTAGCCAGAGGCACAAGAAGGATCACTGCAGTGTTAAGTCCATATGCACTTGAGGAAAGTAGGTGGAAGTGAGATTTGATTTTACATAGACTATGGTGGGGTTGAGGGTTCCCAGTGTCGTGTAGGATATAGAGACGGACTAGGATTTTGGAGAACAGGGTTCAAATCCCCGCTCAGCTATGGAAACTCACTAGAGAAGTGGCATTGGTAAAACAACTCCTTAAAAATCTTTCTTGCCTTGGAAACCCTATTAGGGTCACTGTAAGTCAGTTCTGACTTGACAACACATCCCACAGGCAGGGTGGGATTAGGCCAGTGGACGAACTAATGTTTGTAGACCACTAAAAAGAAAAAAAAATGGTTCTAAAATTTTTGTATATTGTAAAATGGTAATAATTTACAGCTATTTGATAAACTAAAATTAATTATTTGAGACCATTATTAGATTCAAAATACATAAATATGTTGCTAACTTCTCTAACTTTAATCGACTCAAAGTAGGTCCCTATTAAAAATAAAAGTAGGCCAGTAAGGTTTATCTTCTATTCCACAAACCTGTCTTAATGTTCAAGAAAGATTAAGCAAATACAGTTTTTTGCCATCAGCTCCCTGTTTACTTGTTAGTATCATTGAACACAGTAGAATTGACTTCTGAGTAAATATTCATAAAACTGTGCTGTTAGAATCTCAAGGGGAACATTTCCACAGCTTCCTCCCATTGGTCTAATACAAGTCAGTATGTAGTTAACAATGCTGTCTTAGCCTTCTCATTAAAGCCTCTAAGAAAGGTGGTTATGCAACCTTTCCAGTCACCTTGTTTTTCATGCTATACTTACTTAGCACAGTTCTCAGAAACCTTGTCCAGATGGGTTTGGTTTTTTGTGCCAGACAGATAAACAGTAGTTAATTTTTTAAAGGTATGGTAACAATACTGATTATCTGCTTGCCTCTAGACAGTTGTTGTCTGTTTAATATAAAATGTGTATTAATATTATTGCTCATGAGACTTGAGTGTTAAGGTATGAACTTCTTATTGTTATGTCCAACAAGTTGAAAACAATGCTTTGTTTCATGCAAAGTAAGTACATGTGTTCTCCACAAATATCAAGGACAATGGGACTTGATTCTACAATAGAGTAAGTTTTACATTTGAACACGAAGTACAAGAAGAGCTAATTGTTTGTAGACCATCAGAATTTATCTCAGTACAACCAAACTGTTACTTAATCCATTGTTTTAGAATTACACTGTTAAAATTTGCTATTATAGGTCAGAAATCTTTTTTTACCTGAAGATGAGACAGTACAGCCATTAAACCAGTGTAGTACGACAGCTACGCTGGGATTATTACTAGAAGCAACAGTATAAATGTTTAGGATCAGTGTTCTGAATAGGAAAGTATATTGAATTATAGGTTGAGATAGCCAAGTTACAGTTTTAGAGAACTCTCCTCTCTCTGCATTATCTCTCTCTCACGCACACACTCTGATAATGCAGCTTCAGCCTTGACCTTCCCCAAGTTTGTTGCCCACATCCTAACTTGCAGTGGAACAAAATTCAGTGGCAAAAGGGAGAAATATATTTGCAGCAGGATTGAGGTACAAATGGAGCACACTTAATAAAAGGCTTACTGCTGCATCACTGATGATTAATGAAAGCCCTCAAGCCATAACTTTCTTAAATGGTACCATTGGTACTTTATAGTAAGAAGAAAAACCCTTGCCTCCAGGACCCTTCAGCTTAATATTCATTGAAGGGAATATGCAGGTAGCACATGTTTAGGTTTAGTTAAGGTGTAAATTTTATGATATGGTTGCCCAGGTTGCCATTTGCCATATTATCAACTCAGAAAAACAACTGCATGGGTGTATGTATTCTCTGGAAGTCAAGGTTTCATTTAACTCTGTTCTTGTGTACTAAACATATTGTTTTTTTAAGGTAAAAAAAATGAAATGTAAGGTTTCCTTTCAGATGTTGCCATTTAAATATCAAATAACTTGTGCTTTTCAGCAGCAAAAGTTAAATTCAACACAGGTCTGTCTTTACAGTACCTATTTCACAACAGTATCAACATTTGAATATCGCAAAGGATTCAGAGTTTCCATTAGACTTGAAATTTGTTTTGAAATTTAACTGGCAAACACGAATTTCATTATTATGGTTATCTACTTAAGTCTGAACTTCAAAAGTACATGGGGGGAGAGGAGTCACCTTGTATTCAGTTCAATTTATCTTTAATAATATGTATGGGATGATGATGTGTATTAATATGTGTGGGATGATGATGTTACTGTACCAATTTCTCCTGCTTATCTTGTATATCCAGTGTAGACAAAAATTAATGATTTTTTTAAAATCAAATTGATTTCAATCATGATTTAAATAAGAAATCATTTTTTAAAATTTAAGTGATTAAAATCCAATTTTTTAAAATGTTAATTATGATTTAAGTCGTGATTTGAATCAAATCTACCCTGTGTACCACATTTTGTTTTTCAGTCATATTAGTAAACTAGCAGCAGGAGACATGAAGCTTGAAAAGCAATGTTACGCAGTCAAAATGTTACTCAAACATATGTTTTGTTGAAAAAAAATAAGGGTAAAATAAGTCTGAAGCAGTTCTGTAGCCAGCCTTCTATGAAGCAATGGGGGGGGGGGGGGAAGGTCCTTGTCTAAAATGAGTCATAACAATTTTCAGGTCTTAACTGTTTTCTTTAATGAATAGAGAACTAGATATAGACCTTTTTTTAAAAAACACCCAAGGACTTTTAAAAAGTGGCACTGTTATTAAAATGCCATTCCAAGAAGCCTCAGTAATGTCATCTGGCTTTGGGAGCTAGAGAAGCGGGCCCTCTCCAGTGCATTTCAGGGAAGTTAAATTCCTTCAGGCGGCATTTCTACTCAGTCTGATCCTCAGGTGTGTTTAATTCATACCATAATGATTATTTTAAACATTGTTCAAAATATAGTTTGTAGATTCCATACTGTGGCATAGAGGAACATCCACCCCATGGTCCTAAATCCAGCCTATGCAAGTTCTTGTCCCGCCCAGAACAGTCGCTGTGCAAGCCTTCACCTCGAAAGTTAGCATGAAGGGAATCCCCATTATCTCTTCAGAGATAGCAGGGATTCTCAACCTGACTTTGCTTTTCTTCCTTGCATAGGAAGAGGAGTGACACTGACTGTGTTTGACCCGCACCTGCAGGCATTAATTGTCAGTATTTCACCTCTTCCCATCACCACCTTTAGACAAAAGGAGAAAAGTCAGATCCTGGCCAAAGCTCCAGACAGAAAAGCTCCACCTAGAACTTCAGCAGGAAACCCAATAATGTCATGCCTTATGGCCCTACCCATGACTTTAATGTCTGGCCCTCAGTTGGGCAGAGTGTGTGTGTGTGGGGGGGGGGGTACACTCAGCTTCTGGGACCTGCCGCAGGATTTTTGACTGCCAAATCAGAAGGTAATAGAGAACAATTTTTTTTCCAAAGGTAGACTCTTTACCTGTAAGTCATTGTATATATTATTCCTTGTTCATCAGTAAGCTAGTACGTATTGCCCTCTTAAATGGATCTCTGTTTGTAGGCAAGTTTGTAAATAATTCATAACTGTAGTAGGGTTGCAGATCCCCATTTGCATCAAAAGACAAACACATTAGGACCCTCATTGGCTGTACTTCCTTCCACAAGCAGGCAACCCCAGTTTGATGGAGGTTAAGACTTTGCTTAGCAGTAACAGTGTTGCTGGCTTAAATATTTAGTCAGTGCAGTTTTTATTAGGAGGGCTATGTTGCTTAACATAATAAGTTGCTCTAGAATAGGGCTATTGATATCAATGGGAAACTGGTGAGAGAACTCCTCTGTAAATTCCACTGGTTCAAATCAGCCTACTCTAGTTGTGATTTTATATGCTAAAGATTTCAGCCAGTATTTACTCGTAGCTATGTTCAAAAACTCTCGTCTTGTTTCTCTACATGTAAAAAAAATTGACTGTCAAAATAAAGTTTTTAACCTGTTACGTTACAGTTTGATTCTTCTGGAGTGCATGTTGAGCTTACAGAAAAACAATCAGGGAGTGTTTTTTATGGGCAGTTTGGCACTTTGAAAGCACAGGAAATTAGGACTATCTAAAAAGTATCATAGTAAGTGTCATTGAGACTCAAAGAGTACAAGTTCATTTTGTTAAAATGTAGGTAGTCGTCTGTCTCTGTCTGTTTTTAGAAAAATGAACTATGTATTTTAGTAATTCATTCATTATTATAAATGTGTCTATTAGAACCAAAATAGTTTTACCCATAGCCTTTTCTTATGTCTTCTTAAGCTATTGCAGGTCACAAGCTTCTAGTAAAGTGATAAGTGGGGAAGAGCATTTTTCAAGTAAGAAGTGCCTGGCTTGGTTTTATGAATATGCAGGTAGGAAACTGATTGATGCATGCTAAAATGCTGTGGGTTTTTTAGAGTTACTTAACAACAACAACCATGTAGAACTGTGCTTTGTGTTTTTCTTCAGTATTTAACCTATTTTAAGTATTTAAAAGTGCAGAACAGACCTTTAAAGTGTCAACGTCTTAAAAACAAATTTTAGGTTCACAACATTAGTCACTTGCACCACTTTGTCTGTCTGCTTCACTTGCATTTTGGCAGATGCCCCACAGAGATCTGTGTCTGTGCTTTTTTTGGTAGCAAAAAAAGCCATTCTGCCAAAGTCTTGTTATTACTGTTCTGTACCATCAAATTTCTTTCTATCAATGATGGCTCTAATAGGGTTTTAAGGTAGATGAAATGTTCAGAAAATGGTGTACCACCACTCTCAGCCCATGTAAGTGTCCACAACCTAGTGATAGCTAGTCCCAACACTATCCGCTACACCATACTAGCTCTCCAAGTCTTATTAGCCTGGGGGCATGTCCTTCCCCTCACATCTAGATTTAAATAATTGTCAGCATTTCCTCTTTTCTGTGCCTCTTTTCTACAAGGGTATGCCCAAGATTATGAACAACAGTAACTGTAAGAAATAAGAACAGGTAAAAGAGGAACAATTGGTAACATAATGTCAATAAGTAAACATATTACAAATATTGACCCATATCCTACTGAGTAAAACAGTACAAATAAGCTGATACAGAGTTGTTAGGTAACTACATAATAAATATTGATCCATAGATTACTTAATAAAGCGGCAGAAATAAACTGTCCTAGTGTAACAGGTCAGTACTAAACAGAGAGAATAAAGGCCAAAAGGTTATGAAAGTTTCCTACTTTTGGAGGCAAATTGTCCAAAGTTAAGAAGTCACTAGATATTATAAGTTGCATGCTGAGTCATGCAACTCAGTATACAGCAGGTTATGTCTGTGGTGATTTCTTAAGGCAGTTCACCTCCAAAAGTTACCCCATTTTTGTTGCAGTAGTGGAACTAGGCAAGAGGAGTTTGGTCAAAGCATTACACATAAATAATTTCCAATATGATGGGACAACAGCAAGCTCTCCCTTGGATAGGTAAAGATTGCCAGTCCTTCTTCAAGCCCCAGATGCATGTATGGTTTTCATATTATTTGTTTCTCTGGTCTTTCATGTGTATGCTAGACATGCTCCCAAGTGCACGTGTCAGAGCCTTGTTTCTAAATTGCTAGTATTTCATTGGAATCAACGTTGCCATAGTCTCTCGAGACTGAAGGATGCCTACATTGGAATCAATTAACACTCTTTATTTTACTCATTGGACAAGGAATGTTGGACTTTTGGGGCAAAAGTGACACTCCATAGTTGGCAACAAATTTTCAGCAAAGCTATGTTATCAGTATAGTGATAAATACTTGCCTTCTACAGTTGAAGCTGTGCTGCAGCATTTTCAGAATTTCTGTGTGTGTGCGCTTCTGTAACTTCAAATGGAGGGGGAGACTGTATTTTTGCTTTCCTTCTTCTGAGTTGCACCAGTTGTGATATGCTTTCTAAAACAGCAATATTCTAGTTCCAGGCACGAGATGAAAGAAAATAATGGTTCAGTTATCAAATGTATTAATCTCTTCTCTGCCTAAAAATGTGCCTGAGGTAAAGTACAGTTGTTTAAACTAATATAATCTAAAGAGGTGGCAGTAGCACAGCTGCTGGGGAGAGAAACAGAGCCTGACTTGCTGCTATGTGTCTTCACAGTTTTACAGCGGCAAAAAACTAGAACAGTTCAGGAGGAACACCAGTTGAAGATGGCTGTTATTTTACTCTAAATTCTGATAAGGTGCCTTTGTATACAAGTCAGTGCAGATGTATGATTAGATATGCTGCACTAATAATTTAGCTTGTTTGAAGCCTCTCTTGTTAACAGAGATCCCCAAATAATGGGTCTTGTTTCTTACTAACTGTATAACTAGTGACATGATATTCCGTCTTGTGTAGAGAGATGGGTTGGATTCAGAGATCACTTAAAACATACAATAAGCTAAATTGGTGTTCCGATGGCTGTGCTGCCTGAACGAGGGCTTTCAATCCAAGCTAGCAATCCAGAAGTAAGTGTATGATAATATATTAATTAATGGCATAAGTTAATTCTGTGAAGTTAGAGAGCTATGCATATGCTGGCAGACCCAGATCTCGGAAACCATGTCTGCTAAACATTCAGGAAAAAATGTGGCTAGAAAGCACTTTGCCACACAGAAATGACCCTTCGGTAGTGCGTAAGTTACCCTTCACTTTTGCAGCTTCTCTCCAAGGCAATCCAAATGCATCTGTGCTGTCATATGTCTTGTTTTCTCCCAAGGGAGGCAAATATTCTTTCTAGTGATCTCTTAGCCTACTTTTTTGTGTGTTGAAGGTGATGATGAAGTGGTCGGGCCTGAAGGAATGGAAAAATTTTGTGAGGACATTGGTGTTGAACCTGAAAATGTAAGGTTTGTTACCAAAGATTAATAACGCATTTTCTGGAAATAACTCAATTGAAATGTTTAAACCACACACAGAGAGAGACTTCTGTTATACACCCAAAGCCACAAATACCCATTTTCTTGTATTCTCCCTTGCACTGCAATTTTGCTTCTACCAGCTTGTGTCTTCTGTTTGTGGAGTGAGTGTGAGGTATGAAACTGGAATAAAAAAATGTCTTCTGAGATGATTCTGAAGCTTTGGCAGCATAATGTTCTGCTTTGGATTCAAATTGCTTCTGACTTGGAGGCAGTCCAAATATCTCTGAAGCAGAAATATTCCCCTTGGATTCATGCCTCATTAGAAGCAAGTATGCAGCCCAAATGCTACAGGACAAATCACAGTTCAGCTAATTCAGAATTGCATCTGTCTTTTGAATCCTTGCAAGTTTATATTACTGTTCAAAGAATGATTAAACTGACCTAACCCTTGTTGAATAGATTTGTTGTGAACATTTTCTTTTTCTTTATTTTCAATCTCCCATCCCCTTACAGATTATTATGCTAGTTTTAGCCTGGAAACTGGAGGCTGAAAGCATGGGATTTTTTACAAAGGAAGAATGGTTAAAAGGGATGACATCATTACAGTAAGAATTTCTTATATTTAACATAATCTTTAAATCTATCTGAAATTATAGATCAGGTTTTCTTTTCAGTTAGTAAACTAGACCCAAAGCCTTTGCAAACAGGCTATATTAAACGGGTCTGAGATTACTTGTCTTGATTTGCTTGACTCTCCTATGGATTAAAATGTACAGTGCATGTTTGGTATCAGTAATGGACTGGATGAGGGCGAATAACTTCAAACTTAATCCAGACAAGACAGAGTTACTCCTGGTCAGTCGAAAGGCAGATCGAGGATGCAGCCCGCGCTGGATGAGGTTACAACTCTCTGAAAACACAAGTGCGCAGCTTGGGAGTTCTCTTGGATTCATCTCTGAGCCTGGATGTCCAGGTTTCAGTGGTGGCCAGGAGTGCATTTGCACAGTTAAAACTAGTGTGGTGTCAGCTGCGTCTGTTCCTGGAGAGGTCTGATCTGCCCACAGTGGCACATGCCTTAGTTACATCCCAGCTGGATTACTGTAACAGGGTTGCCTCTGGATAGTGTCCAGAGACATCAGAGGGTCCAAAATACGGCAGCTAGATTGCTAACTGGGGCTGTTTACAAGGATCACATAACCTTCGCTGCCAGTCTGTTTCTGGGCACAATTTAAAGTGCTGGTTGTAACCTATAATGCCCTAAACGGCTTGGGCCCAAGCTATCTTGACTGTATTTCCATTTATGAACCCTCTTGGGTGTTAAGATCATCAGGAGAGGCCTTTCTCTCAGTTCCACCACCTTCACAGGTGTGTTTCGTGGGGACTTGGTAGAGTCTTCTCTATTGCTGCTCCCAGACTTTGGAACTCCCTCCCACAGGAGGCCAGGCTGCCCCCATCTTTGCTGTCCTTCCTCTTCCACAAGCAGGCAAAGACCTTTCTCTTCAGGCAAGCTTTACCTCAGTAACTGGCTGCCTGAGTGGGGGTTTTTAATGGATGATTGTGCTTTGAACGTCTTTTTTGTATTGCTTTTTTGCTTTCTGGTTCTTAAAGTGGCATATGTTTGATCCTTTTTAGTGTTTGTACACTTACTGGTTTAGCTTCAAATATTGACTAGCTGTCTAAGAAGGGTTTTAAAGTGAGATGCTTGTCTTTTTGTTGTTTTTAAATCTTTGTAATTTTATTTAATATTTTTAATGTAATGTTTAATTTTCTTTCTGTTTTTAGCTTTTAAATATTGTATTTTTAAATGATGTAAGCTGCCTTGGGTCCTTTTATAGGAGAAAGAGTAAAAATATTTTAAATAAACAAGTTCCCTTCAGTCAAGCTAAGATTGACATTTCTCTTTTCCCCTGTGATGTGTGTCTGGGCCACACAGTGTTATGGGTAATGTTCAGGTTTGCCTGAATTTAATGCTGTCTACAAGAGCAGTGCTCTGTTTCTGCATAGCTGAATCGATGACTATAATTCGCTGGAAGTGTTGAATCAGTGTCTACAGCAGTAGTGGGCTGGATGAGGGCCTGTAGTTTTTATTCAGATAACACAGAGGGCCTGTTGGTAGGAGGTTTCCCTAGAAAGAGAGATGGAATGTAATAATAATTTGTATTCCCTCTAAATGTGGACTCTAAAAGGTCATGTTCTTTGATTGGAGCCATGAGAAGCAGAGGCAGCATCCATAGCATAAAGTGGATCTCACAGCTAAAAGCCAGTGTATGCTGTGGATGTCATCTCTGCTGTGGCCATCTTTGGGCTCTCCTTTAGGGGAAGAAGCTGATAGCCTCTTGACTGGACTACTACAGTGCTCTGAATGTGGGGCCACCTTTGAAGTCCTCCCATAAATATAGTCAGGATAAAACACAGTTGTTTAAGCTATATGGAGACTAGTTCTGTGAATAGTATAGGAACCCATCTCATAACTGCTCAGACAGCTGTCTCAGTTGCCAGACTGCTTCCAGGCACAATTGAAAGTGCCAGTTATTGTCTATAAAGCTGTAAAGCTTGAGCCAGCCCAGATTCTTCATTGATCATCACCGATAAGCTGGATCACGACCATTCAGTTGAAACTGTACCCCAATAAGACAATCTGAGCCAGAAGATAGATGGATAAATTTCAATTTAGGACATAGGTGAACAATATTTTTCTGAATGGAATAGTGTTCTACTTCAGGCGGTAGGTAATTTATTGCTCCCTAATTCAGTTCTGTCACTGAAAGTTTAGGTGGTCTTAGTCAAAAGGTCAGTTATTGACACTTCTGCTAATTGCCCAGCTTGGTCACAGCAACGATCTCTACCTAGGAGTTTGCAATTGGTGCAGAATAATGTTGCACATGAACTGGGGTGGCAAGAGGTGAGCCTCTTGCATAGTTTTGAGGTCTCTGCATTGGCTGCTCAAGTTATCAACCAACTATATTAAAATAAGCAAATGGTTAAGGTCCCAAGTATTTTCGAGCTCTAAATGTTGTAGAACCAGTTTACTTGAAACAGTTCCTGCTCTTGTATTCTCCTTCCTGATTATAAAATTCACCTTCAGAGGGTCATCTCTGGGTGCCACTGCATGCTGTGGTGCAGTGGCCACTACCAAAGACCATTTTCTGACTAGTCACACACCCCCATTCCATATAATGCCTACCAGGTGCCATTGTTAGTAACATTTAGCCGTCAGGCTGAGAACATACTCTTCCAGCAGGTGTTCAGTCAGTCTTTGACTTTAATTTCAAGTTTTACTAATCAGGTTTTATTGGTGTCATTTAACATTCTTCCTTTTCTAATATTTTGCTGTTTTATACCTTCTTATCTAATAAACGTCTTCAGCTGTAAAATCTGTAATTTTATTGCTTTGTTTTACATATTTGTAAATTGTCTCGAGCGTTTTCCAGTTAGGTGCTACATAAACATTTTAAACCAATACATACACACTTGAAGATTTGCCTTGTCCTTTACCAAACCTTCCGCACAATCTAGCCATCTTAGAAAGGAGCTTCCAGGGCAAGGCATGTATTTTTGGTTTGGTTTGGTTTCTTGTCATGGCATCCCACATTGAGAGTGCTGTTTCCAGGGAACTTTTATCTGGCAACTCATTTGCCTTTTTAGTTCCAGGTGAAGATTTCTGTTTTCTAGGCATTGGGTCTTGTTCTGTGCTTTCAGTGCTTTGGATTTATGGATGTTGTCCTGGAATATTTACACGGCAGGACAGTTTGTAAATAATATAATCCACAAGTGGGATCTGCACCAAAATGTTACAAGACATCCTCATACCCTAATCAGGGTGCTTTGATTCAGAATACCAACCATATCTTTCTCTAGGACATTCTGAACCAGTGGTTCCCAACCTTGATTCCCCAAATGTTCTTGGACTGCAACTCCCAAATATCCTGGCCAGCACAGCCAATGATGAAGGCTTGTAGATATTTCTGTCCAAGAACATATGTGGACCCAAGGTTGGAAATCACTGTTCTAAACAGCTGGGGGAACCAAGTTAATTAATTAATTCTCTCTCACCTCAGCAATTTTTGTGTTACAACCAACTCAACATTTTCTGGCTTCTGGCCTTCCCTGAGTAAGCACCTGCCTTATTGTGCAATTTAGGCACAGATTGCCCTCTTTTATTTTTATTTTTTGAACAGTTTGCACTTCTCCAAACTTAGAGCTTTCTTCTTAGCATACCAATATCATCTAGATTATCTGAGATCCTGTTTTGACTCCTGATGGCGTTATGGTACTGTTTCCTTCAGAGCTGTCTTCTCTAGATTGGTACTCTACTTATGTTTTGGACTGCAGCTCCCATGCTTCAGCTAGCATGGCCAGTGGTGAAGGAACATGGGAGTTAATCTGAAACACCTAGAGTGCACCAGATTAGGGAAAGCCAGTATAGGTGCCTATATGTGAAAAAGTTAAAGTATGCCCCACTGGGTTAGAAGCCTAAACCTGTTTCAGGCCTTAGTCATTCACTGTTGGAGTAGTAAAAAGGGTTTTCCTATCCCTCATTGCAGTGTTTTTGATAGAAAGCCATTGAGTCTGTTCTACTCATTTGACATGGCGTGACCATCACACCTCTTCCCTTTGCTGAAATCTGACAAAAAGTTAGCAGGTGGCAACAAAAGAGTGGAGAACATGGTAGAGTCAATATTGGGAACTATTTATTGCCATTTTGTAGGCAGGAGGCGCTTACTTCCTGCCTGGGAGGGCCCTGTCATGTACTGTACTCCTATTCCTGACTCAAAGGCATTTGAGAATTTATTTATTTAGAATTTGTCTTTAAACTCCTTAAAAACAAATATATTCTTATTAATCAAGGTCTGCAGTTGTCCGTCCATACCCTATCCTCACCCATGTAAAGCATGTTTAAGTTTAAACATGTAAATTTTTTTGTCTTTTATTTAAGATGTGACTGCACAGAAAAGCTGCAGAGTAAATTTGATTTTTTGCGTTCGCAACTGAATGACATTTCAACATTTAAGAATATCTACAGATATGCATTTGATTTCGCAAGGGTAAGTGCCTCTTCTCCGTAGAAAAATGCCACTTGGAAAAGCTGTCAAATTCTGAGCAAAGCTGTCTTTAATCTTTCCAGGACAAAGACCAGAGAAGTCTTGATATTGACACTGCAAAATCTATGTTAGCTCTTCTTCTTGGAAGAACGTGGCCACTGTTTTCAGTTTTTTACCAATACTTGGAGGTATGTACATGTTTAAATTAAAAATTGGAATAGGTTGAATATTTTGACACCCTTGTCAATAAGGCCACGAAAACTACTGGCCCACCTGATCCCAACTCTTAGATAGAAATAAATGTACTAGCTGGCCCTTAAGTGTCCTTTGCCTGCTTACCTGAAGAAGATTTCTCTTTCAGACTGATTGCTGTGGCCTTTTCCTATTCCCCATCACAAAAGTGCACACGTTTTTCAGATTTCAAAAAAGATCAACAGATCTCTGTATCTTTATTATTTATCCCTGTGTTTTTCTCCACTCTGAATTATGGTTTTATTAATTGTTATTACTGCTTTAAAATGAACAGGCAGCAATAGGCATGCATGATGATGCATTTGGGTACATAGGGCAGAACTTATCTGGGTTTTTGCTTCTTAGTCTGTTCCTGGGACAAGTAGCTATTTGCCTTTTGGAAATTGGCTGGCTTTTCTACTCAGATTTTTCTTTCAGAAGCGGGAAGAGGAATAAATCTCTCTAGGGGCCATATACTGCTAAAAGAAATGGTGCCTCCTTTATTTCCCTTTCACCTCACTTCATATGAAGTCCTTTGCTACCAGCTACCTTTCTCCATATTCATGCCTGCTTTGTGCCCTACACAATTTTGTTCTCTGTTACCTTGCCAAAAGAAACTTTCTTCCCTAACAATTCAAGCTGGCTTGGTTAAATCCACACTAAAAACTGCTTCCTGAAACATTTCCTGAACCACTGTAATCTGCCTTTAGGGAAAAGATGATTGCATGATTATTTGTATAATTGTTTCCATATACACCATTTTGTTGGCTCAGACCAGATCTCTTATTGTTCTGTAGCAGTCAAAATACAGAGTAATTAACAAAGATCAGTGGTACAATGTGTTAGAATTCAGCAGAACTGTCCATGCGGATCTTAGCAACTATGATGAAGATGGGGCATGTAAGTATTTCCTTTACTTATTTTTACATTGGGCAAGTTTTGTTTTCAGATAAAAATAGTGCAGTACAGAACAAGCTGCATCAATAACTTTCATACAGAAACAATCAGAAGAAGGACATGAGAAGGGATGTGAAAGTAAAAGAAATAGAATAGAATTGAAGGTGATTTTATGTTTAAATACACAACTTAGCCTCTTTCATAGAAATCGTAAAGCTCAACCTTGTTGACAAAGATCTTGGTAAAAAAATCTGAATCAGTTTGATAAATCTTCAGTGTATATGAACAAATTTTAAGTCTGTAATGGGAGGATGCTGAAAACAACTTCCAGCATATTTCAGATAGTCAGGTAAACAATAACCTTAAAAAATGAAATCACTGCAACTTTATAGAAAACTTAGTCTGGATTATATCTTAATTTTAGTCTGATTTTGTAACTTTCACAATTTCTAATGTTGATAGCATTCATTTCTGTCGTGAAGAATGCAGTAGATAGGTTGTTTGGTGGAACAAGCAATGTGCCTATTACACCTGTGCTAAAACAGTTACACTGTCTACCTGTTAGGTGTGAAGTGGAAGGTTTTCTTGTTGACACTCAGTATTTTGGGACCACAATATGTAGGAGACTAACTTCCTTTTATAGCCATACTTGACCACCGAGATTGTCAGCGGAGGCCTTATTGGGTGTTCCACGAACAATAGCACAGTGTCTGGCAACAACACAAAAGTAGGCCTTCTCAGTGATCGTATTCACACTTTGCAACTTTTCCTTGGAAATTAGAGAGGCAGAAGGCTCAGTGGCTTAGGTTTCTGGCTGCAGAGCCAGAGATTGGGAGTTCAGTTCCCCAGTGCGCCTCCTTGACAGGGACTTGATGACCCATAGGGTCCCTTCCAGCTCTTCAGGTCAAAGGTTATTATTCTATCTTCAGATCCTTTCTAGAAACATATTTATGTAGGGATTCTATTCCTGATTTTTTAATTATTATTAGTTACTATTTGTAAAGCATTCTGTATTGTCAGATTTTCAGTTAACTTGTGTAGGAGGAATAACAATTCTAGGAAAATGTAGTTCTCTGACTAGTTCTCAGCTTCCATCTTATGTTCAATGAGCATTCCTTTGTGTGCAGTATAACAACCCAGACGTCATTTACCAATGGGGTTTACTGATAATTTGGTTCTCTTTTTTTTTGTTTCTCAGGTGCAATATGATTACAGCAGTATTTCTTCATTGTATATTTTTAATAAGTATCTTGAATTGTTTTTACATTCATTTTTAACACCTACCACTTGAAAATCTTACAAGATCAAGTGATATACAGATATTATAAATAAATGTGCTTTTTGCATAAGGATGTTCCAAAGACTGCACCATAAGATTTGAAATTAAGTTTCCACACTGAGTCGCCTTTTTTGTGACTAGGTTGGTATTTCTGGATGCTGTTTAGGAAGCTGGTTTACCAAGGAGCATCTTTTCCCATGCATCCATAAGCTAAGCTCCATCAACACAGAAAAGTTGCCTTCTCAAGCATAAATTTCACTTTAAACATGTAGCTACTTATGGTTTTATGTCTCTACTGTTTTTGAGACTGAATATGTCTTGGTGACAAATCCCTTCAATAAGTGGTACATTTTCACTACAACTGACATTTGTCACAATAAGCTGAGAGTTTGCCTTTTTAGGTGCCTTTGTCTTCTCAGGGAGATCCATTCTGCCCCTTGATGATGGGTGTTCCACTGTGACAATAAAACATTGATGTTTAGAATGCATTTGGCCTTTAAGATGTGACTAGGGATGGGGCTTTCATATTTCATGGACTTGGATGCCCGCCCACCCCCACCTCCCATTTCAACAGGAATTCTCCCAGCCAAAGTTCTGGGGACCTTAGCCAAGAGATTAAAGTCTTCACAAGTGTTTCCCGTTAAACACAAATAGAGAATGAAGGCTCCAGCAGCCATTAGTGGTTATGTGAGGAAGAAAGGGAAGTGGCTGGGAAGAAATAAGAAATTCCCATGCCAAGATATGACTTTGCCCACCTGGGAATTTATGTTCATCTGCTGACGTCTTAGCTCCTTTTTTAAATTGTTGGCTAGGATTTCGTGGCTAATTTTTATAGGAGGCAGAATTTTATTCCAACTTCATCTCATATGGGGTTTGCCACATTTCTGCATGCCTCTGTACCCTGCCAAAAACTAACTTTGTGTTTCAGTACAAGGCCAGGGGTAGGGGTAGAATGCTGGATGACTAGCAACCCTGAGTCTCACAAGATTGGGAGAGAGGTTCCAGTCAGCACCACCAGAGGTAGAAACCAAAACCCACACTTGCTACTTGAGTCAGCAGCCCCCATTTTGAAACTTTTGAAACTTCGTTAAAACTAACAAAGGAACCTGACAAACACATGTGACCGTAATTGGGGGGATTTTTATGTTTTTTCTACACCATCCAGGGCTTTGTGGTGTCCAGACTGATGAAGACCTATACAGGTTCAAAAGTAGCTTATATCTGTGATTTTTTTAGTTTGCCTTTGCCTTCAAATAGTGTATAAGGACTACATGGATTTTTTAAAAAATAAACTTCAGAGGTACTCTTGTGTCTGAGGCCCAGTGTAAATGTAAGGACAAGCACGCTTTGAAGGAGTATAAGGGGAGCAAAGGCTTGTTCCTGTAGATGTGTGTACCTTAAAGAGATTTGGAAAGCAGATGCTTTGTAGGTTTTTTTTGCTTCTTCCTAAAGACAATGTGATGCTCTTTCCCTACCACAGAAGGATAAGGTGTCTTGTCAAAACCAGGTTTAAAACAAAACAAAAAAAACACTTGGCTGGCAACAAGCCAGGAAGTGTAGTTGTGCAGGCCCCATAGATTATATGAGTTATAGGTATTTAGCAGTTAGCTAAATTTATTTGGTGTTGTGAGCCCTGCCTTATCACCTACCAGTTGGGGATCCGGCATATTTATACTTTGTCCCTGCTTTAAAAAAAAAAATTAAATTGATGTAGAATTCGTGGCCAAATTAGTTAAAGATTATTGCATGTAAACATGGTTTAGCCTAGCAGTCTTTGCGTTTGCTGTTTCCAAGATGATTAAAATACATTTTTAAACTGGCATTCTTTCATTTTCAGGGCCTGTTCTTCTTGATGAATTTGTGGAGTGGCAAAAGGTGCGCCAAGCCTCATAGCAAGAGCAGCCCGGAAGAAACGTTAGATCTTGTGATACCTCCACCTTGAAAAACTGAGTCAAACCCAAGGATTGGATTCACATCCTTACAAACTTTAATCTTTTTTTTCCTTTTATTTTTAAAGGAAGCCTTTGTTGCTTGTGAAATGGGCATTGAACCACACCTCTTCTAAGACTGAAAATTGGAAGGTTTTGTCTTAAGTTTCTATCATTTCAGAACAATAAAGATTCAGATTTGTAACAGTCTTAAAAGTGAAGAATATCCCTTGAATATGACTGGGATTTCTATATTCAAAGCCAAAACATTATAGAGTGCATCAGAAGTACCCCATATGAATGTTTCAATCCTAAAGATGTATTAAAATTGTGGTAGTATACGAATCTGATATGATAGTTCTAATGGAATGATTGTCTATAGGAAGAATGATAAACATTAAGCCTTGGCTGGTGGTTTACTTGCCATTATTTGTGCCATAGTTTACAGATTCACTTGGAGACATGGCCTTAAAAATTTTTTTAACAATTCCTAATTACCATTTTGTTGTCTTCTAATAGGACATAAAAACTTGTCTGCTTTTGAACACATTAAAAGTACAAAAAGGATCTCTGTAAGGAAGCTACTTATATGGAGTCTTTGAACAGTCATTAAAATGTTTTTATTATAAACTGGCCTAAATATTAAATGGAGAAGCCTAGGAAGACAAAACTACGTCTTCTGGTGTACACTGTACTGAGAACACTGAATATGATCTTCCTCTTCATCTCAAAGTTTGGAGAGCTGTGCTTTACTTCCTGATTACAGTTCTCTGCATGTCACCCTGGAACTAAGAAGAGTTGCACTAGGTATATTGCCATCCAGCAAGAACATAAGAAAGTGTAGTTTCCTGTGTCAACTAATACTGAAAATCATAGCAAGTGTGGGAATCTGAAGTGTTCACCAGTTCCTTGTTTTATTACTTTAGTACCATCAATTAATTGCCCAAATACTATTGTGCAGTTATATGAAAAGCATAAATTTTGGAATTCCTTAAGAAATCTCTGTAGTTGTTAATCTGTTTCACATCAAGTCACGTGACTTGGAATGCAACAGATAATGCTTACAGAAATGTCTTAACTGGCAGTTTACTTCCAGATGTTATAGCTTTTGTGTAATTGTGCAACAGGATTTCAGCCAATAAGTGCTATGCATTCAAATGTTACTTACGTAAATTCTGACATACATGACCGCACACATCATCATACATAGGAATTTCCAAAAACTACTCTGACATGTAAAGAAATAGCAATGAGTTGATAGCTGACTGAACATTTAGGAAATAATATAGCATCCCAGTTTCCAGTTGCTGTTTCTTTTACACCATCCTTTAGCGAATTTGGGTCAACAATGTGATGTAATCTTATCCTTGTTAATGTACCAAGCTATGTTGTGGGGGTAGCATTTGCCTCAGGATAGCAAGAAATGTGTTGTGCACACTATAACTGAGTTCAGGTAGGATGAGATAACCTCTTGTCTAGAAAAAACATTTTGTATATTTGGCGGGGGGATGTTTTCAGTAATTGAATCCTTGTTCAGTAAGAAAAGGGCTATTTCGTTTTCAGCTCTACAAAGCTGTTCAAATGTTTGTTCAAGCTAGTCTTTGAATTCAGTTTCAGTCATTTGTAGGTATGACATTACAGTGTGGATTTGTTTCTTTTCTGCAGCTCTTCAAAAAAACCTGCAAAAGGCAGTTTTGGTTAGGGAACATCTCTAACTCTTTGCAGACGCTACACTTGTGTTAATATTTGTTCCATTTCATTTTAGGAAGCTTGAAGTGACTTCTTCCTTAGTCTGAAATATACTTAGTCTGCCAGTCTTTCCTTTGACTGGACAGAAAGCCATTAATGTTTGATGCCATACCACTTTTTTGGAATACCCCCTAAAACTGTAGTGCTCATTTATATTAACTTGGGAGCAGGTTCCTCTGAATTTCGTACTGTTTCCAACATGTAGGGAGTTGACTACAGTACAAGGTGACTTCCCGAAATCAGAGGCTTGTCGCGGAAAATGCTCTGTAAGTGAGCAGAAGAAAATCCATATCCAAACAAGTGTTATGGATGTGAAGTGCGATGTATTCTGCCCGAATGGAGTATGAAATGATTTCACGAAGAAATGATTTCATAATAACTGTCAATATTCAAAAGCCTAGTAACTTGTAATGAGCCTTGTTGGTGTATCCCAGGAGAGGAGATGATTAGACTGGCATTCTTCCCAGAAAGGGACAATGCTGTTCTTTAAAGCCACAAGGCCATGTTGAGCCTGTTGCAACATGCACTATATTGGCCTCCAGTATTACAGTTTTCCAAGCTGTCCAGCTCTGGTTTACATGGGAGCAAACAGTTTCAAGCCATAGCTAATGACAAACCTTGTAGGTGTGGCATGCGTTGTCTTTCCCACCTCCATTTTTGCCACAGTAGCATCCTAATCGAGGCCCCAGTGATATGCACAACCCCTTGGGAATGTGCCCAAAAGAAAATGAAACTAATTTCTAAGTTGCTTGCTTAATATTGAACAGCAAAGTCATCATGAAGTATTTTCCAACTCCTTCTACTTTAAAAAAACCTTTTCAAGTTTTCAATGTCTTGATTTGCAAATCAGGAAAACCCCATTGTGTCTATAATTTAAACAAGCAGACATCATTTAATTCAAGTTGTGAGATCTGTTTTTTAAGCAACTTTATCCTGAAGTAGCTGGTGTTAACCTGGCAATCAATGAAGTGTGTCCACCAATGCCAGCATCTTAATGTGAAGGTATCAGACTGCTGTGTATGACTTGTATCTCTGAGGTTTTATCACTATTCTTATAATAAAACCGTATTTCAGGGATTGTAGTATTCTTGAGAGTCTTTTTTAAAGATACAGTGTACTTTTTAAAATGGCAGTAAAGATGTCCAGAAATGTTGAAGCTATGAAAGTAAACTTGGAAGTGGGGGACTAAAAATACAAGGGAGAATTAAAACATTTTTTTTTAAAAGACAAGATAAAGTCACTTTTTTAGAAGTAGGTTGCTATTGTGTACCCATGTATGTGAGCATAAGGTAAGGCCCATTAAACCCAATGGGTCTTACCTCTGAATATAAATATATAGGATTGCTTTGTTAGAAATATTATTTTATACATAATCGGCTTTTTCACAAAATTTGGGCACCATAACTAAAATTATAGTTTATACATGTAATGATTGTAAATTTATTGATTGACATTTAATTCTACTTTTTACTTCCAAATATTTCCATAAGCTACTAAACTCTTAAGAACCAGTATCATCTTAGCCTGTTCTGCTTATCCACCAGCCAACTGTGCGAGTGGTTTGTTTTCTGGGAGCATGCACAGAGAGGTCTCCAATACCACTTTGTGCATGCTTAAGACACCCATTCTGTTCCATGGAAAAGATTTTGCAGAGCACTGCACAATGCCCTGGAGTTCTGAAAAGGATACTGGTCCAAAGAGATTTTGTAGCAGTTTATAAGAAGCAGGCTAATAGTTCTATAACATTTGATTGAAATTATGGCACATTGTGGACTTAATTTCCTCCACAATGTCACACAAGTGCAAAAACCACGATTAGTGGTGGCCAATCAGCTGCAGTCATACCTGGAGGATCAGGATTGCCTTGACCCATTCCAGTCTGGATTCAGGCCGCGATGGGGTACTGAGACGACATTGGTCGTGCTGCAGGATTACCTTTTAAGGGAAGTTGACAGGGCAGATGCACCCTGTTGGTACTCCTAGATCTCGCAGCGACTTTTGATACTGTGAACCACAGTATCCTTCTGGACAGGCTCTCTGAGGTTGGAATTTGGGGCTTAGCATTGAGCTGGCTCCGATCCTTCCTCAAGGACTCTGTCCAGAGAGTTCAGCGAGGGGAGGTGTCAGCATCTTGGACCCTTCGGTGTGGGGTTCCTCAGGGATCGGCACAATCCCCAATGCTGTTTAATATCTATGTTAAGCCATTGGGGAAGGTCATCAGGAGTTTTGGAGTAAGATATCGTAAGTATGCTGATGACATGCAACTCTTGTCTCTCGGTTAGCACCTCTGCAGTGGATGCCGTCTGGACACAGGAGTGTTGCCTGGTTTCAGTACTGGAATGGACCAGGGCTAACAGGCTCAAACTGAATCCAGACAAAACAGAGATTTTGCTCCTGTGGGGGGACCTCCAATAAGTTAGGGAGGATGGTCTCTAGGCTGGATGGTACTCCCCTCTAACTGAGAGACAAGTCTGTAATTTGGGCATTCTTCTGGACCTGCTCTCTCTCGGGAGCCCCAAATTGCAGCCATGTCTGGATGAGCCTTCAACCAGCTTAGGCTAATTGCCCAACTTTGCCCCTGCCTAGACAAAGACTCCCTCAGGACTTTGGTGCAGGCCCTGGTCATCTCCCGGATCAACTACTGCAATGCCCTTTACGTGGGGCTCCCCTTGAACCTGATCCAGACATTTCAGCCGGTCTAGAATGTGTCGGCCAGAGTGGTGGTTGGTGCAAATAAATTTCACCACATCACTCCAGTTCTGGCTCACCTCCACTGTTGCCTGTGGTGTCCCAGATCAGGTTCAAGGTTTTGACATATACAAAGCCTTCCATGGTTTGGGCCCATGTTACTTGTCGGAGCGGCACTCCTTTATGTCATCTGCCTGATCCACAAGATCATCCCAGTCAAGGCTCCTCTGGCTGACCACCCCGAGGGAGGCCCATAAATCCTCTACAAGAGGTAGGACCTTCTTTGCAGTGGCTCCAACTTTATGGAACCAGCTTCCGGAGGAGCTCTGCCTAGCCCCGTCCCTGTGAACTTTTAGGAGGCAATTAAACATTGCTTTTCAGGGAGGCTTTCCACATCGACCCCCAGCTTACTACCTTCCTCCCCCTTTTTTTCTTCCCTCTTTTCCTTGATCCGCTCTGAGATTAGTTGGTGCCATCTGGTTTTTTTGGGGGGAGGTTGGGTTATTGTTATTGGTTTTAATATTTCTATTTTCATTTTGGTTTTCTATTTTACAAGTTTGTAATTTCTTGATATAGTGTGAATATTTCCAGATATAGACCAGTTCTTTTTCCCCAAATGTTACTGAAAAGAGAGGAATCAGGAGTAGAAGAGAATAAAATTCAAGACTCTGTTCTACAAAGTCCTTACTGCTGTGCCACAAGGAAAATCAGTGTGGCAAAACTATCCAAGACCTGAAGCAGATGTCTGAGGATGTTTTGTATTCTACATTTGAATTTTCCTTTCAAAAATTGCATTCTTAGCGTGATTAGAAATAATTCAGAACTAAGTGATTAAAAAAAAGTTGGTTTAGAGCTAGAGTTAAAAGTCAATTCAGTGTCACAGATTCAGAATCTGGAAGCTTTGGTCAGTTACCTTCACAGACATGTGACAAACTGCATGCTGGTAGCAAACCTCTCTGTGTATCCATGTTTTGCTTTGGTCTTTCAAGCCCCAGTGCAGAGACACCGGGTGGAGTGCTTGGGGCCAGCAAAAATATCCCACCCTGATATATATAACCTATTCTTTGCATCAAACAAAAACAAAACAATTTCAATTGTGTTTACAGAGAAGGATGTGGTATGTAACAATGTGACGCTCTAAACACAGAAATATGTTTGTGGGTCCCTACCTATAAATATCTACTTCCAAAGTCAGTCTCTGTGCATACTCTATAGGAGAAACAAAAGGTAATAATTACTAGCCACTGTCAGATATTCTATTCCTGGACAAGGTGTGATGGCTTCTTATGTCCAAGAGCTCCTGGATTAAACAAATTATCTAGATCTATTATCTAGATCTTGCTTCATGACTGTTTATGAGACTGAGACAACTTTAGTCACATTACGGGATGACCTGTACTGGGAACTGGACAGGGAGAGTGGTTCTGCTGGACCTTTCAGGATACCACGGGCTTTCTCTGGATAGAAATTGGTGGCACTGTATTACTGTAGGCCTGATCCAGGAGAGACAATCTCAGAAGGTGCAGCTGGGGGACTGACCATTGGCCTGTGATGTCCGTCAGGGTATAATTGTTATAAATATAATTATAATACGGAGATCCCCCACCTCAAAAAAAACAGTGTAACCCCTGTGTTACATTGGTTCAGCCTAAAGGGGTGAGATTGAGAAAGAGCAAAGCTGTAAGTACAAAATCTGAATGAAAACGAGCAGGAGAACTGAAGGAACCAGAGCTGGTGTGGCCACTTGATCTACTGATGCTCTTGCCAACTTGGTTTAGGTATAATTCCTATATATTTGTGTTGGAACTATGTGAATCCACATAGTGAAATCATAAATTGTATAGAATTGGATTGATATTTTACTTTGGGGCCTTGAAGATTCCACGTGTTCTAGGTATTGAACACCCAACCCAGCTAAGGAAGATACTTTGAATTTTTATCTGAATTTGAATTCAATTTGGAATTCAACTTTGCAATTCTAAAAGCAACTTCTATATTGGAGCAGTTGCAGATAACTTGGGAGCACCAGTAACAGCATTTTTGTTATAATTGCTCATGTTTGTTATACAACTGTGAATAAGAAAAGACTCATTTTGTGAAATTGTATCTACAAGATTTGTAATTACTTAGAAAGCAATGCTGTCATTACTAGAAATCAACACGGGTTTCTCAAAAACAAGTCATGCCAGACTAATTTGATCTCTTTTTTGATAGAATTACAGGCCTGGTGGATGAAGGGAGCGCTGTGGATGTAGCATATCTTGATTTCAGTAAGGCCTTCGACAAGTTTCCTCACGATATTCTTGCAAAGAAGCTAGTAGAATGTGAGATAGATAGTGCTACTGTTAGGTGGATTTGTAATTGGTTGACTGACCGAACCCAAAGGGTGATCACAAATGGCTCCCCTTCATCCTGGAAAGAGGTGACTAGTGGGGTGCCCCAGGGTTCTGTTCTGGGTCCCGTGTTATTCAACATCTTTATCAATGACTTGGATGAAGGAATAGAGAGTATGTTGATTAAATTTGCAGGTGATACCAAATTGGCAGGGGTTGCTAATTCCCCAGAGGACAGGATTAAAATTCAAAATCACCTTGACAGATCAGAGTCCTGGGCCAAAACTAACAAAATGAATTTCAACAGGGAGAAATGTAAGGTCCTACACCTAGGCAGAAAAAATGAACTGCACAGATATAGGATGGAAGACATCTGGCTAGACAACAGTACCTGTGAAAGGGATCTAGGAGTCTTGGTAGACCACAAGCTGAACGTGAGTCAGCAGTGTGATGCAGCTGCCAAGAAAGCGAATGCGATTCTTGGTTGCATCAATAGGAGTATAGTGTCTAGATCAAGGGAAGTGATAGTACCACTCTATTCTGCTTTGGTCAGACCTCACCTGGAGTATTGTGCCCAGTTCTGGACACCTCAATTCAAAAAGGATGTTGACAACCTGGAACGTGTCCAGAGGAGGGCGACTAAAATGGTCAAAGGTCTGGAAGCAATGTCCTACGAGGAGTGACTTAGGGAGCTGGGAATGTTTAGTCTTACAAAAAGAAGGTTGAGAGGGGACATGATAGCCATGTTTAAATATTTGAAAGGATGTCATGTTGAAGAGGGGACAGGTTTGTTTTCCAGGGCTCCAGAGACTAGGACACGGAGCAATGGTTTCAAACGACAGGAAAAGAGATTCCACCTGAATCTCAGGAAGAACTTCCTGACAGTCAGAGCTGTCCGGCAGTGGAATAAGCTGCCTCAAAGGGTGGTGGAGTCTCCTTCTTTGGAAGTTTTTAAGCAGAGGCTGGATGGCCATCTATTGGGAGTACTTTGATGGATGTTCCCGCATGATGGGGGGTTGGACTTGGATGGCCTCAGTGGTCTCTTCCAACTGTATGACTCTATGACTCATCAATAGTAAGCAAACAGCCGCATGGAACTTAAAAGTGTTGCAACAGCACAAGCATGTGGTGAATAGTCTGCATGTTGTCTTGGGTTGCCATTAGTTTTTCCCTATTCATGAGATCGAAATCCAGATCTTTTATAGTAATCCAAAGCACAACTGATTGAATCCTGACTATTTCTTTTAGCCACTTTTCTGTTAAATATCAGACTAAATTTACGAACAATCTGAGTCAATGAAATGGGAGGCATAAAAGGGAAGAACGTATAAAGTGCATTCAAACCATTTGAAATGCTGGCCAAGTTCTCTTTGGGTCCTGAGGGCTCATGTGTCCTGCTGGTGTGATGGATTAACTTAATGAAAGCATTTGTAAAAATATTGCCAGCCATGAAAGGTGATTGTACCAGACAGAATGGCATTCCCATGAAGATGTTAATGATTACTGACATACTGGGAATGAGGTATCCATGTATTTGTGCCAAAAACTTGAACCGGCATTTTAGCTGCCTGAAAGAAAAGTATTCATGAGGCACAATTATCTCTAGTGTTCAATCTTTCAGCGGTTAGATTTACTACAGTTTATAAAAGGTAATACTTCAATTATTTATCCAATTCAAGGACAGATCTGGCTTTAATTTTAAACAAAAATGTAAGAACGTGTTATTGTTTGGACTTAGAAAAGAGTTCTTGTGCATAGCTTTTCAGAAGGCACCAGAAGGAGCTTACATGATTTTCAAGAGCTTGACATGGCTGTTACCAGTAGAAATGGCAAACAGGCCTGAAGCCTATTTTGAACTGGTTGTAAATAAATTTGTAATTTAAGCTGGCTCATTTGAAAGTGTGGTCCCATCCTGAACTACCAAAGTTATTTCACCGATGAGAAGAAATTCATCATAAACCCATTTGCTCTGAAGTTTTGTCAACTTGCAAAACCACAAGTTTTGTGAGCCACCGTATTCATGTGTCATCACAGCCTTAGTTTGGGCTATACATTCTGTCATAAAATAATTTGATTAGGTGATTATGAGGCACAAAGTATCACCCCAACAAGACTCATATTGTGGTTTGTTGGGAATTGCTTTAAAATTATGTCAGTTCTCTGCGTGATTGGGGAGCTGGATTAAAACCTGACAAACAGAAGTTTCTGGAGATTTCCAAATCTTTTGCTAAAGTGGGACTGCATGTAAATCTATCTGGAATTAACAATATGGTGGTTCTCTACCTGCTGCTACTAATATAATTAGTAGTTAATGAGAGCTCTGAATTCCTACACAAATGCAGTATAACAAAACCACCTTACAAGCACTCTTCTCAGTCTGAAGAAAAAGGTTCCTCTTGGCCTCTGTTCCCTTCTACATGGTTTCCCTTCTCTTGCCAAAAATAAGCATCTCTTCAGCATTTCTCCATTACTTACCATCTATAGCACTTATTATCAGTGGACTCTCCCTTTTTCCAGTAGATATTTGCTTTGTTTTTGTTTAGTGCCAGTGATGGGGGACATAGAAGGCACCTCCCCAAAGAGTCAAAAAGCAGTACCAGTAAACTCAGGCATCTCCTGGGCAACAGTGTGCATCTAGCCAATCCTTCCCTTCCACAAACATTGCACTGTAAACTTGCTGATGAGCGAGATGACCCAATGCCCGTTTTTAGGACCACTAATGGCAATAATTTCTATTAATATAGAGGGCAAACAGAAATGCGACATCCTTTGTGCAAGATCTAGCAAATGGCTGAGATAACGCTATTGAAGTAGCCCGCTGCTGGTCAAAAATGATCTAATTAACTTAACATTTTAATCTGCGTTTAGTTTTACCTATATTTCATATATGTCCATAATTTTAGATTGTGCAACACTCTAATACAACTAAAGAAAGGACATGCCAATGATCAGATATTTTATTTTTTCTCTTTAGGAAAAACCCTAAAGAGAAAAAATGTGGATCTTTGGATCCACACTGGGCATTTGGAACCATGGAGTCTTTTTAAAGGAAATGGAGGGACAGCTATTGAGTATAAAATCTGATCCACCAGCTGGTGCTTCCTTGCATGCAAATCCTCTCAGCTTGCATCCTGGCCTTGCCAAAAAGTAACACTGTCCTACATGAGATCTGCTAAGAATTTCCTCCGTTGAGGATGAAATGGTCTCCTGAGTGCTTTAAAGACCCCTAGGATGAGGTAAAGTATTTAGTATCTTTCCGCTGCAGTTGCTTGCAGTGTATTTTCCATTGGAAAAATGAATGCATATTATGTCATATGGGTTGCTGCTACCACTAGAGGTCCCTATTACCTTGGCAAATTTCAAGTGGGTATCCTATAACCTCATTTTCATCAGTTGTATATCAAAATCTAGTTTGGAGCTTAGAATGTTAGTGGAGAAGCTGGCTACATTTTTAATTTTAGGTCCTTTTTATTATATTTGAGGCACTACATGGTGACTCAGTCCAAACAAACAAGAGAGACATAGGCACAGTTATTACCTGCATTTGTTTTTTGGATGGGCTGAAGAGATGTAGTGATTGAATCAAGGGAAAATTATAAAGAGAGGCAAGGTATTCAAAATATTTTATCTCTTATATGCAGAGGTATATAACATTGCTAATGAAATAATATAGTTTAATACTATTAAAAAGATGAGTAAAAGTCATCATCTTGGTCTATGAGAAAGAGAGAAACCATAGGCAGCAGTATGTTCATTAATACGTACCAACCTGAATTCCACATGAAAAAGAGAGAGGGCATGAGAGAAGAAGCTTTTGAGTGCTCTAAAACTCCTTACCCAACAACCACACAATCAATCAACAGCGAAAGAGAGAAGTTAAGAAATCCAAACATTGGACCAGATTATGTTGTGATTTGCAGTCCGAAGATGGCGTTTTTGGACAGAATGAGTCGGTGTTAGGCATGCTGCTGCAACACTACAGATTACACTATGCAGCAATGCACGCTGAGTTAGTAATTATTTAACTTCTAAATTTTAGGCTTTTCTGAATGTTGTGATGGCCATAGAGTGAGAAGATACACATTTTCTTAATAATAAATACTGTATGGATGTTTTAAAAGTGGAGAAGTATGATAATAATGTCTTTATGTATATCATTCTTTTTTGTTGTTCACAAAGAAAAGGACTAACAAATGAGTTTTGTTTTTAAAAAGTACCATTTTGATGTCTTTTGTAGAAAATATCAAGCAATTGGTTGTAAAGATAGCAATGGAAAAGTAGACAAGTGGGTCAGTGTTGTGGATCAATGTTGTTGGAGTAAAATAAGTGCACTGTTCTTTAAAAATATATTTAAATAAAAACATGCTATACAAAACCATTGTTACTGTCCTCCAAATCAGCATAAACCAAAAGAGCACCAGATAGTATTGCCAAATTATGTTAACACATCCCACCATAAATCAACGTGGGAAGCTGGGGATCGCTGAAAAAAAACCCCCTGTATAATTATTAAAATAATGAATAAAAGGGAGCCAGGTTTCGCAAAATGAGTTTGTGTTGTAATCCTGGTACATTAATTGTGAGTGTATAAGTTTTTCCATTGATGCTAATTTCCATACTCAGTATTCCCAAGTGCTTTCTGAAATTTCTACAGCCTCTTCCCAAAATTGGGCCATTATTTGTCTATCTGCTCACACACAAAAAAGTGATTAACTCCTTGTGATGTAATGAGGCATTGGGATGCAAAAACAAAGCCATTAATCCCAATGCCGGAGTCATACCCATCTCTTGTGGTGTTATCTTTCCAATTATACCAAATACTTTTATCTAGAAATTAAAAATTTTAGGGCAGTGCGACCAGGAAAGTAAATAGGTACCAATTGCTTTACAGCCTCTCCATCAATTTCGATCCAAATTTTTGTTTTATGTAATTCAATTTAAGTGGAATGTAATACCAGCAGTGTGCCACTGTGAGGCAATGTTCTCTTACAGCTGCTGAAATTGATTAAAATGTATTTTTATTCCATAGCCTATTCCAGCCTTCCTCTCCACTGAAAAAGACACATCCAAAGTCTTTTCCCCAACATCTTTGAGCCCCGTGACATGACCATATAATGTATAAATTAATATAGCATAAATCGTAGCATTCTGGCCAATAATATTATGTATTTCACTGGTGTCAGAGGTTTACCAACCTCTTGTATAATTTGAGGTAGGTGAATGAAATGAAATTGCTGTTCCTCTAGAATACCAGTTGTCCAATGAAAGCAACATTTCTGATAGCAGGAGTGTCCTTAGTTTGTAACCCTTCAGTCTTGCTGCCAATATTTACTATTGGCTTTCACTGGACAAGTTCATAAGATTGTTGTACCAGTCATTCATTTTGCATCAAGGCACAATCTGGGCCACAGGCCAAAGAGCTGAGCAGCTCCAGAGCTGTCTTAAATTCTGCCATGGGTCTCAAGAGCGAATCACTTTCCATGCCCTCTTGCTGCACAAGTGCCAGGCTCTTGTAAGCACCCCGTGTCATCATAATCACCGCTCTGTGTTTACCAAATGAGCATAAAGCCACATGATGTTCTTCCAACATCAAGGTCGGCTTCCAGCTGGGTCATACAGGACTTGCAAGGGCGGGCGGGCGAGCTAGCCCCTCTGAAGTAAACTGGAGAAATGTTACACTGTGCCTAGTCACTCACTTACTCAGTATGCATGAGTAGTAATATTGCATGAATTTTTTTAAAAAAAATGGCATCTCAGTCCCACAAATCCACAAAAGGACACTGCCCTATTTTTCTCAATCTCTTTCTGTCTTTTTCTCTCTGCCTCTCTTTTGAAACTTGGCAGTGAAGGAACAAATGGCAACTGTATAGGGATAAATACATCTTTCCAAGCTGTACTACAGAGGCACCTTCTCCGTGATATATAGCAGGCCCATGCTCACTTCTCCATGCAGTGTGCCAAAGTGCGGAAACATTATTTTTGGACTACAATTCCTAGTATTAGCCATGCTGTTGTCTAGAAGTTGAAATGGAAACAGTAATTTTTCCATGTTCTAATACCAGGCACATGGAAGATGAACAGCCTTCTTACCATTTGACTACAGATACAAAGCCAATATGGTGTAGTAACACTAGGGAGATATAGATTGCTATCTCCACTGAGCCATAAACCTCACAGGGTGTTTTGGGGACAGGTGTAGTCTCTCACTATAACCTACTCCACAGGGTTGTTGTTGGAATATAATGGGAAAGAAGTAGTCCCTGTATGCCAGAGGAAGCTTTTTGGAGAAAAGGTAGAACATGAATATAATAAACAAGCAAACCCAAATAAATAATTCTCAGGCATGGCTTTTCTTGTCTGACTCTAAACCAGCGGTTTCCAACCTTGGGTCCCCAGATGTTCTTGAACTAAAATGCCCAGAAGCCTTCACCACTAACTGTGCTGGCCAGGATTTGTGGGAATTGTAGTCCAAACATTTGGAGATCCATGATTGGGAACCATTGCTTTCAACCAAATACCTCTGGAATTCACTATCCTGTTGTCTAGCTTGGTCTACACAATAGGGATGTCAATTGCTTGGCTTCATCTTATGGCATACAAGTTGCACACACCACAAAATTAGAAAAGGAAAAGGAATTCCTGAAGCAGTGGCAATTGGCCACTGATAATGATGTCATTCCCTTTTTACAGACAGAGCTACACAACAGGATATTGTTTAGCCCTAAACGGTTTAGGACCTCGATATCTAGCGGAATGCCTCCTCCCACCTAGATCTACCTGAATCACTCGTTCTAGCCAGGAAGGGCGGCTGAGGGGCCTAATGCCGAGGGAGGCCCGGAGAGAAAGAACAAGAAACCGGGCCTTCTCGGCAGTGGCCCCTCGCCTTTGGAACAGTCTCCCCTCAGAGATCTGTCTGGCTCCCTCGCTGGGTGTTTTTAAGAGCCAACTTAAGACCTGGCTCTTTAGGCAGGCTTTCCCTCCTGTCATCACTTGATTATTTTTTTTATTTTTTCCCCATCTTGAACTATATTATTATTGTTGCTTTTTATTTTATTATACTGTTTTTATTCTATTTTTATTGTTAGCCGCCCAGAGTAGACATGTGTCTAGATGGGCGGGGTGTAAATTAAATAAATAAATAAATAAATAAATAGATAGATAGATATTGACTAGTGAATTCCAGAGGCATTGTGTTTACATGAATGCTCTAAATTTCCATATCAAGTGATTATTAATTTGCTTTGGAAAACAAATACCTACTTATTCCTAAGCATCAGCGTTTCTTTATTACAGAGTAGCATAAACCCCCCATTTTTCCTAAACATTATAGAAGAACTGTTAGAAACATTAAAGAGGAAAAGGAGGAGAAAAGAAAGGAAAAAGACAAAGTATTGGGCACTTTAAAGACTAAAACATTTATTTCAATGTAAAACGAGTGTATGATAGACTGTTATTAGGGATGGTCAAGAATTTGGTTTCTGCTTTTGATAAGTTTCCAAAATCCACAGATTTCTCCATAAATTCAACTTGCTCCTACATGTCACTACTCATTGACAATCATCCTTTATAAAGGCAATCTTGTTTATCAGCTGCAGAAGGTTAGCCCATGGAGATGGAGAACTGCTTTCTATAGCAAAATGTGTGGAGAACTGAGTGATCTGATTCATTTGCCTGAAATATGCAACAGCAGTGAAGCCGGCCCCATCGTTAGGCAAGGTTGCATGTGTCCTCCTTTACAGTTAGATTGGTAAGTACTTCAGAGAGAGCTTTCTCTGCAGAAGCCCCATTTGAAGTCAGGAGGACTCCATTGCTGGAGTTGTATTTGATTTGTTTTTTAGAGAAGATTTATATCTATATTATTGTATATCTTCTGGTGGGCAGAAGAGCAATTGATAAATACTAAACAAATACGCAAACTTTCTTTCTTTCTTTCTCTCTTTCTCTCTTTCTTTCTCACTAATATAGGTATATAAATCATTTGGCCTCCTGCTTTACCTTCTCTCCTCGTTGCAGCCAGATTTCTCTGTAAGATGTTTTTCATCTGAGAAATGTCACTGGAAATCTCATGATACTTCCCAGAAGCTTCATGGTGTGTGTGTGTGTGTGTGTGTGTGTGTGTGTGTGTGTGTGTGTGTGTGTGTAATAAAAACACCAAGATGCTGAATAATATTATAATTTCTGTCTTAGGAGCCTCATGGCACAGTGATCAAACAGTTGTTCTGTAGCCAAAACGCTGCTCATAACTTGGGGTTCTATCCCTGGTAGGTTCACTGAGCCTTCCATTCTTCTGAGATCAATAAACTGAGTACCCAGCTCACTGGGAGGCCAATGTGTAGCCTGCACAATTAAATTGTATACTACCCAGAGAGTGCTTTATGGGGCGGTATATAAGTAGCACACTTTTTTTTTTAAGTATGTGGAGGTGTCTCAGCATGACAAGACTCAGAAAATCACAAAGACTTTTTCAGGTATTCTTAACATTCCCACAGCAAAACAATTGGCTCAGGCACAGAGATGCAAACAACAGAGAAAATTCAACCCAAAAGGAAAGCGGTTATTGTCTATAAAGTAAAGTAATTATATAGCATCCTGTCCTAGTATTCAACCATAGCAGATACTCAAATGTAGCCAGCTTAAGTGATGTACTGTTGGCTTTGAATTGCAGTAGAGTCTCAGAGTGCCAGCTGGAAAGTCTCAAGGACTTACTCTGTTTCTCTAGTTCTCCAGATGGGACGATAAATCTCAGTCTGAATGGTGCTGAAAGTTGGAAAAGTTTTGTTTTTGTGGTGAGGTGTCTTTAAAGCCTAGGCACCCATCCCCAGCTGGCACCAGGGCACATGGCCTCAGCGCAAAGCTATTTTTATGTGTGTTATGCTTGTATTAATACTGGCACACAAAAATATTCAAAGTGAGGTGAGGAGACAGCTGGTGAGTGCATGCCTTTGAGTCCATTCGACCATTTGGAACAAGGCAAGGAGTGGAGCACCAGAATCAAAACTTATAAGACTTCTTGTTGGCCAAGCCCTGACAGCAATGTAGAACCTGGACGAACTCTATATGTGTTTGAGCAGTGCAATTAAGATAGCGCTTGAGGAAAGCCCTCCCAGGGTGTGCAGTGGCTACTGCAGTTGCAACTAGAAGAGCGAGCCAGACACAGAATGAATATGTGGATGTGGTCAGATTATTTGTAGATAGTACTCACAGTATAGTGATCTTATCCTAGCAGTGAACCTGTGCAGTTTTCAGGTTCCACGTTGGTCACCAAGAGGCCTGCATCCCCAACTGCTAAGGGCTTGTGCTCCTGCTAATCTGTATGGGCTGGTGAGGCTAATCCAGAGTACACCTGCTCTAGCCAGACCTCAGAGGAAATTTCCTCCTCAGTACTGAAATGGCCAGCAACTCCTGGCCACTGTGAGACCTGCAGTCCCCTCACAGCTGAGCTGCTGTGTGGCCTGGCAGCCAAGTGCCAGCTCCGTGCCACCCCACAGCTGAATTTTCTGGGCCTATTTCTCTTACACCTGTTTCTCAAGGTATAGCCCAGACACTCTGATCCACTGCTGAGCCCACCTCTGTGGCATTGGAAGAGCCCATGGCTGTGATGTGATGAGGCCTTGTCCATCCGGCATCACAAGTGTCCACACAGGTTTTAGCTCTGAAATCTCAGGAGATTGGATGCTTCTGATTGGGCAATGGTAACAAGAAGTGCCACTATTTAGACTGATTCTCACAAAGAAGTTGGGAAAGTCTTGTTCCTCCACTGTTGCCAACACAAAGTCCAACTGTGAATTTTAGCCTTCCTCTTCAGAGTTGCACAATAATAAGTACCATAAATCAAGTGTGTGTTTCCCAAGCACCGCTGAGAAAATTCCAAATGACCATTGTTATTTTGTAGGGCTGTTTCCACTTCTTTGTAGGGTAATCTGTGGCAGGCCCATCAACACGAGTGGCAACAGGTGAGGCTAACACAGCATCCACATTACGGTCATTACGTGTTGGCCTTGCACAATTGATTGCACAATGGTCTTCCATTGATTTCAATGGGTTTGCACACCAAATGTCACGAAGCCTTATGTCTCCTACTGGCATAGTTCTTTCTTTCCTTCTAAATAACGTCCTATATTCATTCTTTATTGGCAACTGGGAAAGCAGTTATTATCTCTTGTGGTGATGTCTCCCAACCCACCTTCATCATGACCCAGATTACAAATCGTTCCCTGGCTGAACTGCCCCAGGGTCTAGCTTTCTTCCTTTCTATTTCCCATTCTGAGAAGGAAGAGATTTGTGGTTTGCCCTTCCTGGCTGCAAAGCCCTGAGAATGACCATTTCTGTGGTCACCTTTCCTGGCAGTGTCAGGGTTTTTAGGAGCACCATCCCCACAATTTGAGGGTAAGAGTGAGCTGGCAAAAGTAGGTTTATTTTACAACCCCAGCAAAAAAAAAAAAGGACGAAAAGAAAAAAAAAGAGTTAAACTAAACATGAACTTGGATGGTGTAATTGAAGAAATGTGCAGACTCTGAACATCTGCTGGAATGATAAACAGCAAATAACTGTTTAAGTCATTGATAGCTTTCAAAGGTCATTCTGTAGTGAAAAGGGGGGGGGGACAGAAGTGTATACAATTGTGAGTCCCTTTACTGAAGACTACATAATCGGTGGCATTTGTTGGAATACATCTCTCAGCATTCCTGGGCATTGACCATGCTTGCCAGGCTGGTGGGCATTGTAGTCTGACAACATCTGGAAGTCCAGAAGCTCCTCCTCTGCCTTAATGGCAGAAAATTGGCTACATCATTCTATTATTAGCTTTCAGGGTTAGTTATTGCTAGCTGGATTGCTCAGTGAGTTAGATAGCAGGCCCTGGGGAGTTTGATTCCCCATAATGCATCCTGGGAGAAGAGCCAGTCTGTGTGGCTTTGGTCAAGCTGCACAATCCCAGGGTGCCCCCTGAAGAAGAGAATGGCAAACCACTTTAACTTAGAAAACTCTAGAAACTTAGCCTGCGGTGTAGATGTTTGTATTCTTAGTGGGGGATTTTTAGTGGGTGGGGAGTGTTTGGGGATTTTTTATGTGTGTGCATGTGGGTCTGGTCTCTGGGTGTCTGTGTGAATTTTGTTATATGGGTATACTATGTATATACTTACAATGACAATAAATTTATTTGATTTGATTTTGATTTTGATTGATTTGAAACTCTCACCATATATCAGAATTACTTCAGAGCACTCAGTTGTTATTAATAATAGTTATTACTTTTTGTATTCACACAGAATAAGGTTGGCAGGTTCATCCACTAGAACACATAGATTACACCTACTATGAACTAAAAAACAGCAAACTTTAATACAATAAATCCTTCCCATTAAGCAGGGTGGACCCCTCTACCTCAACCATGAAGCATAAGGGGCACTGAATCGCACACATACCCATAGCATCAGAAGGATGTTTCGGAGAGCCTCAGTGGCCAAATTAGCTAATATGCTGCTCTCCAGAGCCAGCTTGCCCCCAGAGTCTGAGAAGATATCGGTCAGTCAGAACCTTTATTGCCATATGCCTAAAATCACATATACAGGGTAACAACAAACTATTAATTAACTGAATCTACAAATTTGAGAAGATATCAGAAAAGTTACTTTTCCATTTCCAGACAACAGCTCCCAAAATTCCACTGACCCTGATGGTTGGGGTTTTTACAGGAATTATTCCAAACTCAGGTCTGAAGGAATCTTCACAACTGGGCATTGCTGTAAACAGAATGTCCCAGGAGATCACCTGTGAGCGCGATTCAGTCATGCTTACAGGCCACCCTGCCCACCTTTTAACACCTGGCTTCAAAATTATGGTTTGCTCTGAAAGAAATTACTCACAAAAAGACTCTTGGCTTCAAATCTTTAATTTTTAAAAAAGTATTTTGCTATGTAGGTCAGGTGCACATTCAAGTCAATTTCACGCTTGTAGCAGTTCATAAACTACTTACCATTTTTCTTCTTCCATTGCCGTGCATTGTTTAAGAAATGTACTGAAAGGTCCCCATGTCATGGCCTTCAGTTTTTAGCCTTTTTGCTTCTTCCATTTTTTCCTGGCTTAGAAGGAAAAAATCTGACAATAAGAGCAAGATAGGGCTTCTGGATGCACCCTAATTCTGAAAATGTAGGAGATGACAGGAGAAAGAACATGAAACAAACCATTGCAAGGGACAAACCAGAGTAACTAATGTTATATTTAATCTTACAGCTGGAGATTTGTGATTTTGAAATCATGTGTTACATGTTTTTCTAACTCTGTTTAAATTGTCTCCATGACACTGATGTTTTAGAATATGGATTTTTATGCACTATTTATGACCAGTGCAAACACATTTAATTTTACTTGTATAGAAATATATACTCTGTGTGCCCAGTGTAGTACTCAGATGATACTGTTTGCTTTTGTGGTTCTTGACTTCTGTTTGTTTTCCTTGGGTAATACAACATAACATGTCAGCTTGCCAATAATGCCTCTGAAACATGAATGCAATGCTGAGCCTGAGGTCAGCAGGAAGAGGAGCCAGCCATGCAGAAAGATAATATCCAGGGTAGGTTTTTGCATGTATTTATGTTGTTATTTCCAGTATCTGGCAAAGGAAAAATGCAGTGTCAGAAAACATTCCCTGCTGGGAATTTCCAGTATACATGAAAGATTCCAGTCTTTCTACATTTGGAAGACAGATGGCCCACTGGCAGCCCAGCTGGGCTGACAAGCTGCTACTTGGTTAGAGCCAACTCCTAGATGACATTGTTGCTTTTGTTTACATAGTAAGGCAAGTTCCCACACATTTTGCTCCTGCCTGGAATAAATATCTACACACAACTCCTAAGAGTCCCTCTAACACATCAACTGGAATTAACCAGAGTTACCTTTATTCTACTACAACTCCCAAAAACATGCTGGATGGGTGATTCTGGGATTATAGTCCAAAGCCCCATTAAAGGGTCCTTGCTCAGCAGCCAGTCAATTGCTAAAAGTCTACCTGAATGAAAAGGGTTTTGCTTGCTACTGGAAGGATGAAAGTGAGGAGTCCAATTGTTCTCCATTGGAAGGGAGATCCACAACATGGAAGCAAACATCTTCCATGTGCATTTGCTTGCTGATCCTGTATCCCTACATGCTGGTATGACATCTGAGACATGTTCTAGAGCAGCCATTCTCAATGGGGGGCACATGGCCCTCTGGGGGACCCTGGCACATTTGAAGGGGGCCACAGATTGGAAACAATTCTTCACACACCACCTATAAGATTCGTTATAGGACTTATATAATCCTGATTTGACCTATATTTCTTTCATATTGTTTTTATGGCCATGGCCAAAAAAAGGTTGAAAATGGCTATTCTAGAATACATATGTTGTCTTTGGGCTGTGTTGAGCCTGATCATGTTGCACGTAGTGAGAATTTCATGTAGAAAACAGAACTTCTATGGTGCAAATTGCAGAGGCAGGCTGGCAGTGGTGGGAAGTATGTCTGCCATCGGCAAGGAGCTCATACTAAATGCCCTTTCTTAGCCCAGCTTAAATATCAGTAGACAGGCAGGTAGACCAACTATTTTAAAATTGTGGCTGAAGTGGAGATGAGCCCACATGGCATCCTTTCAGGGAGAAACCAAAATAGTTGAGGTTTGGCACCCTGCTCTTCCTGAGGGCATGACCTTGCTCCTCAACAGGCCTTGTTTGTAGGAATAGTGCTGTCTCACTGGAAGCTACTGTGAAACATTTTGTGCGTGATATTTCTTGGCCACCAGGTTGAATTGAACAACCTTTAAAAGTTAGTGCTGCTGGGAGGTCATTAGCCCTATAGCTACATCTACCACAGGCCAGAGACGGCCATCTGGTGATCAATGAAGCCAAGTTGACCCCTAACTACAGATTGGTGAAAATTTTGTTTCAGTAGATTTTTAACAGAAATTCACCAAAATTCCAAAATTTCTTCCTATTTGGGTTGAAAAGTACTTGAGATGAAACAAACTGACATGTGGGAGAAAATGAAAGAGACACATTTGCCTACCCAGGCCCAGGGCATTGTGTGCTTAACTCCAACAGAAGCCAGTGACCCATGGGGTGGGTTCCCCCCCCCCTTCTGTGGCCACTGATGTTTAACTTTGGTTTTCAGTCCCTGTGTTTTCAACTTCCTTAGTGTGAAGGTAGGGCTGCAACTTCAGCTTTTTTTTGAAGAAGGATGAAAGGATCAACTTGGTATTTTTCTGATGGAAAAGGCTGTAGCTTTTGCATTTAACCAATACAAAGAAGTTCTTTTCATTGTTCTAAAAGAATTGCCCAAAATTTAAATATATTTTATATTCAGAATGGTAATAAATAAAGCTTTAAAAAAATAGGAGTACAGAAGCAAGTGAAACTGGCAGGTTATTTCCAGAATCCTGATCATCAAGGCATAATGTAATGTTACGCTGTTGTAAATACGCTGGGAGTTCTAACTAACAATCCAATGCAACAGCAGAATTGCTTCTTGGGTAATAGTTCCACCTTGTTATGATTCTGGCTATCATGGGCATAACATGGAGTTACACTTGCATAGCTACTCAATAGGATTCCAGCCTCAGACTCAAGAATGTGGAAAAAAGAAAGCCTGATAGGGAAATGGAAGTATGCTGTTGGGCTTGTCAGGATGATCTGAGTTAGGATGGCTTAACTTGTTTCATGAGGCAAAGCTGCACAGCCATGGCAATATATAAAAATTTTAAAATTACAGTGATTTGTGTGGTTTATTCCTCTGATTCCCAAGTATAAACTCCACTCTTAGAGTGTCCATTATTTCTTTGTTCAGTTCTCAAGTGACTCGTCCTTCCTGGTGGTCCCCTTTTGATTTCCTCACACCACCAAACTCTTGTTTTATTTTTTTGTCTCTCCTATGCCTTACACCATGTTTAATTTTTTGAACGCCTGGTAACCAACATAGCCAGTCTTGATTAAAGAGCTGCTGGAATTTATTGGGCACACATTTTTAAAATCCAGGGACCAGAATTACATATCCCAGTTTACAGTAAGCCAAAATCCAGAATCCTGCTTTCTTGATGACGAGCAGTCAAAAGTGTATCTTACTATTTTATTTGCATGCTGGGATATAAGACATCAGAAAAACAGGTGAGTGCTCCACTTCCAGATTTCATCGTGGGAATATGCAAAGAGAAGCATACTGGGGATTCATGCTGCCCTGAGTGTAACTGTGTAAACAGCTGGGTCAAGGTGCTCCTCGCATTTCTGGTTGCATGCCAGTTGGTTAGCACATAACCAGAAAATGCAAGTTAGCCACACTTTGCCACCACAATTTGCACAATTATACCTACACAGATGTAAATCCCCAGTAGGTTTCTGATCATTATAACTTCCTCTGCCACTTGAAATCTGATTATGAAGCCTTCTAAAGATTTCTACGGATTGCTATCATGGAGGTGGGGCGGGGGAAGAGAAACCTGGTGACAAGAAGGACGACCAGTGGAAATATGTGGTTGGAGAGCAAGGGGACGGCTCCTGTTTAGTGGAGGTGGAGAGAGAAAAGGAAGAGGAGGGCCCAGGAGAGTGGGAGTATGTACAAAAAGAGGATCCATAGACTGAGGAACTGGTTAACTTGTGGATCCCCAAGGCAGAAGCAGAACACCTTCATAAAGCTGTGGTTCTCAGGAAACCACCTTTCTGGGGAGAGAAGGGAGAGGAAAATACAGAGAAAGGAGAGGGGGTGGTTAAAACTAGCCAGTAAGAGTGATTCATCCTGGCCCAACACCCAAGAAAAAGCCTGTCAGACTCCTCCACACTTTGAGAAGGAAAAGGACAGGGGAGAGAATCACTGCTGCTGTCACCAGCCCTCCTTATTGCGGCCATCTTTCTTGGGGTCAACATAGAACAGCATTGCCACTGGCACCTGACCAAAGAACACCTCAGTGAAGTAATGGGAGTGGTCAAGGGAGAGTTACAAGGCACCTGTCTTGGACAGTATTTGAGAAGGTCTTGTAATAGTTCTAAGTTGTTTGAAGTTAACCCAGTTGGAGACTTCTGTTCTATTTCAATAAACCTTACTGATTTTGATAAATATTGTCTTCTGTCATGAAACAAAATATGGATAAAGGACTCCCATTAAGACCTGCAGTAGCTGGTGGAGGTCACAATGGCACACCATTATTATAATAACCCGTGCAACCTCTGAAATCCATAATGGATTTTGAATTAAGTCCAAGGACTGTGGGAAATGTTTGCTAAGCTTTCTAACCATGGCCCCCTAATTATACTTAAGTCTGGTGGATTTAATCCACTAAGACTTAATTTAGGGAAATGTGGTTAAAGCTGTGGCTGAAAAACACCAGCCTTCATTCTCCCACATGTCAGGGAATGATATTAAACATCTCAGTAGCTATCAGTTGCAGTCATAAACCAACAGAGAAGGAAAAGACAGAGGGGAAAATATGAATTGATACAAACACTGCCTGATCTTGTTTTTCTTTTCAAAACAGTTCCACCAAAGTTGTGAAGAAACAGACCTTTGGACCCCTCTTGGCCAAAATTATCAACCCTGACTATCAATGGCTATCACCATTCTTGTCTAGGCCTATCTGGAGATCCTGGGAATTGAATCTGGAATCTTCTGTATGCAGACTGTATGCCTGCAACGTAACACATGACCTTATATTAGTTATCTGAAGATTCTTGCCATTCTTTTGGCCCGCTCTTCATCATTGAAGGAATAAAATAGCTATCAGGGTCAACAATATCATTCTGTGGAAGCTGCTGTCCTGACTGGACACACCGTTGTTTTTGTGGGTTTATGTTAAGTGTTGTCTCAAAATAAGCTGCTGCCAAATACAATGAATTATTGTACAGCAATTAATCTTGTCTACCTTTATAATAACAAACCAATATTACCAGTTTTGCTGTCCTTCTACATTTTACCCACATACCACATTCTGTCTGGAACACTCATGGATGGAAGCAAAGAACCTCAACAGTTTTCAAAACAAATTGGATACCATGACCCTTCTGTGATGGGGTGAGAAGAGTATCTTCCAGATGCACCCGCACAGTAGATTTAGGTATGGACATTAACTGACCTTTAAAAGAAAAAGCTTCTGTAAATGTTCCTTGCATGAAATCCAACTTCTTTATTGCCACAATGGTGAGCTGAGGGAGAAGCGACATGTGATGCTTACACATTATTAACAGTCATCTTGTTGGCATTTTAAAATTAAATATTATACAGAGTGTGTAAGAAAGTCAAACTGCTTCCATAGTGCCCTTTGCCCTACAACACATGGACGGGAGAGCATTATGCCTTCCTACCCTTATGTTCAATCACATCAAAATTGCTCTTGCAACAGCAGCTGGCATTAGAAAAAGTCTGCCATGTTTGTTAGCCCATTGGGCCTCCCCTGAGGCAACTGGAAGATCTCATTAATTTGAATCTTCTAAAAATCCAAGCCCTTTCCGTCTCATATGTGAAAAAATCTGTGAATTTTGATATGCTCTTCAAAAATGAAATAAAACAAAATTCTCTCTATTTCTACCAGAAAAAGCCAACTCTTTCCAGCACGGAGAGGACAGAGTTGGTGCTTCTCTACCATATAATTGTTAAAGATAAGAAGGTTCTCGGGTGGCAACCCTCATTCAACACCAATGGAAAATATCCGGAAATTTCAGCAGGTCCAAAATGCAGCAGCCACATTGCTAACTGGGGCTGGTTACAGGGAACACATAACCCCCTGTTATAACAGCTCCACTGGTCTTTGAAGAACACATAAGTGTCATTGATCAGTAATCCTTGGAATGAAAATAAATACAACTGTGTGAAATAAGTGTATATATTCATACACTTAAATGTTTCCAAACTCACCTTTTCTATTTTTATATGTCATCAAAATAATATGCAGTACCTGGTTGTTGTTTTTGTTTAAAAAAATGATTCATATTGTGGCTCAGACAGAATGGGGGAAGGGAGAAAATAATTAGTAATACAAATTACTGCAGGCCATAACATGATTAAAATTGGCAAAGGAAGGGTTCTTCCTATTCACTGTGGGTGCAAGATGGAGGAAGGCAGTTTGCTCTGCAAAGCAGAAATAAAATCTTATGTTATGCTTTTGTAGCCAAGTTCAGGTGCTGACTTTTTTAATTCTTTTCTTTTTTGGAAAAAAATCAGTATTTCAGTCAGGTGTTAAAGTACATCAGTATCAGAAATACGAGAGAGAGAGAGAGAGAGAGAGAGAGAGAGAAATGGTGTATAATTTGGTCCACCCTCATGTGCCAGCAATGCTGGGAAATAAGAAATGCAATGTAATGATGATAATGATGATCTGCTGTCATCTTGATTCTGACCTATGGTCACTATTCTCAGGGTTTTCTAGCTATGAAGTATTCAGAAGTGGTTTACCATTCCCTTCTTCTGGGGGCATTATGGACTGGTACAGCTTGCCCAAGGTCACATAGGCTGGATGTTCTCCCAAGAGGCTCAGTGGGGAGTCAAAGTCCTGACCTCTGCTCCATAGCCAGGTACTCAACTCGCTGAGCTACCCAGCTAGCTCAGTACAGGATTAGTCCCTGGTGATAACCAGTAGATACAGAAATGTAACTCTATGTTTGCTCCTTATGTGATGTTCTCTCTGCATTACAAGATGGGATCTCAGCAACAAGCAGTAACAACTAGTTGATGTGAAAACTGGGGGATATTGGAAATTTTTAAGGGCAAAAAAAGAGAGACCTAAATCTAACTAGTATAGACTAAATAAACTGGAACTTGATAAGTCAAATGAATTGGAACTTGATAAGTCAGCAGCCCTTCTGCAAGTTCAGTTGATTCATAGGTCTATTGTAGCAGGAATTAACAAGTGGATTTAGGTTGGGAAATCTGCACTTGCCAAATAAAATACTAGCATTCAAAAGATGATTTTGGGTGGACGGGGGTTGTGTGCATGCATACATACCTTCAGGATATCATTTAGAACCAGCAGTGGAAAACCCAGTATGAATCACTGGGAAGTGACAATGTGAAAAAAGATATAGACAGATCACATTTTTTTTCTCCCTCAGGAGAGCATTAGAACAAAGTTTCAGGTGTGATTTGACTTTCTAGGGTTGACAGGACAAGACAAGAGTAATGACTTAAACTAGAGATGTAAGTTGTTTCAAGAATGCTCATGGCAGACATTGCTTCGTACAACTGCCTTTTCAGTTCAGGACTGGTAACATAGAATCCTAGGGCATCATAAGTACAAAACCAAGGACCATGTTGTTTTTGACTCCTGCAGTGATGGGGTAGAAACAATAATGGTCACTCCAACTAGAAGCTCTGTAGGCATTTTCTTTGGTTTCTCCATTGTGAAACATAAAAACATGAAACATGCTAAAGTAAGTTGCAACTAGAGTAGGCCCATTTGAATCAAATGGAGGAGTTGACCCATAAAATCCCCACTGATTTAATGGGTCTACTCTAGAGGAACTTGCTACACTAAGCAAAAGGTTTCAGCCAGTATTTGTAAAATGTTTTATTGTGGGAGGTAATCTGGTTTGTAATCATAAATAATTATTCATTATTACTAGTGAGAATGAGGATGAATGACTTTGGAAATGAAGGTCCCTAGTACACATTTCCATGTAGACAAATGCTCACGGCTTAGCTTTGTCCAGAGTCAACAAAAAGGGGGGAAACAGTGCCTCCTGCAAGCAGTAAATTTTGCATTATTAATCTTTTTTCTTCCTTCTTTCCCTTTATTTTCTCTCAAAATTATTCTCATAGGCTCTTCATTAATAATTTGATTCTTGTTTGATTCTTCTGTGTATGGATTGTTACCATATTTTGTACAGTCTACGATTGTTCATTTATCATTTCTATCAGTTTCTATGTTTATGTTTAACTTTGTTCTCTTTCATTGCTTTTTAATATTTAGAGACTGGGTAGAAGGAGTACTGGTTTTTAAAATATGTCAGCTGCTTTTAAGTAATTGAAACCTATTGTAACAAGGGTTTAGTCTTTTCTTGTCTTTCTAAGAGGCATATGTCCCATAATAGTTGTTTTTTAAGGATGTTTTATACTGGACAATTCATTTCCAGTATATAGGTTGCTGTTTTATTACATGAAAAATGATACCTTGAATGTAGTGATGTAGTACACCCAGGGCTGGGATAGTTGATAACTGTTCTGAGGACCACCAATGTCATTTGCTCTCCCAAACTCCCCTGTCCCATCAGAGCTTAGCTATAATCCTCAAAATAGTTAAGGGTGGGGGCATGGATCTTCCCAGCAAGAACATATTGATGCAAGTTCTCCCTGTCGTACATTGGGGTGGTTTGGACTTCAGTGGACCATTAAGTCCCATTAGCTTTACAAAATACCTACTCTAGATGAGGTGGAAACTGGGAGAACTGGTTTGTGAATATAGGTCAACTCACCTGCCTGCATTTTTGGATGCCTCTTGGGGGGCATTGCAATGGGGGGGTGTCATGCTGACTGACTGCCTTTATAAATTTAGCTCTGCATCACTGCCTGAACAATGCCTTGTGTCATCACATGTGTTGCAAGAGATAAGTGATGCCCACACAATGTGATACAAATTGCATACTAAGGTCAAATAAATCCCTTACCATTTAGATGTATTGCATATTGTGGTCTGTGGTAGGATTAGGCTGAACATAAATTATTAGATTTTCTTTCTTTATCTTATCTTTTTCTGGGAGTTGGAAAGTGTGTTAATAGCATCAGTGCTCAGCATATGTTCACACTCCATTTTTCTAGTACTTAAAAAAAGAATGTTTAAAACCTCTTTGCCCATGTACAACAGTAGAGCAAATTAATTAAAGGCTCACACAGTGTGCCGTCATCCCAATTTTGACTGACAGTGATCCTTTCCAGGGTTTTCTAGGTAGAGAGTACTCAGAAGTGTTTTACCATTCCCTTCTTCTGGGGTCATCCTGGGACTGTGCAGCTTGCCCAAGGCCACACAGGTTGGCTCTTCTTGGGTAGACCAGTGGGGAATTAAATACTCAACCTCTGTCTCCACAGCCAGGTACCTAAATCACCGAGCTATCCAGTCAGCCCCAGAACCTTTACAATCTTGGTTTACCAAGAAATGTAAGGAGCATAGATGCTGCATTTCATGATGTAAATACTACAAAGACAAAAGTTTTTCACTGAAGATAAGCTATATGGATGTAGGAAGCAGGTGGAAGGTTAAAGGATGTGGGCTATCTACTCAGCTCTTAAGCATGTGGTGCAGTAAATATAGCCACTTGCAAGAAAGACTTTAAAAACTCAATCTAGAAATTCTCCAAATACAGTTTTCAAAAAAACATCCGTTTGTTTGTTTTCCTTTTCTTTTGCCAAATACTGTGAACATTGATGCAGCATGTCATTTTGTTACTCATGATGCTGTGGTTAGCGTGCCCGGATCTCTCCTTGTATATCTTTTGCAATACAAACCTATCCCAGATTTCCTTTTACACTATGGTTAGCCAGTCTTTGTCCTTTCCTGCATCTTTGCATCATAGCAGTCTTCTTTGATGTGCTGACTAGTCTCGTTTTGTTTCATTTTGTTTTGTGTCCTTGCAAGCCATGTCAATCATAAGTATCTATTGGCTTGCCAAGGGCCCTTGCATATATGCTGTTGTTGTAAGGTAACAGTGCTAAACAAGTGGATGTAGCTCTTAATGAATCATGCAGGATTATTATTGGCTGCCTGACACCTAGTCCCATTGAACTGTTTACTTTTTATATTGCTATTATTTCAGGAAAGGAAAGGAAAACATCTTGGATCAGCCAGGTTATCACTTGACATTACTGTGACACCACATCTTTTTTTGCAACAGTAGATGAACACAGATACCCTTCTAAAGCACCTGTTTCTTAAAAGAGCCTTCTCTCCCTGTAGACCAGTCTGTGAGACAGGGGGCGAGAGTAGTAGCCCTCTCGCAGGAGTGCTGTCCCTCCCCCACACTGGAGAGAGAGAGAGAGGTACAGACCCTACCCGCTTCACCCCCCAGGAAAACAGAACAACAGGGGACAGACACTCAAGGATTAGAAAGAGGGATACAGGGGTTAAGGGTCGAGGGAACTCAAGAGAGATTGGCAGGAACCGAAAGGAGAAAAAGGGTGGAGATAGAGGCGGGAACAGCGGATATAAAAAGGAAGAAGGGACAGTTGCCTCCAGGCTGGGAATGGGTCTGGATGGAGGATCCCTGGACTGGAGCGTGGGAAAGACTAAGAGTCCCTAAGGAAGAGGCTGACTATAGACGAAGGAGAGAAATCCCCCCAAGACCTTCTTATTGGGGAGAAGCCGAAGCCAGGGAGTGGCGGAGGAAGTTAAGAGAGGAAAAAGAGAGAGTAGAAAGGGAAAGGAGAGAAAGAATAGAATGGAAAGTGAATGAGATGAGGAGGAGAGAATACAGGGAGGACCCTGGGCGACCCCCATATCGACCGGACAGGCCGGGTGGAGCAAAGACCGAGAAGAGGACACCATACCCCTACTGGAGGGAGAGACCGGACAGACAGTGAACCCGAACATATCAACTGACTGGCCGGGTCCGTGGAATGCGGCTGAAGGGAATCCGTTCCTAGTTGAAGGTTGGAAGCCCCTGCCTGACCCGTTGTCGACAGGAGAAAAGCGATGGGACCATTTCGTTGATACCAGTTATTTGTTAAATACTCCAATAAATCTCACCCCTGTTTCACAGTTACAAAAATCTCCTGATTTATTCAAAAGAAGGAAAGAACCAAAGATCAAACCCTCACACAGTCTTGCACACTTTTTCCTTGTGCCTTTTAAGGTACAGGATTGACAACTTCCCTGCTTTGCAACCCAAAAAAGGCAATAAAAACACATTTATTATTATTTATCTAATTTATTTAAAATAGTTTTACCCCACCTTTCTTCTTGAAGGACCCAAGGTGGCTATTAGTCTCCGGTAGGCTGGCATATTTCTCTTACACTGATATCAAAGACATTCATTGTACTCAATTATTTTTGCTGAAAAGGAGATGATCGTCACTAAGCAATAGGAAGCATGGACTTCGGAGTTTGGATGTAAGCACGTAACAGATAATTATGTTACCTCTAACATGCTTCCTTTTGCTTACACAACATGGTGTTCTTGTCATTACCTTTTTTTTCCATGTAGAGTTACATTTTACTCCTTTACTTAATTGGTAAAATGCATCCTTGGAGATACTTTGAGGGGCTCCCTCGTTGACCTTTTATTCCTTTTTCTTATTACTTAGATGGATTTTCCCCACCACAATATAATAATAACCAGGAAGAAAGTAATTTATATAATCACCTTTGATTGTATTCCTGCATTGAGCAGGGGGTTGGACTTGATGGCCTTGTAGGCCCCTTCCAACTTCACTTTTCTATGATTTCTATGATTTCATGAGTTCCCTCAAAAGATCATGGATATATTTTTTGAAAAGTAGCTTTCCAAGCTTTTTAGACTTTATGCCTTCCAGCTTCCTGGAAGACACTCAGCAAATGTGCTGTTTCTCATTTTTATTCCAGTTCCAGCAAAGAGGCAAACACCCCCTCCATCAAATCCTTCTGAAATGTTCACACCTCATTTCTTGTCTAGCCCCAAATTTCAGTTTTAAGATTATTTATAGAGCCTTGTGGTGAAAACATTTGTGCACAAACCTGGCTAGGAACTGCTGAAAACAGATCAAATGTGAAGTGTATACAGCATTATATTCTCAAGAAAGTGTTCCTGGGGGGAAATGCAATTATTGATGTAGGTGGTGTGTGTGCCACTTAGAATAAGTGAAAATATGACACACATGTTTTGTTTTTTAAATTCTTTCTTGGTTCTGTTTGTTTCGTTGTCTGTAATCAGCAGCACTAACAGAGACATGTTAAACTTTCTCTCACTGTCCCTTTTATGTGAAAAAATAGTTGCTTATTCATCCTTCTTCCAGAAAATTCCCTCGTTCTTTGGGAGAATTCCCATCACCTGACTTCATGCATGCCCACATTTCCAAAGTTGCATAAGTAATCTGTTTATACAGCCTTTGCAAACTTCCAGCCATGCACAATGGCCAAATGTCAGGCTATTTCATTCAACCATAGTAACAATAAACTGACAGGGCTAGCTGTACCCCTCGGCAGAGTCAGGCAGTCACCTCAGTTGGCAGATGCTGGGTGATGCAGAGGGGGGTAGTGGTAGCAATCTGGCTGCCTGTAGACTGCGGCCCTCAGGTATGACAGAGGATGCTGTCCCATCATCAGTTCTAAAAATAAGATTCACCTGCCATTCTTGTCAGCTTCTGTACTTTCAGTGCTAGAGGGGGCATCTTACCTTTCACTTCAGGCAGCAAACATTCTTGAGTTTGAGGTTTGCTAGGACTATGAAGACAAGGGTTGAAATCTCCATTTAGTCATGGAAACTGACTGCGGGAGTAGAACTGGTAAAACAATTCCTTAAATATCTCACTTACTTTGAAAGCCCTATTAGGGTCCCTATAAGTCAGTTCCGACTTGACATCATGTAACAACAAATGACATTTGTGAATTATCTTACCATGCTACCATGCCATGTTGAACACACTCAGTCTCATCTAATTTTGGAAGCTGTGCAGGTTTGGGCCTGGTTAATATTTGGACCAGAGACCACCAGGGCAAATGGTGGACATAGCTTAGAGGTGCATGGGGATCTTGTTAGAATCTGGCTGAAGAGAAGCTGCTAGATCTTGGCAAAAATCTCAGATAGGCCAATTAAAATCCTCAGGGTCCAAACTGGGATGCAGGTTCTTTGGCTTCAGTGATTTTAGCTCATATTGTGTTAACCAAGGCTTGCAGCTGGGCCATTGACTTCAATCAACATTTCAGTGAAGAGAGTTCAGAAACCACAAAAAAACACATGGTAATTTGAGCTTTAGGTTTTTGTTTTGTTTTGTTTTTGCTAAGACAGTGACATTAGGAAAGGCAGATTTGTATGACTGCTGGTGAAGCTCATCCAGGCTTTACCAAATTATCTCTGTGCAGAGTGCATTAACAGCAGGAGACCCACGCTCAAAAAACTGAGCAGCTTGAAGCCTGACCAAGCTCCCTGGTCAGCCACAATTAATAGGGCAAGAATATATATATTGTCCCTCCCCCTCCATTAATCACTAATGTAATAAGTACTTATTAAAGTTGTGGCCACACATCTAACCCAAACAATATAGACCATTTCCTCCTTCCTGTGTGCAGTCACGATCTGCATGTGATAAAACACAAGTATAAGTCTTGGCTGGGATGCTGCACAGCTCCATGTAGGCCCTGCATTCTTTCAACATCATGAAAAGGAGAAGACGCAGAGTAATAAAATAGTACACAGAGATTGAGACAACAGATAGAAATTAGCACTCCTTCTGAAACTGCCAGCTGATCCAATGACTCTCTGTTGGTCTGTTATAAACAGAATGTGCTACAGGTGAAAGTAGGGTAAAGAATAAGCAGCAATGAATATGACTCAAGTGAATTCATGGCCCGTACAGAGGAAATGAGCACACAATCAATGGGTCTGTTAATGTCCCATGGCATTCAAATGCCTCCCCTCCAGGTACATAGGGGAAGTCCTAGTTAATCTACAGCATCATAATTTCATAGGTAATTTCCCTGCCCAGCTGCCACACCCAGGGATAGGTGGAACCAAAAAAACCCAATGAGCAATTCTGCCCACCTTCAATTATTTTCGCTCCTTGGCACCGTTTGCTATAATACAGCCATTATCTAAAGAACTGATTGAACTTTAACCAGCAGTATTTCCTGTCTGACTATGGTTTTGTCAACAGTCTGGACGCCCTGTAAGCAGCAAAACACTGAGCTATTGAATAGACACATTAAAAATAGTGGGCACAGTCTGGAAGTCATTAAAAACTGATGTAATGTATACAGAACAACAGATACATAATGGAGGTGCAGCCTTATGATGGGACAGGAAAAACTCAACATTTGAGTATCCTTTTAGAATGGGGGAACTTGACATTTTACATACTCGTTGGTATCAAAGGGTTTCATTTTCAGCTTTTATTTTCACGCCCTTTTAAAAATAGTTTTCACCAGTGATGTGCATTGTCTTCAGGTTTAAAAAAAAAAGGAACTGTCTAAAAAAGGAACTGAATCAGCAGTATTTATGTATGTCCAAGGTGACCATGGCATGAAGCAAGGAGCCTACAGTCATTGCTGGGGCAGAGTAGCACACCCATGTGTCTCTTATGTTAAATCTGGCATTCATGGATTGCAATTAGAAATAGAGGAAGAAGAGGAAAATCAGAAAGATGAAGGCATGTATGCTCTTTACTTTAGAAATGAACTCTCCTTGTCTTTCCAGTTGCATTGATTAAATAAGTACTGTAGTCACAGCTCCCCTAGTTTCAGATCCAGGGAATAGGAAGAATGGGGACAGAGGGAACAGACAAGCACAGTGTAGAGAACCGTAGGCTCCCCTCTGTTGCCCTTTTAAGAAGTAATCAAAGAGGATTGTGCCCACTGCCCTTTTACAGTCCCTCCCTCCCTCCCTTCCCACTGACAGCCTTTCTGTCTAATTGCACCATTCAGTCTATGATCTTATCTTTATCCTACCTGCACCATTCAGTCTATCATCTGACCTTGTTGCTTGCATTTTTCTATTCTCAGGAAGGGATTCTTCATGGAGGATCAGAAATGGACAAATATTGTCATGGATCTTGGCAAGGTTTCGGCTGGAAAGAGTTACAGCCAAGATGGTTATTGTCATGAACGTGATATTGTGGGAAGCTGACTGCTATGCTTTTTCCAGCCAGAAAAACAAACAAACAAACAAACAAAAACAAAAAAAACCCAGAAAATACATTAAATGAATGAATGAATGAATGAATGAATGACAGTGGCGGTTCCAAATCTGGTAACTCTGTTAAGTCTCTTCTTTAAAAAAAAAAAAAATCACTTGCCATCCTAAAAAACAACATTATCCACTAAAATTTTCACTATTCCCTCTCACCATGAAATTAAGAAAAGAATCTCCTGCTAAAACTTTCTGAATGATGCGACTGTATATGGCAGCATCACTCTGGTACATTATGGGAAATTTAAAACAGTCACTCTTTACCACCCTCACTGTCACCAAGGTTTAGTTTATTGGCCAAAATCTTATTGATGACGCCCATGAACATCACTCCATCAGCATAAATCTCAGCTGTGAATTACTGAGATGTTAAGAAGTTGATGTAGGCATTTGTAGCTGCACACCAAATGAGTGACTCAGCACACAACATCAGATGCCTACACTGACTTCTTAAGTCACAGCAATTCATAGCTGAAACTTACTATAATGAACTCATGCTGGTGTAATTTTTCAGTTGGATTCTGACCATTTTATTTTATACAAAACCTATATGATGCTCTTCTCTTTTTGCATACCAATTGGGACTAGAGATGGTCACAAACTGGTGAACCGGAGGTTTGTGCTGGTTTGTTTATCAGCTGATAAAAGTTCAGCTCTTCAAAGCCCTGCCTCCTCCAGTGGGCACTGACTTGGAGGCAGCAGCTTGGCTTCCCTGTCCTGGGTGCTGCCTCTGACTGGGCACCCACTGGAGGAGGCAGGGCTTTGAAGTGCCAAACACCTGTTCAGCCAATAAACAAACCGGCATGAATTGCCGAACTGACAGTTCATGCCCATCTCTAATTAGGACAGCTAACAGCAATTATAATAAAGTAATAAACACACATAATATAATCTACAGTCATCAGTAACATGAATATTGGATTCCCAATGTGATGTAGTGGAGAGAGTGGCAGACTAGGACTCAGAAAACCTGGGTTCAAATCCCTGCTCAGCCATGGCGATTCACTGGGAAGGTGGGAACTGGTAAAATCACTCCTTAAATATATCACTTACCCTGAAGGCTGTTCCAACTTGACAGCACCTAACAACAGCATAAATACTACATCACATAACACCCCAGAATAAATTGCCTGTCTGAATAACAAGGTATTCTTCAAGTGGCAAAACACAATCAAAGAGAGCTATAAACCTGCCGCTTGGGGGAAGAATTCCAAAGTTTCAATGTGGCCAATGACAAGTCTCTTTCTGTTCTCCTGATCAACATTGTCCCCACTATACCTGGGACACAGAGAAGGTAATCTCTATCAGATCTTAGGATAGGCTGCTGTACGTAAAGAGAAGCAAGTCCCATGGACATAGGTGGAGTTCAAAAAAGAGGATAACACAGACAGTCCCATATATTTCCACTTTCCAGATGCCTCAACACATTTATGTTTGTCTATGTGTATGTGTGTGTGTGTGTAGGGGGGGTACTTTTGACAAAGTTCATACTGTCTGGGCCTCAGCAGACGTACACAACAAAAGAGAGGGAATTATTATTTCAAGGGAGAAACAAAAGTAGGCCAAGTAAGTTATTGCAAAATAATCAAAAATGCTCCGTTCCCTCTGGTCCGTCTTTCCCACAACACCTGGGAATATGCTGAGGCCATCTTTCTGAGCCACTGGTGTGACACCCGACTCCCAAACAAAACAAACCTCCTTGGTGGAAAGGTGGGGAGGAAGAGCACTGTAAGCATGTTTATTTTACAATCACTCGGAAGTGGCAATTTGTCTCTCAGAGATCATGAGTCACTGGGGTAGCTCTATAAAAGTCAAACCATGTTAGAGGTTAAATTACCAGAATTCTTTGGATCAAGCGAACAGAATGCATCCACTTTCTGCAGCTGCCTTTCTCCTGCTGCTTGGCCTCTCATGGTGTTTCAGGCTGCCGCTCTCATCAGAAGAAAAAGACAGTGATGAGTTCACAGAGCAAGATTTACAGTTTGCGCAGGTACCGTCTACACTTCTTTTCACGCATTCTTACTCTGCTGCTTCTCTCTCCTTCTCTCCCCTCGGTTGTCTTTTATACAAAATGCTTACCATGGAGAGGGGCAGGTGGTACAGCCGTGTTAGCTTTGTTGCAGTCCGAACGACAAGCTGTGCTGTGGAATTGTAAAGACAAATGTGTTTGGTGTGAACTTTCAGAGACTGCAGCCCACCTCATCAGGTGCATATAGGCTTCCATTTGATGAACTGGGTTGCAATCCATGAAGATTTAGGTCGAATAAAACTAATTAGTCTTTCAGATGACATGGCCATTTTATCAAAACCTGTATTGTAAGAACGCAAAGCATAGACTTATTCTTTTACATAATATAATAATTATGTGCCGTCAAGTCAGTTCTAACTTATGGCAATCCTTTCCAGGGTTTCTGAAGTATAGAGTACTCGATAGTGGTTTACTATTCCCTTCTTCTGGGAGTGCCCTGGGGCTGTGCAGTTTGCCCAAGGCCACACAGGCTGGCTCTACTTACTGAAGACACAGTGGGGAATTGAACTCCCAACCCCTGGCTCCACAGCCAGATACTTCAACCACTGAGCTATCCAGCCAGCTCTCCTTTTACTTATATTGCTCTATATAACAATGATAATGAAAGAAGACAATAATAGTAATGCAATAAAAGTATATTGGTGTATCTATAGCAATAATTAATTAATAAACTATGGTGCTATCCCAAATTGTTCTTCTCTCTTTTCAGCGTTATTTGAAGACTCACTACAATCTCCAGCACAATCCTGCTGGCCTATTGAGGAAATCAGGTAATACGTTTTCCTCCAAACTTCGAGAGATGCAAGAGTTTTTTGGACTGGAAGTGACAGGCCAGCTAGATGAAGAAACATACGGGATCATGCAACAGCCGCGATGTGGTGTTCCTGATGTTGGCGAGTACAACTTTTTCCCCCGGAAGCTGAAATGGTCCCACAATAATGTAACATACAGGTTAGAAACCCGCCTCCCAGTCCAAAGTTAAGCATTTTTCTTCTGAGCAATTTCAGTACTATACCTATGAAATAAAGCTTTTTAAACGACACTAGGCTGGTGCATTCAGAATTATGTCTCTGCCAGTAAATCAAGAAGATAAAAGGAAATGCCCTAGACTGCAACAGACCACTGATCAATATAACTCTTAATCCTGCCCATAGCTTGGAAAAATTATTTTGTGGGCTATAGCTATCAGAATCCCTCTGCCACTAGAAACAATGGCCATGCTGGCTGGCAGATTTTGAGATTTGTAGTCCAAAAGGTAACTTTTCTGCTTTGATGTATTCAATTTACACATACACCAGAAACACTGGCTTCTGATCCTCTTTAAGAAGAAGTCTACAAATTCTGCCCTTAGCAAGTATTTAGAATCAATGGTCCCTCAGGGGTGAAAGATGTCTGTTCACATGTGCTTTTCCTCAGCTCCATATCTTGCATTCCAGCATGCTAGATTTTGTCATTGTCAGTGGAAGGTAAACACAGGTTTAATTTGGAATTCTAAAGGCTAACATATGTAAAGAAAGTCTGTTCTCAGAGGTCCACTGCAAAGCATGGGGTCAGCTGCTGGGTTACAACCCCTTCTCTAAAGCACTTATTTTTTAGGGCAGGATTAGAGACTTAGCCTATGTGTTGTGCATTTACACCGTGAAGACAAATTATTTTAATTGTCTGATTGCTGTGATCTGAATCCACAGCATGGAATAAGGTCTTAAAAGCTTTTATGTCATGTATTGTTACCTCTAGTACTTCAAAAGCCATGAGGCTTTGAATGAAAATCATCTGTACTGTATAATTTGATTTATACATTCTTTTAAAATGTGAAAGAGCATCCAGACCAGAACAACGTATGAGATTAGATGCTGGCTACAGCCAATCAAATTTAGAAGGAAATTGAGGTTTTAAATATCTAGTTGAACCATCAGTATCCTTTGGCAAAGTTGTCTGGCTTTGTTTTTTCAGAATGTCCTGTATTGTTAATAGAGGAGGATCGTTACACACTTAGATATCTAGATATTTGAAAGAAATTCCACATAGACATGTTTAGGAGCATATCCCCTGTTTAACTATATCAAGAGGCCTTGGGCAACTTTAACTGTATGCAAATTTTGTCTTTTGTAGCACCTCCAAAAAGAATCTCAGTTTATAATCCTACAGCACACACACACACACACACACACACACTCCCAAACACTTAACTTTCCTAGCAAGAAAAGTGCATATGTTTGTATTCATGTATTTGCTAAAATGGCAGTGGAGGGAGGTGTCTCACAGGAGTGTTTTGAGATATTTTTTTGAGCCTGAAAAGAATGAATTGATTTTGTTTGGTAGGATTGTGAATTACACGCCTGATCTGAAAAAATCTGAAGTGGACAGAGCATTCAAGAAGGCTTTCAAGGTCTGGTCTGATGTGACACCACTGAACTTTACTAGGATTCATGAAGGTGTTGCTGACATCATGATCTCCTTCGGAAGGAAAGGTAACAAGAGAGAAATGACTTAATGTCCATACTTGTACTATCTCATCATTTAGTTATCAGTTACACACGATCATGTTACTTACAGTTGTTTTGAAATACTTTTAGAGCACGGTGATTTCTACCCCTTTGATGGACCTTCTGGACTCCTAGCTCACGCCTTCCCTCCTGGACCAAATACTGGAGGAGATGCTCATTTTGATGAGGATGAATTGTGGTCAACAGATTCCAAAGGTATCACAAGTTCTAACATTTAATTTACCACCTTGATTGCTCCTGAGTCCAAACAACATTCAATGCAATGTCAACAATGTTTAACCCCTGGAATATTTCATAAGTAGACATTTCTTTTTCCTAAGGATGGATGATCCATAAATGTTCATTACAGCAATTTCTCAAACAGTAAAATCAACAGATCAGTTGGATTATTTCCCGTTTAACGTTCCTTGTTCATGTCACATTACATACCCACTTAAGTACACCAATGCTATTCATGTTAACTTGAAACAGTGTCTCGTTGAGCCCTACTCTCAAGTAGGTACAACAGACTGCAGCTTGAGCTTGACCAAATGCATATTATATTTTGTTTTTCCATTAATTAATTTCAGTGGCAGATACTATATCTACTCTCTTGAAGTAAAGTAAATAGTGAATCCTATATCAGTTATCAATATTTTTAACATGATCTGAAGTTGAGAGATTAAACAATGGGAGCAAGATAAAGCAGTAGATGTGATGAAAGTTTTACTGATTTCCTAATGCACAGCATGGTCTTCCTTAGGATATAATTTATTTCTTGTGGCTGCTCATGAGCTTGGCCATTCTTTGGGCCTTGAGCATTCCAGAGATCCAGGAGCTCTGATGTATCCAATTTATACCTACACGGGAAACACTGGCTTCCGGCTTCCATATGATGATGCACAAGGAATCCAGGAACTCTATGGTATGTCCGGATTTTGCCTCCTTTTCTTTTGTGTGCATAAGGTATAATGATGAAAATCATGGGAATAAATTCTTCCCCAAGACTTTTGTTCTAACCTGAGAAATCCACTGATGATTGGAATTTGGTTTATGCCATCTCTGGCTTTCTATCTTTGAGGGGGGAAATAATCCAAAGTTTGACCCAGCAACTTTTTGTCACTGATCAATTCCCCCACCCCTTTTCATGTAGCATTGCACAGGGGCTCAATGCTATGCACACACAATTGTGGTCAACAATGAAAATTGCACATGTCTTTTCCTGGCACAGGTGCAGGAGACCATGACCCTCATCCTGATCATCCCAAAACACCAGAGAAATGCAGTCCAGACTTGACACTTGATGCCATCACAGAACTTCGAGGAGAAATGATGATCTTCAAGGACAGGTGAGACCCGAGTGAAATATCAAGTGTCTGCTCTGTATTCATGAAACTCTGTGATGCATGCATATATTAAAACAAAATCTCTGCTCAGACATTGGTCAACCCCATGTTATGAACATGTCTAGAGAGGATCACCTGGCCCTGCCACCTCTGTTGTTTTGTTCTTCATAGGTTCAGTGCTGGGAATGAAGAGGAAAATAGTCCTGCTTACATGTTGGCCCTATACACAAGCAAGAACCAAAATTTTCCAGGGTTCTTGCTGTTGTGTAGAGTTTACATGCAACCAGGAACTCTCTCTTTTTCAAGCGCAATGCTGTAACTGTGAATGACACAATTACAGAGGGATAAAGGGTAGGTGTGCTTCTGTAAGCACATCCACAGTGCCAAACTGAATAATGCTTAATAGGACTGAATTATACAACTGAATTGTTATAGTGAAGTTTTACATGACCTGAGATCCACCAAGCCAAGTGCACCTCACCAGTCATGTTTGTTCTCCATCATTTCATGGGTGAAATAGAGGCTTTTTAATACAGTATTGTAATTTATTGGTTTTTAGCTGTATCTCTCTCTTTAAAAATCTTTAATCTGCCTTGGTTTTCTCCTTTATTGGCAAAAAAGGTGGGGTGTAAAGAAAAGGAAGGAAGGAAGGACCCTGAAAAGGCAAAAATAGAGATTAAGTAGGGAGAATGTTATAGTAGGTTCTGATTCAAGAAAATAGTAAACCCTTTGGAAATAGTGACAAGATGTCTCAGAAGAGAACACATACACCTTCCATCTTTGCTGCCAGCTTTAGGACTAGAAAAAACTGGTGAACTGTCCAGACCTTTGATGGTAGCAATAAACGTGTAAAGGTCCGTGTTTGGCTTACTGTGTCATAAAATACTTTGCAATTAAGAGCCCAGAGGGTTAATTTCTGGATTCCTTTAAAGAACTAATCAAGATCTTTCATTGATTGTTGACATGTCACATCAAAATATTCTTCTTCTTCTCACAGATTCTTCTGGCGCCTCCATCCTCAGATGGTTGATGCAGATTTGGTACAAATTAAGTCGTTCTGGCCACAAATTCCAAGCAAGATTGATGCCGCATATGAACAGCCTGACAATGATCATGTGCTGCTTTTCAGAGGTAGGTTTCTGCAGAGCACTGGAAAGAACCCAAGCCCTGTTCGGTACATTGCCTGAAAGCTGTGTAACAAATCAACAGTGGAGTTTTACATTTTCAGCAGCTAGAACCTCAGGTTTTCTGAGTCTTGCTGTTGTTCTGTGAAACAACAGAAGGGTGCTTCTTTTGCAGAATGTTGTCCCTCTGCAGTAAAAACCATCCTCAGTGTTATTATACAGAAGAAGGACTGAAGCTGAGACATTATTATCTCTAAAGTCCTATTACAATGAGCATGTAGGTAAAGCAGGTTCCAAAACCAGGTCTAATTCTTGCGTATTATCCCTATTTAAATACAGGGAGGAAATTCTGGGCTTTGAATGGCTATGACATTGTTGAGGGCTACCCTAAGAAAATTTATGAATTGGGTTTTCCAAGATCCGTGAAGGCAATAGATGCAGCTGTCCACATTCGTGACACCGGCAAAACTCTCTTTTTCACCGGAGAAAAATACTGGAGGTATGTAAGCAATTCTTCTTATTTTGTTCTTGCTCCTCGATTCATGACTCAGTAGTCCCTTCTTTCATTCTCTTTCATTCTTCATTCCCACTCACCACCCATATATTGGACTGAAGAATTTCTGGTCTATGAATTGGATGCAAATTTGACTGTATTTAAAGTAGACACCCTGAAATCATGGACTTACTAACAAAGTCATTTTGACTTCAACGGGTCTACTGTAAATCTGGATCCAAGCCATTCTTTTGGATACTCTGAACTCAGAAATATTTGGGGCAAAGGTTGTTCAGACCTTATATTAACTCCATCGCATCTTCTCATTCACTTACTCTTTAAGTCCTCAACAGCTGCATCTTACAGATGAACATTAGAGGTGACCAATGTATCCATTTTTTTGTGAAGGGTTTGTTGTGCACCAAACAGTTCACAGAACTCCCTTCTAAGATATGTGTATCCCCTGTTTTGTGGATATAACATATATATATGTGTGTCCTTATACTGGTTGGTGTAGGCATGTTGTGAATTCCTCTTCAGGTTACCTCATGTGTGTTTCTGTTGAATCAAGGCTTTCTGTTCTTAGTATTAAAACACCATAGCTGGAAATGTACACATTTCTATTGTGGCTCCTTTATATTTCTACTTTGATCATAATTTTGCTTAACTGGGGTTTCATGCTTTCTGCATTATACTATTGAATAATACTGCAATTGAATAATAACGCTTGAAACAGATTTGTGGCACATGAAACAACTAAACAGACATGTGTATGTTTTTCTTTCCAATGTAGCTATGACGAAAAGAGTCAAGTGATAGACAAAGAGTACCCTAGATTTATTGAGGATGATTTCCCAGGAATTGGATCACAAGTAGATGCAGCCTATGAGAAAAATGGTATGTATTTATGTTAATGGATGGTGCTTCCATTAATGGATGTGATTTTCATAGATTTCACTGATCCCTCTCCTGCTACAGCCCTATATTCAACTTGTTCTTCAGTGAGCATAATGACATAGCTGAGTAGATTAGAGCACTCAGTTACAGAGCCAGGGGCCAAGAGTTCAAATCCCCACTGTGCCTCCCAGGAAAAGAGATCACTAGGATCACCCAGACTGTATGGGATTGCATGCCAGGACAGCTGTGGACGAACTGCATGGTCCCAGAGTGCCATCAGAAAGAGGGGCTGGTAAACAACTTCCAAGTACTGGTCATCGAGAAAACCCAGGGGTCATCATAGATCAGAACTGACTTGACATCATAGTATTATGATTAAGGGGCAGCGGCGGGAAGAAGAAATTGCTGAGAGTCATCTACTTTTTTGTGCTGGGGTAGACATCACATAAGTGAGACTTTTTAAGGGTCAAACTAGACCATTTGTTCTTCTGATACGTCTGGGAAACTGACTCCTGAATGTTCCCACAACAGGCCTACAAAACTTTTCAACAAAAGACCTCCAGGGAAATTTCTTCATGCTTCCTAGTTTGGGAAATGACAGATCGAACATTAAGGAATATATACAAACTGAAGCAAGTTCAGAGGAGGGTAACAAGGATCATTAGGGGACTGGAAACCAAGCCCTATGAGAAGAGACTGAAAGAACTGGGCATGTTTAACTTTGAGAAAAGAAGACTGAGGGGAGATATGATGCACTTTTCAAATATTTGAAAGGTAGTCATAAAGAAAAGGGTCAGGATCTGTTCTTGATCATCCCAAAGTACAGGACATGTAATAATGGTCTCAAGCTACAGGAAGCCAGATTTAGGCTGAATATCAGGGAAAAGTTCATAACTGTTAGAGCAGTATGACAATGGAACTAATTACCTTGGTAGATTGTGAGAGCTCCAGTGCTGGAGGCATTTGAAGGAAAATTGAACAACCATCTGGCAGATCTGCTTTAGTTTGATTCCTGCATTGAGCAGGGGGTTGGAATCAATGACCTTATAGGCCCCTTCCAAATCAATTATTCTGATTCAATAATAGTCCATCCAACGACCAATAAAAAACAAAGCACGCTAAATAAAGATAAGAAAAAGGATGAACTATGGCAAGCAAACCTTTCACTACTTGAGGGAACATTTTTCCTAATTATGTCCTAAAAATATATTTCTGTTTGTCTGGCATGTGATGTTCCTACAGGTAAAGAAATGTCAGGTTCCTAGTCATGGTGTCTTTAAAATCCATCAGAAATCATTTTAACCACACACAAAAATATTGTAGCAAAGAATTTGCCTAATTATTATTCCTTTTCTGCTGCAGGCTATATATACTTTTTCCACGGAGCGCTGCAGTTTGAATACAGCATGTGGGGCAAAAGAATCCTGCGGGTTTTGAACACCAACTCGATTTTCTGGTGCTGATTGCACTGGGCCAGGCTCTGAACTGTAGAAGAAGGCATCGCCGGACAGAAATAATATTGTGGGTGTTGCATTTTCAGATTGTTTTAGAAAAAATCTGAAGGTTGCGTCTGTGAACAATCCTTTTTTGTAATGTTGTCATTGATTTTGTATTGTATATATGGAACTATATAAGGCTACATATATCAGTCTGGAACTGAATTAAATTTAAAATGGATAGTTTCCATTATCCATGGCCATTTTGTGAGGCTTTACGTTATTCCTAAAAAGAATGAGGAAGGGGTACTCTTACTGCCTGGTGCTGATAGGAAGCCTACCTCTGTAAGTAGCCTTTAAATATTGTCTTTTAATTGTTGTAAGCTGCCTTGGTTCCTTTTAAATAAAAGGAAAAGGTTGGGTAAAAACACTTTAAATAAATAAATAATATTCCAGAGCAAACAGTCAATAATTATAGAGCGAATAGTCAATTGAGCTGACTGGATAGCTCAGAGTAAGAGTTTGAGAGTCTAGTTCCCCACGGTCAATCCCAGAAGAGCCAGCCTGTGTGGCCTTGGGCAAGCTGCAGCGTTCCAATTTTTATTATTAATAGTCAATTAGTCCCTGGTGAAAGGAATTTAGCACCGTTCAGGGTGAAGTTCCAGATTGTACCCATGAAGATACAGTTTCTATCTCCTTTTACAGCCTGGAGATAATACAGATTGTTTCAAATATCTAGAGAAATTTTAAATGTTACAGCAGGGCTGGTGAACCTGTATCTCTCTTGGTGTTGAAGAACCACCTACCCCTGTCATTTCTCACTATTGGCCAGGGTGGCAGGGGTTATAAGAAACGAGATTTAGCAATACAAGGCCAGATGCTTTCTAGAGTCTAGACCTATGTTACAGGTTTTTCTCTTTTTGTTGTGACAGGAATCCCAGTTAGCTATCCCAGTTAGCTTCCTCTTCTCCTATCTGTATTACTCAGATTATATTTCTGGGACAAGAAATATTTTTACAGAGGTGCTAAAACCTTCTAAACAAAGCAAGCTTCAAAGTCCTCTAGAACTTGTCTTCAGGCTTAGACATTATAACATTTGGGGATTGAGGGATGAAGCAAGAAGTCCAAGGTTGGTGGAGGGGAACCCTGGCCAAATGTAATGGCCATTGTTCTTGAAGGCAGCTTGTTTTCAAGATGAAGCTTGCAGATTCAGTGAAATTCAGATGTCAAGTCCCAGTTTATACATGATACCTTTTAATCTATTTATTTTATTTAAAATATTTGTATGCTGCTCTTCGATCATGGATCCAAGAGCAAAATATACCCAAAATATAAAAACAACGGACCAAGCCAGATTGGACATGCCAGTTGAGAAAGGCACTGAACACCCACTGGCATCTAAGACTTTATCACCATCTGGAAACACAAGTAATACTTCCTACTTATAGATAACTAAATAACTAAATAAATAACAGCCAGAAACCATCTGTGTACTGTATTTCTTTGGAAACTCAATGCAGCTGTCAACTCTTAGTGCCATGGAAGAAGGGGGCAGTGGTACCTGATGACTCTGATTTTGCAGGTGCAATGAATTCACTGTGGGTCTTAATTTGAACTTTACAGGACCTATCCAAGCTGGAGAATCTATTCTGGCACTGTGGATCAGCACCTTGGCTAGCTCCTATAAAGATCAGACTAAAAGACATAACAAGTTCAACACCCCCATGAAATCAGTTTTGCCAGCTTCCACTGTTGTTCACACTTGCTGCAAAACAGCCCTGACAATTGCTTTGTGTTTGGGTGAGAAGTGGCTAACTGATGAAAAAAAGGAGTCAGCTTCTGGGAGTTTCCCTTGCTTGGCATGTCTTTGTGAATGGTAGTGAGCACAAGGGGATATCCTGAAGCCAAGGTTGGCTCCTCACAGACTTTGTATTAACTTCAGAAGCCTTCTGCAGATGATAAAGATGCCTGTCAGAAGCAATTTCTCTGTTCCCCAGTGAATTGCTGAATGTGAAAGTTGTGTGTGTTGGTGAGGGGGGAGAGAAGGGGGTGACAGAAAGAAAGAGTAAAGGGGGTGGCAATTGGTGCCATGGAAGGTGACAGTGGCTTAGCTCCACTCACTATTCACCTTCAGGACATCTGCTTCTAAAATGAGTCCCTAGCAGCCTACCCTGAAGGGAATGCTGGTCTCAACAGGAAAAAAAGAGTTTGCAGATCCCAACTCTAGTATGTTCAAATTTAAAAATATACTGGAAACTGAATTTAATCTGAAAACTGATGTAGTAATAATTCACCATGTATTAGCTGCAATCCACACTTTCCTGGGAGGAAGTCCCATTGAACTAAACAGGGCTCACATCTCCATAGGCATATGTTGGATACTACAGTGCTGTAAAGTACATGCATGGTTAAGATTAAGCAACCACACATATTTACTGTAAAGACACAAGCTGACTTAATTTTCTTGGCTTTTCACCAAAAGACGCATGGGAACTATAAGGCATGAGAGACTCCCCCCCCCACACACACACACTTTTAAAAGAAATGCTCCCTTTCCAAACCTGCTTCCAACTTCCCTTAAACAATCTTATCAGAAAGAGTTCTCTACTGGCTGCAGCCTTTGGCGCGTGCTTTGCTTGCTGGATCAGATACTTGTGGCAATTCCACCCATTCCGAGCCTCTGTTTATACATGTTGGACATGGACCTTTATCGGGTTTGTAGGTAAACAGTTTTGAATGCCTCTGTTGTAGAGAAGGCAGAATGCTACTGTGATTGGCAGCTGAAGGACTGAATGATGATTGGTTAGCGTGATTGAAATGTTATGGGAGTAGGGCCTCTGAGTCAGTTGAGCTGGACTGTTCAAGGAGAGAGGTAGACAAGTTAAAACAGGCCTATAACTGATGATCCCTAAATAAAAATTCTGTTTTGAGTAAATCAATTTCTCCTCATTGTTTGTCTTATGTGTGACTAAGGGTGCGACCACACAGGGATTTGTCCTGCCGTTTGGTCTGCTTTGGGGACAGGTTAGTTTGGTCATTTTTCTGGCAACCACATGAATTACAAACAATTGTGAACTGGCCCATCTCTTATCCATACTTACCTGCATCTTTCTGAGTCCCTGTCAGGTCTACTGTTCATTTGCACGGAGGGGGGTGCTGGTAGGATTGCTCCATTTTGGTTTGGTTGGGGCATCTGCCAAACCAAGAGGATTGCATAAGCTGTCACTTTGCTTAAGCCACTTCAGGATCCAATCAGTTACTAGGAAACCCAAAGCTCCCTTACACTCCCATGCAGAGGGAAAAACAAAGAAGGGAAGTTTTGTGTGTGTGTGTGTTTAATGCCCTTTGAATTCAGCACTGAATGAATTGCTTAGCAAGCCAATTCAACACTATGCCACTTTACATTAATTTTCTGATAATTGATTGCCACCCTACTTTGGACACATCATGAGAAGGCAAAATCCTCTGGAAAAGACATGGGGAAGGTGGAAGGCAGGAGGAAAAGAAGAAGACCAAATGCAAGATGGACTGAATCCCTAAAGGAAGCCACAGGCTGCACTGCTGTTAGGCTGTGAAGAGGAGGCAGAGGAAGAGAAGGGAGCATTTCCTCAGTTGCCAGTGCTCAGGAGGTCGAGAAGCTAGCCCTAATTCATGGAATGTTATGGGGGTGAAAGACACCAAAAAGGATGTTTTCAAAAACTTGATCTCTCAGAAAAACTGAAGAGAACAATAAGGTACAAGTGAAATGCATGCAATTAAAATGCAATGGGGTCACGAAGAGTCGGACACGACTTAACAACTAAACAACAACAACAACAAAATGCAAAAGAGGCATCTGGCACATTTTGTGGAAATCTCCTTGTCTTGCTTTCAGAGTGGAGGTAATAGTAAGGGATTTATTTATTTATTTAAAATATTTTTACCCCACCTTTCTCTAAGAGTGAGTGGCTTGCCTAAAGCTGCCTAGTGAGTTCATGGGAAAAGCGAGACGTCAAGCAGTGGCTTCCTGATTTCCAACTCAATTTCTTCACCACCACACTAGACTTGCTCTGACAGAACCATCTTGCATCATTAAACTCAATAGTAGATTTGTCACGGCCTTCAGCATTTTACTGCATGTAATAAATATTTTACAGTCATACACTTCGACACTGAGGAAATAAATAGGAAATTTATGGCCAGAAAAGAAGAGCACGGGACGAAGAAGAGATGAACTTAGAAGTTATTATTATTATTATTACACCAACTCTTCACCCAAATTCTCAGAATCATGACTGCATTATATCACCTCTCTGTGTCGCTGTGTTTTTTAAACACTCGTGACAGAAGGAAGAAATGTGTGGTTTGTAAAAGGAAATGATTCTAAGAGATTTGTTTTGAGGAAATGATACTAGAAGATGGCTTATAACAGCACTCTTTCCTCGAAGTCTCAGAGACTGATATATTTGTAAGTTTTGTGGTTATGTGAAATCTCCATATGATCATGTCCCTCATAAAAGCCAGGACAATGAGTTCACTCCTCACTTTTAAAACCTGGGTATGTGGGGTGAGGAACTTTCAGGACACTGTGTTTCATCAGTGCTGGATACAATGCAGAGCCCACACGGTTTGCACGAACAGTGTTTAGGACCACACACATCCATTCAGAAGTCTTTTGGGGTAAAACTATACATGGATTTGCGAGGTGGTGATGCAAGGAGGGAAGTACTACTAGGGAAAAAGCCATATTGAGCAACATGCAAGAATGTCCTGTGCAGCTGTTTGTGGGGAGAAAAGCACTTTAAAGCACTTGTGTTGCATGCAATAGAAGAGCTTTGCCTGACTCTCCCCCCTCATGTCCTTCCTCCACCCACACGGCAACTAAAATATTGAGCTTAGAGGTATTAAGCAATATTTTAAAAGAAAGGTATCAAGGGATGTGAAAATCTCTATCTTAGTTTCATAGTTTTCCTGAATCCCACCATTCTCTGTTGCAAAGTTTTAAATTTCTGGTAAAATTCTCTTTTTGCTACGCAGTGGAAGTAAAGGGATACGCAGAGGAGAATAGCTACAAAATTCCACAGAGTCCACCCCTTTCTCATTAACTGGCACTTAAAGTATCAATAGCTCACGTTAAGGCATTTGGAAAGAGAAAGAATTAAAAAAAATTCTTTGCTTACAGTTACTTAAAATTACAGACTTGTGTATGCTGCTTTCTTTCCTGCAGTTGGCAATCAGTTAAGTTCCAAGTCACAGGAATATATTTAAAAGTACATTGGGTTTCTATAAATATCAGCCATTTTTCTAATAAAAATTAATTAATACAAAGAATTTTCTAATATAAAATTAATACACAGCAGTACATTCCACCACAAAGGGACCACCAGTGAACATGACCACACCACATGCTGGAAAAATGCATTTTCTTTCTTTCGTCCATCCGTTTGTTTGTTCATTTGTTTGCTTGCTCACTTGCTCGTTTGTTCATTCACTCGTTTGTTCTTTCTTTCTTTCTTTCTTTCAAAAGTTAAAAAAACCCAGTTCAGGAGTTGGAAAAATAGATATTCTCTTTAAGAAACATGAATCCAAAGCAATCCAAACTGTAAGAAAATTAAAAAGCCCACCAACCAACACTAGGTGTCACTTTCCCCTTTTTATTTAACTAGCATTATAACGTTGTGTGATTAAAAAGATCAAGAAAGTGGAGATCCTTAGCAGATGGGAAGATGACTGTTCAGGGCACAAACTGCAGGTTTGGGTTTGGTAAGCCTTTGCCATTTACATCATTGTCTCACAGGCAAGCAAGCATCCACTATCCTCTTTTCATTGCACCAGATAAGAGTCTGTTCCTGCCCCTTTAGAAGAAGCTGAAGAGAACTCTGTAGTTACATCCAGTGTGGTTCAGGCTGTGGTTTTATTTAATCCAGACATGGGGGAAAACTACCATAACCTGAACGCAGCAAGACAGTGGGTTTGGCTGAGGACCTTCCGAACAGTGCAGGTCATCCCGAAAGAAGGAAGCAAGCCAATGAAACTCAAACGAAGAGAAGGTCAGGGGTTCCTCTACCTTGAATAGTTGCTTGAAAGAGATGTGGCTTGCATTAAAAGCTGCACCCACTAGAAGCTCCTCTTCTAAGCAACGCCATAGAACTCCATTCTCTTTCTTTTCCACCCCCCATTTGGCTACCTTGAAAAAGCCTAGCAATGGCTGATCTATGAGCAGTAAGGAACACCTTCCTAGATGGGGGAAGGCAGTTTCTCCTACTTTACTTTTCCTGGTGATTTAGAACCTTTTTCATTCTTAAAATCCATTTTACTACCCCTTTGAGAGATACTGAGTAGAACTCTGGGAAAAGGGGGTAATCAGCAGATCCTAGGAGAGTTGTGTCTCGTTTTGCATTAACTGTGCTAGCTCTATTAAGTTATTGCAGGAATCTGTGTTCAGTATGAATCTTGACTTGAATTTATTTGCATCTACTGGGACTGGAGTGTCACAGAAATACAGCCACCCAACTCACAAAGTTTAGCCTCGGAGCTTTGCAGTAGAGAAACGGCAGCCAAAGTTCTCAGCTCCCTGTTTTTTTCCTTAATCTCTTATTTTTCCAGGTGCCATGATATTTTATTTTATTTTACATGATAAAACAGAGTAAAAACTCTCCCAGACAGCACAGTTGTTCTCTGTAACATATCTGATTTGTCATTCATGTTATTGACATTTTCCTCTCCATCCATACAATGTAAGGCCAGTCCCAGTACAGTAGATTCACTGACAAAATCCATTACTTTTCCATGCATTTTGGAGAACTGGTTTATTTTGTTTTGGTTTGTTCCAGGGGACTGTGGCACTTCCCATGAAGTTCATTTTTGTGTGCAGAGCTTTCCAGTCAGAAACTTTCAATCTGCATTCAGGTTGCACCGGGGTGGGTGGGTGGGGGGGGGGGGAGGCGAACCTCTTGAAGAGGAGCTCCAGAAAGGAAATGGATTTTGTATAAATTTATTCAAAATATAATGAAGAGAAATGCTTTTCTGAGAAGGGATTATTACTAGTGAAGTTTGCACATGAATTCCAGTAAGCACTGTATTCCATTGCAATGAATACAAGTGAACCAGGAGAAAATGTGCTGCTTATATCCCACCCCATAGTGCTTAAACTTCTCTCTGGACAGTTGACAATTTAATTATGCTGGCTACACATTGCCCCCCCCCTCCCAGGAGTGAAACTTTTGCTCCATCTGGAAAAATACCAACACAGCTACCTCTGAACAATGATAAAAGATGACTTCAGACAAAGCTATAAGCCACAAATACCTCAACTTCCATAGACTGCATGTCCCACCGTTGCAATGGTGAGAGGTGCAGGAAAAAATGCATGATTTGTCACTGAAACAAGTATTTATTTATTTATTTATTTATTTATTTATTTATTTATTTATTTATTTATTTATTTATTTATTTTATTAGATTTATACCCCGCCCATCTAGACCAATGGTCTACTCTGGGCGGCATTACAAAATTTAAAAACAATAGAACCAATAAACATGCAAAAATCCAAGATGTGAAAATGTAAATATTAAGATACAGCAGGAGGGAAAGCCTGCCTAAATAGCCATGTCTTAAGTTTACTTCTAAAGACACCCAGAGAGGGAGCCAGGCGGATCTCTACGGGCAAGTTGTTCCAGAGGCGAGGGGCCACTGCCGAGAAGGCCCGGTTCCTTGTTCTTTCCTTCCGGGCCTCCCTCGGCGTTAGGCCCCTCAGTCGCCCCGCCTGGCTAGAACGAGTGTCTCTGGCAGAACTGGGTGGGAGAAGGCGCTCTTCCAGATATCGAGGTCCTAAACCGTTTAGGGCTTTATAAGTAATCATAAGAACTTTGAAATCAACGCGGAAACGAATGGGCAACCAATGCAAGGCGGCCAGCATGGGGAAAATATGTTGGTGCCTCTTCACCCCAGTTAGAAGTGGCATTTTGTACCATCTGAAGTTTCCGTGTCAGTCTCAAAGGCAGCCCCACGTAGAGTGCATTACAGTAGTCTAATCTTGAGACTACGAGTGCATGGACCAAAGTGGTGAGTGCCCCCACATCAAGATAGGGACACAGCTGGGCAATCCGCCGAAGGTGGAAGTGTGCGGAACGGACCACTGACGACACCTGGGTCTCCATGGTGAGCGTCGGGTCCAGATGTACACCCAAGCTGCGAACCTCACTCTTGGTGGTAAGAGTCACCTCCCCAAAAGAGAGGGAGTTTCCCAGACCACTGATGTCTGGGGCACCCACCCTAAGGACCTCCGTCTTGCCCGGATTCAGCCTCAGTCCGTTCTCCTGCATCCATTGCTGAACAGCCCCCAGGCAGCGCTCAAGGGACGAGACAGCATCCACTGTTGTTGGAAAAAAAGAGATGTAGAGCTGAGTATCATCAGCGTACTGATGACACGAAGCCCCACATCCCCTGATGACCCCTCCCAGTGGCCTCATATAGATGTTAAACAGCATTGGAGAGATAATCGAGCCCTGTGGGACCCCACAGTTGAGGCTCCACGGGGCCGAGAAACTCTCTCCAATCTGCACTCTCTGGGGATGGTCCTCCAAGAAGGAACGGAGCCAGGCCAAAGCCAGGCCACCGATTCCCAACTCGGAGATCCTCCCAAGGAGAATACCGTGGTCGACGGTATCAAAGGTGGCTGAGATATCGAGGAGGACCAGCAGAGACATTTTGCCCCTGTCAGCCTCTCTCAGCAGGTCATCAAACAGGGCGACCAATGCTGTTTCCATGCCATGGCACAGCCTGAAGCCCGACTGGAATGGATCCAGGGCATTGGTTTCATCCAGAAGAGCCTGTAGCTGATCGGCCACCACCCTCTCAACTACCTTGCTAAGGAAAGAAACATTGGCGACGGGCCTGTAATTACCAATGTCGTCCGCCGCCAAGCTCGGTTTCTTCCTAATGGGCCTAATGAGTGTCTCCTTGAGGGCAAGGGGAACCTTGCCCTCCTGGAGAGACCCATTAATTATTGCTGTAGCCCATTCAGATGTTATAGGCCTGGCTGCTTTGATTAGCCAGGCCGGGCAAGGGTCAAGGGAGGAGGTGGTGGCACAACAGCGGTCAAGCACTCTGTCTACCATATCTGACATCACAGGCTGAAAGTGGTTAAGTCTTATCGGGCAAGACGGAGCGCTGGACGTCTCAGCTTGATCTACTGTTTCCAAATAGGGGGTAAGATCCCGGCGGATGGCCTCCACTTTTGATTTTTAAAAGGCTGCAAATTGGTCAGGTGAGATGCTAGAGGGAGGCCAATCACCATGACCAGTTCCGGAAAGATCGCAAACTATACGGAAAAGTTCCGCCTGCTGATTGGAAGCTTCGCTTATCCAGATAGCGAAGTAAGATCGACTAGCAGCCTTCACCTTAGATTGGTAAAGGTTAGTCGCGATCCTGACAGCTATTTGATTATTTTCCGTCGGGTTCCGCCTCCATAAGCGCTCTAGCCTTCTCCTATTTCGCTTCATTAATCGCAGCTTTGGATTAAACCAGGGCGAAGGGCGATCTCTGCGCCGGAGAGGGCGTTTAGGTGCGATCGTGTCAACAGCCCTGGTAGCATGGAGTTCACATCCACTCTTTTAGGGAGGCCAGTCCTCCATTTGAACTGCTAACAGAAGACAATGCTCCTGCAAGTGCACCTCCAAAGAAATGCTGCAGGGGCACTTTGTTTACTAGTGAGGAAAAGACAGAAAGTTATGACTTGGCTTACCCTACGAGCAGGGTTGTAGCCCATATATGCTGTTTTATGCAAATCACTGCCATCTTTGGTCCTCCTTCCTGATGATACATGGCAGGGATGTTGGCAAGTCTTTGAGTCCCAAGTCCGAATCTGAGTCCTTGGTACCAAGTACCAAGCCTCAAGTCCAAGTCCCAATTAAAAACAAGCATCCTCCATTAAAAAAATCTGGGTGTGAGTGGGTTCCATGTCATGAGTCTGAGTCACTGAAAAAAAACCTGAATCAAGAGCGACTTAAGTCCAACTTGACAGTGAGTCCCATGACTTGAGTCCCCATTCCTGATACACGCCTCCTTTTCAGTGATGGTCAAGTTGCTACTCTATTGGGGAATGAATTTGGGGGCCCAATGGGGATGTAGCTTGAGTTCTTCCTTTTCTGGCAAATGGCCCAGGAAGAACACAATTAGCAAAGCTGGCGCACCTCATCCATTGAAGGTGAGAACGGTTGAAGTGTTTGGTATAGGATTTCTGCTAGAGAAGGCATTCATGAAATTTTCAGCACTTGTCCTCAATGCACCCAAGAGCCTTAACAGTGAGAAATTAACTTTCTGTTCTTGCTGTTAAAAAGAAGTTAACATCTGTACAAAATTGTATGGCAACAAGGAGATGATATTGTGCAATCAGTTTCTGAGACGGTGAGGAAAGAACTTTGATGTAAAAAAGGTTCCTTTCAGGATTCTACTTCAAATACTTGTCTTAATAAAGTCTTATTGTGACCACAAATTTCCTCTTTCTTTCATTAATATAGGAGGATGGGACATGGAAAGGGGGAAATGATGCTGTTTTTTGACTTTGAGGGAAAAGAATTGTCATCAAAGTCTAACCCTCTTCTGAAATCATACCCAAACAAACTTAAGAAAATCTCCCTCAATCACCACAACTTCCTCTTTCCCTCAGAAACTTCTGAGAATATATGTGAACGCAGTGTAATGTAAGGACATTGTACTGTAAAAATCTCAGTGAATTAATGGGGCAACCCTGTACTTACAAATACCAATTTATTCATTGGGGCTTATCTCTGAGCAGACATGCATAGGATTGAACTATAATTCTACTCAATGAATCATGTGTTCGTATCATTTAGTTACCTCTCCCTATATTATTATAATAATGTGCCATCAAGTCAATTCTGACTTATGGCGAACCTTTTCAGGGTTTTCCAGGTAGAGAATACTCACAGGTAGTTTAACATTTCCTTCTTCTGGAGGCTCCCTGAGACTGTGAAGCTTGTCCAAGGCCACCTAGGCTGGCTCTACTCGCAGGAGGCACAGTGGGGAATCGAACTCCCAATCTCTGGCTCCTAAACCAGATACCTAAACCACTGAGCTATCCAGAAAATAATTAAAGGAACTGGCACTGAAATATTAGACCAAATAAAGGGAAACTGTAGTCCCAGAATGTAGAAAATATAATGTTCTTCATTTTATTCAGTGTAAAATGCCTGACCATTTTGGCTTATCAGACTTCTTCAGGGACATATTTCTTAAACTACAATTAGTTCCTTTTCTGTTTATTTGGTCTGGGACCAGCTGCATTAAATCAATGAGAAATGATGTAATGAGGACTACAGTATCCCCCTTTTTTTGACCTAACACTGAACAATCCAGCCAGCTGCTCCCTATATAACAGTGTGTAAATACACCTATTTCAAGTTGTGTGAGAGAGAGTCTAAGAGAAGGAGGAAGAAGAGGAGGAGGTTATCACATGGACAAGGGAAAACTGCTGGATAGTTCAGTGGCATAGGTCTCTGGCTGCGAAGCCAGAGGTTGGGAGTTTGATCCCCCACTGGGCCTTCTTCACAGGGGCTGGCCTGGATGATCCATAGGGAGTGATGTCCTATCGTTAACAGATATTTTGGAGGGGACTCCTTCATACAGTCTCCACAGGTGAGAGGTGACCTAAGTGCACATAAGACATGAATGTTATGCAAATCTGCTTTTGGCTCACTACTTTTTGATGATCTGCCAGTGGCCCTGGTACCAGGTCACCCTTCTGCTTATCACCCCTCCCTCAGCTTTAGATGCTCCTTTCCCCTCATTTATCCTGAGCGATCCTTCTGTTTTGGGTTACATTTTTGGGACCCATATGTCCAGCCACGCAAGGGTGCAGCATGATACTAGAGTGAGTACTTCTTATACTGAGCATTTGACAATGAAGACATGAAATCCCTACCCACTCAGTTGTGAAACTCAGCTGTGACTTTAGGCCATTGCTTCACAGACTAATTACAGGGGTGCAAGGGGAAGCAAACCCCACATGAGCCGTATCCCAGACTGCACATCTCTGTCTCTTGTTGAAGCCAAGATGGCAGGACAAAATATATAGCCCTTGTTCTGCCGATTGTCTAGGAACCAGGTCTGCTCAATGAGCCACAGTAGATTAAACCAGATGTAAAGATATATCAGAATTCAGGTCTGAATATCATGACATCCAGCTGACAAGATGTACCAGAAGAACTACATCTCACATACAGCCAAGGCTTTTTCAAACACACAATGTATGGTTCCAAAAGAAAATTAGAATATAAAATTGTAGATCTGGGAGGGACCTTAAGGGCCATGGAGCCTGACTCCTTGCAGAATCAGGAAATTCACAGTTAAATCATCCCTGACAGATGGCCATCCAACCTTTGTTTAAACAATCTCTAATGAAAGAGAACCCACACCCTTCAGAAACAGTTCATTCTATTGTCCAACCTTTCTTCCTTTCAGAAGTTCTTCTCAATGTTTAATCAAAATCTCTTTTCTTGTAATTTGAATCAATTAGCTTGAGTCCTACCCACTCCACTCTCCATGTCACCCCCTCAGTCTTTTCTCCACACTAAACAAACTCTCCTGTTGTAGAGTTTTGCATTTATAGTAAAATTCTTTTTGCTACACAGTACTTTGTAGATCAAATACTTTGATCTACAAAGGACGATAGCCCCATGCTCCTCAGCCTCCACTCTTTTCTCATTAACTGGCACTTAAAGTTTCATTAGCTCACTCTGTGACAGTTGTATAAGAAAGAATTAAAAACATTTTCTTTACTTACGTTTTTTAAATTACAAACTTGTGCATGCTGCTTTCTTTACTGCACATATACTTAGCAACCTAATGAACAAATCAACAGCAAAGAAACAACTGCCACCAGTCCAGGAACAAGAGGGGAAAAGCACTCAGCAGAAAGGCGGGGTTCTCTTTGAACCCAAAGATTGGAAGGAACGATTGATTAGTACTTGAAAGATAATCATCCCAGCCCAGAAAAGTCCCTCCCAGACACTACTATGTTATAGAATATTCACCAGTGTTTTCAGCATGAAGGAAATCATTGCATTATTGATAAGTCTTGTGAAATCGTCAGTGTCATGATAAGGCTGGCCATGCTAAAATTAAAAAACAACAACAACAAAATCCACGACAGCATTAAAACCATTGTACTGCATTTTGCTTCGTTTAAAAATGTCTCTCACCTCAAAAAGGGTTTGTTTTGTTTTGTTTTGGAATTCATGCTGCCTCCTGTGTGAATGCAAGAATACTCATACTTTTTTTTTTTAGTGCTGTCCAATTCCCAGAGCTTGGAGATGTTGCTTCAAATCCCAGCATCCCAATCCAGAGTAGCTAGTTTCCCAGAATGTCTGCAACTCTTTGGCGATGTCTGAAGTCATGAAGTGTCATGTTAAAGATGATATTCTTTGTGTGTAGCTGCACACAGAAAATGTACAGGTGTGTTGTAGTGTTGTAGACCAAGCCATTGTGTAGATAAAAAGCTTGTATGACTTAAAGAATATGTGGGGCTGCCCTCTGCCTCTGCCACCCTGCTCGGTGGGATACGAAGGAAAAGGATATTGAAATAAATGAATTACCCACCTCGGGAAATACACCCTGGACATTTTCTGACTCCCAAAGGGGTTTTACAAGGGGGAAGGAGGGGAAATCAAACAGATTTGAGTCAGCCAAGAGTTAAGCACATTTAAGTCCCTTTTGCTGCAAATGATGCAAAGCTCAGCTCTGAGTGGTTGAAATTTGTGGCTGAAATGGCTTAAGTAATTCCACACGTATGGAGGAACAGACAGATACGCCCACACCGACACCCACACCCATACCACTGCCAGGTAAATGGAACTTTGGAGGAAGCAACTGCTCAGCAGAAACAGATGTATTGACATGCCCAGATATTATATAACACAAAAGTCATACTTGTTGTTACATGCAAAATGACTAGGACCAGCCAAGGTAAAGAAGGCCTAGAGATAAACAAACAGTGTTGTTCCTTTGAGTTTCCTTTTGAACACTGCTGCATCATTTCAATCTGCCCTTCCTCTGGAACCAATACAGTTCCAATGTTTATTAAATGAAAGTGAAGTGAATTAAATTACAATTTTAAACTTGGCAAGGGTGCAAATATACTGGGCCTTCAACTAAGGACAGACACACTAGATTATTCTAAAGCCCATGTAAAAGCCATCTGCTATGTGATGGTACAACAGGGAAGATGCATTTTTGAAACACAGATCATTATCTACAAATTTAATAATCTAATCAAGGTACATATGAATCATCGCAATCATGTATACTTCCAAATTTCTTCAGGGCATTAAAACTGTATGTAGGTCAAGCATGCAACCATGGGTGTGCAATTACAATTTGTTAGTTAAATATACTGAGTTTGTAATAGACAAAACCTGAAGTAAATTCTGAAATTTAGTTTCAATTACAAGTGGACTGGTGAAGCCTTATATAAAATAACCAAGGTGATATTAGAGAATAGTGTGGGGAACAGCTCAAGCACGGTATGGTGTCCAAATAAGCTGATCCTTCAGTAAACACTTCTTCAGCAGAAATTAATAGTTAAAAGCACTTCCTCAGAGGAATACTCATTAAAGTCCTCTATAAGCACCATTTCTGGGTGGGTCTACTCCCACTACCGCTCATCTTTTTTCTGTGGGACCAGTCCTGACAGGGCAGATCAGCACATCCCCCCACCCCAGATCCTCCATGTTAAATCTGGCATTCAAGTACTGCAATTGGAAATGGAAAAAATGGAAAAACTGAGGGAGATTCTCAATTGGCAGCAACAGAGAAGGAGAGTATGCTGTTTATCTTAGAGATGAATCTTCCTTGCCTTTCCTGCTGCAACATCCTTGATTAAATCATTTAAGTCTTGTGGCCACAGCATCAGTGTGTCATATCCAGAGAAAAGGAAAGGGGGGGGGAGAGAAAAAGAACAGAAAGTTTAGAAAAGAGTAGCTTCTTTGCATTGCCCTTTTAAGAAAGAATGAAAGAAGACTGCATCCATTGCCCCTTTAAAGTCCTTCCCTTATTCCTTTACTTGCGACTGCATTAAGAAGTCACTCTGGGCATTCCATTAGTGGGTGGAAAGAAAGAAGGGTGGAAAATAAAAACAAAATGGAGCACCCAGCTCTGTAATTCCTGCCAGCCTGGCCTTCTCCCACAGAGAAGCAGAAATGCACCCATGCCATCATAGTTCTGAACAAACACTGAGTCAAAGTATCCCCAAATGGGTAAGGGCAGAGTAAACACCAATCTGTGTGCCCTTATTTAGGCATTGGCTGGGCTTCAAGTGCAATGCACAGCCCTCCTCATTGGCTGAACTCCAGTAGTAAGTCAAAACTAGAGTAACATAGATGTAATTTTTTGATGGGTGAAACCATGTTGCTTAGTGCAGTAACGTGTACTAGAGTAGGCTCACTGAATCAGTGAACATTTGGTGGGTCTGTATCTTCCACTGATTCTAAAGGTCTACCCTTGTTGTGACTTACTGTTAGATTTCAGCCATTTTATTCTTATATTGGTCTCAGTTATTTTCCTTGTCTTTGGCATTGGCATTGACAGGTGTGAGCCCCGCTGGCCCTTTCAGGGTCGGAAGGTGGCCCTTCCTTCATCCCCACATCCACAGAGTCAACAAGAGAGTTGGCAACAACAATAGGGTTTATTGAGTCAGAGGAAGGGGAATCAACTCTGAACAAATTAGCCAACAGTTCACTTTCAGGGCTAGTTGGTTTCAATAGCCGCAGGCCAGTCTCTTTTATTTGGCTCCCCCAAGTTAACACCACTGGGTGGGGTTAGAGTTTAATGTCCTCCTTAATGTTGGACTCCAGGTGATTCCAAAACTTGTGACCCAGAGCCGCAAGGGCCTGTATGAGGGCAAGGCACATGGCATATCAATGGCCCTACAACTCGGCATTCAAATATCCCCATCTGTTGCTGCTCCTCCTGGAAACAGCATACACAGGCCTTCTGGTAGTGTCACTGCCATTACTGCAGCTGGGTCAAAGTCAGCTCCCCTTCAGTGACATGGTAAGACAAAAGAGGGATCTGCCATGAAATCTCCCTCTCTCTCGCCAGTAATGGGGTTGGGGAGAGGGCAAGGGTACTGATGTTTGGTTCCCTCTCTCCCATAGGGACCCTGAAATCTACCAGTTCTCTTGCCCAGGGCTCTTCCTTCACCACGTAACCCCACTCCCCTGGGGACTCCAGTGAATCTCCTCAACCTCCTCGGCCTAGGGGCATTCCCCCACTTCTCTTGGGCATCTCCCCAAGTTCCTTTCTCCTCCTCCACTATCAGATTGAGAGAATCCCTTTCTTCTTCTCTTGCTGACTTCTCCCTCACTTCCTCTGCCTCCCTTCTATCTTGTAGTTCCAAAACCTCTCTGCCCTTTCTTCCTCCTAGAGAAGGTGTCCTGCTGAGACCAAGCCAAATGCAATCCTCGAGGTTTGGGTAGGAAAGTCTCTTTGCTTTGCCTTGCCTTGGGGGCATTGGGGTAGGGCCTGTTACATTCTCTTGGGTTTCAGCAGGAGGATCCTCCATTTGATTTGTACCATCCTTCGAGATGTCCACAGACTCCGGGGATTCCTCCTTTACCTCTTTGGGGGGTCAACCTTTCTCTCCATCTCCACGTCTTGCAGCCTAGGTTTGTCCTGTGCAACTTCCCCTAAAAGACCTGGCATGGCACCTTTTTGGGGTCCTGGACCTGGGCTATACAGCACTCAGAAGACATCTCCATGAATCTCCTCATTATAGGTATGAGACCTTACTTTGGAAAGAGCAGAGATTGCCCATTGTCTAGCCAAATCATGATAACTTTAGATCAATTTCCTCCTCAAGGTCAGTTGCCCACTGAGGTTAAGGTATGTCAGATATAGAGTAACCCTGGCCCACTTAATTTCCATTTTATGATTACTCTTCCCTGGTGTGTTTGCTTTGTGCTGCTGCACACAACCTCAAGAACTTGCCTGCCTTTGTCATGATGACTTATGAGGCACTAGCTGATGATTGAGTCTTCCTTCTAATTTGGGGTATGATTGTAAGGTTGAACATTTTAATGTGTAATAGTACAAAGGGCTTAGCTAATCCCTGCAGAAAAAAGAGAGTGACTCAGTGCCTTAGGGTCAAATTAGACTTGGTATCTTTCACATAGTTTGCCCCGGCATGGTTGATTCTTCTGGAACCAATAGATGGCACAGGGGTGGGGGGACCCCCATGGCTTTAGAAAAAGGGGGTGTTAGCCCTTTGCTGTGATTGCACCTGCAGTAGGACTCCATCCACTGCAGCTTTTAGCAACAGCATAAGGAAAGTGTAAGGAGAACAACTGGTAGGAACATCTGTTTATGACATATGTAAAGCAGTAAAAATCAGTACCAAAATAACCCAGTTTGTCAGAAGTCCTGATGTTCCTGCAGAACTTTGAAAGGACGCTGTTACCTAGCAATGTAAGACTTTATAGGTCTACAATGGAAAATAATTGGGGGGCTGCAATAGGAGGATGGACCTCTGAGGTCCTGCATCACCATGTGCTCCTGGACCTTAGGAAGTCACACATTCCATTTTTAGAGCACAGCAACACAATCAACAGCTTTTTTTCTGATTGATTTGTTGCTAAATTGGTCTGTAGCATGGCAGCTGGGGGGAAATCAAACAACTGAGTTTGAGCAAAAATAATGCTTTAAATATTTATTTATTTATTTATTTACATTATTTATATGCTGCCTTTCTCCCCATAGGAGGGCTGAGGTGGAACAACAACTGAAACTATAGAACAATCAACAGTTTTTAAAATACTATGTAAATATCATATTTAAAAAACAATTATATATATATATCAAGGTTAAAAACAAGATGAAAAACAAAATTATAAGATATGATTTGCTTTGTGACTGACCAGGGGCACCTTGGTCTTATCTTGATCATGTTTCAGTTTGTTATCCCTCATCCAATTCATTGCTGGTCTAAGCACAGAACAGCTTCTTTGGAAGGAGATGGAAAGGAGAGATAGAATTGAGTGTCCTTGGTGTATTATTTGGATGATCTTGATTCCCCTTCACAAAGGAGTAAGTTCCTTTGAACCAAAAGGACCTAAGTTCTGAGTGCACATAAACAGGATTACACTACAAGTGTTATACCATAATTGGGCATGGAAGAGCTATGTTTGTGGATCACAACTCATAGGCTGAGATCTTGCTGTGCAGCTCTGCATGTGCAATGGTGATTATGTCATCAGCACTGACCAGCCACCAGTGATTAAAGGTGCCCATTGGCATTTTCAGGGTGCACATGACTTTGTCAAATTGTGTATGACTTTTGTACACCACAAAATCGCCTTTAATGGATGGTGATTTGCCTTTAATCAGCAGTAATTTGGCATTGCTGATGACATCTACGCTGTTACACACATGGAGCTGCATAATGGGATTTCAGCCACAGAATCTCCCAGTCAGCATAGTCTCTGCCCAAGCTAGCAGAGACTCTGGTGCGTGCACAAGGGCTGAAAGAACTATGAGTTCCCAAAAACAAGGGGGTTAGCCTGGGATATCAATGTCTCAAGCCTTACAGGAAAAGCGGGATAATACTCAAAAATGAAGGAAGTGGGAGAATGCCTTTTCCGTGTGGCCTGAAATGAGAGTTCAATAACATCACTTGAGCTGAGTTTGACCTTGTTTACATGTTGCAATGAGACCGGAAGCTGAGCAACTGATATTTCACGGAACAATAAAGTCACTTACTTAAAACACTATGTAAAATGTGCCCTAAAAGGACTGTGATGCAGTTTAGTTTATTCAATGTTTGACAAATTTGGGATGACATGTTATGTTCAGGATGAAAGGCCCATGACAAATTATCAGGTCAAGAGCATCCTATTTCCTGAGATTGGCAGCAGGTCCTTGTGATGTCACCAAATCTGGGCAGGCAAAGTTTGGGAGTATGATTGCCAGTTCTCAGGGTGCCAGCTCAGGGAAATTGCTATGCTTCTCTGATTTTTCAGGTGGGGAGACAAATCTGAGAGTGAGCAGCACTTGGAATAGAGACAGTTTGTTTCTTCTGTGTGACGTGGCTTTGCAGCCTGGGCAGCCATCTCCACTCATGAGAGTGGACACCAGAGCTCACCACTGCAATGTGTGTGCTGCTCCAAACGGTACAGTAGGTCCAGTCACAGGAACCTACTGGGTCTTTCCCCAGTCTCCGCCTCTAGCACCTGGATTTTTGCTGTGCTAGTGTTTGCCCATTTTACCATTTCAAGCAAGGCAGAGGACAGAGCACCAGCATCAAGACTCACAAGCCTTTTTTGTTGCGCAAGCCCTGGCCAAAGCAACAGCACAAACTTGGAGGAGGGGGTGCATCCTGCTTTTACTTCCTCACCATCACAACATAAGAATCGTGGAGGTTCCAGCCGCAGGATTCATCCTCAAAATCATAGGAAGTGGTCTGTTGATGAGCTGGCAGTCCTAGTGGAGATTGGGGGTACATCACTTCTGGGCTCACTGATTGTAGGAAAATGCAAGTAAATGAGATCAGAAGCTCATTTAAATATTAAATTGCTAATCAGAACTAGGAGAAAGATCTTTTTTGTGGCAGCCAGGTAAATAAGAAATATGCTTTGCCCCCTTACCCCGAAATAAAGATGCGAGACCAAAAATTATGGATTAAACACAGGCCACACTTTATTAAACATAATCATTGTTGCCAATCCTTTGGCAAAGGGGGGGGGGGGTCCTGCCGTAGTACTGACTCAGGTTTCAAAGCGTAGGTCTAAACGGACCCTTTTAACCAACCAATGTGCGAGTCCCTGGCCCAAGTTCTCCCAGCCATGAAGACAGCAAGAAACTCGGCCGGCCCAAATTTGACCACCCCAGACCTCCAGCCACTCTCTCCTTGTTGACTGTTGGTCCGGGTGTGTTCCCAGCGCATCTTCCCCCCAAAGCACTGTAATCGCATGATCCGCAGTGCTGGGAGTTCAGATGAGCTATAATTACCTGCTATTGCTCTGGGACTCACCAAAATACCTGTTTAGTCCGCACTAACCGCCAGAGTGACCAAATCTCCACCACAAAAAATGCCAGCACACCTTTTCCAGTGTGGGATAGGCGAAAAATCCCCGCCTCCAAAAGCCAATCGGGAAACGGGTCAAAAATTCCTATCAGGCCCCAAAGGCGACCAGATAAACTCGCACTAGAATATAGCAAGGGTGGGTGGGATGCCAGCAAGAAAGAGGAAGAGAAGAGGGGGGGGAACCATCCTTAAATAATCTATCGTTCCCCCCTCCTCTTGAATCTGCTCACGCGAGATTGAGAGATTTCACATCCTCCGGGGAAGACGGCAAAGGTAAGCCATGCTGCTGAAGCCCAGCTCAGCAGCGGCTTAGTCATTAGTGTCAACTGGGTAATGGTGGCGATAAGTGCAAAGGCATTTAAATCACCTCACACACAAAATCAACTATTTCTTTCTCTAGTTCTGCTCACCCTGAGATTTGTCTCCCCTTTGGATGGTGGCCAGAGATTGGCAACCCAAAATAAAGATGAGCATGGTGAAATATTTGGTATTTCTGTCATTTCAGGTTCATTCACAATTCGCCCTTTTGTTTTCATATGCTTTGTATACCTGTTCTTGTGTTTTAGATGAAAGGGAAAACCATTTTGGGATTTCTCATTCATGTTTCTCCATTCATATCTTCTGGCACCCTAAAGAATGCTGAAACCCTAAAGAATGCTGAAAAACCATGCCAAAAAAGCAAAGGCAAGGTAATAGAGAATTAATCTACTCCAACAGTACAAGAGAAATAAATATCATTAGACCTATGCAGGCACTAGTATTTATTATCACACTCACACAGAAAACAAACTAAAAACAGATCAAACAGGAGGCAATAAATATAAAAAGGCTGAAAAAACCCCCAAAAAACATACCAGAATATACACAATTAAGGGAATAAATGTACAGTAATTTAACAAAAAAAACAATTTAAAAAAATCAAACAGAGAAAGATCATCCCACACTGAAAGAGGAAAAAATAGCAAAATAAAAGCACACAGACAACCCCTTCTCACAAAAAACAAAAAAAGTAAGCAAGCAAATAAAGGTAATACATGGAATCAAAGCCCCCACTAAAACTACGAGAATATGGGGAGATTTTTTTTAATCTCCTGCCACTTGATGCCTTCTCTTCTCTTCTCCTCTTTGAGACTAGCAGGCAGCAGCAGGCAGGCCAGATAGCAGCAAAAATAATCAAATAAAGCAAAGGCAATAAATTATTATGTTTTTAAAGTGAGGAAGTGGAAAATCCCCAATGAAATCAAGTGGAAAAAATAAAATAATAATTTCAAGGAGCCATGGCACAAGCAGAATGCCTGGCAGCAGCAACATTACTCCAAAGATATGAATGGGAAAACCCTCCCAAAATTGAGGGGGAAAGGCAAAAAAGGAAAGGATCCAAGATGGAGTTAGGCAGCATTCCAAGATAGAGGGCACTAGTAGCTCAGCACACAATGATCCCATAAAAATCAACTGAAGCAGAAAGAGCAGTCCTCGCTGGGTTCTATGCCCTTTTACAGATTTACAATTCCTGTTCCCCTCAGACATTCTGATTGGCTGCTGAAAGATCTTGTGACATGATTAGGTGAAAACTTTTTCTTGTAATTTGGCAGGGGAAAAATGACACTGAAAGTTTAAATGAAAGAGGGAACAAATAAGAAACATGGAAGTTTCATGTTCTCCTCTTCTGTAAATAAGAATCAGTTGTGCTTTAGAGCAGAGGTCCCCAACCCCCGGTCCGTGGCCCAGTGCTGGTCCGTGGCCTGAGCCGGACCGGGCCGCGGAGACAGACCTCCCCCACCCCACCCCCCCGCACGCACTGCCCTCCGCACAGCCTGCTTGTGCCTGCGTGCGCGCGCCTGCGCCCACATGAGCACTCCCCCACCCCTTCGCACATGCTTTAGATGAAAGGGAAAACCATTTTGGGATTTCTCATTCATGTTTCTCCTGGTTAATCCTGGTCTCATTTTCCTTTTATGTTGCCTCTCCTCCCCCATTTTCACCCATGGTACTGCACAAGAAACTGCCAAATGCTGTGCAGCTTAACTCCTTTTCTGATGCATGGAAGATAATATGCTGTGCAGAAATTCTAATAATCCTGTGCAGTTTGGCATTTCTTTCCCCTCAAAAAAGGCCAAGAAAAAAAACCCTTCCAAGAAATCCTGTGACATTTCTTGTAAAATTTCTTGGCGAGGGGGAATCTCATGCAGATAAATATTGCTGTGAGAAGAAAAGAGTGGGATTTTTTTCTCCTCAGTTTCCCTTTGGCAGCAAGAGGCTGTTAAATTTGCATCCCTGCACAAAAAGTACACAAATATGAAGGCCTGGGGGGGTAAAACAGATCCTACTGAATTGCTCATTGAGGTGTACGAGACATTTGTGTAACTGCAGTGCAATCAAACTTTTTTTAAAAAATCCCCAGACGATGTCAGCAGTATACGAAATTTCAGAGATTCTGTGAGGCATTAAAAATCTATTGGGTCTTTGTCATCCTTTTCCGAAATACACGTCATATTTCCAAGGATTGAGAACCGGGACCTTTTATGCCAAAATCCTTTCCAAACCAGACATCCGATTTGTAGAGATGATCATGGGGAATGCCAGAGAAAGTCAGGAAATTCGGATTAAAACAACTCTGGGCCATCTGGGTCGAATTTGGAAACACCCATGACTCTGATCTGCTAAAATATGGTTTTGTTCTGTTGGGCTAGAATTCTAAGGTTCTTGAAACAGCATCCAAGAAGCTGGAGGGTAGAGAATTCTGGGACAATCTGCAGGCCTGTTGATACTGTGAAATTTGGTGCAATCTGGCCAGTTCTTAAAAGGTCTTTATCTTCAGTGCAATCTATTTTAACTCTTGGTTAAAAGAGATTGCGGGGTGGGAGGAGAAAACAAAGAGTTGTTTTGCATCTCAGTGAATTGTCCCAAAAAGATTGCATGTCCTAGCCCTGTGCCAGAAAGACGTGGGCCAGCTCTTCAAGAGGAAGTATGGATCCTTTTAAGTAGAAACACAAACAGATGAGGTCTTTTTTCCCCCCCATGCCAAGCAGTGCTATCAGGAAACCATATACCATAATTAAATGTCAGGATGGACTCTCCAAGATTGGAGGAACCCGTAGGATATCTGACCTTGTGGCAGGCTTGATCCAAGGCATTTGGCTGCCTAAGGTGGAGCAGTGAAAGGTGTCCCCCACCCACCCAAGTTGAGATAAATAGGATTTAAAGGATCCAAAAATATTTTAAAGCAAAGTAGAAAATCCTATAAGCACTTTACCCCTCCCAACTTCCACTCCCATTCCATAAAAATAGAACAACAATAGCTTAAGCAAGTTACTTTTGGATGTGTTTGTTTGTTTGTTTGTTTGTTTGTTTAGTCCTAGCCAAAGTAATATATTGAGTGGACAGAAAATGTTGTGTTATTTTTCAAAAACCATGAGGCCAAGATGCAGTACTAAAATACTTTCCTGTTAACAGCTTGGCCCCCATTCAGGGGTGTGGTGAATAATGGTGCAGGTAATCTCAGTGATGCAGGAAATACAGCCTGTATAAATTTAACCCATGTAACCACATCCCTAATCTTAACCCTCCTGCTAATATTCAGCACATTCCAGCAGTCAGAAAATAACCCAAAGCTCATTCCGTGCAAGTTTGATCTGTTGCTGTTGCTGCCATTTTGTTTTGTTGTGTTTTTTTAATGTGAGAGAGTTAAGCAACCCACTTTAACTTGAGAGGTCGTGCAGCTAACAGCACCAGGAGCATACTCTGAAAGAATCCTGAAAAATAAAACATTTACTATAGTATGTTGTTAAGGCAAAATCAAAATTGCTTATTCCAAAGCAGATTATTCGAAAGCCAGAACAAGGAAGAAGGTCAAGCTCCTTGCACTGAAAGACATGGGAGAACTCAAAGCAAAAATTGTGCCTTCATAATGATAGGCTTAAATCTTCCCACCCCTCTTGCATTATTGGTGCCCAGGAGGACATAAATATATTGTGCTGATATCAGGATTCAGCATTCCATAAGCCAATCCATAAAATAAGGGTGCCCCAAAGAAAAACCTATAAACTATGAAACTGCACCTTGGATTTGGGACAGACGTAGCAGAAAGGATGCTCTTGCTCTGTGCCAAATTTGGGGTCATTTAGGCAAAAGGTTTTCAATTTATGATTTTTAAAAAGTGCCACAAGTTACCCCTACTCACGACCATTCAGACTTGTTGAAAAACAGCCATGACCATTGCTTTGTGTTTGAGTGAGAAGTGGTTAACTGATGAAAAAAGAAGACAGATTCTGGGATTTTTCCCTGTGTAGTGTCACTTTGTGAACGATGGTAAGTGGAAGGAAGGTATCCTATAAATCATCTTGACTGCTGCCTTTGGTGCTGTCAACATTCAGGCTGCCCTTTGCTTTGTAAAGCTTGCCATCCTTTTTCCTACAGGCAACACGGGCACAATATTGTGCAGCAATATTGGACCATTTCCTGACTTTTTGAATCATTGGTATAGAAGCACAATATCCCACATTCATAAACCAGAGGGGTTTTGTTTGTTTTTTGGTTGGTTTTTTTGGAAGAATTGAATCAAAATGTTATTTTCCCGTAGAAACAGGAGTGGATTTTCTGCAGTGTGGAGGGAAAGATGAGGGAAATTTTGTTGATGTTGGAGGGTGGGGTGGAAATGACACTTAATCAGAGTTTAAAAAACTTATTTCTGGAGAATGTAATTCCCAGAGTCTCTGGCCAGCATGACTAATTATAGTAATTAATTCTAAATTTGCATTTCTACATGTAAATTGGCACATGCAATTTTATGCAAATCTGTGTTCTTTGGTGATGTCCTCTCCCTGTCCCTCTCTCTCAGAAAGTGTAAGTGTCCCTTCCCATCTTATTGGTCCACTTTAGGATAGCTCAGTGGTTTAATTATCTGGCTGCAGAGCCAGAGGTTGGGAGTTCAATTTCTCACTGTGCTTCTTTGGCGGGGGCTGGACTTGATAATCCATAGGGTCCCTTCCAGCTCTGAAGTTCTAAGATGATGATGATGATGATTAGACCATTTTGCTTTGTTAAATTTGTTTGGGACAATATCATTCCCCATTCTGCTATAGAGATACTTTACCTGGGGATCTCGTTTACTGAAAACTGAGTCTTCTGCATGGAAAAATTTTGGATTACCACTGCATTATAGCACCTCCAATGCTTGTTTTTGTTTTCCTTATAAACTTTCCATCAAACTACTAGTAGTAACAGCAGCAAAGGCAGTAGTAGTAATCTATTATTAGTTTTGTTGTTATTTCTATCCCCCTCCTTTGCAGATGAGATGCTAAGGAGAGACTGATGACACAATACTTAACATGTGATAATCATAAAGCACAATATGAATAAAGATGGAACTAAAAAGCAACAGACTGTATAAATGCAGTATGAATTACAGGAAAACTGGGCAAAAACATGTTCAAAAACAGTAACCTAAAAGTCTGTAAAATAAGCATGTTCCCCATTTTTGGCAAAAGGACATTAAAAGGGACATCCAACTCCAGAGCTGTGGCACAGGTATAGCCAAGGCTGATCTTTTGTGCTCAGCCAGCAAATTTTCTTAAAGGAAAATCAAGGAGTGGATTACCAAGGCCTGTATTCATGCTCAGGTGGATGTATGCAGTTATAGGTGGTTCTTATAATCATCTGTTCCCAGGGTTTCAAACCTCCACATCAGCACTTTGACTGGCCCAAAGCAATGGAGTTGTACGCATTGTAACATCTCCATGGTAGGCGATGGAGATGACAAGAGATTGGAGTTGTACGTTAGAAGTGGTTTTAGAAGAGGTAGCCGTGTTAGTCTTTGCTAGCCTACCAAGCAAAAACAAAATAAAAAGAAAAAATAAAGAAGAGAAAAATGTTGCGGCAGCTTAAAGACTAACAACTATATTTTAATGTGAGCTTTTATGGAGAAGTGTGAGGAGGTGGACTTGTCCATGAAAGCTCATATTAAAATATAGCAGTTAGTTCTTAAGCTGTCACAATGTTTTTATTTTATTTTATTTTATTTGCCTGATATATTAGAAATGGACTCCGGACAGAAATCTGGCTCCTGAAGTTTAGCCCAAATTCAAGCTAACCCGTGATTTGCAACGGCAACCCTGTCAGGAGAGTATCACTTCTAGCCTGACACTTTACAGAATAGCAAACAAAAAGTACTAATGAGCTGAATCCTGTAGCAATACCTAGCATAGACCCGCTGGAATCCAAGGAGAGATCACAGAGGAAACAAAGGAGAAGAATAAAATTAAGAGTATGGGCTTAGAAGACAGAAGACATCCTAGAACCCTACAAGGCTTTGACATTGATTTCCCAATTTGGGGGAAAATCCTGATAACTGAAAGCTCGGGTGCATGGAATTTCCAACACTCCTTCACTTTGTTAGTTTCCATTTCATGTGTCATAATGACACTAACAATCATTGCACATTTCTTTTGGTGGAGCAGAGAGTCACTTAAGCCAACGTTAATTCCTCTGGTTCAGAAGATGAACTTAGATGTTTTCTTTAGAGTGACCTAAGGGTGGAACTGCATGCCATGGAGCCAACATGAGTTACTTAATCCCTTATTTCCCCCATAAAGCACTTAGAAAGGAGAATCTGGCAGGATGGATGGGTTAAGAATGGTTAAAACTGTCCTCAGTTGTCCCCTGCAGAGTTCTCCATTTTAGAACCTTTTTGTCTCACCCAGGTTTTGAAATGGCAGCTAAGCGTTGATGAGAAGATGTGGTTGGCAGGACAAGGGGGCAAAAAACAAACAAACCCCAGATCCTACTTCCCCATGCAAAGATACTTGGCATGGGAGAAGTTAAGCATTTGAGAATCTCACATGTTACTTTGCAAAGAAAGGTTTGTGAAGAGCTTGGAAAACCGAACTTAAAAAAAAAAAACCAAACAAACAACTATTTCCCTGAATCTTCCAGTCAATATGTATGCATGCATGCATTTACCAAATAGATATAAGCAAATCTGTCAGATCTGCATTTTCTGAAATTCATTTCTAAAACATCTTTCTATTTTATTTTTGAAGAAATTTGCAAATATTGGTAAATATGCCTCAAAATTCAAAAAGGCTCCAAACAAAATTCTCATTCATTTGCAGTTATCCGTTCACTAGATTCAGGTATTTCCAGCACAGAGTAGAGCATTTTGTACCCACACTATGTACGTAGCTGCTAAAAGTAATGATCCTGTCAAGGGGGTTGGAATAGAGGTGCCCCAAAATCCAGCATGAGAAGCATGGTTTAGATATTCAGTTTTTCAAAATCAGATTTTTGATTGCTGGGAGAGGCTTTCTGGAGTTTTAGGGTCCAGTGTTACCAGTATGCAGATGATACCCAACTCTATCTCACCTTTCCATCTAAAACTGAGGAAACTGTTTCTGGTCTAGATGAGTGCCTGGTATCAGTAATGGACTAGATGTGGGCGGATAAACTGAAACTTAATCCAGACAAGACAGAGCTGCTCATAAGAACATAAGAAAAGCCCTGCTGCATCTGGGATTTTGAGGTACATTCCTTTTAAGCCTGTAGATTATAGATCCCCATCATGGCTTGTAACCTGCAATGGACTTTTCCTCCAGAAATCTGTCCAATTCCCTTTTAAAGGCATCTAGGCCAGATGCCATCATCACATCCTGTGACAAGGAGTTCCACAGCACTAACAACATGCTGGGTAAATAAATATTTTCTTTTGTCTGTTCTCACTCTCCCAACACTCAATTGGACTGGATGTCCCCTGGTTCTGGTATTGCATGAGAAGGAAAAGAATTCTCTCTATGCGCTTTAATCCCCTGCATATATTTATATGTCTCAATCATGTCCCCCCTCAGGCGCCTTTTCTCTAGACTAAAGAGCCCCAAACGCTGTAGCCTTTCTTCATAAGGGAGGTGGCCCAGCCCAGTCATCATTTTAGTCTCTCTCTTCTGCACCTTTTCCAGTTCCACTAGGTCTTTTTTGAGGTGCGGCAACCAGAACTGTACGCAATGCTCCAAGTACGGCTTTACCAGCGTTTTGTACAATGACATTATAATGTTGGCTGTTTGATTTTTCAATCCCCTTTTTAATGACACCTAGCATGGAATTGGCCTTCTTCACTGTTGCCACACACTGGGTTGACACTTTCACCGAGCTGCCCACCAGCACACCAAGATCTCTTTCCTGATCCATCATGGACAGCACAGAACCCATCAGCTGATAAATAAAGTTCCTGGTCAATTGAAAGGCAGATCAAAGAACATGGATGCAGCCTGTGCTGGATCGAGTTACACTCCCTGTGGAAACACAAGTACACAGCTTGGGATGCTCCTGGATTTGTCTCTGAGCCTGGATGCCCAGGTATTGGCATTGGCCAGGAGTACATTTGCACAATTAAAACTAGTGCACCAGCTGCACCTGCTTCTGGAGAGGTGTGATTTGACCATGACTTTGTGTTATTTTTGTATTTTTTTTTTTTAAACACAGCATTCATAATCTCTCAGCTACTGTGGCCAATGGTCATAATGACTGGGAATTTATTGAGTTCTAAATACAGAGAAGAAACTTTTCCAAAGACCCCTGTAACATCTATTATATCTCCCCTTACCTTAACTAAGCTTTCCTCAAGACTCTGCCATTTCTTAGTTGCTCATTGGTATCACCTGTCCAAATTTTCCTCACTATAACTTCTCGAACTGATGAATTTCTTGAAAAAACATGGCTGCCTCACTGTGTTTTCAGCCAATTAATGTATGCGCTTTTTACACTAATAGATTTTTATCACTACAGTCAAGGGCAGCATAAGAGAATTAAAAGAAGAGGCAAATCTTCCTCTGTTTCCCACTCTTGCAAAAGGGTTTTCATGGGTCCCACACAGGCCCATGAGAAGAAATTATAGGACAGTTTCTAATAGGCAACTGAGGAAGGGGATATTGTGATTTATACTTGTGTTTATAGAAGAAATGGCTCAGAAGGAGAAGGAGAATTAATTTCCAGCATTCTCCTCAGAAGGAAATAGATGCTCATAGCTTTCCGTGGACCTCTGTGTTTTTGCACACCTTCCAGAAATGAGAACAAACACAATCTTTCCGTTAACTGTGGCTTATTTTGCCTTATTCTAACAGTGTCAGGCATGGATTAAAACTGTCAGATGAAGAGTACGAGGGAGAGTCAAGGCTGCACTTTTCTGTCCCACCCAGCTTGTAGCTGCTTGGAAATGGCTCATTCACTTCCTTCTTCCTAGCATAGGTGTGCCAAAAAGAGGAGTCAGTGACTTTTTACCTCTGGCCCGATCACAGCTGGCGGAGCAGTCAGTGGGGGCTTTTTCTGAGTCAGCTTCTGCAGACTCAGCCTGTGTTTACACGCCGCTATATGAAGGCATTTACTTAAAGCCACAGCTATGCTTACAATAAACAACAAAGCTCCTGCATGCATATTGGCGAGTGTCTTTTCGTGTAATTGATGAATATGTATACACTTGCGGGGCTGCCTGGGCAATATGAATAAAAATAATGGGAAATGCCGTGGTGTATTGATCAGCAGCCACAGAGGGTGTTGAGTTGAATTGCTGTTCAAAGGCTTTATTATATTCTTGCCAGTGTCTCATCATAAATTATTGGATGTAATAGACCACAATCAATCTTTATTATTTCCTGGTTACATTTACTATATATCTCACATTTCCTCCAGTGAGCACAAGGTGTGTAGTGTTCAAGATAAAAAGTATTAGAGCAGGTTAAATACTCACCACACATACTCATACAGAGAGAGACGAACAGGCTTGAATCTGAGCTATGAGTTTTATATACGGGAAATTATTTTTTTTTTAAAGATGTGTTTATCCTATACCCTCAGTCCCATGGATCTAAAATCTAGCAGGACTTAAGCTCTGATCCTTCTCTTTTCCCAAACTATTTGCTGAACCAATTATAGTTCAGTCCCAAATATGAAGAAATTTGTGAAGACAAGTAAATCATTTACTTTTAAATGAACTGAATGAATATTCCCATCTACCCTACTTCTGAGTAAACGTGTATAGGATTGTAGACGTATGTCTGCTAAGCCTGAAAAATGTCTATTTTAGCAAATCAAGCTAAAAATTAAAGACAAATGGGAAGGTGTTCCTGAAGGGCAAAAATAGGGGCAACAGAGAGGTTGCAGTTTCCCAGGGACTGGGATGAGAAAGTAGAGAGCATTCCAAATGATTTGACACATAAGCTTTATTTGTGTTTTCACTTGTGGAAATAAAGCAAATGTCAGCAATTTGGGAGTCCTGAGAAGCAAATTCTCACCCTCTGCATTCCCCATAGGTGGCACCAGGCCCAGAAATGGCAAAAGATCCAATGGCTTTGATTTTGGGTTTGCGGGAAGTAGGAGAAAGGACTTTGGGCTGGAAAAAAAATCACATTTTTTTTCTAAATATTTCTCCATGTGGAATTGTTGCTGGGATTTTTTTTAAAAAAAAATGTTTTATTTTATTTTATTTATATATTGTCCCATTAGTGCATAGTGCAGAGGCACTATTCTGGATGGTTTAACAGCAAGCAAAATCATGTACACACAAATAAACAGTAACATTAAAACTAAAGGCATAAAACCAAATGGCACCAGAGACAATTTCCCCAATAATAGCAGGACAGGAGGCGAACAGTCAACCAGCATTGGCGTGGAAGGCCTCCCTGAAAAGTTGTGTTCTAAGATGCCTCCTAAATGATAGCAGGGAAGGAGCCTGGTTTAACACCTCTGGAAACTGGTTCCATAAGGCCAGTGCCATCATGTAGAAGAATGAATCAATATTGAATCCATACCTCCCTAGCCCTCCACCATACCCCTGTCCTATATCTATTTGTAGCCCTCTGAGGTGAGAATCCTGACCTGGGGCAAGAGAGACAACACAGGAAGCTCCTCAATGTTTTGGAGGTGCAAGGAAAGGGAATCCAATATTAGATGTCTTCTCCTGGTGTCAGAGCTTGATAGAAGATCTTGGTGTTTTTATATGTTGCGACTCCTGATAGCTCCTGGCACACTGTTTTGGGGCTGTAGGCTGTATTCCCATTATAGAAATCTATCCAAAGTTAGCCCTGCTTTAAAAGATTATTTTAAAATAAAAATGTTTACAGACTAGTGTTTCATTCAAATTGGCACAATTTCTAATTTTTATAGAAACATCCAAAGGGGTAATTGAATTAGTCTGTTGTAGTAACAGTAACAGCAACAGGCTAACAAATTTCATGTGGCCTAAGTCTTTGCAGACTATAGAACATTCCTTCCAATATATGGAGTTTGTGCAAGCTTCCTTGTGAAGCTGATTGATTTGCACTTTGTACCGCAAAATATAATACCTTTCACTGCAGATGTTTCCAAGTGGATAGCCATGTTAGTCTGTTCCAGCACAAGTCTTAAAAACCAAGACATTTCCATTGGCATAAGCTTTCATGGACTATATCCCACTGCTTCAGAGACATCCATGCCTCTGAAACAGTGGGCTACACTCCATGAAAATTTCTGCCAAATAAAACATTTTAGTCTTCAGAGTGCCACCAGACTTTTCACAATTTTTCAATTGTAAAGTAAAAAATTATTATTATTATTATTATTATTATTATTTGGCTAAGGTAAACAAGACAGACATAAATCAGTGCAATGCACAAACCCCTATTAAAAGGTAAAACTGTGGGAAGGGCTATTCCCACTGTTTTTAAAGGAAAAGATTTCATTCCTTTTGGTTGTTTTTGTTTTTTTTAAATCCTACTTGATGAAGTCCAGACACCTTAATTGTCAAATCAGAGTGTTTTGAATTGAGTAGCATAGCTTGTGTGTCACTCTGCTAAAAGGAGCATTTTCTGTATTTGACAACTCAGCGGATGTTATAATGTTGTGAGTCATGCTTCTGTTGATTTTTCAGAAGAAATGTGAGGTATATATAGAGAGCAGTTGTGGAACCACTCAGATTAATCCATTGGCAGAGGGTGAAGAGAATTCTACAGCTCCACAGCTGGCGTTTACAGAAGGGAAAGCCAAAATGAAGAGCTTGATACTCACAGTCATACTCTATGGAGCGCTGTCTTCTGCTCTGCCCCTCCTGCAAGAACCAGCTGCAGCAAAGGACTTGGAGCTTGCCAAGGTAATGCCTGGAGATAGAAGGTGGCTGATAATAAAAAGCAGCTGACAGATTGACTAGCAACAGATAAAACAGTCATGGAATGTGTAGTGTAAAGTGACACTCCATGTGATGCTGCAGCTCTTTATGAGAGCTGTTGTAGAGCATCAGTTAAGAGCATTGGGCTGGGATTTGGGAGATTCAGCTTCCCACCTGCATGAAACTCACAGAGTAAGCTTGGGCCAACAGCTGCTAAACCTACCTTACAGGGTTGCTGTGAGGAGAAAGTGGGAAGGAGAGTTGCATATGGTGCCTTGGGCTCGTTGGAAAGTGATGACAGAAATACTGTATAACAAAATGAAATTGAGTTTATTATGGTAAAAAAAATCCAAACAAATAATACAAAATTTAAGTAAATATAACAAAGGGGGGAAAAGCCCTTGCTTACCTATCAGCCTGCTGGTTAAATAAGCTACTGCATCTGAAAAATGGAGGGAAGAGATAAATGGCCTTCTTCATTCAGAGGCAGGAAACTGAAATATCTATTTTAAAATGTGAAAATTATGTGTGGAAAAAGGTCTATAAGCAATGCTTGTGTATGTGTTTTTCCCACCAGAAATACATGGAAAGATACTATCCTGAATCACAGTCAAAACCTGTCAGAAGAAGCAAGGGCGTCATTGACACAGAAAAAATACGACAAATGCAGGCATTTTTTGGGTTAAATGTGACAGGAAAACTTGATACAGGCACTTTGGATGCAATGAAGAGACCCAGGTGTGGGGTGCCTGATGTAGAGGAATATAACACCTTTCCCGGGTCTCCAAAATGGGAAAAGAAAGACCTGACGTATAGGTGAGCTTTCATTATACCTCCTTGAATTTAAGTTACCACATGAATGTATCATGTCATATAGAAAGAACAATAGAAGTTGCTTAATGGACAAAAGGGTCGGTGGATGAGGGAACATGAGGGAATCAGAGTGGAGACTCTGTCTTTTGGGAGGCTGAAAAAATCTCTATAAAGTCAGGAGAAGTCTTAGTGGGTGGTCTCAGCATGGTGAGATTTGGACAATCACCAAAAATTGGACATTTTGCAAGTATTTGTCATGTCTCTATCTATATCTGCAGTATTCAAAACTACACACCAGACATGGATCCAACTGACGTAGACCATGCAATAGAGAGAGCCTGGAAACTGTGGAGCGATGTGACCCCACTGACCTTCAAAAGGGTTTATGGAACTTCTGCAGATATAGAGATCTCTTTTGCTGCTGGATGTACGTAAATCACATCAAAACAAGCATTAATATATTTTCCCAAGCATCATGGCTAGGAGATTTATGTTATCTTTTTTTTTAACTTTTTAAGATCATGGAGACTTTATCCCCTTCGATGGACCAGGTAACCAGTTGGCTCATGCATTTTCACCTGCATTTGGTGGAAATGCCCATTTTGATGAGGATGAGAATTGGACAAAGGATCTGAAAGGTATTTCCCCCCACCCACCGAATATATTTAACTGTGCAGCAAGTGTTTTTATGGCTGTTCAGTGGTTTGTCTCTACATTGACTGTGAACTATTTCAAAGTAAGAAGAATTCAGATCTAAGGCTATAATTATAATATGTGTCTGTTTAGACGATTTACTTTGAATTTTTGACTAACACAAAAATAATCTTGAAATTAATTTCATGGTCTTATTGTCAGTTTGTATATCAGTGTGAAAAGCAGAGGTGGGAAAACTGAGGCTTTTCTGATCTGGTTGGACTACACCTTCCATCGTTCTGGCTATGTTGGCTGGGCCTGATGGGATGCTGAGTCCAAAAACATTTGGAAGTTACCATTTCCCTACACCTAGTATCATTTCATGAACATAGGTGGGTCATCAGAGACCTGTTTATTAATAGTGCAGGACAAATAATAATGGGCTTAAATTACAGGAAGCCAGATTGCAGTTGAGTATTAGGAAAAGCTTTCTAACTATTAGAGCCGTATGATAATAAAACCAGTTACCTCAGGAGGTGGTGTGTGCTCCAGTGCTGGAGGCATTCAAGAGAATATTAGACAACCCTCTGTCAGATATACTTTGATTTGAATTCCTGCATTGAGCAGGGGGGTTGAACTCAATGGCCTTGTAGGCCCCTTCCGACTCTATGATTCTATGATTCTATGAATCGGGGGGGGGGGGGAGTGGGATAGGTACACAAGGCAATCTATTCCCAGTGGAGAACAGAGTGATGTAGTGGATAGAGCACTGGACTAGGACTCGGAAGATGTGGGTTCAAATCCCTGCTTGACCACAGAAACTCACTAGAGCTTGCTAATACTAAACCATTTTTTGTATTTGTCACATACCTCAAAAAAACTACTAGGATCAATATTAGCCAGAAGTGACTTAACACATAACAATAAGTTCCCACTGCCTGTTCTCTTGAACAAAGATACTCAATTCCTTGAAATGATTTATTAAGAGAACGGGTTTCTAAAAATTAAAGTTCCATATTTCTGATGGCTAGTCTCAGAATCTACACATTTCCCCGCCTTAAAAATGCAGACCTTATCAGAGCATTTCTTACGGTAGTGTCTGAATTCTTTGGAATTCTTGGTGGCAGAATGCCATCACCTAGAATGTAGTGACTATATCAGAAATGACCACTCAGGAGAGGGGTGCAATGCAGAAAGGAAAAACATTTCCTAAACTTATATAGGGATGCGCCTAAAGCTGGATTCTATGTGTGATGGTCTGCTTCTCTATTGAAAATAAAAGAGCAAAACGATGTAGAAAGTGGGCTCAGAGAGAGAAGGAAAAAAGAAGGAAGTCTGGCCAAAGCTGTCTATACAATGATATAGAAGAGGAAAGAAGGAGTAAGACACCAAACTCATCTCTCTATAGTCTTCCAGTTCAGATAATTTGCTACATACTCTGTTGAACAAGCATGAGCTGATTGAACTGATTTCTGAGCCAAGTTACTTCTACATCTGTTCATTCAGAAATATTTTCCATTCTGTCCCTGCATTAAGCTATGATTTGATTAAAAGGTGCGTTTGAAATGCTGCAAAAACTGTGGCAGAATTTTAGGAGAAATGCAAACATTGGTGGATTGTGACCTGCTGTTCTGCACATTAGTCTGGGAAAAAGAGACTAGGTCAGATGGAATCAGAATGTGCGAAGACTGTATTCCTGAAGCTGTCCTCCGCCATCTGTGATTTCTCCCCCTCTTCCAGCTGAAGTCATTTCACAGGTGCTTGTGTTCTTCCTGTTCTGTTGTAGGAATCAACCTTTTCATTGTGGCTGCTCATGAGTTTGGCCACTCCCTGGGTCTTAGGCACACCAATGTTTTGGAGGCTCTGATGTTTCCGACCTACCAAACGGTGGACCCCCAAAACCTAAGGCTTCATATGGATGACATCAGTGGCATACAGTACCTTTATGGTAAGTACAGACTCCCACTCCACAGAGGCTAATTGGACAGAAAGAGATTCTGACCTTAACATTAGGATAAGCGATATCATTGGTTCTGCTAAGGCCTGAGAAACTCCAGAGAAGTATGCAATGTCTTAAGACAGTTTCTCTTGGACAGTGGTTCCCAACCTTAGGTCCCCAGATGTTCTTGGATTACAACTCTCAGATGTCCTGGCTAGCACAGCTAGTGTTGAAGGCTTCTGGGAATTTTAGTCCAAGAACATCTGGGGACCCAAGGTTGGGAACCACTGCTCTTGGAGAATGGTCAGCATCAAAAAGATTCAGTGTTGGGAGAGCTTTCTTCTTTCTTTCTGTAATTCTTAAGAAGTCAGTCTCCACCTTATAAATTCGGCTTCGGATTTATTTATTTTTTAGAATGAGTGAGAAGTGCAACCTTGTCTTCTGTCTTCCTCAGCAGGATATTTTGAATCCTGCCTTTGCAATCCTACGCATAGGTGTTGGTTACCAGCCCTATTGAACTCAGTCAATGGTATTTATGAGTAAACATGCATCAATGTGGGCCATTGTGAGATGTTCCTGCCTATTAGATATTCCTGACGCAGCTTCCAAAGAGTTTGGTCCGAGTCCTCTAACCTCTAACCCGGCTAAATGTCTATTAATTATATGAAATTTAGAGAGTATCATATCTAAACACCACATAATGTGACAAATTGGTATAGCTGCATTAAGGTTCTTGCTGTCTTAGATGACCTTACAATTGAGACCCTCACTATGACATAGAGGGCCAGAGTATGCATTACAAAAAACTTGTTAATTGAAGAGAGAATGCTTCAAGTGCTGAAAGGCATGTGATTGTCACAAAAGGAGCTTTTCATACTTCCCACAAGGAGGAGAGAGACACAGGTGTCTCCAAAGAGAGGGGAAATGGGCAGTTCCTGGGAGTGCAAAAGAGGGGTGCAGAAGGGGGGTTAAAGGAGAGAGAGGAGGAAGGTCTGGGGTGGTCTTCAGGATCATGGATACCCGGCAAGGCATCCACAAAGGTGGAAGAAGCCTGGCACTCAGTGTAGGAGGAGGAGGAGCCATATTTTGTGCCATGGCTGAACTGACTGATGACCCTGGCAAGAGCCCTCAGTTAGTTTGCTAGCATGGAGAGGCAGAGGCCAGGGAAAAGAGACTGCATCCACTCCAGCCCCAGAGTCCAGAGGCCCTATGTTGAGAGGTAGAGGCCAAGTCCTGCATCTAAGCCAACTCCTGTGCCCACAGCTCCGTGATGCTAAAGATGCCCAACTAGTCCTACAGGGCCCACACAATGCAGCTGAGGCACTGGTGGCGGAAACGCCAGCAGGAGAGGAGGAGGCTGTACGAGGAGAAAAAGGACAACCATTGTCTGTGCTTGTTTAGTACTAGGACTTCACTGGCCTCAGTTACAGGAACTGAAGCCAGGACTGAACTGACTGTTGCCATGGGACAAGTGTCAGGAGCTTAGTTTCCTAGAGTATAGGGGAAGCTGTGATAGGGAATTGCTGTTAAAAACACCTGAATCAATTTTAAAAAACACCTGGAGCCAATGGAATTATTGGTAGGAGAACCCCAGGCTACTGGTTCCACAATAAAGAGTTTCCATCTCTAATGTAGGCTGCAGCTAATGTACAATTTAGCCGTAAGCGGCAACTATCCAAATTCTACTTGTCTTTCAATACTTTCCCCCTTATTGTAATTTTCAAGGAACTCCTGGAGATGATAATGTTGTTGACGCATCAGGAAACTCCCCATCGCCAACAAATGTTCCACCAGAAGAGCCCTCAACGGACATGTGTGACCCCCATCTGGTCTTTGATGCTGTTGCTAGTCTACGAGGGGAGACCATGTTCTTCAAAGGCAGGTAAATAAAGTTCGGTCTTTTTCACTTCTAGTTGTCCTTTTGCAAGCAAAACAGGTGCTTTCCCACCAAGCTATACGTTTTCCTAAACAAATATTCCATTTCTCTCTCTCTCTGCCCAATCCCCTCCAGCATCTTCTGGAGGAAGAATCCTCTGAGAAGAGGAGTTGAGAAGAGTCCTGTTTTTGCTTTCTGGCCAACTTTGAGCAGTGGCATAGATGCTGCTTATGAAAATGAAGATGCTGACACAGTCTTTCTATTTAAAGGTAAATCTTGTTGTAAGCCTCATACACTTGTTTTTTAATGTGAATTCAGTGGAACACCGAAAGGATGTCCAGTTTATTGAATAGAAAGGATTGTACAAAAGCCCATAAACAGGAGGTGTGAAATAACACCCAATAAAACTTCGCCTCTTCAGTGTTAATCAATACCTTTTGTATAACTATCATCATATTTTAACATGCAATTGTCATATTGAAATATACACATAAGTGAACATAAGCTGACACTTTCTACAACTGAGAGAGGTCTTTTTGTTCCAGTTCTCTGAGGGTCAAATTACACATCACTGTACAAATCATGTGCCATCAGAAGCAGACATGTCTTCCAGAGATATGACTTTGCAAAGCCTTTGTGCCTGAGCAATCTTACTTGCAAATGAAGCCTGTGTTTATTTCCTAACTGGAAATGAGAACCTATTTTTATCTCATGACAGTCACAAAGGAAAACAAGCTGATGTACAGAGGCCTTAGTCAGATCTCTTTCCTTACACACCTCCGTCCCTTGGGGAACCCAAGAAACACAAGTAGAATATAGCTAAGGAGCAATATGATAGACATTCACAACAGGTGTAAGGGTGGGGAAATAATTAAAGAGCATGAAAATTTTAGTTGAGATTAGAGGCACAGATTTGGAATTTGTATCTTTATTTTCCATCTTTTCCTCCTTGAGGGAAGTCAAAATAGCATACATGGTGCTCCCTGCCACATTCCCCTCCAGACTCTGATCAAGCCAAGGCCTGCTTAGCTTCAATGAAGCCACTGTATCACATGCTCTCAACATGCAATGCGATATAGAGCTGATCTGTTGTCTTTTCCCAGTTCCCATTGCTGCAAGACAGAGGTGGACAAGTTGTAGACCTGCCATTGCTGTCATGTGATATTCCTGCTGATTGAAGAATGATTTAAGTAGCACTCCCACGCCATGTGAAAGACACATAAACTTACCCAATCAGAAGGAACAATCTCTTTTAGCATGAATTCACTGATGCCTTTTATAATCCCCTCTGCAGAGAATTCAGAATACCGAAGGCACTCTAATTCTAACTGGCATTTGGTTCATCCACCTACACGACTCAAGTTTTCTATGTCTTTCGTTTTACAGGAGAAAGGTATTGGGCTACCAAGGGAAATATTATTCAGCCATATTTCCCTAAAAACATCCATATTCTGGGCTTCCCCAAAAGCGTGAGGAAAATTGATGCAGCTGTTTATGATGGAAGGTCAAAGAAAACCTATTTCTTTTCAGGACACCACTATTGGAGGTAAGGAGATGTTAGCTAACTTACATTGGACAGTCCTGAAATTTAATTCCTGAATATTTTAAATCCCTCACAACTGAAACATTAAAAAAAAAATCTTCTTGTTAACTTACAATGCGCCCCATACTAATTGCATGTCTTGTGGAAATCTCATATAATTTTCAATGTACTCAAGGTGAAAAAAAATGTTCAAGAAATGTGTCTTGTCTTACTATATTTCCTGCTCAGCACAGCAACTTCCTTTGTTATACATATCATAACAATCAAAGGAAGACAGTGTTTACATGCCAAAGGTGAATTACATGTCTACTTTTTATGTACCATTGTGATCAAATGCCTTTTTTCACTTGAGGGAGCACTGCTTCTAGATACAGGATCAGAATCTTGCCTAGATTTCTGGAGAGTGAGGTGCAACTCAAGGGTGACACGTCCCCATCCTCCAAAAACTGTGGGAACCCCTCAGAAAACACTTTGTGATCCCCCTTAAGGGTCACAACCCACAGGTTGGGAACCTGCAGATTAGACACTATTCTTTTTGGTAGTACAAACAGCAGTGGTTACCTTTCCAGTAAACAGTTCCTTGCAGAGGCGTGAATTGTCAGCTCTTTGATTTCATTAGATATGATGAAGTGAAGAATTCCATGGAGCAAGGCTATCCGAGGAAGATAACAGCTGATTTCCATTCAATTGGCCCCAAGGTGGATGCAGCTTTCCTCCGCAATGGTAAGCAGAACATCCTGGTCATAGTATTCATCTACAGAATGGTAGTGTTTGAAGGGATCTTAGAGATCATCTAGTCCATCCCCAACCCCTTTTTGTGGAAAACTCTGCAATGCAAGATTCAACAACAGCAGCTCTACCAAATGGTTGTCCAGCAACTGCTCATGGGGGAGTGATTAGCTGCATGGCTCTCCATTGTTGCTTTCTCCAGCTAAGAAGACATGCTTGCTCATGTGTAGGCTCCATTAGCAAGCCAGAACACTGATTTTTACCCCTGAAGATCTGACAATCTCTGTGTGTACAAAGTAAAAAATGGAGAAAATGGGAGTTGGGGGGGGGGGCTTATTCAGGTAGGAAATGACAGAACAGAGCTCATACATTCAAAATGTTGCAAATTTCAAACTTTGTGCAATATTTCCCATGATCCTTCATGATTGACTTTGCTGGCTAGGATTGATGGAGGTTGCGGCCAAAAATATTTGGAAAAGCCCATTGGCTGGCTCCATGTGCAAGTTCCAGCTATTTAACTGGCTTCATACCAGAAGCATTTTGAGAAGATTGATCAGGAAGTATATGTTATAAATCTTATTTCTGAAACATACATCTTCTAGAAATACAGACTTTCATACAGGGCTACAGCCATTTGAAAAAAGAGAGAGAGAGAGAGAAATTAAAAATTCAGAACAGAATTGCAGAGTTTGTTAGACCTATTAGATACATAATCATTACTTTTTCCCCATTATCCTTTCAGGGCATTTGTATTTATTCAGTGGCTCAAAGCAGTATGAATTTGACAGCAAAACCAAAAGATTTGTTGGCATAAAGAAGAGTAATAGCTGGCTTGGCTGCTACTGATGTGAGAATAAGAAAAAGACGTCGTCAAGAACAACAAACTTCAGGCTTCATTGTGTGTCTAGCAACAAATGATATGTGGGTTGTGCTGATCTGTCCTGTGGTTTTGAGCCAAAGATAAAATCCAGACACTGAGGAATATTTTCAAGAAGAAGAAAGGCTCAGTTAACAAATATTTAATATAAATTATTACCTCAAAGTATTTGCTAATTTCTATGTGACCAGATAATAAAGTGATTTATTCTTCTTTATGTAGTGGTCTTGGTTTATTCTTTTTGTGGAAAACTAGTGATTTCCTTGTCCAGAAGGCAGATTCTCTTGTTCAGGGTTGGCCTTACTGTTTCATGCAGCTGGGGAACAGCACAGTAACCCCTCAATCTTCCCTGTGTTTTAGAGAAGAGAGTTGTGTATGCCATGCCACGCTATCTATCCTTATAACTCAGGGTTTAGAAGTAAAAAGTTACAGGTAACATAATTATCCTGTAACTATGGACTTTTTGAGGTGACAAGGGTGTAATAAAGTTATGTTTCAAACATATTGTAATTGGCCAGAACAGAGTTGTTTACCGGTGTAATGAGCAGGTATGTAAAGTATACTTGCTAACTTATTTGTTCTGGATTATTTTGGCTGTTTCAACCTGACCAAAACACCTCTACAAGGATTTTTGAGGCTGCAAGTGATTTCTCACCTCCAGGTTTCAATGAAACAAGGAGTGCTATTTTGCCTCATCAAGATTTCTGTGGTTTTCACAAACGGTTTCTGCAACTGGTGTCTTTTTTTTTCCACTGGAAGGAAAGGACACCACACAGAGCTAGTGCAGAAAGATTGGTTGTATGTCACTTTTGAATGCCCATGCAACGAAGCAGCAGATATCAACATTTTATGCATTATTCGTGTCCAAACATTATTTGCCATCAAGCATTAGTTGAGCAATTTTGCTAAATTTGTGCAACAATCATTTCCATTCCCAATCTCATTTCTTTTCAAGAGCTCCACAAGCTATCTTGCTGTCTCGCCAGGTGATGAGAATAAGGTTGAGTTTCCTCGTTTTTTGCATGCAAGGATGAGACAATTGAGGATTCATAACCCTAGTAAAAAGTAACATTTTCTAGTTATTTGCAAAAGTTCATCTTTAATTTCAAGGCCCTTCTGGAAGACAGGTCTTTTTAAAGGTCTTTTGTGTTATTTGCATATTCATTCAAAATTGTTCAGGGGGGTTAACCCCCCAAAAAAGTAACAGGAAATAATGGAAAGTTGTGGAACTTTGTAAGGGAAAAGCAATGACAATCAATTGCTTTTCAAACACTATTAACTAGTAACAGGAATGAATTACTTTACAGAAATAACTTTCTGAGCTCTGCCACAATGCTTAAGCCAGGTTGCTGCCCTTAGGTTGGTGAAGGATGTTGGACCCACACCAACATCACAGAAAGCGTCAATTGCCACCTTAGCTTCTATACAAGGCATAGAGCAGGAACAAATCTTGCCTTTTGATTCTGCCAACAAAATATGTGGGGTGGGCTCTTCCCATTTGTTACCAGCAGGTCTTAAGAACATAATAGCTGTCATGCTGTATCACACTGTTCTTGTTGTTGCTGTGTGCTGTCAAGCCACCCCTGACGTATGGCCACCCTATGAATGAATGATTTCCAAAATGTCATGTCCTCAACAGCCTTGCTCAGCTCTTGCAAACTCAAGACTGTTGTTTCCTTTATGGAATCATTCCATCTCATATATGGCCTTCCTCTTTTTCTGCTGCCTTCAACTTTTCTTTTCCTGCAAGTCTTGTCTTCCCATTATGTGCCTAATGTATAGCAGCATCAGTTTTGTCATTTTTTTCGATTCTAGAAAGAGTTCAGGTTTAATTTGAACTTGTGTGTCTTTCTGGCAGTCCAGACTACACCACACTGGCCCAACATAATGTAGACGGGCAAAATGCCAGTTCTTCCTCTTTATAAAGCAGACCTCTTTTTAAAAAAAGGATCCATTTAAAGCAGAAAATAGATACTGTTTAATTCAATACATAAATGTTTGTTTGCTGGAAGGAAGGAAGGAAGGAAGGAAGGAAGGAAGGAAGGAAGGAAGGAAGGAAGGAAGGAAGGAAGGAAGGAAGGAAGGAAGGAAGGAAGGAAGGAAGGAAGGAAGGAAGGAAGGAAGGAAACACCTTGCTGATGAAAATGCTGTGGCTGAGAGAGCTTGTTTCACCCCAGCAAATTAGAGCAGTATTGTTACATTTATATTTCTTGGATGGGAGGGGTGAATAAGAGAGAGAGAATTGTATATGACAGCCCTGCAGTGTAGTTTAGTGGCCAATTTCCAATATGTAGTTTATGTAGTTAGATCCATTTGGTGTAGAGATGGTCATGAGCCAAAAAACAAACCAAGATGTTTGTCAAAAATTGGTGGTTCATTGGTTCAGGTCAGTTCAGGTTTGCCAAAACTGATGAACCAAAATGAACCCAACCAATGAACTTTTTAAGCAATTTAACAAACTTCCTGGTTCATTTGTGTCCCCCTCCCCGGAAGGAGAACATTCCATAACCTGGGAGCTGCCACAGAGAAGGTCCTTTCCTGTGTTCCCATCAACCATGCCTATGTTGGCAATGGGACCAACAGGAAGGCCTCCTCTAATTATCTTAAACACCAAGAAGGTTCATATGGGGAGATACAGTCCTTCATATAGCCTGGACCCAAGCTGAATAGTCTACAAGAGCTGAGCAGGGCCGTTGAGATCACTTATCCATAGGATCACCATATGCAACTTGATGGCATGTAAGAACAACAATACCTAAAGCTTGGGCAAGCCTGACACTAACATGAGGCCAGCATTGGTGATAGCCATAATTCCATGGGAATTCCATAACTAGAACACCACAGCCAAGAAGGCCTTCACTCCACACAAGGCAAAATTAAGATCTTAATTCTTAGCCAGAGAGAGAGAGAGAGAGAGAGAGAGAGAGAGAGAGAGAGAGATACTGCCTTCTCTAGGTCCCAAACCATTTAGGGCAGGGGTCTCAAACTCAATTTACCTGGGGGCCGCTGGAGGCAGAGTCTGGGTGAGGCTGGGCCGCATCAGATTTTCCGCCAAGCGGAGCAAGAGCCCGAGGAAGCCGCCCGGGAGTTTCCTTAGCCCGGCTGGGGCTCCGAGGAGGAGGGGGGCGCGAGCCCTCGTCGCCCGGCCACGACCCCCTCCGGCTCCTTCTTCACCAGCACCAGCAGCAGCAGCAGCAGCAGGACGAAGAAGCGGAGAAGGGAGGGAGTGCTGGCAACCGCCTAGCGGGGGGGAGGAGGGCACGACATAAAATTTAAAACAACCCTCACAGAATTCGCCTTGCCAAAGGAGAAAAGCCCCCACCGGTACCCGCGAAATTAAACAGAATGGGTCGGGGGGCCCCACAGGTGCACGCGCACGCACACAAACACACACACACACACACGGAGGTCCGGCAACCTTCCTCTGAGGGCCCCCCTCAAAAAAAGGCGCACTCAGCAGCAGCAGCTACCCCCATCACGACAGAGGAGCAAACTTTGCGAGGCGAGCCCAGGCAGCCTCCAGAGCCGAGGCGGCTGAAGCAGGATGAAGAGGAGGAGGAGGAAGCACCACCGGGCGCTGAAACGGCCGCTGGCCGGGCTGGTGCTGGGGGTGCCGAGAGAGAAAGAGAGCCGCTTCCCTGGAAGAGGCGGCAGCAGCTGCTGTTGGCGGCTTGGCTCGGGCGCTTGGGGAAAAGGGCCGGCAGCGCGCCTTGCTCGCTGACTCTCCCCCAAGACAGCGCCTCTTGCACCCTCCATCCGGAACTGCAGCCTGCCAGCCGGCAGACAGGCGGGCTGGCTGGCAGGCTGCAGTTCCGGATGGAGGGTGCAAGAGGCACTGTCTTGGGAGAGAGCCGGCGAGCGAGGCGAGGCTTTTTTTGACTCTTGACAGCAGAGGATGCGTGGGCGCTTCGGGGGGGCAGGCAAGGCGGGGGCCACAAACTATCGTCCGGCGGGCCGCAAATGGCCCGCAGGCCGCATGTTTGAGACCCCTGATTTAGGGCTTTAAAGGTAACCCCTAACTCCTTGAAACTGGGCAGGAAGCATTTTGGAAGCTGGCACAGTGCCTTTAACCTACAGATGGTCCTCTGTACCATCTGTAGGTAAGAGTGGGCAACTATGGTGGGTCCAGAGCGAAATTCCCTGACCCAAAGCCAGTACATATTGACTTTTCCATTAGCATCACAAATAGATGGTACTGGGAATTGGGGAGATGTTTTATCCCCATTTCTGATTTATAGCAGGTTGCTCAGAGAGGGCATGCCATGTTATAAGGCAGGTTTATGTTTCTGGGCAGCATGTGGCAAAGCAAGTCAGCTTTGAAAATGGTGCATAATCCTTGTGCCTTATATTTTAATGAGGAATTCTTCACCCTATCAAATTTTGGCAGCAGGACAGCAGAATCTGGGAAATGGGCAGAGAGTCCATGCAGCCCATGAAGTGCATGTTCCCCACTCCTACTATATGGGGTTCCTGACAGACTCCTACATGTCACATTTTATAAGCCATTTCCGTGCCACCCTCAATCTGGGTCCTGTTCTCCATCCAGCCACTGTAAGTGAAGGTTGCTGAGAATGGGGAAATCAGTCTGCAGAAGTACTGCAGGCACAATTCAAAATGGTGGTTCTAACCTATATAGCCTATAAATGGCTTGGGTCCAAGCAATCCCAAGGACCACATCTCCATTTATGACCCTGCCCAGGTTGTCAGGGGAGGCTTTTCTCTTGGCCCCATCACCTTCACAGGTGTTTTATGTGGGGACGTGGAGGGCCTTCTCTATCACTGCTGCCAGACTCTGGAACTCCCTCCCACTGGAGGCCAGGCTGACCCTATCTTTCCTGTCATTCTGCAAGCAGACGAAGGCCTTTCTCTTCACACAAGCTTTCCCTCAGTGCCTGGCTGCCTGGCTGGGGGTTTTCAATGGATTGTTGTGTCTTATTGCTTTTAAGTATGCTTTTAGTATTGATTTTATCAACCTACTTTAAATATCGCTTTTAAAATTCTTTTAAAATATTTGTATATTTACTGTTTGTAGCTTTTAGTTATTGTATCTTAATGATGTAAGCCACCTTGGGTCCTTTTTCAAGGAGAAAGGCAAGGTAAAAAAAAGATGAGTCATAAGTTAGGTTGGGAAAGGGTTAAAAAACACTTCTTATTTATTTATTTATTTATTTATTTATTTAGTCGGTCTGATTTGCAAACAACGTGCATATTATGTAAGCTAGATCACTCAGATTTGGCAGATGTCACATGGAAACCCCTCAATTTCATGTCCTCCATAGTAGCTGCCTTCTACAGACAGTCTAAGGATAAGGTACTGCATCGTACACTCTGTGACAGAAGCACCTTAAAACTGTGCCCTGATTTTGTTAGTTTCCCTGATGATAAGGATCATCTGTATAATCTGTACAGCCTCTTGTTTTAAATTTTTGGTTTAAGCCACTCAAATCATTTCCAGAACTGCGGAGTACTGAGTTGTAACTTGCACTAATGAGGAAATCCCTACTAGAAGGTTAAATGATGTCTCTGGGTTAAAACCATTGCCGTTATTTGGCTGGGACAAAAGGTCATGCTCTTGGCCATGGAACCATTTCTTTATGTTAACTCCCAGTTCCACTGAGACAGAGGGTATAATTCAGGAATACAAGGAATGCTTTCCCTGTCAAGATGTTTGACGTCCAGTCTCTGGTATCTCCAGGTAAAGACGGGTGGAGTGGGGGAATCCTGTTTGACCTCCAGTAATTTGCTGCCAGTTAATGAAAACAACAGCAAAGGGAACCATGATCTGACTCCATATAAAGCCATTTCCTGTATTCTTGGTACAACAGGGAGAATTTTCAGAAAATGTATGCGAGATGTTTTGAGTCATAAGCCTGTGGATTTTATAGAATAATCATGAAGTATATATAGAGGAGGACTTGAGAGGCATGAACAGATTCACAGACAGAGGCTGGAGAGGTCTGGAATTCTGCAACCGTGGCTCCGAAGTGACAGGCAAAATGAAGGACTTGCTACTCACGATGGCCTTCTATGGAGCACTTTCTTCTGCTTTGCCTGTAGTTCAAGATGGTGAACAAGCTGCAGAAAAGGACATGGAATTTGCCAAGGTAAGGGCTGAAGGCAGAGCTCGGCAGAGGGAGGGATGCATTTTTGGACTCCAGGATCCAGAGTTTTCTCTAGATCCTGGAGGCAGGGTGGCCTCTGCCTAAAGGAATTCTGGGAACTATCAGTCAAACAAACGTAACTTCTTTGTGACTGATTGAAGGTAGTATATGATGGATGTAAGGGAGAAATAGAATACAACCCGTAGATAAGTGGATAGCCACAGACTAGATGTGCTGAAGAAATGGATACTCAGAACAGTCCCGTCTGATGATGGACTTCAGATATTTAAGTCCAAACCTACAGATGATCAAATATATTCATCCTGCATCCCCCTCATTTGTTTTGTAACAATCACAAGTTCTTCCCAAGTACTCTTTTTTTAAAAAAACAACAACTGCAAGTTCTTACAATAAAATGAATCTCAGCCATACCATTTCAAGCCTCAGCTCCATCACAGGATTTCTGGTTGATGTAGGACCATTTTCTCTTCCAGTTTAGATCAAAACTTCCATTTTTCTTAGACAACATAGCTAACATTGTTTAATGTGTTTGCGTCAGTGGCTGGATCTGTAAAATGGGTGGAATATAAAACGTATCCTTCTGAAAGAGGCACATCATGGTTACCACTGCTGATTCTTATGACTTTAGCATAAATACTACATTATGCATTTCTTTATAAAATGAGTCTCCTTGACTGAATCTTGCACGCCAAAGGAAGGATAGAAATAAGTTTGAACAATTTAGATACATAGAGGAAAGATATTAATAATACCACAGCATATGTAAAAATAGCATCAGAAATAATCCTAAAAGAAGATTCTAATTCTAGTTCTCTCCTCAAAATTAGCTACCCATTTCACCCACTCCTCTCAATCCATGTTGCTAAAAGTGTCCCAACCAAAGGAAGCCAGAAACGAAAAGACAAGGAATCGGGCTTTTTCGGTGGTGGTCCCCCAGTCTCTGGAATACAGAGATACAACAGAGATACAACAGACTCCTTCTTATGTTCAGGAATTTGTTGAAAACAGAACTATTCAAAGCTGCCTTCAATAACTGAGTTTTCCAGATGCTGTTAATATTAATATTTTAATTTTTTATGTTTTTATTCTCTCTTCCCTTTTTTGTATGATTTTTTTAATCACCATATTGTTGCTATGTATTGTTAGGTGGGTTCTTGTAAACTGCGCAGAGTAGCGTGTGTACTAATGATGCAGTATATAAATCAAATAAATAAATAAATAATAGAAATAGATTCTGATTCTAATAATCTCATCTTTCCACCAGAAATTCATAGAACATTACTACCCTGATACAGAACCAACATCTGTTGCAAGAAACAAAATCAGAAGTAGTGTACCTGCCGAAAAAATAAGACAAATGCAGGAATTTTGGGGGCTGGAAGTGACAGGCAAGCTGGATTCAAACACTCTGGATGCAATGAAGAAACCCAGGTGTGGGGTTCCTGATATAGGAGAATATAAGACTTTTGCTATGTCTCCAAAATGGAGAAAGAGAGACTTGACATATCGGTGAGTCTTGAATTCATTGTTTTTATCATTATAACTGCAACTGCTTTGGTTTCGAACAAAAAGGATCCCAGAATAGAGGGGTGGGTGAAGTCCTCTGCCGTCCAACAATTTCCATGAAGCCCAGACAGCATAACCAGTGGTGGGGTGGGCATGAAATTCCCACAATATCTAGAGAACTGCAGCTCCTCCACTCTGCCATAACAGAAAGCCCAAGTTACAGGTGAGCCCACTGAAATACTCAGAGCTTTGGTGCCAAAATCAGGTAGTGTACTACCCCCTTCACAGCTATCTGCTAGAACAGCGATCCCCAACCTTTTTCGGTCTGCGGACCGGCTGGGGAAGGCGGGGCACCTCCCCGTGCTCGTGCGCATGCGCGAACAAGTGCTCTCTCTCTCTCTCTCGCATGAGCGTGCGTGCGCCTGTGCGAGCGCCACACCGCCGTTTGCGCATGCGCGCGAGCGAGCTCGCATGCGCATGCGCAAACGGCGGCACTGTGCTTGTCTGGGCGCACTTGCGCTCATGCGCATGTGCAAACGGCGGTGCGGCACTCGCACGCTCACCACCAGTGACTGAATTGTAGCTGACTATAGATGTTCTTGGATCCAACAGAACACTTTGTGTTATTTTGTAGCAGAGCAAATCAACATTCTACAAGGCAATTCTAAATATAAGGACAGCCCAAACAAATTGAACCTCAAATCAGTAGCAATTTTGGGACAGATGCAGCAGACAGTCTGCTCTTGCTCTCTGCCAAATTTGTGAAAGTTTTGAAAAAGGAGTTTCAAGGGTTTTTTAAATAATCCCCCCCTCCCATACAGGAATCAGTTACCTTAAATTTTATTTATTTATTTATTGGATTTCTATCCTGCCCATCTAGACCAAAGGTCTACTCTGGGCGGTTTACAAATTTAAAAACAATAAAACCAAAAAACATATATTATAGATCCAAGGTGGTGAAAGTATAAGAAATTAAGATATGGCAGGAGGGAAAGCCTGCCCAAATAGCCAGGTTTTAAGTTTATTCCTGAAAACACCCAGAGAGGGAGCCAGGCGGATCTCCACTGGCAAGTTGTTCCAAAGGCGAGGGGCCACTGCCGAGAAGGCCCAGTTCCTCGTTCTTTCCTTCCGGACCTCCCTCGGCGTTAGGCCCCTCAGCTGCCCGGCCTGGCTGGAATTAGTGGCTCTGGCAGAACTGGGTGTGAAAAGGCGCTCTGCCAGATATCGAGGTCCTAAACCGTTTAGGGCTTTAAACACCCCCAGATTTAAAACCGCTCATATAAATTGAAAAGACCAGTCTTGCTTATTTTGAAAGAGAATGGTTGGCCTCACTCCTTTTTTATTTGAAAGAGTCCAGGCTTCAGGGGCTGAAATACTGATCCTTAAAACTTTCAATGCACTTACAACTGTACATTTTATAGAATTCAAAACTACACACCTGACATGAATACTAAAGATGTTGACCATGCAATTGAAAGAGCCTGGAAACTGTGGAGTGATGTGACCCCACTGGCCTTCACTAGGGTTTATGGAGACTCTGCAGATATAGAGATCTCTTTTGCCTCTGGATGTAAGTAAATCACACCAAAAAAGCCATGGAACAATTATCCAATGTCTTCACTGGGAGACTCATGCACCTTCCTTCCTTCCTTCCTTTAAGCCCACGGAGACTATATTCCCTTCGATGGACCAGGTCAGCAACTGGCTCATGCATTTTCACCTGCTTATGGTGGAAATGTCCATTTTGATGAGGCTGAAACCTGGACAAAGGATCTAAAAGGTACTGCCATATCTTTTATTAATGCAGTTCATTGAAATGGCTACAATGGCTACTAGATATTACAGGTGAGGATCTGAAACTGTCAAAAGACATTTTGATTTTTCTTTGAGCCTAGAACCATGAAAAAAGGCAAACAAAATATGATGGATAGTAGCATTCTCCACTTTATGATGGAGGTGCAACATCTGTCTTTGCAAGTCCCAATACTTATCTCAGGTGAGTATTGGGATTTGCAAAGACCACATTCCTCAAGCAGCCCATCTCCCAGGATTTTCTCATGATCTTCCGGCCAAAGGCATTTCATGAGTGTTCATGCTCTTCCTGTCTCCTTTTAGGAACTAATCTTTTTCTAGTGGCTGCTCATGAGTTTGGCCACTCCTTGGGTCTTCACCATTCTGATGTTCTGGGGGCTCTCATGTTTTCAACCTACCAACCTGTGGAGCCACAAAACCTAAAGCTCCATAGAGATGACACAGAAGGCATCCAGCAGCTTTATGGTAAGCACAAATGCTCAGTTTTGGATGGTTTCCAGGTAAAATCATTGCATTGAGAGTTATTCGAGGTGATGCTTCATGTGTAGCATTAGATGTGAGGTCAGAAACTATCCCAGGCCCACTCGGAGAACAGTCAGCTTGAGAAAGATATGGTGAAGAGTCTCTATTCCAAACTTGGTGCTGTGCCTAAGAAGCCTCATCTTCTTCCCCCAAACAGTTTCAAATGAATGATGAATTCATATTTTGTGTTCTTCCATAAGATTCTTTTACTCCTACACAATGTATCCAAATACATATTGATGTTTACGAGCCAGCCCAGCTTTTATCAAGCAGTGGTGTTTACTTGTGAGTAAACATGCATGGAGCTGAACTGTGAGCCCCTTACCTATTTTCTTGCTTGTGAAGTATTCTTGACATGGCTTCTAGTCCCTGTGAAATCCACCCAAGTGTTTCTTAACAGCAAAACTTGAAAGTTACATGTTGTGATGACAATATTGGTCAGAGGGCTTGTTGTCCAAAGAAGTATCCCTTTCAAGAAGCTTGACTTCTGGGGGATTCTAAGAGTTTCAATCTTTAAAAAAATCCAGCTCCAATTAACTATATGAGATTTACAGAGGATGCAATTATGTCAGACCAGTTTCTGATGTGATGAACTGACCGGCCAATGTCTTAGAATCAAGCTTCTTTCAGCTTCTCTCCTCTATGTTTTTCCAAATCCTGTTTTTCCTGGGTTCTTTACCTCTTCTCCAAGGAACTCCTGGAGATTATGATGGTGGTGGTGACGATGACAATGACATATCACCAACGAATATTCCAGAAGTAATACTTTTGACAGATTTGTGTGACCCACACCTGGCTTTTGATGCTGTCACTACTCTACGGGGTGAAATGCTATTCTTCAAAGACAGGTAAATTCACAGGTGGCTCATGGTCCAAGCGGGGGGGGGGGGGCACCTCAAGCTGGCATTGTGAGACGCTGTGCTCTCCCAACACCAGCGATGCATTGCCCGCTGGTCAATTAACTAACAATGGATTTACAGAGCAGTTCTCATCATTGTGGAAGGAATCCTGGGAGGAGCTGCCTATTCCAAAGCCTTAATAGGCTTGGGCAGACAAGGTGGAAGGGAAGCAGGAGCAAGGTTTTCAGTATTCCCGTTCTTTTCTTCTTTGATTATTTCCTTCCCATTAGAATCTGGGGGAAGGGAACGGACTGGAATACAGATTTTTCCCAATGCCAGGGGCATGTTTGAGAACCACAAGGGCATTGGTTCCCAACCTTGGGTTCCAGGATGTTCTTGGACTAAAGGTCCCAGAAGCCTTTGCCACCAGCTGGCTGAGATTTCTGGGAGTTGTAGTCCAAGAACATCTGGGGACCCAAGGTTGAGAACTACTGCACTAGGGCGTTGGATTCTGCAGATCCAAAGCCAGTCCCAACCTACCCATGATGCACTTCCTGATCCAACCCTTTTTGCTTTTATCAACCTCTCCAGTGTTGGAAAGGCAAGGCCTTTGGAACTTTCTGTTCCCCTCTGGGAGCAGATATCTGTATCTCACCGTGGAGATCTCATCTACCTTGTGATCATGGAGACACTCATTCACCATATCATCCTGAACGTGCCTGATGTTATTTGGTTTCTAGAGATCAGCAAACCTGGGTCTAGTTGGTACTTGGATGGAAACTCATTCTGGAATAGTAGCTGTTTAATTGGAGATGGGGCAGTGCTCACTCATGCAGAGAGACCTGGGTTGAATCCCTGGTATTTCTAGATCAAGATAAGAAAAAATTCCTGGGATGCTGGAAAGCCACTGCCAATCAGAGCGGACAGTACTGGGCTAGATGGCCTAATGGCAACTCAGCATATAAGGCAGTTTCCAAGGTTCTTAAGGAAAATTTCACACATTTTAATTTACCATCTCTGCCTTTCTCTATGAGGTAGGGTTTACAGAATTCAGAACGCTGTATTTAATCATTAAATAGCAAGAACAAAATATTCCTAGCAGGAGGGTTGGTTTATTATGAGGCAAATAAATGTTTCTATTGATTTTTTTCCCCACTCAGCTTTATGTGGCGGAAGTTTCCCCATACAAAAGAGATTGAAAAAAACAGTATTTCTTCTTTCTGGGTCACTCTGAGCAGCAGCATAGATGCTGCCTATGAAGTTGAAGAGGACGACATGGTCTATCTTTTTAAAGGTAAATTTCTCATGCTGCAAACATATCATTTCAGTCTAAATGACCAATTTGGTTAGGTGAAGGAGAGGACATCCTGCTATTGAATTAAAGGAGTTGTGCCAGATGACACCAGAAAGAGTCATGAAATAGTGGCTGAAATACAAGGATAAATCATAACTAGAGTAGGCCCGTTGAATCACTGGAGATTTGGTGACTCAGCTCCTTCATAAATTCCACAGATTCAATGAACCTACTCTTGGATTTCAGCCATTGTTGCATGAAGCCTCAGTGTTTGATTTCAGCAAATATCTTGCTTGTTAGTAGCCTCACATATCTTGGTAAACCAATGGCAGAAAAACACAGGAGAAGTGTTATGTATTACAAGTGCAACCTCTAAACTCCAACTTGTCCTCATAAGCATTCTTCTATTTGACTGAGGGGACTGTGTGTGATTTACTGCTGGTATTGATTCTGCTTATGAGTTTGCAAGGATGATTTTACATATGTGTGTGGAACTGGGGGCATTGCTCCTCAGACTCATAGAAATTGTTCCATGCCTTGACTTGATTGTTTGCTTCTTGTTTAAATCACCAGCAAGTTCTGTGTTCTCTCTCTCTCTCTCTCTCTCTCTCTCTCTCTCTCTCTCTCTCTCTCTCTCTCTGTGTGTGTGTGTGTGTGTGTGTTTCTGGTTCAGTTCTTGAAGACAAACACTTGAACACTGGTTTTGACCGCATTTTGAACAAATCATTGAGATGCTAATGGTGGAGGGGGACAGTCTTATTTTCATCTGAAGATGAGACACTTTTCAGTTGTTGTTGCTGTTCGGGCTAAATTCACATGGTCTTCAGCCTGAATCCAAAACTTCTGTTTCAGTGTGTGTGTCAGTCACACATTTTTCTAAGATATTCCATTTTATTACCCTTATATCCTAGGGTGTTCATCCCCCAACCACCAGCAATAGTTATTCAGTGTCTTATGCCTATCAAGCATGCTTAGTTCTCATCAAGCTACTTTCGACTGGCCAAATGATTTTTACACATGCCAGTTGTGCATGGATGGCTAAATAGGAGTCACTCAGACAAAGTACATCCACTAGTATTATGACAAAAAGTAGAAGGCATTTATTAATGTACTGCTGTTGAACAGAAGCAAAGATAAAGAAAAGAAAAAGGATTAAGATCCAGACTTAATTGGACTGAGATTTAATCATCTTCAGAGCAGATCCATTGAAACCAATGGGGCAAAAAACTCATTTTAATCAAAAAATAACAGTTTTTTAAAGTTCTGCATATAGTTTGTTTACTATTTATATTTATTTATTTATTTATTTATTCGATTTATATCCTGCCCATCTGGCTACCAAGGCCACTCTAGGCAGTTCACAACGTAATAGAATAATAGGTAAAAGGTAAAGGTAAAGGTTCCCCTTGACATTTAGTCCAGTCGTGTCCGACTCTAGGGCGCGGTGCTCATCCCCGTTTCCAAGCCGTAGAGCCAGTGTTTGTCCAAAGACAGTTTCCGTGGTCACGTGGCCAGCGTGACTAGACACGGAACGCCATTACCTTCCCACCGAGGTGGTACCTATTTATCTACTCGCATTTTTACATGCTTTCAAACTGCTAGGTTGGCAGGAGCTGGGACAAGCAACGGGAGCTCACTCCGTCGCGTGGATTCGATCTTACGACTGCTGGTCTTCTGACCTTGCATCACAGAAGCTTCTGCGGTTTAACCCGCAGTGCCACCACGTCCCCTTAAATAGAATAATAGTAACACATTAAATAATAATCGCAAAGACATAATAACAATGCAGAAAATCAAATAAACATATCAATCAAATTAAACTAAAAAAGAAAGACAGCATAAAAAAATTAATAAAAGCAAAGTTTAAGTCATTTAAGAGCTGAAGGAACCTCTGCATTCTGTTGATGTAATCTATTGGAATCTCTTTCTAAACAGCCATGTTTTCAGAGATCTCTTAAAAATCCCCAGTGAAGGGGCCAGGCAGATTTTGGGCAGCAGTTTATTCCAAAGATGGGGGGCAAACACGGAGAAGGCCCTGTTCCTGGTCTTCTCTTTCTAGCCCTCTTTCAGGGTCAATGATTGCAACCGTCCAGCCTGGTATGATTGAGTAGGTTGGGCAAATCTCACTGGAAGAAGGCATTAGACCATTATAGAAGCAGGTGGAGGATTCTGAAGATTTTAGTCCCAGAAGGTATTTCTCTCCAGCTTGGCTTAAGGGTTTTTATAACTAACATGTAACATTTTATGGAGAAGGCCACTAATATATCCAAACCACGATCCACCCGCTCTTGTTTCTGAACAGAAAATGTCCAGAATTTGAAGGCACTCCATTGATCATTCTTGTGCATTGCAACCACCACAACTTTTAATAAACATTTAATCCTCTATTCAAACCCCTTTCAATATTTTTCCTTGCTTTGTTTTTTTCCAAACAGGAAGCAAATATTGGGCTACCAAGGCAAATATTATGGAACCAGGTTTTCCTGAGAACATTCACAAATTTGGTTTCCCTCAAACTGTCAAGAAAGTAGACGCAGCTCTTTATGATGAAAACTCAAAGAAAATATATTTCTTTTCAGGTGACCAATATTGGAGGTAAGGGAGAATCATAAGAAATCACTGAGTGTTGGTGGTGGCAGTATCCATATTAGCGTGTTACAAAGAGGGAAGATAGTATTTGGTGAAGTATATGATATGGTAGATTAAGCCAAAACTAGTTAAATTTTATGTTTGTTTTAGATTATACTGGATAATCCTGAAGTTTTGTCTGTAAAATATTTGCAGGTGCAATAGAGAAAAGCAAATTTACATGAAATGTGCACTAGGGTTACAGTTCTTGAAACCTTGCCACACATCCCAGAAACAAAAAATGGTTTTGTAAGGAACACACAAATTTTTCATCAGATGGATCCAGAGGGAGTGATGCTTAGAGCACACCCAATGAAATGCATGGACCTTAATTTAGTTATGGCTAACTCATTTCATTCAGTCAAATAGTTATATTCTACAAAGTGTAGATCAGTGATTCCCAGTCTTGGATTTCCAGATGTTCTTGGACTTCCCAGAAATTCTGGCCAGCGCAGCTAGTGGTGAAGGCTTCTGGGAGTTTTAGGCCAGGAACATCTGGGGACCCAAGATTGGGTACCATTCTTCGAGTTCCAACCATGTATACTAGGACTGCTGTATCTGTGGGGGATCAGTTCCAAGCCCCCACTGTAGATGCTGAAAAATGCGGAAATATCAAATGCTATACATTACATAGTCTCTGGCTCCCTCTATTGGCCAGTTCTGGAAAATACACTGTGGAAATATAAATAGGTATTTCGGGGGGGGGGGGCATTTAGTATTTTCAGCAAGCGGATCAGTGAACCAGCAGATACTGATCTCTCGGATAGGTGAGTCCTACTGTATTTATAATTTCCAATATGAAAAGGGCAAGCTTAGAGGTGCCAGTGATTACTGATTACTCATAACTGCCCATAAACCATGAAACAGCTGGCAAAGAGGGAGTCCCAAATATGTTTGGTAAATGAGACAATAAGGAAGGGCTTTTCATTCAGCCCTTGAGTTCTGGTGATGTTAATATTGACAACTGCCATGCCAGAAAAGGCACCATTTCATCTATATCCATTCTGAACCTATTCTTTCTTTAGATACGATAAAGCCACCAATTCCATGGAGAAGGGCTATCCAAGGAAGATAGCGATGGATTTTGATAACATGGGGTCTCAAGTGGATGCTGCCTTTCAGCATAATGGTAAGCACTGGACAAGCTTCACGACTATCTGGATATTGAAGCAACAACTCCTTCCTCTGCTACCAAAGGTTTGATGTAATCATTACCATGCTGACTTTGGATGCAGCCACTCTAAACAGTTATTGTGTTGCATCGAAACGCGTGTTTCTTCAAGAACTGATCTGGAAATATATTGAAAGATCGTTGACCCAAAAGGCGGGACAGAGTCCCGCAGAAGTTGGTATAATAAACTGTCCATATTTGAATTGTAATAGATACTTAACAAAAATTTGAAGGATCTCAACCAAGCTACAGTCTGTATTAAAGATACTCCAGACTCCAGGCAGAGCACCGAGTAGGACACGCATCTAGGTAGTCCTAACACTTTGCGTAAGAAGGAGGATTGTAGCTGTTCAATCGATCTATCCATAGCACTTGCCCAAATTGGGAAACCATAGAGGGCTTGTGGAATAATTTTGGACTTGAAAACTTGTAATGCTGCTGGGACAAACCGATTTCCTGAATTATAGTAAAAACATAGAATAGATTGAGTAGTGATCCTAGCTGTGTTTATAGCCATTTTTTGATGGGGGACCCAAGAGTGTTTATACTGAAAAAGAACACCTAAGTACTTATACCGTTTAACCTGTTCTATGTGATTTCCATTTAGGTTCCATTGAAATTGTTTCCATGTTTTGGCAAAAACTAGTATTTTTCATTTATTATAATTTAATTGCATTTTATTTTTGCTCAGATACTCTGCACATCCATTAATGAGGCGTTTTAGGCCTGGACGAGTGCGGGAAATGATGACTGCATCATCCGCATAGAGTAGTATCGGGATGGGGCGAGTTCCCAATTTGGGAGGGTTTCAGAAATATCCGATCATCTTTTCCCACCCTGGCATTGAAATCACCTACCAAGATGAACTCAGCCAGTGGGAACCTCCTTTCAAGGTCCTCTATGCATTTGGTTAAGGAGTTGCACTGTTGAAACTGCTGTATATTATTAAGACCCCGGGGGTATGTATATGTTGACTAGAATCAATACTTTGTTAGGAGTACAAATCTTAATAGCCAATAGGTGACATTGAGAGATAGGCAATTCAATATACTCTGAATTTAGGAAAGTTTTAACCATTGCAGCTAGGCCAGCAGTTGGTCTCCCTTTGTTATTGACCTTAATTGCAGGTTCGCAATACACCTTATACCCTCCTAGCAGTACTTGGTCTACAGCCCATGTTTCCTGTAATAGTATAATATCATAATTTTTGATGTAATTCACAAATGAGCTATCTTTACATTTACCCTTCCAGCCTGCTATGTTCCATGAAAGAATTTTAAATGAGGTTCTATTTTCAGGAATTAAGGAGAAGTTATTCAGTCAATTCTCAGCTTGTAGGTTAGTAAGGAGGTCTAGATTTGTGGCTTCTGGAAGTGAGTTTACTGGGTCATGAAATAGCAGATCATCTGCTGCGGGTCTTCCTGGATGGGTTTGTGCCACTCCCACAATGTTGGGAATGGAGTAGTGGTGGGTAGATGCTCTGACTAGGGGCGGATGCAGACCAGAGGGAGCTAAAGGAATGGAGGGTGGCGTGGAGAATTCAATGATCAATGAAGGATCAGCCGGCACGGTGGTGCCCTCTGTGGCATGAGGAATCGGAGGTGACATAGGGACTTCTGTGGTGTTAATTTAGTCGGTCCTCACTTTCTCCAGGCTAGTGATAATCTTCATTTGTTCCTCCCTGGGTAAATCTTTAAAAGCGGTCATGGCTTCTTCCATAAGTTCATCTCCATCAATATCCAGTTGCATCAGTAAGTCCTTGGATGGTGATTCAGATTTGTCCTGACCAGTTACCATCTGAGTAATGCTGTTTACCTGCTTTGCAACACTGCCCCAGTTGTGGCCCAAGTTGGGAGTCTTCCCCTGGACCTTGAAGAGTTCTAGAGTAGACTCGATTTGAGGTTTTTGTATCATCCCGCCTGCTGGCATAATTGTTGAGCTATGCACAGCTGGGAACCCTCTTAAATTTACTAGATATTCTTCCAAGGACTTGGTCAGACACTCCAGCTTATCCAGGGAGACTAGTTATCTGACTGCTGGTAGAGATGCAGCTGGTCGCTGCTGTACTCTTTCCTGTTGTGCTGTGCTATGAGCTGACCTCCATCTACATTGTGTTTTGGCGAGAGCCGTTAGCTCTGGCCTTGTGGTCAGCGGAGGAGTAGCTAGTACTGTTTGCTCCACAGACGTTTGCTGTGTCTGTTTTATATCTGGATCTGGAGACACATCCGACGACTCTTTTTGTTGCAATGGAGAAGGTGCTCAGAAATCTTTCCATCCTGCAAAGCATGAGGGGGGATTGTGGGCTTGTAAAACTCCATCCGTAGCCTTAGTATATAGCGTTCAGGGGCAGGTAAGTGTTCAATAGATTTCAGATCAAGTTGGCTCACCTCTATTCGCAACAATTTACTCAGGGAGATGAGAACCTTTTGCCTGTTTGTCCATTTTCCTTTATTTATATGATTGTCCATCACTTCTATAATTATTTGAGTTACGACAAGGCATCGAGAAGTGGTTGTTTTGACTATGTTTGGTTTAAAGGAGTCTTGTGTCATTTCCCCTCTGCTGGGACGGGCTCCCTTACTTTTCCCCTGTGCCTGGAGCTGTCAGATGTGGGGGTGTGGAGATTCTTTTCCCGTTTGTTTTAGTACGTCCTGGAGGGAGTCCAGCTGATCAGCAATATGCTGGATTTTCTTTTCTTTTCTTTTCTTTTATAAGGTTAGGATTGGGGACAGGGGACAGGGGACATGGGATTAAACAGGGGTTGTAAATCAACATGAACATTTTACAATATTCATTCTTATCTATTACATTTCAAAGATACATAAGTTTCCAGTGTAACTAATTTATAATACATATTCTAATTCTAAATTGATCTTAGGCTTTCAATTATCAAATATTAATTTACATTCTATTTCTAAGCCAATCATAAAATTTATCCCAACAATCTTCATGATTCGTCTTTCTTGTTGAGTCTAGCCACTCTGATAGTTTATCCATCTCCACCGTATCCAGGATTTTTTTACTATTAACTCATCTTGAGATGGATTCTCTGGGTCTTTCCAATGTTTGGCAAAAAGAATTCTTGCAGCTGTCAAGATATGGATAACTAAATATTTTTCCGTTAGGTCTATTGAATCCAGGATTATATTTAGAAGAAAAAATTCAGGGGTTACAGTTATCGGAATCTCTAAAACCTCATGCAAAAGCATTTCAACCCTTTTCCAATATTTTTGGGCTTTCCCACATGACCACCACATATGATAAAAAGAACATTCTTATTGTTTACATCTCCAACAGAGATTTGAAATTTTAACATCTATTTTGGCTAATTTTGTGGGAGTTATATACTATCTATAAAATATTTTATATATGTTTTCCTTAAAAGCTACTGACTTAGTGAGTTTTATATTGTTTTTCCATATTTGTTCCCACTGATCCAAAATTATATTGTGCCCAACATTCTGTGCCCACCTTATCATACATTCTTTAACCACGTCCTCCTGGGTATCAAAATCTAAAGTTATTTAAAGTACAGGCCTTCACAGATGATTTACTTGTAGTGGTAGAAGATCCACAAGAATCAACTAAAGCATTTGGGGGTGTAGGCATCCTTCAGTCTCAAGAGACTATGGTAACGTGCTCTGTATGGAGGACTTGGAACAGCGTCTAGTGTGGCTGAGAAGGCCAATTTGAGATTGACAATCCCTTCCACACTGAAGACAAATACAATCTGTCCCCTGTCCAGCTCCCTGATTTTGCTGGTTTCAGGACTGCCTCTTTGCCTCGGCCTGCTGGACAAGGGTCTCTTCAAATTGGGAGAGGCTATGATGCACCGCCTGCCTCCAGGCTGAACGCTCAGATGTCAAGGTTTCCCATCTGTTAAGGTCCATTCCTAAGGCCTTCAGATCCCACTTGCAGATATCCTTGTATCGCAGCTGTGGTCTCCCTCTGGGGCGATTTCCCTGCACTAATTCTCCATACAGGAGATCTTTTGGAATCCAACCATCAGCCATTCTCATGACATGCCCAAGCCAACATAGACGTCGCTGTTTCAGTAAAGCATTTATGAAAGAATTAAAAGAGTTTGGAGAAATGGTGAGTCTGAAAATAAATCACAGAAAGACAAAAATTTTATCTAAAAACATGCAATGTAAAGAAATAGACGACCTCGTGAATCTTACAAATTTCCAGGAGCGAAAGAAAGTAAAATATCTTGGAATAAATTTTACCAAAAAAACCAAGTACCTTAATGAAAGATAATTATCTGAAACTGATGGAAGAAATAAAGAAAGATTTGATTAGATGGGGAAATTTACAATTAACAATGATGGGCAGAACTTCAACAGTCAAAAACAGCAATATGCTGGAATATATTTTCTGTAGCTATGCAGTGCTCCCCCATTAATTTCAATAGCTGGAGATCTATCACCCCCTTATCCACCAGGGTCAATAAACCTTCACCCTCCTCTGAGGTTTCTAACTCTTCACCAGCTTGAATAGATACAGTTTGTTTCATAGCTGGTCCTGCTGTTTTCAAGTCATTAAGAGAGGGTTTCAATAATTAGACTTTTTCTCATTAGATTCCTGGGAATCTGTAGCCAAAACAGAGAATTTATTTCGAGTGGTGTTTATAGCTGACTCACTTACAGTTTCCGTCACAAATAGGTCCATCTGATCTAGCCGCAGTTGTTTAGCGACCTTGGGAGGAGAGTTAGAAGCAGTCCGCTGTCGTTTCTTCTTCTTTCCCATTATGCTGGTTCTTTGAGCTCCAATAACCCACAGTAATCCAGGTGTTTAAAACTCAGTTTAGGCCATCACTGTAGTGGTACCCTCAGGACACCCCAGTAGTATGATGAGAAAATAGAAATGCCTGAGTGTAAGGTTTAAATAAATAAGGTTTAAAAAAGGAGCGAGTCACAGGACAGTTGTCATCACTGAGTGGCCATCTTCTTTTGGGTCAACGGTCCTCTTGAAAAAAATGAAATCAATTGGTATAGATAGCGACTACCTTGGAGCTCTAAGTCAAGAGCTAGCTTTCCAAATTATTAAAAGAAGAATTTTGGTTATTGAATTCCAGGACCTTTGTACTGCTGCCAATAAATTCTGTTCACCATTGTTTTTCCATATTCCTCCTAAAATGGGTAAACCTGCTGCCTACCTTTCCTTGCTCAAATGCCCCCAAAAACATAGGGCCTTTTCTTTGGCCAATTGCAATGTCATGCCTACTACTATATTATATGGCAGATTTAATGCAGTTCCCTATTCTGAAAGGCCCTGCCCATGTGAACAGGGGGTGCTGGAAACCCTTGTTCATATGCTTTTGCACTGCCCACTTCATTCGATCAGCCGATCAAGGTTAATAGCCCCAATTTTATTAAAGCTGGAAGGGAGGTCAGATCTGGATAAAGTTCGCTATATGCTGATGGCTGAGATGACTGACATTGTAGAAAGAGTCGCAGACTTCCTTGATACTATTGTTAGGAGATGAATCGTTGTCCCTTTAAGGATGTCTAACACTTTTCTGCCCTCTTGATGCCTATATATGTAGTTACCTAACAAACCACCGTGACTATGTCCAATTTTTACTTATGCCAATAAAGGTTTTATCTATCTATCTATTGAAAGATCTTTATGAAAGATCAGTCATAATGATGTTTGATGATTGAAATATGATGGGTCATTATAGCTGCATAGTTCTGACAGCTAAATAATGAATTGGCCTGTGTGGCATGTGGTTCAATAACCTGATTGCCTCAGAATTGCTTCCTTAGCCTTGGCAGGAACAAAATAACTGAGAGCACCTTGAGCACACTTTCATTGGCTGAGCACCAGCGAGAGACTGCCCTGAACTTGCTGTGCTTCTTGTTCTGTAGATCGAAGGAAGTGGCCAATAAATTTAGATGGCATTTGAATATATCTGTCTAAATCCAGTGGTTAGTCGCACATAGAGTGGACCCAATGAATAAATGGGAAATTATCATGTCAGTACTGCTCACAGTATTGAGTCAACAGGTCTTCTCTGGTTCTGTTTAACTACTGGATCTATCTATCTATCATCTATCTATCTATCTATCTATCTATCTATCTATCTATCTATCTATCTATCTATCTATCTATCTATCTATCTATCTATCTATCTATCATCTATCCATCCATCCATCCATCCATCCATCCATCCTGGTGGAGACCCAAGGCAGTGTAAACAAAATTTAAAACCAATGATAGTTCCCAATCTTTACCTTTTTTTCATTGAAACCCAGGATGATGTAGTGAATGAAGCACTCAGGAGACATGGGGTTAAAATCTCCACTTGGCCATGGAAACGTAGTGTGGGAACCAAAACTAAAAACATTCCTTAAATATCTTGCATACTTTGAAAACTCTATGAGGGTCACAATCACTTGGAAGTAGATTGGTAGTACATGACATAATACCTTTTTCACTCTCCTTTTAGGACGTTTCTATTTATTCAGTGGCTCAATACAACATGAATTTGACAGCAAAACCAAAAGATTTCTTGATCTAAAGAATTCCAACAATTGGTTTAGTTGCAAATGAAACCAGGAAAGAGTGGAGTTACCAAGAATAATGGAGTTCCTGCTTCCGCAGGTGTCCAGCACAGGCCCTGGGCATTCTTCAGTCTGTTCTGTGCTTTTGGCCCATGGAAAATAATCAGGGAAAAAAATGATATTTATTTTTAATACGATGGAAAAAGTCAAAGTGTATATAATATAAATTCATATTGTTATCTATTAAAATTGATATATAACAATGTCTTAATGTGTATGTTGCTAAGTAATAAAACAATTTATCTTTCTGTATAAGGTGTCTTGGAATATTTTAGTATGTATGCGTTGAGTAGGAGGTTGTATTCGATTGCCTTATAGGCCCTTTCCAACTCAATTATTCTATGATTCTATGACTTGCCCTCCAAAGCACAGCACAGCATCTTGTTCCCATGGCAGCACTGCTTTTAACTATATGGTTTCCATTTTGCCGTCACAGCTAATGGACAGTGATATTTATTTTATTTATTTATTGGATTTATACCCCGCACCATCTGGCAGCCAGGCCACTCTGGGCGGCTAACAACAAGACAAAAAACACAATATCAAAACACGATAAAAATAAGATAATACAAACATTCAACAGATACAATAACTAGTAGGGTAAATTAGATGGCTATGAAGATGATAAAAAGGATGATGAAAGGATGGCAAAAAAGATGATAAAAGGGAAGCTGAGATCTCAAAAACTTAATACTCATGGAAAGCCTGGCAGAAGAGCCAAGTCTTCAATGCTCATTTAAACCCATCTAGCGGGGGTACCAGGTGGATCTCCATGGACAGATTGTTCCACAGGCGGGGGGCGACCACCAAGAAGGCCCAGTTTCTTGTTCTTTCCCTCCGGGCCTCCTTCAGGGTCAAGGCCCTCAACTGCCCTGCCTGTGAAGAACAGATATTATGGACAGATCTGGCTGGAAGGAGGCGTTCTACTAGGTACTGAGGTCCTAAACCATTTAGGGCTTTGAATGTTATCATCATAACCTTGAAGTCGATGCGGAAACGAACCGGTAGCCAATGAAGGGCGGCCAGAATGGGGGAGATGTGAAATTTCTTCACCTCAGTTATTAATCTGGCCGCTGAATTCTGGACCAGTTGTAGTCTCCACATCAACCTCAAGGGTAGTCCCACGTAGAGAGCACTGCAGTAGTCTGTTCTTGAGATTACGAGTGCATGAATCAAAGTCGTGAGTACCCTCGCATCTAGATAGGGATGCAGCTGGGCAATCCTCCAGAGATGGAAATGGTCTGCCCAGACCACAGATGTCACCTGGGTTTCCATGGTGAGATCCGGGTCCAGACAGATGCCCAAGTTGCTGATAGACTTTCCTCCTTTTTCAAAAAGCATATAAGTTAATGACTGGCCACCTTCACCAGATCTTACAGAAGGTTTCTAAGATCTATCTGAAAGTGAGGCTGAACTTTATAGGTTACCTTTTTGAAATAGCATTGAAAGGGGCTAGAAAGATGAGATGATTATATTCAGAAAATGCCATACTACCAGACTTGATAGGTCTGATAAGAAGCAAATTGAATGAGAACAAACTTATCATGCCATTTTGTGCTTTTTATTGAAATTTGTCTTTTTTAATTCTATGCCAGCGATTAATTCTTTCAGAGATTATGTTCCTAGTCCACATGCAATTAGTTCCCACTGCTTTCTAAAGCAATGTCTCTTGATACAAGCCACTAAAAGTATCCTTCCAGGCAGAGCTACAGCACACCTAGTCACCAAAGTATGATCCATTATATTTACCCACAATTACTTCAGGTTTGCGATTGACATATATCTTCCATATTGTTTATAAACTAAATAGAATCACTTCTATTATTCATGTCATATTTTAAAAGGAACATGCTTTCATTCTGGCATCTCGCCAATGTCCTCAATCAGCGATAGATGCATCAGAGAAAGCCACAAAATTACAACAGTGTGTGGGTGATCACGGAACAAAGGAAGGCTAATTGCCTTAGAACAAAGGAGTCGACAGCACGGATGTCCGAACCAGCAGAGCCTACAGGCAACGCCCTGAGAGCTCTTTTATTTACTTAGCATGATTACATAGTATGTTGTTAGAATTCAGATAGGATACTAGTTACCTAATCGTAACCAGGATTGCCTGAAATAACCCTTTGATCTTATGCTCTACCTCTAAGCAAAAGGGCAGAATAAGGGGTTACCCCGCCTGCTGGCAGCTGCCACTTCCTACCAGGAGTGTATGGACGTCACTGGAACAGAATGCAGCTACAACCTTTAAGCAGAAGTTTCCTACAACAGTGGAAGTAATTAATTTCTTTCTTCATCTGGATACAGTTCTTGTTTTGTATTATCTTGTTTTGAATGACTATTCTGTGTCTTGAAGCATGAACTTTCAGTCTTTATCTCAACATTAGTAATGAGTCAACGTAAATGCAGCCCCAGGAGAGTTGCAAAATACAAGGAAGCAGGCATGACACAACCTAGATCCAGTAGCCCCAGGATTAGCTTCATATATTAATTAAATCAGATATATTTTTTCCCAAATTTGTTTTAAACTATTCAGCCACACTGCTATGTTTTCGTTTGCATTGATGGCACATTCAGGGTTCACTTGCATACATAAATCACTGTTGTGGATTTGCCATGTGCATAGCTCATGATTGTTGCTATGAAAAAAGCCACAACATAAACAACAAGATTATACAACACTATGATAAAGAACATCTGCAAATCAGAGATGCTCACAGCAGATAAAACTCAGTGAAAGAAGAATCAGCATGGAAATTCCAAATAAATAAATGGGAAGCTGATCTAAATGAAGTGTTAGCAAGGTAGCAGAAAACAGGCAAAGATGATCAGCGGGCTTCCAGCAACAGAAAAATCTCCAGTTCAGCTATGAGTCTTGCACACATCCAAACCAAGCTTTCCTCAGCTATAGTCAGGGTACACATGCACAGAGACAAACTTCCAAACAAAAAACAAAAGAAACACAGGAGAGAGAGAGAGAGAGAGAGAGAGAGAGAGAGAGAATCACTCTATCACTGGCAGAAGTTATTTACTAGCATGACAAAAACTTGTCTCCCTTGATGAGTCACCCTAGAAGCAAAGCAGATGCTACTCTACTTGAGTTGGTCACCTAGGATACAGCATATACCACAGCAGACAAACCTCTACTTGAGCATGTTGCTCTGTCATTTACTAAATGAAACATTTCGATTTTCCATTATGGCAAAATGTACCAGCTGTGAATGTAGCTGTTCTACAAGGATTGGGTCTCTTCCACCACCTCCATCTCCACTTCCACCTTCACCTCCTCCTTTTCCTCACAGGTGAATCGTTCCAGTCCCCTGATCATTTGCTCTTCCTTTTTCTCTGACTTTTCTAGATTTGCAGTATCTTCTCTGAGGTGTAGTGGCTGCAGCATTCCAACTGTGTTTGAACCACCGATTTGTAAGAAGGCCCTTTCTGAGCATGTTCCACTACAGAGGCAAGCTCCCTCTCTCCTTCATCTGTATGAACGACAGCTCTGGCAAGAATATGTTCATCCCTGCCACAGCAGGAAAACACCTAAGTTCAATTTCAGGCATAAGAGAAAAGCATCAAAAGGAAATGCAAAATAGGAAAATACTCAGCCCTGAAATATCCAGCATTCTTGTTCCCTCCGGCAGAGGTGTGCCTTTCTGGCAGAAACATCGGGAATCTTCCCTCCGGGAGTTATACTTCTAGAGCGTCTAACACTTGTAATTAAGAGTTTTAGGAACACCATTAAAGGCCAGCCCTGTCATTAGGACGAGTGAGGCATCTTCCCCAGACATCATATTTTGGGTGTCATGAAAGGGCAGCAAATTGTTTGTGATGTAATTGGTGGTTATTAAATTCTCACTGCTGGGGACTGGGAGAGGTGCCTACTGGATTTTCTCCATCATGTGCCCAAACAACTAGCCTGGTTTTGGGTACCAATGCAAATAATTGTGTGCTGTCAGGTCAAATCCAACTTATGGTAACCCTACTTAGGGTTTCCTAAGTATAAAATACTTTGAATAGTTTACCAGTCTCTTCTTCTGGGGGTTCTCTGAATCTGTGCAACTTGCCCAAGGCCACACAGGCTGGCCTTTCTTCTATAAGGCACATTGAAGAATTGAACTCCCAACCCTTGGAGGTTCCAACTCAGGGTCTAATAAGACCTGCCAAAAGAACCCCAGTTATACCGATTCTTTCCATATCTCTGTTGTATTGATACATTTATTTTTGCGGTCACATAGTATATATATCAGCAGGGGCCTTCCCATTGTTTTTAACTGTATCAATTATTTTCTTTCTATTCAAACCATTAGAACAGGCTATACTGCTCTTAATTTTTAGCAATTCATTTTCTCTACTGTTTCTTGGGGCAATCACCCCCCACCCTTAATCAGCCACTGCCTGATTATGTAGCACTCATAATAACTGTGTTTTAATAATGTAAAGTGTCTTGGGTCCTTTCTAAGGAGAAAGATGGGGTTTAAATATTTTAAATAAATAAATAATAGAGAAAGAAACAAATGAATAAGAAGCACAATGATGGATCTAATTAAAGACTGGCATAGTCCAATATTCAGTTCACAGAAGTCAGCCAGATGCCACAGGGAGGTCTGTGAGCTGTATTCCCCTTGCACTCTTGGTCTCTAGCAACTAACATACATAGTCTTTATGGAACACAGATTCCAGTCATTGAGAAATTAGGTAGTGACAAAATGCCATTTATTTATTTCTTGTTTACTTTCTAACTAATGCAAAATTCTTAGAGGGATTCCCACTGTTTCCAGAGCAAGTCCAAAGAAAGAGGGCCAATAAATAAATAAATAAATAAATAAATAAATAAATAACCCCTGTGCTTGCTCAAGCATGTGGAGGAAGAAAGCATGAATAATGGATAGCAAGCCAACATTTGTAGATCATCCTTAGTATAGCCCCCCCCCCCCCCCCCCGGAACAGGTTACTGGGTTGAAGAACCCAATAACCTCTATGACTGAGTAGGAGATATTAGTGCAGTTCACCCAGATATTGTTAATCAGACACTCTTGCTGCTAGACAGCACTGGAATATGGAACTGTGGAGGGGGGGATACAATAGTAAAGACACAACAGACCTGGATTAAGTTTCGCAAGTGACCTGTGGAAGTTGGGTTTGTCAGCCCATTATCTTCATGGCAGCTACACCTAAAATATTTTATCAGGCTGTAGATGGTATAGCTGGTTGGATAGCTCAGTGATTTAAGTTAATGGTTGTGGAGCCAGAGGTTGGGAATTCGATTCTCCACTGTGCCTCCTGCGAGCAGAGCCAGCCTGTATAGCCTTGAGCAAGCTGCACAATCCTAGGGCACTCCCAGTCGAAGGGAATAATAAACCACTTCTGAATACTGTCTACCTCTAAAACCCTGTAAAGGGTTGCCATGAGTCAGAATTGACTTGATGGCACATGATTATTTTATAAATGGCCTGTCAGAGGACATGAGCTGTGGCGAAGAAAGGAACAGGCCCATCAAATGGATCAGAGTCACCTTCCATAAGAAGCATGCTTTTTTCCCATGGAAGACCAACCCTGAGTCCTTTTTTAAAAAAATCCAGTGTCCATGCCAATTATGCCATGTGTACAAGACATTTGCTGCATCCAGAAACAAGCAGCATCCTGCTCATATGAGTGACTTTAGCTTTCTTTCTTTTATATGTGCCAGAAAATAGGGTACATACTTTCTTCTCCACTCCCATCTTGCATGTGATTGCAGATAAGAATATTTACATAGACCAAACCTAGATTTGGCAGAAACAACAAAGAATGCCAGGAAATGTCAACCATTCTGAATAAGGCAGAGATCATCGGTGTTGTTGTTATGGTATTGGGTTCTCAGCACTGAATCTCTTCACCCAGAATTCCCACAGTGGAGGGCAAGTTGAGGAGAGCTTCTGGTGCAAAGAGAACTACAGGATGCTTCCTCACCAGCTTCACAAAATGCTCTGTCTTTACTCAATCTTATTGGATCACATCCATACAACTCAACTTGTGCAAAGATTTGTTTATGTAACATGCCTTCTGGACCTCCTCATGTTGGGAAAATGTTAAATTTAATGAATTTGGACAATACAGATGGCAAACATTTAATTTCATTGAGAGATTTTTCTGTAGTTAAATAATTTATGAAGCTCCACAAATCACATGTTCAGCATGAGAACACCGTCAGGTCGGGGGGGGGGGGGAATTATTTCAGTGACAGCAAAACTAACAGATTGTCTATTTGTGGCTCAGAGGAAGCCAAGGTTGGTACAAGTAGGAAAAAAATAGGGAGAGAATCAAAGGGAGACCAAAAAAAATTCAACTCAATAGTTATTGGAATGTCCCTCCAAAAAAGCCAGCTTCCTGTGTCACATGGTCCTCCCAAGCCATAACTCTGAGAGCAGCAAAGCTGAGGGAAACTAGAAATGTAACAACAGGGAGTCATGCTTTCTCAGTAATAGCCCCCACTTTGTGGAACAAACTTTCAGTCAAGATGCGCCAAGCTCCGCCTCTCCCAATATTCAAGAAACTACTTAAAACAATAGCTTAATATATAACACAACCTTGAAGAATATTGTACCCTCAAATGATGTTAATGTTTAAGGCTGAAATTTGGGGGGCTTTATCACACCATTGGGACTGTTTTATTCTGTCATTATGTTGTTATGGGTATGAAGTTGGTGAGAGTTATTTGTACCCCACCCAGAGTAGTATCAATTCAGTAAACGGGCAGTACATAAATTAATTAATCAAACAAATGAACACTCAACTGCATAATAAAAACAAAAGATGCTCCTTGGCCATAGAATGCTGACTAGAAATAGGGTACAGAAAACCAGTAGCTGGAATAGAAGAAAGAAGGAACAGTTGAAAAGTACCTGCCATTTCTCAGGGGGATTATGGGCAACCCTAAAATAGGGCTGTTTTCTGACGTACATAGGGAATCACAAGATGTCTAGAAAGGCAAGCGGTTCTAAAAGAAAAAGACAAGACTCTTGTAGACCTAAGAAGGATTTGTCTGCCATTGTAAATAATTTTGGGAAGGACTGATCCTGTTGAAATAAGAAATACTGTATCAGGGTAAGTCACCTCATTGATTGGAAATTCACAGTAACCATCAAAGCCAGGAGCTCCTGTCTTGGCTGTCATGTGTTGATGGGAACCAGGCTACAGATCCCTGGCCCATACGTACATCAGAATAGACCAGTGGTTCCCAACCTTTGGTCTCCATATGTTCTTGAACTCACCACCACCAAATTTGAGTGAATGACACATGGTGATTTCTTGCTGAACTTCAAGTGGGGAAACAATATATTTCATTTATTTACATTTTAGGTGTAATTCCCAGATAGTCTCCCATCCAGGTACCTGCCAGCCCTAAATCTGCTTAGTTTCAGCAAAATGTTTACATTGCAAAGCTTTTAGTTTCCCCCAATCTAGCAAGCTTTGGATGTTTTAAACTACAACTCCCATCAACTTCAGTCAAAATCTGCAGTGGTCAAGGGGATAGAAGATCCAACACCACACATCTGGAGAACACTAGATTACAGGCTAATTAATGGAGTTAAGAAGTACCAGGCTGCCTCTTATCATGACGGGTGGAGGATAACAAGCCTCACATCATGACGTAATATATGCTTTTACATGGTAACCTCCCACAACAGATATACTGAGTTCAACGCACATTAATTTGGAAATAAGTGCGGTAACACAGCAAAACGTAGCCCAGAGAACAGTCTGTACCAGCCAACTGATGTTTGATTTTTAGTTTTAATATATAGTTTAATAGGGGGAATACCAGAAAACAAAAGCCAAACCAGCTGCTGAAAGATAGATGCTAAATAAGCCATCCAAAAATGTTGTGGCAGGTTCCCACTTGTTTGCAACTGTTACGCATGTACCATTTGGAGCTGCAAATTCTAAATTCTGTTGCAATCCTCATATATTGCCTTTTAAAAAATAGCAGAAAACCTAAATGGGAAAAGAGTTTGAAATTCTTTCAGGAATTTTAGGCACAGAAATGACAACACTATCACATTAAGAATGATTAGTGATGACACCAGGAGTATATCAACCCATGGTCATGTATGGTTCCTTCATGACTAGAAAGCTATGAATGTGATACAGTTCCACATGTATAGGCCTCCACAACTGCCATATACCAAGATAATAGTGATAGGCATTTTGGATTTCTTGGACTACACATCCCATCTTTCTCCATTCTGGGAATTCTACCTGACTTACACACACCTAAATGCGGCTCTCCTGGGAGAAAAGGCTGAAACTGGAAGTCTTTGAGGCTTAGCAAGGCCTAGCTCTACCCAAACTTCCTTTTCCTGTTCCAGTGCTAGCTGGGAACTTTTTTCTAAACAGGAAGCGAAGCAGAGCTAGGCCTACCTAAGCCTCAAAGCCATCCAATTTAGGCCTTTTCTCCCAGGAGAGAAACATTTAGGTGTGTGCAAGTAAGGTAGAATTCTCAGAATGAGTAATTATAGTGTCTGTAGTCCAAGAAACCTGAAAAATCCCATTCCCATCAAGGCAATATCACAAAATAGCTCATTTTGCAACTTTATTCAAAAAGTAAGCAACAAGATCTCATAGGCTTAGAGTCAGATCTTCAAATGGTTTGGCAAAATATCTTCTAGACTATGGTTATGCTATTATTCTTGGACACTGCTCCATGTGTGTTCAGGGCAGGGATGTCGGCAGGTCCTTGGGTCTGAATCCCAAGTCTGAATCTGAGTCTTTGGTACCAAGTCCTGAATCATCCACACTGTCATATTCCTGATCACCATGTATGGGTGTGAAAACTGAACAGTAAAGAAGGCTGACAGGGAAAAAAATGATTTGTTTGAAATGTGGTGCTGGAGAAGAGCTTCAAGGATACCCTTGACTGCCAGAAAGATGAACAAGTGGGACCTAGATCAAATCAAGCCCAACTATCTCTGGAGGCAAAAATGTTGAAACCAAGGCTGCCCTCCTACTTTGGGCACATCATGAGACAGCAAGATTCTCGGGAAAAGGCAATAATGCTAGGAAATGTGGAAGGCAGCAGAAAAAGAGGAAGACAAAATATGACATGGATTGACTCCTTAAAGGAATCACAGGCTTGAGTTTACAAGAGATGAGCAGGGCAGTTGAGGACAGCACATTCTGGAGATTGCTCATTCATAGGATCCCCATAAGTCAGGGGCAACATGAATGCATGTAACAACAAGGTCTTCAGCTATATATCCCATTGAAGTGAGCTTGCTTCGTACTCCCTGACACAGAAGTGACCATTTGAGCAATGGTGTGGTGGGGGCATCTTCTGTTCTGATCATGAGCAATCTATGCCCTGACTTGTAAGATGAGTCAAGTTTAGAAGGAAATGTAGAAAGACAAGAGAAAAAGAGATTACCCTGAAGCTTACTGTCAACATCATTAAAACTCATTTATGACGGAACATAAATGGTAGCTTTTTCCTACTCCAAAAACATGTTACAATTGCAACATCTGCCAAGGTGTGAGGAGAAGAAACATAGGAAACTATGTCAAGGGTCCTCCCCCCCCCCCTTTGCCTTCCATGTCCTCGCCTGACGATTGGGTAACGTTATTATCTGAGTCAAGCTGCAGCATATTTTATGATGCACAAAAATTCTATATAAGCAAGGGGCCGTTAGTAAACATAACGCTAAAACTTACCTTTGGGAACTGAAGTCTGAAGACTCAGAATGGTGGGCATCTACCTCATGCTGTTATTTGCAACAGTGTCTTATGCACTGCCAATCAGAAACGAAAGGGAAAAGCTGGACCTTCTTCAGGTAATAGTGGAAACTGGAATCATTTATAAGTTATATATAATGAGTTCTCTGTGGTATCTGAGTTGAAGGTTTGGGGGAGGGAGGCAGCTGGACACAAAGTGAACAGCTGGGGAAGTGATTGTCAGGCTGAGAAAGTGATATGGGTGGGAGAATTAGAGGTATGCCATTTCAGATGTTTTAAATGCATTTAAGGATTATTATGAACCTAGAAATAATATACTGAGTGAATACCTAGTGTGGTCTAGTAGACAGAGTCATGGACTAAGACGCGGGAGATCTAGGTTCAAATACTTGTTTGACCATGGAAACTGACAGGTGTGGGTAGAGCTGATAAAACCACTCCTTTAGTATCTCACTTACCTAGAAAGCCGTGCTAGAGTTTCTTTAAGTGTGTTCCAACTGGATGGCATACAACATACAGGAATATAGACCAGGATTTAAACAATACACATTCTAATAGCACAGGTTTGATGAAGCAAGGCAGATAAATAACTTCCTAAATTATGCAGTTCCATTCCCCATGGCATAAAAGTATTGTTGCTGTATAGCAGGATTACTAATTTCTATGGAGAAAGTGTCACTGAGAGAGGTGTAAGCAATGAGCAAAGTTTTCTTTATGATGAGCTTTCTTTCCTTTTTTAAAAATTTGAGGCAAAAATACAAAGAGTTTTTTCCCCCTTAGAAACCGGTTTTTGTTCAGGTGGAAAATTTCTTTGAAAGACCCAAGACTAATTAGTGCTTCCTGGTGGTTTAGCTTTGTTCTTTTGCTGCAGTAGTAAACAAACATGGCTGCCTTTGGTGGGAGTGATGAAACGTCTGACTATGGTTGCTAGAGCTGCTCTAATATGAGTAAAGGATGAGAGAGACACTGGTCTTATTTTTACTTGTCACAAGCTGAAATTGCTGTGAAGCTATTGATAAAGAGGAAGGAAGAGAGAAAAGCTGCGGAAAGGAAAAGGGATAAAAGTCAGTAATGGAGAAAGAAGGAGGCTGAGAAAACACCACACCAATAGAAATAGGAAGGTCTAGAAAACAACAGAGGGAAAAATCTAAAGGAAGGGGACCAGGAAAGAGCAGGAGTAGCAGGATAGAGGAGGGGTGGGCAACTTGTGGTCCTCTCAGTGATGCTGTACAGCAGCTCCGATAAGTCCTAGCCTGCCTTGCCCAGAGTGAGGGATGTTGGGTGCTGCTAGTAAGTAGTCAGGAAGCTTACACATCACATAGTCCTTACGTAGAGGAAAAGGAAGACAAGGAATGAGAATGATTAATAAAGAGAGATCCATGTGGCCAACAGCCAAGTTGAAAGACACCTGATGTCCTTATTTTGATTTGAAATAACCAGACAAATCTTTGGTTTGAGAACCTCTAACAAATCCAGAATCTGCTGAAATATATGCCAATGTTAGTATAGATTAAGTCTATACATGTATATACAAGCATAACAGCCATTTATACTTTTCTTCTCTTTATCAGAGGTACTTAAAAAACTATTATAACTTCACAACAACAGATGGGAAACCAACTTTAAGATGGAAAGCCAACAGCCCAATAATGAAAAAAATCAAAGAAATGCAAGAATTTATCGGGCTAGAAGTGACAGGCAGTTTGGATTCTAGTACACTGGAGGCCATTCAGAAACCAAGGTGCGGAAACCCAGATATCGGAGAATTTGCCTTCTTCTCAGGACAACCTAAATGGGGGAAGAAAGATCTTACCTACAGGTAATCGTTCAACACAGGTTCTCAAGGGTGAAATTTGCACAACTCAGCCAGGTGGCAACAGTAGTAATAATGCTGCTTCTGTTTCAAACTGTGCTTCATTCTTTTTGAAGGATACTGAATCATACACCAGACATGAAAGAACGTGATGTACAGAACGCTGTAGAGAAAGCGTTTAAAGCTTGGAGCCGAGTTTCCCCACTAACATTCTCTCCAACTCAAAGAGACAACGCAGATATAATGATCTCCTTTGGCTCCAGAGGTAAAAATGCTGTGTATATTTAAAGAGCAGTCCGGAAATATTGCATGCTTAAGGCTTTAATATAAATTGCAATCAGAAGATGTGCACCAGGGAGATGTGAAAATATTATTTTCATGCAAAATCCAAAGAAATAAAACAAAATAATAAAAAAAAGAGACAAAAACATGGGGCACCTTAAAGACTAACCATTATATTTTAATGTAAGCTTTCGTGGACACGTCCACATCAAACATTAAGAGACAGGATGAAATAGAATGAAATATAGATGAAATATCAGTTTCATGTTCTAAATGTTCATTGGTTACATGCAGTAATTAGGCCTGTGTTTGTTTTACAATCCTCTTGTAAAAATACAGAAAGACAGAAAACAGACACCAGGTCTGAGTAGAGATGAGAGGTGGGGAGGGAGAGAGAAGAGAAAGGGGGGCTGGGGGTTTGAAGATGCAGTTAACCTCAGGAGGGGAAAGAAAGGACGGAAGACAGTTAACGGAGGAATCACATGTGTTAATGTAGGAAATTTTCATGTTGTCTCTTGGAATCCCACCTGCAATCTTGTCTCATCCCAGTTTATGAGCATTAATCTTTCCACATGGGAAGAAAAATTAGAATTGGCATTCGTCTTTATTTTTGCATTTCCATACATATTTGACTTCATTTCCCCCCACTCACTGAAGTGTGTTTGTACACAAACTTTTCAAATACACTCATTTTTAACTGAACATATTTTTGAAAGCTATGCATGGCTTAGTGTGCTTTTTCTTCACTGAAAGGAACCTAAGCCTCAAAAAATACACAGATTTCTGAGGCAAGGTACTTGGTCTTAGCTTTAAGAGGCAAGATAACATTTTATCTGTTAGTCTCAGGAGCTGTGAAATGGATGCTTTTGCTGGAGAGCTTCGTGGTTCAGGCATCTGCCAGAGGTTGGGAGTTCGATTCCCCACTGCGCCTCCTCGACAGCGTCTAGACTCAATGATCCATAGAGACCCTTCCAGCTCTGTAATTCTAAGATTATTATAGAAAAGCATGAATATAACACATTTCTTTTCTGTTTCCACTGAACAACCAAGCCAAACTGTTTTCTAGTCATGTGATTTGGTTGGTCCAGTATTTGCCATCGAATCCAACACCTCATTTTTTGTGGCCTTGGGGATGAGTCTCAAATCTCTGATAAACTGCCACACATGGTTAGCATGCTGCATTTCCCTTCCTCAGACATAAGTTGTAACTTCCTAAGTTCCAACTGCCAGTAACACCATCATCAGTAACACTGACAACAGCTTGTGAAAACAGAATGTATCTCATGAAGAGAAAGAGAACTCCAAAATTATTGGGGGGGGGGGCAAAAGAAACTACAGCAGATCAAAAGAAAGATTCCAAAAATCCACCATCAAACAATGCCATTATTAGGACCAGCCAATACATCACGAAATATAAAGCAAGCTTTTGAATATTCCAGAACTCTTTGTCAGACTGTATATTTAAAAAAAAGGTGCATGGGAAATAGAGATTTGTTGGATGTAGAAACCAAACAGTCTGTATTTAATCGCAGTTTTAAAATAGCAAATATATCTACACTGTACAGGCTTAGCAGTTTGGTGATACTCCTGGTTCCGTTGTAAGGAATCCTGGAATTTGAAGTTTGTTGAGATCCTTACAGTTCTCTCCTAGAAAACCTTTGTGTGCTTTTCTGAACTGCAGCAGAGGATTCAAAGAATCTCACCAAAACTACAAAGCCCAGGTTTCCATGGGTTGAATCCATGCCATGTTAAAGTGCTGTCAAACTGCTCTAACTGTTTAATGCATCTACACAGAGAATGTAGGAAGACATAGACTTAGCTGGCCTTGGTCCTGTTGTGTGCTACATAGATTTCAGGTTGCACTAGGATTTCTGGGACAAAGAAGCAAATAGCAGTTGTTGTTTTTTAATATGACAAATTTTATATGGGGGAAAATCATTCGTTGGATTGTCTATGCAGCAGTCTACAGCCTCATCCAGAACAGACCAAATAGTACTGCTAGTGCAAATGATCCACCTACAAACAGTATTTCCTTCTTATCTAGATGGGGAATAGGCAGCAAAATGTTGATGTCATCCTTCCATTTACTTAGATCATGGAGATTTCAATCCTTTTGATGGCCCTGGAGGCACCGTCGCACATGCTTATGCTCCTAGCACTGGTATTGGAGGAGATGCCCATTTTGATGAGGACGAAAACTGGACTCATGGATTAGACGGTAAAGTTGGAGAACGGAAAAAGGAGAATAGATTTATTTGGTCATGTTAAATATTACATGTTCCTCTTCTCAAGAGCAAACATACGGAAATGTGTATGTGAAGTGGATTTTTAAAGATACTTAGCATTAAGATTATATTTCCCCCAAAAAGCCACTATTACATTGCAACATCTCTTCTTAGCACAAAGTGGTTAGTTTTTATAGCTGTAGGTTACTAAAAACTGAGATGAGCAAACTTTATTTTCATAGAATGAACAGCAAGGTAAATTTTATTTCAGCCCTCTTTTACTCTTTCCTAGCAAAAATATGCATTTCAATAGCAAGAATTACTCTAACCCATCTGGGTGTGGCTACATGGGGAAAGCACTTTGAACTGCTTTGATCTATTCTGAAGTTTTTCACATCAAGTTGTTACAAGTTTCTGCAAGTGTAATCTCTATATCCATCAAGATGGATACAAACAAGTATCATGTTTCAGGAGTCAGCAGGGGTACTCGTAGAGGCAGAAAAACCTATGAATGTGTTATGAATGTATTTGCATGAAGTTCCAATAGCAGAAGCTGCCTCTGATCTGACAAGATGCTAATTGGCAATTTCCCCTTGGACCACTTAGTCCTTTCTCCTCTTTCCCCCCCCCCCCAAAGTGACTTAGCACTAATCTGTTGCAGTGCTGACTTTGGAAAGCTTTTTTGTTTTTTGAGACAACAGGTAATTGGTTGGGGAGAACTGACACCCTTGCATGTGCCTCTTTGCATCTGATCTGGCAATCACAGAGGGCATAAAGTGGAGAAAAGCAATGCCAGCAAATCAGAGCAAAATTAAACCATGTATGATGGCTGAACAAAAAGGGACAATTCCCCACTGGACTTCCCCTTCACTGAGATTTATGTGTAGTCACCAGTTTTTGATCTTATTCATGTCAATTCCAACGCAAACTGCCTGGCAAACGTCCAATAGCCCTCTGACTCTGAGATCTTCAGTTTGCATTATGCCCAAGTAGTCAGCATAGCAATCATTGTGTGGTTACCATTGTGTGTTTCACATCACAACTGATCACACAGTTCACATCGCAACTGTTGCCCACCATGCTTCCAGAATTCCTTTGTGAGTACTACTTTCCCCCTTGGCACAATTGTCCTCACAACCTGTGTAATTTGACTTACAGAAGTGTACCTACAGAGCAGGATTTCAGCCATAGAATGGTTAGATAGTTCATATTTAATACTGGATTTTTAATTATTTTATATCCTTACATTTAATTTTTGGGAGAGCAACATGGAAGCAATATTTGCTCCATGTAAAATCTGGCAGTGTCATTAAACCTGATGAATTGTTTCTTCCTTTTAGGCACCAACCTGTATTTTGTAGCTGTTCATGAATTTGGTCATTCCCTTGGACTCTTCCATTCTAAAGATCCCAATGCTGTGATGTTCCCAGTGTACAGGCATCCTGAACAAACGGAAAATGTCCTCTCTCAGGATGATATTGATGGCATTCAACATCTCTATGGTAATTTAAACAATGTTAATAGTCTAAAATATTGCCATCTCTTTGTTGGTTAATGCCTGTTTTCATGGATGGGTCCTTGCATAGTTTATTGTCATTATGTGTCACCAACTAGCTTCCAACTTACGGTGGCTCTCGTAGGGGTTTTGAGATACGAGATATCGAAGGAGTGGTGTGCTACTGTCACCCGCTCCCCAGTTAGTTTCCATGGCCAAACAAAGATTGGAACCCAGGTCCCAGTCTGACACTCTGTCCACTATACCCACTGTCTCGAACAGCAAAAGTGACATATACATATAGCCAGTAAATACAGCCACTTCTGTATTTTACTTTGTCCTGCTATACATCTCTAGAAGACTCTCCTGTACTTTCAAATGTTTGCTGAATTTTGTCAAATCTTTATAATGGTTTCATGTTGTTATGATCTTTCTATACATTCCTTAAAGTCCTTTTTAAAGGAAGCTGGTTTTGCAAATAAATAAGCAAGCAGGCACATAGATAGAAAAGTAAGTAGCTTTGAGAGACCGCACAAGGGGGATTCTTTATTCAGAATTCATTCTTTCCGGGACCTCATGACTGGTCACCATTATCTGTATCCTTTCTCTCACCAAGACTCTGCCATCCTTGTTATTTGCCTCTGGGTTTGATCCACTGAACCTTAGATCTATTGTCTTCCTTAGGAAAATAATTTGCCTTGAACTATCTATGTATTGGTCTTCCTGAATTAATATGAGGTCACTTACTGTTCTGAGTCATGTTCCAGATTCATTTTAACTGTCACCCTCAACCACATTCACTGCACATATATATTTGAAACTCTAAGATTATGCTGTGTGCATCTGAGGAAGCGGACTGTAATCTCTGGAAGCCCATGCTGTAAAAATGTCTTACCCTTTTTTATGGTGGTTCTGATTTAGAAGGCTATTGTCTACTAATACCATGCCTTTCAATTACCTTCAGGACCATCTTCTAATCCATCAGAAGATCCAGTGGAAGACAGCAAACCAAGAGAACCCATCAGGCCAACCCAGTCTGCAATACCAACTGCTTGTGACCCTCAGCTGACATTTGATGCCGTCACATCTTTACGAGGAGAAATACTGTTCTTTAAAAACAAGTAAGCTTGTAATCTCCAGACAAGGAGGGAATCCAGACAGCTCTTCTTATTGCACTATGCTCCATTGTCAATTTTTTTTCTGAACCCTTCTGAATTTCATGCATTGTGTTGCTTCTTTGCGTAATGGGGATCCAAGCAGAAAATGCAGACATAAAGGGAAGGTGGAAACCCAATCACTACAGAATGAAGGGCACACCCTTCCCTTCCCTAATTGGTCAATCAGCCACTTCAGATCTGCTACGTAGCTAGAAAGACAAACATGTTAAACAAAAGGAGAGAAGCAGTCAGTCTTGCTTTTTAACTGCGAGTCTTGTGGCTTTTTTCTGACATAAAAAAATCCCTCTTCGTCCTGGAGCATGGCCAATAGTATGCCACATTAACATGTACATCATGTAGATCAGTGGTTCCCAATCTTGGGTCCCCGGATGTTTTTGGACTATAACTCCCAGAAATCCTGGCCGGCACAGCAAGTGGTGAAGGCTTCTGGGAGTTTTAATCCAAGAACATCTGGGAACCCAAGGTTGGGAACCACTGCTCTAGAAGACGTTCTGACCCACTCTATCCCTGGATCTGTGGTATCGTTTCCGTGTTTCTGGGTCTGTCCCACTGCGGAGTATAATGGGATGTGTCTCATTGTTGACTGCTCCTCCATCCAAACAACTATGTACACAACAATTTCTAGGAAAACTAGCATGGCAGGCATATTAGGCTGGACTAAAGCTAGGATGTGTACATGTGCATGTACACATATGTAGAACATTCGATCATGGCAGTTTTCACCAATATAAAAGACTAAAATGAAACATAGATTTACCACCTCAGTGAGAACTAAGCCTATACAGATACATAGGGACATAACATGGCTTCCAGCTGCAAGTTGAGCTTAGAACTGAGCCATGCACTTTGGGGCATCCTAGAATATTGAGTCAAAATTAGGACTCCACAATGTTAAAGAAAAAAACACCAAACAGGTAATGGAAATCACAGTAAACCTAGAAGAGCTTCACTCCCTTCAAGAACTTGATAAAAATTTTCCAGAGAGATATCTGTATTAGTCTGTTTCAGCAGCTACAGCAACAAAACAAAAGCTGAAGTGCTATGGCACCTTTAAGAACAGGAAATTTATTTCAGAGTACAATTTCATAGTTTGCCATCCAGTTCTTCAAACACATCTTAAGCACCATCTGTGTCTGATCTGTGTCCTAATTCATGAAAGCTCACAATGAAATAAATGTGTTCATCTTAAATAATGCTCTAGCATTATTGTTCTTGTTTTGTTTCTCTTTTTAAGGATGATAAACAGTGCATCAGATCTGAAAACTTTTTTTCTTGTCAAGTCCACTTATAGCTTTCAACCTAAGTCCCACTGAAATTGTGCCTAAGCCCCACAGAAATGAGTCCCACAGCCAGCTTGTGCCTGCCATTGACTTCACAGAAGAGAAGCATAACTGATTTTCCTGAAACTGAAACCTATGATATCTGCAATTAGAATGTCTCAATAGCGCCCTCCCTACCGAACTCACAGCTTTCCAGTACTTCTACCATATTTTATCACATCTTCCTCTTCCTCTTAATTTTAACCTTGATGCTCTCCACTTACTTTAGAAACCCCTCATTATATCTACTTTCTTCAAGTGCTGCAAATGAAACAAGGATTTTTCATAGAAACACAAAATGAAAAATAAATATGTATGTTTATTGCAGATATTTCTGGCGAAAGCACCCTCAATACACACAGCTTGATTTCAGCATGATTTCTCAGTTTTGGTCATTTTTACCAACTGGTGTTGATGCTGTTTCTGAAAATAGTGATAGGGATGAAATACTTCTGTTTAAAGGTAAGTGTGCAAAATTAATACTGTTATATATTTATTCATTTTGGATTTTCGATCACTCCATCTTTAAGGCTTGAACAATAAAATGGGAACTGCAAAGCAAAGAACAGCAAAGGAAAAGTGACTGCATTGATTATACCAAACATTGGGGTGTGCAGAAACTTCTCTATATCCGAATAAAGGGCATCAGGCCATGGCCAACCTGTCATGTACCCTCTAGAACAGTGGTTCCCAATCTTAGGTCTCCAGATGTTCTTGGAGTACAGCTCCCAGAAATCCTGGAAGCCACAACTAGTGGCAAAGGCTTCTGGGAATTTTTATCCAAGAACATCTGGGGACCCAAAGTTGGGAACCACCTCTCTAGAATACATTCTGACCCACACTATCCCTGGATCCGTGGCATCATCTCCATGTCTCTGGATCTATATATTTTTTAAAAAATCCAGAAACATTTCCAAGAATAGGACAAACAGTAATGACTTGGGGGGTACACGTCACTCTAATTTTGACCCATCTGCTCAAAGCCCACACAACGATCATCCTTTTCCAATTGTACACACACATAATCCTAATTATATAACATTTCAGTGAAGCTTAGTAAACTAAAATAGGTAAGGGAGAAAACTAAGAATGCAAAAAGCGGTACAAGTCTTCCTCTTCACCTCAGAGCTCTGTGAAATGACAGGAAAACCATTTCCCCAGCAAAGGGATAGATAATCCATGCACTGACCTTAATCTGAACACCTCAGTGGTTGGAATGTCCAGACAAAAACTTCTGCTTTATTGGGGAATTAGCTGTCACACAAACTTCTACTTTTGGCACCAGCAACTCTATCTACTATATTAGTTTCGGTTTCCCCTTTCTTCAGTTCAAATCACTGAGCGTCTTTTTAACTTTACACATGCTGAATGATATATGAAGGATGCCATGTGGTTTCCCTTCACCCTGTAGTAAGTAGTGGTTCTACCTTGTCATAACTCCTGAATCACACAAATACTGTGTGATCTGGTCTGTTTTTGAACATTACTCTGAAGACAGTGCATAAGGCTAACCAAAATGGCAGAACCTGTATAATGTTTTCTGAGCCACACATACACGAGAGGCAAAAATGGTGGCAGAGGGAATTCGTGGTCCCTCAGTTGCCCCCTGACCACTGAGACTCGCTACTGCTGAATCCTAAAATATGCAACAATTTTTCCTTGCTCTCAAGACAAAGAATGCTTCCACCCCACCTTGGGTCATTTCAAGGAGAAAGGTGGGATAAAAATATTTTAAATAAATAAATAAAAACAATTTTTTTTTAAAGCTGTCAATTTATTTGCTGTTGACTAAGAATGAAAAGATGAGCATATCTTTTTGCCATGAGCAGTATTAAGAAAAAGAAAAAAAAATACAAAAACTGTTTTTTATCCACACAGTCTTCTCTTTAATACTAAAAGCATTGTCTTTTTGCATTTTGACAGCTTTATGGTTTACTCAAAACACATGCAAAACAACAGGGTCATGTGCGGGGGGGGGGGGGTGAGGAAAACCATTCAGAAAAAGTCCTGAAATACCGAAAAGAAAAAGGAAATGCTCAAAATTTCTCAAAATGATCTTGTCCAGGAAAAATAAATGCTTTGAAAATGTTCTCATGCTGCCACCAATAAGTTATAGGTAAAATAGGTTCCATCCTCTGCTTCCTTACAGGCAATCAGTTCTGGGCTGCAAGAGGTGAAAGCAGGCTTCCTGGATATCCCAAACGCATTCAAAGTTTGGGTTTCCCAAAAGAAGTCAAGAAAATTGACGCAGCATTTTTCAATGCCAATGAAAAACAAACATACTACTTCTCTGCTGGCAAGTACTGGAGGTATGCAATAATATCAAATGGAAGTTGAAAATATATGGAACTGGTTTATTAAGAAGTATTACATAATTAAGTTTATTTTTAAATACTACTTGTTGCTACTGATAATAATACATAATCTATGCTATTGTTTAGAAATAAGGGCACTATTTAGCTGTACTTTTAGTTTGTACTAGAGATGGGGATGACTCACCATTTTGGCAAGTCATTCTGCTTCATGAGCCGTCAAAAGATGATGACTCATGAAGCACGAAGTTGCCCCCATGAAGCAATGAATAACAAATATATTCATCGATTCATGGGGGGTTATTTTTAAAAAACAACCCGCCTCTGCCACCCCCTGCTGCCACCGCCACCCCCTGCTGCCGCTGCCACCCCCCCCCCCACTGCTGCACTGCCATCCCCACCCCCGCCGACACCCCCCTTACCATAATCGTCACTGCCACTGCCAAGGTCTCCATCAGGCCTCCACAGCCACTGCGTGTAAAAAGGGGAACTGGCTGCCCTTTGCAAAGATGGCAGCTGCAGCTTCCCTACCCTAAATGAAGCCACAGCCGCCATCTTTGCAAAGGGCAGCCAGTTTCCCTTTTTATACGCCGTGGCTGCGTGGGCCTGATGGAGACCTCGGCAGCGGCAGCGACGATTATGGTAAGGAGGTATCAGCGGGGGTGGAGGGGGCTAAGGTAGGGAGAGGAAGGGGGTGGGATAGGCTGTGGGGGGAGGTGGCTGCCTATCGGCCTGACAATCAGCTGATCAGTGGCCAGTAGGCAGAATGTTTTTTTTTAAAAAAAAATTATTATGAAGGGACGAATAAAATGGGGAAATATTTGTCCCTTCGTATTTGTGGTGTCTCTGGAACCCACGAATATGAAGGGATGAATATTTAACAGATCCGCGATTTTCCACGAATATCGCGATTTATTTTTTTATTCGTCCCCATGTCTAGTTTGTACCTATAAAGGCCTGGAAAGAGTTGCCATAACTCAGAATCAACTTAACATCATATAATTATTATTATATACTAACTGGTTCAGAAATAGGAGTTTTATTATGAAGAGTGAATTGAGCATTTATGGACACAGAGAAAGTCAGGCATGGTATAGCATGTTTTCGTGTCTAAAAGCCTGTCTACATTTCTTTAAAAACCCACAATATGTAACGTTTTAATTTTAGCTGACTCAAGTCCCTTGGTTTTTGACTTGTTTCCTGTGTTTCTATTGAGTAATTGAAATGCTCTCTTTTAAAACTGGCTTTAACATTCATGTGAGTTTCAGTTGGTTAAGAAAATAGTGTGCTAATATAAACGGCCCTCTGGTGGCCATTTATTTTAAATCACTTCCTAAGAAAAGAATTCAACTCAGAGAAAAATAAATATGCACTTTGAAATTCATCATGTGTGAACGTGAAACTCATCACCGTTTTTAACACAGGTCAAATCCTAGGGTTTTTTGCTGTGTGACCAAGCCCTGGGGCAAGAGAGAGGTTGACACTCCCACCATCCCATGTCAAAAGATTGACTTAGGTTAAGGTTCAGCACCATATTCAAAGGGAACAGGCTAGATTAAAAGGGGGAAGACAGCTGTGCGGAACAAAGGTTTCTGCCCTCCAAAAGGGAGGAATGGCAAGGAGATTGAGGAAGAATAGGTGCTATTGCTGCCCCTTATAGCGTCTGTCACCAAACACAGTTGCTCACTCTGCCTAATGAAAGGACTGGCGCTTGAGGTGATAAACTTCTGCTTTTCAGCCATGATTTTTGCACATAGGACAGGTTCAGCCACAGAGATCAGCACTTGTATTTAGGAAATGTCCAGAGTGACCTCTACAGGGAACTGTGCTGAATTCTGTCCTTGCATGGCTTAATTTCAGTATTGCCCAGTGATTTCAGTGAGAGGTATTACAGATCTGTGGTTTTGGACCTCAACTCCCAGAAGTTCCTGACAGAAGTGACATTGCTTGAGTGTCTACTACAGAAACAGTCCATTTCTAAATGCAAATGGATGTATACTTCTGAAGCTGATAGGAACTGATAAAGAAAAGGTTCTTGAAGCTGTATTAAATGCAGTACAGCTCTTCTACAAGGCTTATGTTCTTAAACAAAAATAATTCGACTGATGGTAAAAATTTCCAAAGAAATTATCATGACATATGCTTCTGTCTTGGTCCTTGATGTGGGAGATGCTCACCCTCGCTCATCTTATCCCAGCTTGAGAAGCCAACTAGAGTGGCAGTCAAATCTTATGTCAACACAGCTGGTGGTACAGATAGCATCTTCTGTGTCACCTGAGGACATCAGTCCATCTTAGGACATGCAAGGCAGGTTGTCTGGAACAGGTTCTTTAAGCCTCAAGCCTCAGTATCACCTAGCAACTGTTTCTGTGGTGATCACCTCACTTTCCTCAATGTTAGGGCTGGCCTGAATTGGACCATACAGTGCCTCAATAATGTGAGGAAACAAGTCCAAGAAGCTCATGACTCAGGGGTTCATAGGATTTATGTCCAAAGTAGTAGATTCTGGGGGACATTGTTTCCCCAAAAATGGTTTGCTTATGTACACATTTTTTCCTTTCTTGTTTCCTCAGATATGATGAAAGCACACAAACTCTGGAGAGGAAACCAAAAAATATCAAAGATGGCTTCCCAGGTATTGAGGGGAAAGTTGATGCTGCCTTTCAGCATAATGGTAAGTAGTGTATCTCAGAAGGAGACATTGGTGGAGCTGAGGGGTTAGAATCAGGATTTTTTTTTTCCTGGTAAGATTCTTCTTACAGTCTAGGTCAGTGGTTCCCATCCTTGGGTCCTCAGATGTTCTGAGACTACATCTCCTGGAAATCCTGGCCAGCACATCTAGTGGTGAAGCCCTCTGGGAGTTTTAATCCAAGAACATCTGGGGACTCAAGGTTGGGAACCACTGGTCTAGATCTAACTATCTTTTGTTTAGTTCTTTCACTTAATTTATTCATAAAATGGGAGTGAAACTCCTTCCAAGTATGTAGAAAAGTTTGTAGAAAAGGGGTTAAATCAAGTATCTTTCATACATGGTAGTAAAGTTGCTTCCATAACTGAGACTGTTGAATAAACTGTAGCACTTGGGAAGACGTGGAAATGAAAGTTCAGATGATCTCTTAGTAGGCCTCCTCTTTCATCCTGAGCCCCGTTCAGGTCTAATGCCTGAATAAGAAAAACCCAATACACGTATGAAGTACAGTGATGCCTCGCAAGATGAAAATAATTCGTTCCGCGAGTCGTGTCGTATTGCGAAAATTTCGTCTTGCGAAGCGCACGGTTTCCCATAGGAATGCATTGAAATTTAAGGGGGGGAAAGGGCAAAAAAATTCGTCTTGCGAAGCACGGCCATAGAAAAATCGTCTTGCGAGTCACCAAAAAAAATCGCAAAACGCTTTCGTCTTGCGAGTTTTTTGTTGTGCGAGGCATTCGTCTTGCGAGGCATCACTGTACAAGGCTATATGAACCAGCAGCCGCCCCAACATCTCTCCACCTACCTCTACTCTTCCAGCCTTCCTGAAAATTTGAGAGGTGACTTCTGGGTATGTTCAGCTGGCACTTGCAAAGATGTTGGTGGCAGGACATACATACATACATGAACCTCTCTGCCTCCTACATGAGTTGTTATTTCCTGTTTTAAGTATTATGCCTGAACAGGGCTATTCTGTATCTATATTCAGAATTCCCCTTCCTTCCTGTAATTCCAATAGACATCATATACCAAAGGATTCAGGGCATTAAAGAGTTCAGGATATTAAAGCCATATGCTTTTGCTACACCATGGATTATCCATCAACTTTGCCACCCAGTACTGTAGCATACTTTCAAGGGACCTGTAATAGTATAAAGGGCATTTTTGCCCTCCTACTTTTTCTCCTCTCCTTCTGTTCCATCCTCTATTTCTCCTTTGCTACTCAAATAGCATGGAAGTAATGCACCCTATTTCGCTATTCTCAGCCAACACCCAGGCTGCCATACTTTGCACTAGTTAAAGTTTCTGAATGTTTTGAATTTAGGTGCATGTTGCCCTTTTGATATTTTTTTTCAATCTGCTGCAATATGTATATTAAAGTTATTTGTCTTTGTCTTGCTTTGTTTTCCTTCTAGGATTGTTGTACTTTTTCAGGGGAACAAATCAATATGAATTTGACCCTAATACCAGGCAGGTTACTCGGGTCAGAAGGGCCAACAACTGGTTTTCGTGCTGAGAAGATTTGAAAAACACCATCAAAAAACACATCTGAATGTCTAACTCCAGCACTTCTCTTGTATAAGTGGTTCCCTGTTAGGTAGTGATGTCTAATCCTGCTTATATTTTTGTATATCATGCATGCACATGGCAAGCTAAGACTAAGGCTACAATTATGTAAAGCAAAGTGTGCTGCTTATATACCACCCCCACAGTGCTTTAAAGCTCTCTCTGGGCAGTTTACAATTTAATTATGCAGGCTACACATTGCCTCCCTCTCCAGCAAGCTGGGTACTCAATTTACTGAGCACAAAAGCATGGAAAGCTGAATCAACCTAGAGCCAGCTACCTGAGCCTGGAATTGAATTCAGGTCATGAGCAGAGTCTTCACTGCAGTACTGCAGTTTAACCACTGCGGCACAAGGCTCTTTACAATATAATCACTACTGTGGCAGTAAAAAAACCCTGGCACTCAGCAGTATTTACTTAGCAGCAGGCTCATAATGGTTGGCATTTGTATACAAATACTTACTCTGTCAGTCCCAAAAATAATAAGACATGATGCAAAATGCTCCCTACAAAACTCTCCATGGCAAGCTTTCAAGATTAACAAAGGAGTGAACAAAGCCAGCAGTAATGTGCAGCTCAACATTTTTTATAATTCAGTCAGAACACCTTTTTCAAAAAGAATCGAGCCAACACGAAAACATCCTACAAACCATTTCAAGCCCAGTGTTTGCCTCAGTGATTGGTTACTTTCAGTAGACTTTAACAACAAGCATTATTTTTAGGATTTAAGCATAACCTATCAATCTGGAAACTTTGGGCATAAAACTGTTATTGTATCCTTATCTTTACTCCATAAGGCGGAAACTCTTAATTTATTCTATATTTTGCAATCTGTCAGCTACATCATTGGATTTAGTGGAGAAGCTTAATTTTATGTACATAGATGTCTTTTGTTTTATATGTGACACTTTATGAATAAAGTTATTTCATTTCAACATGTCATTAGCTTTTGCTGTGTTTTGTTTTGTTTTGTTTTGCCTGTGACTGCTGGCATCTTAGAGCATTTTGAATGAAAAATTCACAGGAAATTTCCACACCATTTTGTGTGGGTTTTTTTTTGGGGGGGGGGGGTTGTTACATGCTGTCATATCACCTTCAGCTTTTTGTGACACTGTGAATATATGATCTCCAAAATGCTGTATCTTTAACAGCCATACTCAACTCTTGCAAACTGAAGACTGGCTTCCTTTATGGATTCAATCCACCTCATATTTGGTCTTCATCCTTTCTTGCTGCCTTCATCTTTTTCTCACATCATAGTCTTTTCCACCGAGTCCTATCTTCTCATCATATGTGCAAAGTATGACAGCCTCAGTTTTTGCCTCTAGAGAGAGTGATTTGATCTAGGACCACTTGTTTACTCATCTTTTTCTGATTTCGGACTGATAAGTGAACTAAGGCATAAAAATCTTTTACAGTTTCAGTGTCTTCATTGTCCACATGAAGTTCATTTGCAGTCATGATTTTTGTCTGCTTGATGTTCAACTACACTCCTGCTTTTCCACTTTCTTCTTTTAGCTTCATCAGGAGCTACTTCAGCCCACTGCCGTCTGCCACTAATAGGGTCTCATCTGCATAACTTATATTGCTGATGCTTCTTCCACCAGTTTTCACTCTGTCTTCATCCGAATCTAATCCAGCTTTCCATGTGGCTTGTTCTTCATACATATTGAACAGATAGGGAAGTGGGATACACCACTGGATAAATTGAAAGGATTGTGTTTGCCCTGGAAAACAAGACTGGACAGGATCTCACTTTCCAAATACGCTAAGAAGGCAATGTCTTGTTCTTAAGAGCTTACGTTACAGGATGGTAGATGTAGGCTGAACATGAGCAGAAAAATGCATGACAGCAAGAACATTACAGGAAAAGAATCAATTACCAGCTGTCTGTCATGAATGATCTAGCTTTGACCTTCCTGCATAGACAAGTGGGGTGGAATGGAAAAATGTGGCCCCAACCCTTCCCTGCCTCCTATTTTTGCAATGTAAAAAAGAAGAATTGAAACTCCAGAAAGCCTCTCAGGGTGATGATTCACCTTTTAATTCAGTCACAGGACCTTTAGGCAGGGTATCCCCAAGGATGTTGGGGCAGACAAATTCCTCCCAGCCTTGCCTAATGGGCCCACCCCACACTAGAGACATCAGATCCTTCAATTGTAGGATTCTACAATCATTCATTAAAATGTACACACTTATACCAATGTAATCCTGCTGAGCAAAGAAAACTCCCTAGGTAATATCTCAAAGGCCCCTTTACACAGAGGAGGGGGAGATGACCATATGTTAAGTATGTAATATATTAATTCCTTATGCTTATGTTCCATCTTTTTGCAAATTAACATGGCACACACAAGATTCCCAGGCAGTCGTGTGACTTCCAACCATGTTTTGAGACCAGTATCTGCTTTTCATTACAAGGCTGCTGATCGCTTTAGAGGTGTGTGTGTGTGTGTGTGTGTGTGACATGCCATTAAGCCAGAACCAGCTTATAGCAACTCAAATAGAGCTCTCATGGTATGTGATACATTTAAGGAGGGGTTTACCAGTTCTCCTCCTCCCACCATAAGTTTTCATGGCTGAACAAGGATTTGAACTCAGGTTTCTTGAGTCCTAGCCTATCACTCCATCCACTACAGCACTCTGGGTATAATTTTAGTTATTAGCATTTATTATACTATGTATGGAAGTGAGAGCTGGACCATAAAGAAAGCTGACCGCCGAAGAATTGATGCTTTTGAATTGTGGTGCTGGAGGAGACTCTTGAGAGTCCCCTGGACTGCAAGGAGAACAAACCTATCCATTTTGAAGGAAATCAACCCTGAGTGCTCACTGGAAGGACAGATCCTGAAGCTGAGGCTCCAATACGTTGGCCATCTCATGAGAAGAGAAGACTCCCTGGAAAAGACCCTGATGCTGGGAAAGTGTGAAGGCAAGAGGAGAAGGGGACGACAGAGGACGAGATGGTTGGACAGTGTCATCGAAGCGACCAACATGAATTTGACCCAACTCCGGGAGGCAGTGGAAGACAGGAGGGCCTGGCGTGCTCTGGTCCATGGGGTCACGAAGAGTCGGACACGACTAAACGACTAAACAACAACAACAACACATACTATGTTAACATAGCAGGATGTTTATTCGCACTATGCATCCAAGTCAGCCAAAGCCTGAATTACTCACCAAACCGGCACAGTTCGAACCAATTTACACAAGGCTCAGAGTGAACCAGAACAGACAGATTGGTCCCAGGGCAAGCAACTGACCTTCTCAATCAGTTCAGAACCAAAACACAATTTGGATTGAAAGGGACACAATGTGTGATAGCCTTTTTAAAAAAACTTAAACTTTGATGGTGCCTCATATAAATTGCTCCGAAGCTGGCTGACAGAAATTTATCAGGTGTACTCTCCTCTTTAGGTCTATCATGACTCAAAATTTCATGTCCATCACTGCAAAAACCAAACTGAACCAAAAGTAAGAACCAGAACCCAAGTCATGACGGCCGCTCTGGTTTTCCAGTGCAAGTCAATGAGAGGCGTTACAGATTGAATTTGGATCCACAGCACAAGTAGAATCAAATGGGACACAATTAATTCTGGAGGCAATTGGGGTTCATTTTGAATCTCCAGATTGGACTCCAAACTAAATTGGGGGACCATTTTGGGGGACCACAGGCCCAATTTCTACAGGTGCTTTAGAGTGATCATTGCAAATCAATCAATCAATCAATCAATCAATCCATCCTCTGCCAGGAGCTTGCAACATATAAAACAAAAAAGGGTTATGTAGGTGAGCAAATCAGAAACTGTGTTATTCATGCAGAGGGGTGAAGACAAAATCTTATACACTCATGAGTACTGTTATAACAACTTAATGAATGCTTTATTAATGGAGTAGCAGGATTGTCTTTATATGCTTAACTGTCATTTGCTGGAAATGGTTTTAAAAAGCAGAGTTGTTTGCAGATGTTGTGAACCCTGTTGACCCCTGTCGGGTCGATAGGGTTCCCTTTTTCCATTCTCTGTTCCATAATTAAGGACAAGGGAGTTTGCAACAAAACAGGGTTTATTAAACGAGACAGTGATTCATTAACCAGCTCCCTTCACTGTTGGGTTGCATAGTTCTGAGTTCTAGACCGTGAGAACAGACCATGTGGCATAACTCCATAACATACTTCCTATTATTCCCTGTGTCAAAAAGAAAAGACTTCCCAACTTTGTAAGCCAATGTTTTCAAACCCAGCCTGGGTGAAATGCTAGAACACAGATGCACTGTCCAGATGCATAGTTTTCAGACATCAGTTACAAGTAATGATAGATTGACCCCTTCCACACTACAGATCACACAGTACAGAGTTCCTTCTCTCTACCACACAACGTGCAATAACAGTGGGCGGACGGAGCCTCAAATGCATTCTGCAAAATCTGGGACTTTCAGTTCCTCAGTAGTGTTTGTACTGACTATTAAATGCTCATATCAGTATCAGCTTTGTTAACTTTTTATTCTCAAACTCTGGGAAAATGAGTACTGAAAAATGGCGAAAGCTGCTTTGTTTCATATTAATGAAACACTCAGATTCGTATCTCTCTTTTTAAAATAGTGAGCAAAAGGATGACTTTGTTTAATGTCGCACAAATATACCTCTAGCAGCTTAGTGGTAGCTTAAATAAGCATCCCAAATGCTAAGACAGGAAATGACTACCAGTAAATAGGCAGGTTATTTCAGCCCATTAGCATTTTGAAAATCCACAGACATTTTAGTATTTTTTAGTCTTGTGTGCTTTTTCCAGTCCAGCTGAAAACATTTCATTTAACACTACAGCTGAGGCAATATTTTTCAGATGTTTTCCTCACAATATTTCCATTTTTTTTTTCCATTTTCATACCCTGTCCCAGTTCCCCAGAAAAAAGACCAAATTTTCTCTCCCACACTTTGGAAAGCAGCTGTGGTCCTCCATGCCAACAATACAATGGAATAACTGGGAGTTCTGGACATTGGGTGGAATGCAAAATGGTGACCAATCTTCTATTGTATATCCTACCAAAAACACATGGCAGTGGCAGGAAAAAACACAAACAGAGAAACAGATGGAGGGAAAGAAGAGAGCTGTAAGGGAGAAAAGAAACAGCATGGGGTTACCCCATGTGGTGTAGTGGATAGAGTGATGGATTAGACTCAAGAGATTCAGAAGACCTGAGTCTGAATCCACACTTGGCCATGGAAACTCACAGGGGAGGGAGGTAAAATTGGGTGACCTTGGGCCCTTTCGAGGAGAAAGGTGGGGTAAAATTATTTTAATAAATTAAATAAATAAATAAAATCTCTCCTTAAGTATGTCACTTACCTTGAAAGTCCTATTAGGGTCGCTATAAGTTGGTTCCAACCTGATGGCACATGAGAAGGTAATATGCCACCACCACTATCAATGGTGATCCTTCCCCTTGGATTCTTTTGTGTGTGAGAATGTATGTGTGTTTTTTGTGTATTTTAATAAAACGATCTTTCGTTTTCTTTGCACACAAGTAACGCAACAAATTTCAAGAGGCCCTTTCATGAGAACTGCAGATTTGGACCTTGTAGTTCAAATGGCCACCAGTTGCTTTGCGTTAAAAACTCCAGACTGTGAACACTTGATTCAGCTTCAGTTTAGAACCACATACCCTTTCTCTGAAGACAAGGGTGGGTGACACCTTCATTAGCCCAGTAAAAAAAATCACACACACTCAAGCTCGCTTTTGACTTTGCATGAGTCTTCATCAGGATAATGAAAGATTGAACTGTAGTAAAAAAAAAAAAATTCACATCATCTGTTTGTTCAGGAAACAGGTTCTTAGCCTCTATACCCTGACACTCCTTGCCTTGTAAACAATCCAACTGCTTTTAGATAAGAGTGCCATTATATCTTGGGGCAAGTCAATGGCAGCAAGTCACTGAAATGTTGTACTGGAAGGTTAGTTGCGGTTTTATTACAGAAGATTAATTATGTTGATTCAAAGCACTATTTCAATGAACAATGTGCTATCTTAGTGTGATATCTTTAGCTCGTGGGCAATGCTGTCTCGATGTAAAGGTGTGGCCTAAATTCCCCTAATACTCAGAAAAGACAACAATGTCTCAAATTGTAAGACGTCGTTCTTCTAAAGCTTTTCTGTGAAAAAGGTCTTTGGCATTTATTCATTTCAAACTGTGTGAATCACTTCTTTGTACAATGGCACCCGAGGTTTTATGTAACAACCCATTTAACAATCACACAGATAATAATTCCCTAGCGATAAAATATGAAACTATCACAAGTTTCCCTGATTTATCACCCAATAGTGTTATGCAAAGTAAATAGATTTCCATCAGCAATATGTAATTTATCTGACATTTGTGGCATCAAATAAAATGTTCAGAGACCATCATCATCATTTAGAGCTGCAGAGCTGGAAGGGACCCTATGGATCATGTCCAGCCCCATCTCAAGGAGGCACAGTGGGGAACTGAACTCCCACCCTATGGCTCCAGAGCCAGATACCTAAACCACTGAACTATTCAACAGTCCTGGATATAAATAGGTACATAGTAGATATATAGGTTTTCAATAGAAAACCAAAAGTATTCATAGTATTTTGAGATGTTCTGAAAGAAATTTCTGAAAGAAATGCCTTGCTATTTCAGCAAGTTCTCAAAGCTTAAACCACATCTTAATGCTAGGGAGGGGGACTGTGACCAGGTGACCTGTGTGCCTGCAGGAGTCCTATCTATAAAGATCACTCATTTTCCACCTTATAGTTGCTTATCATTGTAGCTAACTTGGACTGGGCAGCCCTTCAAACAGAGAATGCCTTCAAAAGACGTTTTGTTTCATGGAAGCACTTCAAGGATTGTTCTCCCTAAAGGAGGATAGATGTTCTCCATGGTGGCAATGTGGGAAAGGAGGAAATCCATGGACACAGACTGTCCCTGGAAATATTTATTTATTTATAGCACACAGTATATAAAAGGATACCGTACAAAGTTAAGACAACATTGAATCAAGCAGATACCTAGCAAATCAAAGGGAAGAAACGTAACTGGGAGTAAGAAGGCTGTAGAGATGGTCATGCAGATAAAATTATATACCAATCAATGTGTGTGTTCAGGTTACCATGAGGGCTGGGATGACTCAATGGAGGTTGGTGACTCCAGTAAATCTGTTCTGGGTTTTAATCTGAACTTTAAGATTGCTGTTCAAGGTACTGATGTATACATTAGAGATGGTTACGAATCTCGGTTCAAATGTTCATGCCTGTTCATTGTTTGGCATTCCCTTCCCCAACCCCCAGCCAGTTCCCCCATTCACCAGCTAGAGTCGCTACTCATCTCCTCCTCTTCATGCAATCATCCAGTCGCAGCAGGAGTGTGTGCTTCCCTCCTCTGCCTCCTCCAGCAACTGCCCACTGCGGGAATCCCTGCCCCACCTCTTCATCTGAGTGGGCAGCTGCCGGAGGAGGTGGAGGAGGGAAGCACACGCTCCTGCTGTGACTGGATGATCACGGAAGAGAAGACCAGCAGGACACACCGGCTGGTAAGTGGGGGAGCCGGTTGGGGAAGGGAACACACGGCATCTGTGGTGGCATGCCAAGAAACCAACATGAAGCTCTGAACCGAGATTCATGCCCATTTCTATTATATATCCATACCTTAACAAAACATAAGACTCTTTTGTTAGTTTTGCTGCAACCAGACTAATGTAGCTGCATATGAGGCTTACGGCACAATGCTATACAAAATGGCTGTTCAAAGTATACTTCATTTGAGTTCAGTGGGGCTCAAAATATGTTACAGCCAGTTTTCTTTTCTTCCAGGCTGAAAATAGACATGAACCTGTAATTAGAGCTGAAAGCATGTTGATGTTGCAGAGGATCGCTTGAAGCAGTCCTCACGCTTTAGACTTCAAAAGAAACTTTTGCTTAAATCAGGAGGACCTGTCACCAAACAAAGCAAACATAATCTGCCTCATGCCAGAAGTGAAGGGTGCTCAGGCAATGACCCTCAGAGGCTCATAATTTTCTTCTTGCAAGCAAGGGCCATCTCTAACATCTGTTTGAAGCCTGAGGCTACAAATCTCTAGAAAAGGAATCACAATCCCATTGGCTACCCACAGTTCTCTTAGGTAGTTTCAGACTCTACATGCCTCCCCCGCAACTATCTGCCACTTCTGAATTAGCCACGGTAATAGGGAGAAAAGTATGATGCCTTTTTAAACCAAGGTGGGTTGAGAGCAAACACTTCAATCACAGTTGCATTGATGGAGGCTTCGAAAAGTCTCTTGATTTAACTCAAAAACACAATAGACCTATTTAGCTGTTAGGTAGGGCAACTCAAACACAAATTGTTGTTGTTGTTATGTGTTGTAAAGTCACCTCCAACTCATGGTGACCCTATGAATGACCAATCTCCAAAATGTCCTACCCTTATCTGTTCTACTCTATTCAGCTCTTGTAGACCCAAGCTTGTGGCTTCCTGTAGGAAGTCAGTCAGTCTCGTATTTGGTCTTCTTCTTCTCCTGCTGCCTTCCACCGTTCCCAGCATTATTGTCTTTTTCAGAGAAACCTGCCTTCTCATGATGCCCAAAGTAGGACAGCCTCAGTTTAAACATTTTTGTCTCCAGAGATAGTTCAGGCTTGATTTGATCTAGGACTGACTTGTTTGTCTTTCAGGCAGTCCCTGTTATACACAAAGCATTCTCCTAGCATGACATTTTGAACAAATCAATTTTTTCCTGTCAGCTTTCTTCACTGTCCAGCTTTCACACCCGTATATAGTGATCAGGAATACAAGAGTGTGGATGATCTTGGTCTTGGCCTGCTGTGGCACATCCTTACGCTTGATTATCTTTTCTAATCCCTTCCTTGTTGCCCTTTCTAGTCTCAGTGTTCTTCTGATTTCTTAGCTGCCGTGTCCATTTGGATGGACGGTTGAACACAGGAGCTCTATTCAATTAGTCCTGCCCCTTGCGTTCAACACAGAAATGCAAGCATCTGAAAAAGGGAGAGGACGGTCTAGCCAGGTAGCCTTTCCATGTGAGCCACCATTGCTCCACCAGAAGTGAGGTTCTGGCTTATATGAAGAGCCTACCAGGCTACAGAGTTTCCCCCCTCAGACTGTCATGTTTCCATGTTCCCTGTCATGTTTTCTGAGGCAGGTAACCTGTCAGCCACATGTTTTCAACCTCTGTTTTAAAGAGAAAATGCCAAGTTTTTACTGGTGATGCTGCCGCCATAGGAACTGTGGTGGTATGGTGGCAAATTCAGCTGTGTAGTCCTGGCAGTGTGGGGTATAGCTCCGCAGAGAGTTCCTAAGGTGACCCATGTACCCCAATCTCCAAATTTTGTCAACCTTATGGAACCACATTCTCAAGATAGACATGTGTTTTACTTCATTTAATAGAAAATGTGGAAAGCCCATAGCATTTGGGGGCCTTCCTAGTCCACCGTTGTGCAGCAACCAGAAGAAGATGGTATGACTGTGTTTGAATAAATGTAGATTGTTGTACATGAAAAAAATAAAACATCCCCTGAAAATAAGCCCTAATGCGTTTTTTTGGAGCAAAAATTAATATAAGACCCTGTCTTATTTTTGGGGAAACACGGTAGGAAGTTCTAGGACTTGAGGTCCAAAGAGGTCATTTCTAAATCATGCTGTGAGCTGAGAGAGAGAACCTCTTCAAGCTATTGATACACCTTGTTCCCGAGAGGGAACTTGAACTCAGGTCTCCCCAGCTAAACTCCAACACACTCACTTTGGGTCACACTGGCTATATAAAAGTCAGCTTCCTCCAAAAGACAAATGAGAAGTGATTCATTGATTATTAACATGGGAAATGAGAGTTGTAGCCTGCCATTATCCTGGTTTATTCTATAACTTAATCCATGGCAGACTAATGTCTCTTCTGAGCAATGAAGAGAGGACATGATGTTTTGAAAACATTGTGTTGTGTTGAAAGATCTGATAACAACTTCTTAACATCTCATGTAGTATGCATGGCCTTAAATACCCTCCATTCTGGCATACATTGTCCAAATAAGAAGGTTTGCATTTTTCAAAAAAAAAAATCCCTTATGTTTCAGTGGCATTTTATGAATCAATAACAAAACATATATGTGTGTTTAGATAATCCTTCCATTAATCTGTGTCTCAAAGCTGAGAATGTTCTCCCACATTATATACAGTTCATTCTTTGTTACAAAAGGAGTTGTTTTTCTTGTCCATAAATTTTTTGTCTCCATATGTCATACATAGCTGGTTGGATAGCTTAGTGGTTTAGGTATCTGGCTGCGGAGCCAAAGGTTGGGAGTTTGATTCCCCACTGTGTCTCTCACAAGTAGAGCCAACCTGTGTGGCCTTGGGCAAGCTGCACAGTCCCAGGGTACCTCCAGAAGATAGGAATGGGAAACCACTTCCGTGTATTCTCTATCTAGAAAACCCTGGAAGGGGTTGCTATAAGTCAGAATTGACTTGACGGCACATGGGGAAAAAATGCCCTACAGGGATTATTTTTCTATAGAAGTATTCCTATGAAATTTGATTGCATCTATTGGGTTCTTTAAAAGCAACACTTCTTTAAACAGAAGGGGACAGCATGGGACATATCTTGGTGAACTGAAAATATGTTTTAAAATGTATTTTAGGACATTAGCACATCACTGTGATATACTCCAGACATCTGTAAAAGCTCAGTGTTTATGGCAACTTTGCTTGCAAAGAGACTAATACATTCAGGACAAGCTGAGACTAGATTTTAAATATAGGGTGAAATGAAGGATATGGAAGAAGTTGTGACTGACTATTATGCTCTGTGCTTTAAAAAAAAACACCAGCTATTGGGGGGGGGAACAACATTGAAATGCTTTTTTTAATGGTGAAGTTAGGTAATTTAGAATCTGGACCTAATAATCTTACAGACTTCTTTTCTGTAGATCCTAATGTCTGTACTACTTCACAATTCCCAAAATGTCCTATGACTCCAGTCAGTGTTCTGAACACTTGCAAACATACAACACAACTATGCTCGGGGCTTGAACTGAGCATGAAAGAAAAGCCATGCTGAATCATGGCAAAAGCCCAGCACTCGGTTCTCACCCAGATACTCGTGGGAACCTCCCAAGCAGGGTATATGCCCCCTGCCACAGATCTATGCATAGCCATTGTGACTAATAAATAGTAACAAGTTCCTCCATGAATTTGTTCTGTCGCCTTTTAAGGCAAAATCATCTACACTAGTAGCAGGCACCATGTTTTGTGGTGTGAGATCCTACCAATTCGTGATGTGCAGCATGAATAAGCACTTCCTCCAGTCTGTTGCAAGTCTCCTTGCAATGAGAAGGAGGAAGAAGAAATAAATTATTGTTGTTTAGTCGTTAAGTCGTGTCCGACTCTTCCTGACCCCATGGACCAGAGCACGCCAGGGGTAGCTTTGATGACACTGTCCAACCATCTCGTCCTCTGTCGTCCCCTTCTCCTCTTGCCTTCACACTTTCCCAACATCAGGGTCTTTTCCAGGGAGTCTTCTCTTCTCATGAGATAGCCAAAGTATTGAAGCCTCAGCTTCAGAATCTGTCCTTCCAGTGAGCACTCAGGGTTGATTTCCTTAATAAATTATTACAGGACGCTTAATATAAAGCCTCTTCTTTTTAGATTCTCTAGATTGTTCTGAGAGTGACCATTCTGTTGTTATTGCTTAATAATAACCAAACCCTTCTTCATTTTGAACTTCTGGATAATGACCATATAGACTAGCCTTCCCCAACCTCACACCCTCCAGATGCATTGGGAACCATTCTCATCTGCTCTGAGAAAGATACCCAATGGCGAAGAACCACAAGAGTTTGGAAAAGTCACACTGTGGGATTATAGTTCCCAGCGCCATCAAGACACCTCCCCGTGCTTACTAGGGACAATTGGGAATTATAATTTCCCACCCCCCAAAAAAAAGGAATTGGGAAAAACCATCTTTCCAAGTTCTGATAGTAATCTAGCAACACCTAGAAGTTCACAGGTTTCCACAGCCCTGGTAGAGAGGATGAAAATTTACATTTCTAGCTGTTAGAAATTTACATTTCTAGCTGTTAGAAGCTCTAACTTCTCAAGCTATAGAAGTGCTGGGTAACTTGTTTTCTGAACCCAGGATAGTGGAAAGTGCCATCTGGAGGAAATCTTTTCAAATGCTTGCTTGCTTGCTTGCTTGCTTGCTTGCTTGCTTGCTTGCTTGCTTGCTTGCTTGCTTGCTTGCTAACACTGCTGTTCTGGCACAAAGAAAAAGCAATGCAAATGCAGCAGAAGAAAGCATGAAGGAGCAATGTCCTTCCCCACACAACTGGGAAACACAGCAGCAAAAACACAACTGGAGAAAAACTTCACAGGTCAGGCCAACATCACAGGTTTTTCCTATCCTGCCAGCTCCACCTTCAGATGATCAGCCCCGTGCCTGATTTTGCAGCCAATGCAGGACTGAGCTTGCAAAGTGAGCCTACAGGCAGGGGGGAATTGCTTATTAATCACACTTACTTACACTGTTTCTCTCTCTCTCTCTCTCTGTTTTGACATACAGACCAAATGCTCCTAAGCAACCAGATTATTCATCTGAAATCATTTTGTCATCCAAATATGAATTATTAGAGCCATAGTCTTTCTCCTTTTTTCTTTCATTCATTTATGTCAGTTTCCATTTCGAGATTGTATCTCTTCTTTCTGGGAAACAAAGTGGATCCAGCTTAGACCTAAAAATGGTTCAGTGTGACCAAAGCAACAATAGGAGCCTTGTGGCACAGTGGTTAAATTGCAGTACTGCAGTTAAGACTGCTCATGAGTTGAGTTCAGTCCCAAGGAGATCAAAGTTACTCAGCCTTCGATCCTTCTGAGGTTGGTAAAATTAGAACCCAGCTTGCTGGGTGTGTATGTGTGTGTGGAATGTGTAGCCTGCATAATTAAATTGTAAACTGCCCAGAGAGTGCTTTAAGAACTACAGTATGATGTATAAGCAGAACGCACTTTTAAAACAATAATACATTTAATTTGGAAGGGGAGGAAATATGGCTTATTGCTCTTTGCAGTCCGAGAGTCCCCCTTTCTCAACCGAGCCTTTCAGCATCCATTTAAACCCATACTCCCAATTTTTAAAATTTCCACTTCAATACCCCCTCGTCCCTTCTTGGGGGGGGGCATGGAAGAAAATGTTGCCATATTTGAGGAAACAGTGTTGAAAAATAAACCTTCCCTAGATTGCAAACAGGCCAGACAGACTGAAAACCATAGTAAAACTGCCTCTAGCACCCTGTGGAGTGAATTTTCTGAGTGAAAAAACAAATGTAGAGGGAAGCATTAAGGACATACATCTTTAAGTTAATTCTGACTTATGACAACCTTTTCCTCTGTTTTCTAGGTAGAGAATACTCAGAAGTTCTTTACCATTCCCTTCTTCTGGGAGGAAGGGGGCATCTTTGAACTGTGCAGCTTGCCCAAAGCATACAGGTTGGCTCTACTCACAGGAGGCTGTGATAGCTCAGTGGTTTAGGTATCTGGTTGCAGAGCCAGAGGTTGGATGTTCAATTCCCCACTGCACCTCCTGTGAATAGATTCAACCTGTGTGGCCCTGGGCAAGCTTTATTATCACAAAAATCCTGTGAAACAGCTCACGCAAGAAGAGAGAGTGAGTGGCCCAAAATCAGCCAGTGAGTTTTCTGACCCAATAGGGATTTGAACCCAGGTCTCCTGAGTTGTAGTCATACAGTAACCACTACACTGCACTGGCTAGTTATGTAAGATTAATGAATATCATTTTTCACATCTGGCCTAAAATCCAAATGCGAAAACGCATTTATTAGTCCCAGCCAGAACAGATGCACTGAACTACTGGATACCCAACCTAGCATCCTTCAGATGCATTAAGTATCTGGCTGTGGAGCGAGAGGCTGGGAGTTCAAATCCCCACTGTGCCTCCTTGACAGGGTTGGACTCGATATTCCATAGGGTCCCTTCCAGCTGTGCAGTTCTAAGATAATTACTAAGATTATTACTAATTATTCTATTATTTTTTAACCAATGAACACACTGACTCAACAAATCGACTTTTACTGGGATTAAGGCTGAGATGTAGAAAAATGAAATTGGAGTAGATCTAATAAGCAGAGAAAAGTATTTGCATAAATGTGTATCAGCTCATCTCAGCCACTAGCCCTGCTATGAGAGTTGTAATTCCCAAAAATAACTCTTCCAGGCTTCAACAGCATATTCCACATCACCAACACTGGGCTTCTTTGTATTTTCAGCTTTCCCCCATGAGATCCTCTAGGAGGGAAGTATTGTTAAGCAAATTTCTACAGTGTGTTCTGACATTATGCAAAACATCTTCCTCTCTTATGTTTCTAAGCCATTGTGAAAATGGCTGTTCTGTGGCTATTACTCAATGATGAATCCATCTCTGATTGCTAATCAGAAGATGTCATAGCCTATGAGTCAGAACAGAGGGAAGCAGTAAACTACTATATAAACAGAGGATAACCAAAACACAAGTAGATCAGTATTCAAGAAATCAGCACCGTGTGGGGAAAGAAGACACTGTTGTGATTGGAAAAATGAGGAGAGTCTCAGTTCTCCTACTTGGGTTTACATTGTCTGCTTTTGCCGCTCCAGTTGACCAAGGAAACAAAGATGAAGATGTGAATTTAGTTAAGGTAAGTATTTGCTCTGAACTGCTGAATCTCTGATTGACCAAAAATGCACTTTCTTTTTCCTGTCCCAAATTCTCCTTGTCATCCTACAACTAAAACAAAAAGATGTGTTGGTGGTGCTTTCTGGCATCTAATTTAGCTATTGACTATACAACCAGAGTATCTGGTTGCAGAGCCAGATACTCTATACAACCAGATTGTATACAGAGCCAGATTGACTATACAACCAGAGTTGTATAGTCAATTACAACTCTCTTTATAGGGACGTGGTGGTGCTGCGGGTTAAACCGCAGAAGCCTCTGTGCTGCAAGGTCAGAAGACCAGCAGTCGTAAGATCGAATCCACGCAACAGAGTGAGCTCCCGTCGCTTGTCCCAGCTCCTGCCAACCTAGCAGTTCGAATGCATGCAAATGCAAGTAGATCAATAGGTACCACCTCGGTGGGAAGGTAACGGAGTTCCATGTCTAGTCGCGCTGGCCATGTGACCACAGAAACTGTCTAAGGACAAACGCTGGCTCTATGGCTTGGAAACGGGGATGAGCACCGCGCTCTAGAGTCGGACACGACGGGACTAAATGTCAAGGGAACCTTTACCTTTACCTATACAACCAGAGATTGGGGGTTCAGATCCCCACTCTGTATCCCAGAAGAACCAGCCTGTGTGGCCTTGGGCAAGCTGCACAGTCCCTGGATGCTCCCAAAAGAAGGGAGTAGCAAACCACTTCTGAGTACTGCCTGCCTAGAAAACTCTGAAAAGGGTTGCCAATGCCATACGTCAGAATTGACTTGATGGCACACAACTATTCCTTAAAAGTGTGTAGGTATGTTATTGATCCATCAACAGCATTCTTGTGTGGCTTTTCCATGAAAAATAGAGGAGAAGATGCATTTTAGAAAAGCATTTAAGCAGGACCTGCCCAGCAGGCAGCAGGGCAGGTCCTACTTAAATGGCTTTGTAAAATGACAACAATCTTTATGTTTCAGCCTATCTAATTTTATTATCTCCAGGATGCAACCTCATTCCCACTCCACAAAGCATTTGGAGGTTTCACCCATCATGCCAAATTGTCATTGGAAGTTTTAAGGGGTCTGTTGCACACGAGAATACTCAGAAATGGTGAATTGAGGAATGTAGCCTTGAGAGCTTTAGAAGTGGATAGTTAGAATTAAGAGTTTAAACAAGTCTTTTGATGTACGTTCTTGCTACCTCTTACAGAATTCCTTAATGCCACGCTAAATCCAGGCAACCCCCTTTTGGACTTTATGGAATGGCAACTAGCAACCTAGCTGTGACTTGCAGCAAAAAAAAAAATGTAGTGCATGTGAGAAAAGAGGAGGTTTGCCCCATATACAACTACAGAGCCTGGAAAAGTTACTTTTTTAAAGTATATTTCCCAGAATCAACCACCACCGCCCATAGTTGGATGGCCAATGACCATCTTAAGGATTCTGAAAGATATAGTCCAAAATAAGTGAATGACTTTACCCACTCTTCTGCACATATGGAACTTAAAGCCTACCCCTAATCTTCCCCAAACTTCTTCTTCTTCCTTCTCTGAAGCAGTACAATGGACCTTACATAGCCCTGTCATCCAGATAGGTGCTAGAATACATTGTGTACTATAGGACATGTTGGTGCTGTGAAAAGCATGCTGGACTCTATTAATAAAGTTGTTATGTAGAGCCAAAGCAGTCCGTAACTAAGACACAATGTGGTGCGGTGGATAATGTGTCAGACTGGGACTCAGGAGACCTGGATTCAAATCCCTGGTCGATTATGGAAACTTGCTGGGGAGCGGCAATGGTAAAACACTCTTGGAACATCTTGCCCTATCAAGGTCACTAGAATCCAAAAGCAGCTTGAAAACACAGGACAAGAGTAGTCTCTCAATGGAAGCTGAAATCTTTCAGCACTCCAGAGATGTGATTTCAGGCAGACCTTTGCAACTGAATAACAATACTTCTAACTGGAGCCTCTGCTTACTTCTCAATAACCAATGACCGAACCAAGCAACTTATCTGCAAAGAGGTGTGGAAACCTTCTCTTGTGACCATCAGATCTTTTCAGCACTTCAGGAATTCCGTCTCCTATTGTGGACTTTCTGTTAACATACGGTACTCTGTGTCCCATAGGCAAATCCAGATTTTGTTCAGATTTTAAGCCTGCCATATTACGCCTGTTTAGTGTATTAAGTGCCCTGGGTTTTTAGCTTTATTTAAAAATTAGGTCTCTAGTACTTGAAAGTACACAGCTGCAGCAGGAAATGGTCTGCTTAACTGTACAGTATGACAAAGCCTGCTCTTGGCCTCAATAAGAGCTTAGAAAAGCTACTTTTTGGAGTACAGCTACCCAAATTCTAGGCAATACACTAGGGGGTTCACTGGGAAGTATAGTTCAAAAAAGTAACCTTTTGAGCCTCTGAATAATGTATCACTGCAATTATTATCATTGTCCTGTAAAGGAAGTAAAGGAAGTAGTAATATCTTAGCCCATTGCCCCTCTAGGCAACTATTGGTCAATAAAAGGGAGGGGGAGTGGCATTTTGGAGTTTTCTTGTCAATTATAGCAGTTGTTTGGCTCTCCTGATTTGCCATAATTCAAAAGAAAAATACTGCATTTCTAGGGACAGCAACTAGTTGGTTACAAAAATTACAAAAATAGTGCAAACATTTATTTCATTCTTGAAATCCATTGTTTTAACAACAAGAACAAAAATCTGTTTTCTCCCCTGTCAGAACTATTTAAGTCAGTTCTACAACTATGAAAATGCAGGAACGCTCAATATTAATGAGACTGTTGCTACAACTGAAAGGCTCAAGGAAATGCAGAGGTTTTTTGGGCTGGAAGTGACTGGAAAAGCAGATCTTGAAACACTGGCAGTGATGAAGAAGGCCAGATGTGGTGTGCCTGATATAGGAAATTTTGTCCTCACTTATGGGAATCCAAAATGGGAGACAACTGCTCTCACATACAGGTAAGTGTTATCTATCTATCTATCTATCTATCTATCTATCTATCTATCTATCTATCTATCTATCTATCTATCTATCTATCTATCTATCTATCTATCTATCATCTATCACCACCAAGGTGGTGCAGGGCAAAGTCTCAGCTAGAGCAGGGGTCCCCAACCCCCGGTCCGCGGACCGGTGTCAGTCCGTGGCCTGGGTCAAACTGGGCTGCAGAGACAGATGTCCCACCCCCCCACACACACACACACTCCCCCTGCACAGCCCCTTTGCGCATGCATGCAAGTGTGTGCACGTTCACAAGTGCCCCCCTGCCCTTTGCGAGTGTGCATGAGTGTCCCCGAGCAGCCCCCTGCCCTTCGAGCCTGCGCGTCCGCTCCTTCGTGCATGCATGTGAGTGCGGGGGGTGCCCCACCTTCCCCAACCAGTCCGTGGAGTTAAAAAGGTTGGGGACCAGTGAGCTGGAGGAACTTGGTATGGACAAAGTAATGCCAAAATAACATATTTAATACAATATTTATTTAATTATTTTAAAATATTTGACTAATTTACTATTTTTAGCTTTTAATATTGTGCTTTTAATTATGTAAGCCACCTTGCTTCCTTTGTTAGGAGAAAGGTGGGGTAAAAACATTTTGAATGAATGAATGAATGAATGAATGAATGAATGGCAAGATTTGAAATATGGATGAAAATGAAAGATGTTTCATGTGCTCATCACTTCCCTAGTCTCAGAATACGGCAGGCTTCTGACTTTTCAAACAGCAACATAAGTCAAATACACCTACATGCAATAACCTATCGGAAAGTGTGCAAATATGCACATGTACACAGAAGTGTGTTGTGTTTTTTGGTGTTTTTTGTTTGCTTGCTTGTTTTTTTGAGATTAGTGCACACAATTCACAAAATTGGGTAATAAACCTCCTGAATTGTACAACTGCAAACTGTGGGAATGGACAATATGTGTCCTTGTCTCCTTCCCTGCTCAAAGAAATGGACCAAGTTCGGGATAAGAGACCAATGAGCAACCCAGGTTACCACTTGGCTTTGCTGCAGGGCCAAGCTAGTTGGATGTGTGCTTTGTACTGCGGTTTCAGAGTGACAATGGAACCACTTTTTTAAAAAAATCAGAACTGCGGCAGTGGAGGAAACAGACATGTCCAGTTTATTTATTTATTTATTTATTTATTTATTTATTTATTTATTTATTTATTTATTTATTTATTTATTTATTTATTTATTTATTATACTTATACCCCACCCATCTAGTCATAGACTACTCTGGGTGGCTGACAGAAAGTAAATAAAACAATTTAAAAGTAACAGTGATTTACAACAACAATAAACAATCATTCAAGATGGAAAAGAAAGAGAAAAAATAAATCAAGTATAAATCTCAAATAAATCAGTTGAGACATTCAAATGACAAGCTCTTTACAGAAATCTTATTACCTACTTTTAAATCCTACCCTAGCCAGCTGTGGTCCTGATAATTATCAGACTTTCATAACATCTGGCATTTACATTGTTCAAACAACAGCAGCAGCAACAGAACAACCACTGTCATTTGTATATGTTCACTGCAAAGATGTGTTTCACATCAAACCTATCTGGGGTTTTTTTTTGGCAGAAAATGAGTCTTAAATATGCCTCTGCACAAGTGCAACCCTTTGTTTCTGCTCAAATAGTCTATTGAGATGTTGACCCTTTATCCAAAATCAGTCTCGGATCAGTTAACGTTATTAGAAGCAGACCTTCCTTAAGAAGAAAAGCCTATTTATTCTAGCATGATTTTGTCTTCAACCTAATTTAACAGATTAGCCTGTTTTTGTCTGACAATTGGTCAGACAAAATTGGGAGGAGGCATGGCTTCCTTTGCATGTCTGATGTCTCAGGCATATAGCACTGGAAACCTTGCATTCCTGAAGAGATCACATGGGAGGAGGAAATATGTGCTTGCCTTAATGCGCAGTCTTTATTGCATGTTCTAGATACGTTCAAGTCAAATGTCATTTAAAAGAACAAAACACATTAGCCTTTCAGCTACCTTCCGAGCAACTCCGCAATCAAAATGTAAACTAAGCTGACAACCAACCATGCAATAAAGCAAACTAATTTGTAATCAACAGAGGATCGAAAGAGTTTATAGAATCATGATCAGATGACTTCTGTCACTTTTGAAGTTGGCTCTTCTTAAAACACTTCACAATATCCTATTCAGCTGTAAAGGAACTGCTTTGTTTGTGTTTCATTTTAAAGGATTGTGAATTACACACCAGACATGCATCCATCTGATGTGGACAGAGCAATCCAGAAAGCCCTTGACGTATGGAGCAACGTGTCTCCCCTTACTTTCAGAAGGCTCTATGATGGCATAGCAGATATAATGATCTCTTTTCATTCAGGAGGTAACTAGATACACAGCACGAGAACAAAACCATCCTTGGTCATTGTTTTCAAAAGCAAGATGTCTAAAACATGATCAACCACATTTCTTTCCCTACCTTCAGAACATGGAGATAACTCTCCTTTTGATGGGCATGATGGGATCTTGGCACATGCCTTTCAGCCAGGGAGGAACATTGGTGGAGATGCTCACTTTGATGAGGATGAACAATGGACCAAACAGGGCTCCAGAGGTACACTCTTACCACTCTTAAGGACTGTAGAAAGTTTTGCAAAACAGATATATTGTAGCAACAATGGAAGTCTACATAAGCAACTGTTTTCTGTCAAAGGCTAGGTCCCCAGGTATCACCAAATGAGATGGTAGGACAATACCATGAAACAGGCTGGCAAAACAGTGTAACTTCAGTCTTGATCAGTGTGGGATACAATTCTGAACACTCTGTGGAACATCCTGGATGTCCCATCTACAAAAAGGAAATCTTGTAACCCAGTTCTTCCCCCTTCTGTCTGAACTCCTTGAAGTAACTAATATATATTCCCTCTTTTTTTCTTGCAGTAAGAGTTAGGGCCAAACCAAGCAGGAGGGCCAGGAGACATATGCATTAGTATATCTAGGATTTTTATAATAAACAACCATGGATGGGAAGACAGAGTTTGCAAAATTTACTTTTGGGACTAGCCCAGCCAACATAGCCAGTGTAGTCCTTAAAAGAAATTTTTCCTAATGCTGGGAAGTGATCATCAGGATTGGAGACATAGGTAAAAGGTTACTTCTTCCCCACAATTGGAGTTGCAATGAGAATCTTTCCACTAAAATTATCCAGGAAGGAAGGTTCCATTGGAGAGGCCAACCCCCAATAACACCATAATAGCAGCTGGGGGGGGGGGGGGGCATGATACTTATCAGGACCAGGATGGAGGGAAACAATTAACCCCTGCCTTACAATTTCTGCTCCCAGTCTGAACCAGGTATAATTCTCCTGCACCCAATTTGAGCAACAGCACTATTTCAGATTCAGTTTGGTTTTGAGCTGTGATTAATGTTTACTAGCTTGCCGCTCCAAACATGCAGATTTTTTGTTCTACCTCTAAGTACTGTAGTATGTTCATGTATTAAAGCAACCCAAGAATCCCAACACTCTTCTCATTGTTTCTCTGAATGGAAACATGATTGTTTTGCCTATTTTTTCAGGCCGCAACCTGTTTCTTGTTGCTGCTCATGAGTTTGGACATTCCTTGGGTTTGTCTCACTCCACGGATCCTGGAGCGTTGATGTATCCCACCTACTCTTACACGGAACCTAGTTTATTTCGGCTTCCTCAGGATGACATTGATGGCATTCAAACCGTTTATGGTGAGGCTAAGAAAAATGAAACATTAGCAAGAATTGGGTAGATTTGTTGTTAACAAAAGTGTCTTTAGTGGAACCCTACAATGCATAAATAGATGTTTAACAAACAAACAAACTTGGGCATTGGAAAAGTTACTGTATTGAACTGCAGTTCACAGAAACCTCCAGCCACTGTGGCTGATAGCTATGCTGCAAGAAGGTCTGCAAGCTGTAGTCCAAAAAAGTAACTTTTCCAAGCGGTTTTAAAATGGCATACAACCTACAGGTATTTTAGACAGCTCCCATTCATGTCAGTTATGTTTTACACAGGGGAATTCCTTGATCCGTGGTGTCCACAAGAAAAATCCACTGCCTGTGTTGTTGCATGAAAAATAATCTTGCCAGAAAAGAATTAAATGGCTTCACAAGTATTTGCCTTGTGTGAGGGTCTCCCCTACCCATAGCTTTCTCTCCTGAACAATTAAACAATGGCCTCCCCCATTTAGCATTGTTTTAAAGGTCTATTTAATGCACAGTTTGATAGAATTCTTCTTTAATTTAGGACAATTGGATAGTCCGGTACAACCAACTGGACCAACCACACCAAAAGCTTGTGACCCCAGGACCACTTTTGATGCTATTGCCACTTTCCGTGGAGAAATGATGTTCTTTAAGGGCAGGTAAGCTACTTTTATATATATATATATAAATCATTACAATATCAGTTGTGTGTTTTCAATTTATTTCCTTGTTTTCTTTTAATAAGCATGATAAAAAAAATGAAAACAGCCACTACAGCTTGGATAATGTCACTTCTAGACTGAATCCAGACAGTGATATTAAAAATAGGCCTTTTTAAAATGTATCTCCCAGATTCTCCACTTGCTGTGGCCGCTGATATTCCCAAGCTCTGCTTGAATCTCAAGTTGCTTTAACCAACTAGCATGCCCCCAGGATTCCCAGGAAAGGCATACGTCTGAATATGGAAAATCAGCAATGCATAGATTTTGGCATGTTGATATGAATGGGAAGTCTTGCAGTCAATAGGTGGAATTTAGAGACGGGCGCGAACCGCCGGTTCAGCAGTTCATGCCAGTTCGTTTATTGCCCAAACAGTTATTTGACGCTTCAAAGTCCAGCCTCCTCCAGCGAGCACCCACTCAGAGGCAGCACCCAGCGGAGGCTGCTGCCTCCAAGTGGACACCCACCAGAGGAGGTGCAGCTTTGAAGCTACAAACATCTATCTGGGAGATAAATGAACAAGCACAAACAGCCAAACCACCCATCTCTAGTGAGAAAATGTTTGGATAAATTAGATAAATTTAAAGATGGCAAACACTGAATAAAATGCATGCAGGATAATATAGCTGGCTGGATAATTCAGTGGTTTAGGTATCTGACTGCAGAGCAAGAGACAGAGAGTTCAATTCTCCTGTGAAGTAGAGCCAGCTTGTGTAGCCTTGGGCAAGCTACACAGTCCCAGGATGCCCCCAGAAGAAGGGAATGGTAGACCACTTCTGAGTAATCTCTACCTGAAAAGGATTGCCATTAGTCAGAATTGACTCGCTGGCAAATGATGATGGTGCAGGCTAAACACTCAGCACCCCCTACACTACCTTTCTTGGCTTTTTAAAACAGTGGTTGAATGACCACTTCCGTGTGATCATAAAGTGTCAGTTTTTAAACACAGGATGGATGGCCATCTAGCAGTGGTTTGAACTCAGTAACCCAACTCACTTCATAGTTCTTTACGCTTTATAGTCCACCTCTTGGTTGAATTCAGACTAGTTTTTGCTGTAATTCACATGATGAAGATACTACTGAGTACTTTGAAGCATTTATGTGTCGCAGAGTATTAAGCCTTTTTTTGTCTTAGGACAATCTAGACATGTGGCCACCTTCAAGAGCTTTTCTGGAAAATTTCTCAGATTCACTCAGAACAATACTTGGGTCTTTGTGGGTAACTTGTACTTTGAATGTAGAGAAATGTATTTGTGGGATGTGGTTGGTGGGAGCATCTCCAGAAAGAAAAGTGTAGGAAAGAAATTGATCCTGTGATTCTTCCTATCTGTTTTAATCTAGTACTGGAAATAGCTAGAAAAGATGGGGATTGTAGCACAATACATCCAGTGAACACTGACTAGCCGCAGCTCTTCCATGATCTGAGTCAGACTGTTTCTGAAAAAAAATCAGTAAAGGGCTTTGTGGTCCCCAAAACAATACAATGTAGGAGCCAGTGATACCTTTATTAGACCAAAAAATAAAATAAAAATCAAGCAAACAACAGACAGCTAGCTTTCGATGATAATTCATCTTCCTCAGGCTGAGCACCAAGTTGTGCATCTGAATTCATCTCAAGAAAGCAACCTGGCCCCAACAATGGCCATGAAACTTTGGGACTCTAATAAAAGTATATAATTTTCTGAACTACCTACAAGAACATGGTGTACAGCCTGAAGAGGATGAATTACCATTGAAAGCTAGCTGTCTGTTGTTTGCTTGATTTTTTTTAGTGGTCTAATAAAGGTATCACCCGCTCCTGCATTTAAATTTTGGAAGTTTTTCCATATCCTATCTGGAGATCTCAGGGACTGAATCACTAACTTTTAGGATACAAGACAGATGCTTTACAACGGAGGCTACAGATATTTCCTGAGTAGCTGATTTACTCCCTTTTCCTAATGTGAAGTAATGTGCTTTTCTGTGAAAGCTTCCCTACCTTCTAATGTGATATTTACATTTTAAAAAATCAGGCACTTCTGGCGTAGACACCCTCAGCTGGTAGATGTGGAACTCTTTTTCATTTCCCTCTTCTGGCCAAATCTACCATCTAGCATTGATGCCGGCTATGAAAATTATCAAAAAGACACTGTCGTTCTCTTTAAAGGTGAGCAATGAACCCCGCTTGTTCCCTTTTAAAATTGCTGGGAATTTTTTTCCTTGCAAAACAATAAGCTCCAAGCACAGTTATACAGATCTCATCCTCTGAAGGTGCTACATCTTCAGGCAGGCTTTTAAAAGTCCTGAGTCCCTGAATGCTGGTTTTTAGCGGAATAAGTTTGTTTTTAATATTTTTAATCATTCAGTATATTTTAATTATCATTATAGTTTAATTGTTTTAAATATATAATTTATTGTGCTTTTACTTTTGTTTTTTAACACTGAGAGCTGCCTTGAGTCCCCTCCTTGGGGGAGGGAAAGAAAGGAAGGAAGGAAGGAAGGAAGGAAGGAAGGAAGGAAGGAAGGAAGGAAGGAAGGAAGGAAGGAAGGAAGGAAGGAAGGAAGGAAGGAATTATCTGCTTGTCTGGCTTCCAAGATCAATGCATTTGCCTCTAAAATCCTCTGAATGTGTTATTTCATGCATGTAAACACAATTGTTTTTTACTTTGTCTGTAGGAAAAAAATATTGGGTTCTAGATGGATACGATGTCCTGTCTGGCTACCCTAGGAGCATTTACGAGCTGGGCTTTCCCAAAAATGTGAAGAAAATTGATGCTGCATTTAGTGATCAACAAACAGGGAAAACATATTTATTTTCTGGTTTCAAGTACTGGAGGTATAGCTGGAAATTCTGCAACCTCAGTGTGTCTTCTTTGCTAAGCATCAACATTATACCCAGGAGAAAGTAGCTAAATTTTCTGTTATAGGCATATATTAGAGATTTTCTTAAAATATTGTGGCTTTTCCCACATAATTCCAACTCATAGCTTCAGCTTGATTTAAACATCTTTTATTTATTTATTTATTTATTTATTTATTTATTTATTTATTTATTTATTGGATTTCTATCCCGCCCATCTAGACCAAAGGTCTACTCTTACCAAAAGCTCTTCAAAAAATCATCAATTCACTGTTTTAGTTCCTAGGGCTACAGAAGTTATCAGCTACCTTAACAAATTAATCACTTTTTAAAAAAAAACTTTGCTCTCCCATTTCTTAAAAGTAATTAAGATATTTATTTATTTAAAATATTTTACCCCACCTTTCTCCTAGTTATTGTTTTTAAAAGAATCAGTCAAATATTACAAGCTGCTAGATAGTGGCACAAAACACACCTTCTTTTTATGCACTTTTTTGTCACCTCAACAGCCACAACAGGATACAAGGCATGGCACAAGACAGCATTTGAAACCTGTAGCAGTTTTCAGAGATGTAACCATGTTTACCTGTTTCAGCATGTATTACACAAACAAAACTGAACTAATAAGATAAAAATATTGTGCCACCTATAAAACTAACACATTTATTTGAATAAGAAATTAAATCTCTTATCCTTAAAGAAAACACAACCCTTTTTTTGTTTCTGTTTTGTTTTTATTACTTGAAACATATGATACTCTTCCTCCATCATTTAATGGATGGAGCTATAAAAGTAATTTTAAAGTTACACTTGCCTCACAAAAGGAAAAAAATGTCCCTTGTTAAATTACAATCATAAAATTATACTTGTAATACAACTCAGTTATACTTTTGATACTGGGAAAAGGAATTAATGGCATGTAACTAGTATGTCTAATTCATTATTTCTGAACTCTGGATATAATTTTAAATATGCTGTTGAATTAATGTGGAATTCCATTTGTTTTAGCTATTTCAACCAATCAAGATGAGGATAGGGATGAGAATGGAAATATGACTAACTTTAATTCTCCTTCCATCTCAAAAAAAAAAGCTGATTTACAGCAACAGATTACTTTTTAAAAATTGTCATATAATATTGCATTCACACAACATTATGTTATCTTTGTTCAGATATGATGAAATCAGACAATCCATGGAACAAGGCTATCCCAGAAAGATACTCAAAGATTTTAAAGGAGTTGGCCGTGACTTAGATGCTGTTTTACAGCAGGATGGTAAGTAAAGAAACTGGTTTTTTCTAGTTTAATTAGAGAAACAACATTTGTCTAGCTTTCAGAGTAGCTTGGAAATTGTTCCTATAAATTGTGCACATTATTAGAATATTTAACTTGTTAGAGCAGTACAACAATGGAACACTCATCAGGAGGTGATGAGTGCTCCAACATGGAATGCATTCAAGCCTAAATTGGACAACCATCTATTAGATCTGCTTTGATTTAGATACAGTGGTGCCTCGACTTACGACCATAATCCGTTCCAGAAGATGGATGTAACTCGAAATGGTCGTAAGTCGAAGCACCATTTCCCATTGAAATGCATTGGAACGCGATTAATCCGTTCCGGCAAAAAAGAAAAAAAACACAGCAAGCCCTGTCGGAAGGCGCTGGGGCTTTAAAAAACCAAAACCAAAAATAAAGCACACAGCAAGCCCTGTCGGAAGGCGCTGGGGCTTTTTTAAAAAAACAAAAAAAAACAAAAATAAAGCACACAGCAAGCCCCGTCGGAAGGCGCTGGGGCTTAAAAAAAATAAACAAATAAAGCACACAGCAAGCCCCGTCGGAAGGCGCTGGGGCTTTAAAATAAATAAATAAATAAAGCACACAGCAAGCCCCGTCGGAAGGCGCTGGGGCTGAAAAAATAAACACACCAAACACGCCAAAAAACATCACAGCACAGAAGCATAACCCCCCCAGCCCAAACCCACCCTGCAAAACCCTGTAAATGTACTTACTCAGAACCAGAAAGCAGCACCAGGCAGTCCGAAGCCTCCTCCGACACACATACTCTAACTGTTGGGGCGAAAAAGCTACAAAGAAGCTCTTCGCCGACCAATGGTTAGCCCTCTAATTTGAATTCCCCGCCTTTTTTCCCTGCCTCTTTTGATCGCAACTCGAAGCTCTGGCTGCAATGTGAAGCAAAATTTTGCAGCTGGAGCTGGTCGCAACTGAAAATGGTTGTATGTCGGGACGGTCGTAAGTCGAGGCACCACTGTACTTCCATTGACTAGGGAGTTAGACTGGATGGCCTAAAAGGCCCCTTCCAACTCCATTATTCTATTATTCTGTTTCTAGACAGAGAAGCTGTGAATAATGCTAAGAGAAAGGGACATAATCTGGAAGCACTATTTTCCACAGGCTTTTCACACTGCACATAATGGCCTGGTTCAGATTAATGTTAACCCATATCTTGATTTGGAAGAAAGAGACGTTTCTTCATCCTTTTTGCTAATTCTTATTTCTCTTCTCTTCTTTCAGGATATATCTATTTCTTCAAGGGAACACAAGTGTTCAAGTATGACCCCAACAGTAAACGTGTGGTGTCTGTTCAACAGAGCAACAGCTGGCTGAATTGTTAAAACGTTTAATCGGCTGCGACCTGCTTATGAGTTTGTACTACATTTTTGCCTAATCCTATTGCACAGCCTGCAATACATCATTCACCCAAGTTTGGGTGAAAATTCATAGATGACACATGGTGCTGTTTTCTAATCTAGACATGTAGCTAAATAACTCGAACATGCTCCAACCTGCTGGTATAATCCCTTGGGCTGAAACAGCTATGACTCTGCCTCTTCCATAAAGTACATTTTACAGGTGACAAAGTTGTGTGTTTCTTCTGTTAATATTTTATGTGCCATGAACAGGATTGTATGGCTGTGTATTGGGTTAATTAATAAGGAATAACTGCTGTGCTAGATTCATCAGCCACTCGGTCCAAAATAGAATGGACTGATCTGAAATCATTTAACTTGGTTCACATTTGTCATCATTGTTTGATTACAACCACACTGGAGAACTCAAAGTTGATGGTATAGTTGGTAAATCTTGAAGTAAGGTGGTTTTCATGAGAATCATGGATAGCCATGCGTCCATGAAAAGTCCAAAAATTCAGGCACCTGTATTGATATATATTGAGCCACCAGTTCTCACAGTGCTTGAATTCCTACTTTAGCTTGGTCTTTTCCCGAAAGAGAATCTACGACCCTCCTGGCAAATGTGAAGTACAAGTGGAGGAGACAGAATTCCTGCACGAGATTGATAAATAGTCATGAATACCTTCTTACTTTAAAGAAGTTCAAATCTCCAGACCAGATGAGCTTCATCCAAAAATATGGAAATAACTGGCTAAAGAACTCTCAGGACCACTGTCTACTATTTTCTTGAACTTATGGAGGATAAGTGAAGTGCTAGATGATAGGAGAGAGGGTAATGTTTTCCCTATCTTCAAAACGGGCAAAAAGGAGGAATTTGGGAACTACAGACTAGTCAGCCTGACATAAATCCTAGGAAAAATTCAGGAACGGAGCGGATTATAAAGCTGTTTCTCTGCAAACACCTTGAAAACACAACAGATAACTAGAAGCCAACACAGATTTGTCAAGAACAAATCCTTCCAGATTTATCTTATCTTGTTTGTTGATCTCTGGTGGATGGTGGGAATGCTGTGGAATAATATACCTTGACTTCAGCAAGGCTTTTGAAGCAAGTGCCCCATAATATTCTAAGCTAACTAAGTTTGGGCTGGTTAGAACAACAGCATCTAACTCAGAATGTCCTGGGAGATGTCAAGATTGCAAGTGTTGCACGGGTATAACAATTTCAACACTATTGCCCATGCAACATTCGCGGTCTTAACATCCTCGCTCATTCCAGCTGATCCCAAAGGACATAAAAGCACTGATTTGTGCATATTCTATTTACGTGGGTGAAGGATATAACTACAGCCTAACAAGAGACTGCTTATCAATAGCTCCTTCTCAAACTAGAAGGATGCAAAAAGTGGAGTAATACAAGGCTCAGTCCTGGGCCTGATGCTCTTCAACATTTTTATTAATTACTTGGATGAGGGAGTGCAGGGAGACTTATCAAATTTGGCAACAACACAAAATTGGGTGGAATAGCTAATACCTTAGAAGACAGAAACAAAATTCAAAAAGATCTTGAGAGGCTTGAGCACTGGGCTGAAAAGAGCAGAATGAAATTTAACAACACTAAGTGCAAAGTTCTACACCTAGGAAAAATAAACAAAATGCACAGTTACAAGGTGAGGGATACTTGGCTCAGTAATACTACATGGAAAATGGATATTGGAATTGTAGATCACAAGCTGAATATGCGCCTACAGCGCGATGTGGCTGCAAAAAAGGGCAATGCTATTTTAGGCTGCATTAACAGTTTAGTTTCCAAATCTTGTGAAGTACTAGTTCCTCTCTATTCAACACTGATTAGGCCTCATCTTAGGGACATGGTGGCGCTGCGGGTTAAACTGCAGAAGCCTCTGTGCTGCAAGGTCAGAAGACCAGCAGTCGTAAGATCGAATCCACGCGACGGAGTGAGCTCCCGTTGCTTGGCCCAGCTCCTGCCAACCTAGCAGTTCGAAAGCATGTAAAAATGCGAGTAGATAAAGAGGTACCAACTCGGTGGGAAGGTAACGGCGTTCCGTGTCTAGTCGCACTGGCCACGTGACCACGGAAACTGTCTTCAGACAAACGCTGGCTCTATGGCTTGGAAACGGGGATGAGCACCATGCCCTAGAGTCGGACACGACTGGACTAAATGTCAAGGGGAACCTTTACCTTTACCTTAGGCCTCATCTTGAGTACTGTGTCCAGTTTTGGATACCACACTTTAAGAAGGATACCGACAAACCAAAAAAATTTCAGAGGAGGCCAACAAAGAGAATTAGGGGACTGGAAACGAAGCCCTACAAGGAAGTACTGAAATATCTGGGCATGTTTAGCCTTGAGAAAAGAAGACTGAGGGGAGATATGATAGCACTCTTCAAATACTTGAAAGGTTGAAAAACAGGGGAGGGACAGGATCTGTTCTCAATCATCCCAGAGTGCAGGACACATAATAAGGGCGTCAAGTTACAGGAAATCAGATATCAGTAGAATATCAGAAAAACTTCCTAACTGTTAGAACAGAACAGCCATGGAACCAATTACCCAGAGAGGTGGTGAGTGCTCCAGCACTGGAGGCATTCAAAAGAAAGCTAGACAACCCCATCTGTCAGATCTGCTTTGATTTGGTTTCCTGCCTTGAGCAGGAGGTTGGACTCAATGGCCTTATAAGCCCCTTTCAGCTCCATTATTCTATGGTTTGATTAGCACAGCAGTCTCTGTCTTTCTATTCTTTGAATGTACTGAAAGAAACTGAAAGAGCTGGTCTCTTATGTATTACATGAAAGGACTGGTAAATGGAAGTCATGAAAAGGAATGTGGCATCCCATCCTCAAAAGAACCCAAAATGAATCAAGCTGGAAATCAGACATGAAGTATCTTTTACAGCTGTGTAGTGCAAGCAGGGACGTGGTGGCGCTGCAGGTTAAACCGCAGAAGCCTCTGTGCTGCAAGGTCAGAAGACCAGCAGTCGTAAGATCGAATCCACGCGACGGAGTGAGCTCCCGTCGCTTGTCCCAGCTCCTGCCAACCTAGCAGTTCGAAAGCATGTAAAAATGCGAGTAGATTAATAGGTACCACCTCGGTGGGAAGGTAACGGTGTTCCGTGTCTAGTCGCGCTGGCCACGTGACCACGGAAACTGTCTTCGGACAAACGCTGGCTCTACGGCTTGGAGACGGGGATGAGCACCGTGCCCTAGAGTCGGACACGACTGGACTAAATGTCAAGGGGAACCTTTACCTTTACCTAGTGCAAGCAGTTGGGGAAGTTAAAGTACTTCAGCTCCCAGAATTCCTCTAGCCAGCCTGGCTACTGGTTATGCTGGGTAGAGGATTCTGGAAGGTGTAGTCTCCCAAAGAAACTTTTCCATACTCTCTGTTTTGTCTGTCATTACTACAACAATACACTGCAGATAGCAGCAAGCAACGGGATGGTCCGGTGTCCTTGTTTACAAAGTATAGTCCTCCATTTGAGGGACTGTCAAAGTTCAGTTCTCTGTTCAAAAGGCCCTGAAATCTAAAGGCAGCTTAAAAGACAAAGAACCGAGATGATGGGGTGCAATGCCCTTGAAGCTGCCCGAAGTAATGGAAGATCGGGACCAGATGACCAAGCAAGCTTGCAGGTTATGTAGTCATAGTTTTTTCCCATTGTAGCAAGAGATTGTTATAATGATGATTTCTAAACTTGTGTTTAATCAATGCCACATGTTGTCCCCTTTTCTAGTGAGGTGATGCATTTCATCTTTTTTGGCAATGTGTAAGTGGTCCCCATTTCAGGGAGTAGAGGATTCCCATCCTGGCAGAAGAATCTCCACTGGACACTGGATTCTTCCACAGCTTGCCACCCCACCATGTTGTTGTTGTCATCATCACCATCATCTTTGAACTGCTGAGATAGAAGGGCCCTAAGGATTATTAAGTCCAGCCCCTGTCAAGGAGGCACAGTGGGCCATCAAACTCCTAAGCCACTGAGCTATCCAGCAGTCCTGAGTGAAAGCAAGGGGGTAACAGGGGAAAGTAAGCAGCAGCTAAATTGAGTATGTAAAATGTTCCAGTCTAACATTTAGAGGAAGACTTGCAGTAGAAGTCTCCCTGTGGTTGCCGGTTCTCCTCTGACTTTGCTATCCACCCACCCACCTCCACTGCCATTAATGCCTTTGATGGCCTTGCTTATGATTTTGGAAACTGAACTTGAGGATGGGGAAGATTTTAAAAGAACTGGAAGCAGAGAAAGAAGAATTGCAGAACAGATTTATGAGAAAAGGGGTTTGGTAACGTGAACTGTGGTTTTCCTCTGACTAGTGGTAGGAAGGCAGTGATGAAACATAAAATACTGTTTTTCAACCACATCTTATTTGCAAGCAGGAATTGTGACATTACTTCACGTCAGGGCAGATTCCTTCTTAGTTTCCATCCCTGTAGGCCAAAAATACAAATATGCACACCTTTCGGTGAGAATATACCTCATCTTGAGGCCATTTTCAATATCTGAATGGCTATTTAAATGACATTGAAGAGGATGCTAACTCGGATATTGTGGGAGCCATGGCTCTCACTCCAGATTTTAGTCCAAATTTTAAAGAGCTATCTCAGCAGTTGAAATTTCTTGGAGGTTAATAGCTCCTATAGAATTCAAACTAAAACCCAGAATGAAATTAATGGTTGCCATGACATGGGAGTCACCAGTCTCCATTGGTATAATAGGGATATCATAACATACTAATATAATACTTAATATGTTTTTCCAAACTACATATGCTTCTCCTGAAATCCTGATATACTCCCTGGAGGTCACTGGCTTAGATATACTGGCACTGAGAATTACTGGCTAAGATTCAGAAGTAATATTTAAAAAACACTGATATTATACTTTGCATTCCTTTTCATGTACTGATCCATTCTTTCTTAAAGTTTTGTATAATGTTTTCTTGAGTGTTTTCTGAGACAACAGAAGTGAGTAAGAAAACCCTGCATATATACTCATGACTACAACTACTTTTATAACATACAAGGCATTCATATGATTGTATCTACTTCTGTATATGCACTGTCAGTACCATATATGTTCTGCTGCTGTTACTGAAATAGTTTGATGGCCTATGATTTTAAGCAATAAAGCTTCATTTGTTCATTCATTCATACTTACAGGTAGACAGAGGCAGACATGATAGGCAAATGATGACAGGCAAAGATGGGGATATGGAGGGGTGGACGGACAGAGAAGGCAACATTGGATTTAAAACTTCTACAATCCTTTATCTATCCAGGCCAACCACCAAGCAGCTGTAAGAAAGCATACACTTTGATTTGTTAAAAGCACCTTTCCCCTATGAATTTTTCTTTTCAGTCTTGTGGCCAGATCCGTGAGCTGTTATGTCCCACTTTCAATATGTGATGTAACAGAGGTTTCACATTCCATAGTATGATGCCTTTATTCACTAAAGCTGTCCTCAGAATCTACAGACAACGTCCAAAGTCTCTTGGATGGGATCCAGGTGTCATCTACGCAAATCTCCTGATAATGCAGGGAATTCCAACGCTCCCCTCCATTGGCTCAGGAATGCTTAAGAAGTGCTGGCCCATATAGTTATGGAAGTGCCTCCTTCTGCGGTGCACAAGACAGAAATGATAAGCCCTGACAAATCAGCATTAGCTTCAGGACTATAAGCCAGACACCATGCCTAGAACCGTTGACAGCCATCAAGCAAACTCAGTTAACAGGACCATTCACAACAGAGGCCTTCCTCTGAAGGTGTACTCCCTGGGGTAGTTTCTAATATCTACAATTGATTTTTAAAAACAGGAACTCATAATCATACCTGCCATTTGTTTTTAAGCAAAAATACCTTTGATCTACATTTGCAAGACAGAACTCAGAACTTTTTGCACAGACCCAATGCCACACTGTATTATTATTATTATTATTATTATTATTATTATTATTATTGGTGAGAGGTGCACTCAAGTGGGGCCTTTGTACTGAAGAAATGGAAGGGACCCTATGGATCGTCAGGTCCAGCCCCCATCAAGGAGGCAAAAGGGGAATCGAACTCGCAACTTCTGCCTCCACAGTCAGAGACCTAAACCACTGAACTATCCAAAAGTTCTCTCTCCTCTTATTTTAATGCAAGCATACTGAATCTGCATAACGCAAACCAAAATATGGTTATCTATTGATCTTCACATTTCTCCAAATTTTGCAATGAAGCTTTCCAATAAAGAAACACATGTGAAAGTGGGCCTATTAAATGGAAATGCACAAGGGGACAAGTCTACTGTGAGAGAAGCGCTCGATGGCTGAAGCAAGAACTTTTTGAAAATAAAAAGGAAAAAACAAGCATTGCCTCAAAGTGATGAAAGCCGGAGAAACAGGAACTTTAGAAAACAGGCTGCATTGCAGATGATGGAATTGATCTGTCTTCTTTCCTCACCTTTGGAGGGGTTTAGTACTTCCCAGGGCCGGAGCTGCTACCAGGCGAACTAGGCGACCGCCTAGAGCGCAGACCTGATAGGGTCGCAGAACTGACCTGAGAGGGTCGCAGAACTGACCTGAGAGAGGCACAGTTTTATACAGACTAGTTTCTTGAAAAAAATTCAACTGAAAATTTATATTTAAAATTTTTAAGATAAATACCACAACAGTGCTGTGGAATATAATTATTTATAAAGTCTTATAATTTTTTTCTATATACTGCAACCCAGGGGTCATTTCATAGAAAAAGGGCTGCTGGTGCTCTCATTAGCATAACTCATTCGCATATATCACCCCTGGCATCAATGGAAGTAAGCGAAAAACCACTGGGTAAGTAAAAATAAATAAATAAGCACTTTCAGAGTTGCCAGTACTGCGTACCGTTGAGTCCCCCCCCCCCCGAGGTGACCCCTGCGGCAACCCCTGTTTCTTACAAATGTCCCATTGACACCAGTCACTGTGATCTACTTCCTGGGGTTATAAGTCATCAAACAGGGCTAATGGACAGGCAGCCGTGGGGGAGAAAATTTTGGTGAAGATCCTGCAGCTTCCCTCTCTCACTTAGCTTTTGGTCTCTTTTAAGCTACAGGCCTCTATTGAGCTGAACATACTCACTTGGATGGTGTTCCAAATGACATTTGAGGAAAAGTGAGTTTCTATCTTCTTTTACTCAATTTTTACTTTTCAGTTACTTATGTTATCATTACATTGTATTTGGGAAATGGAACACTGGGGGAGCGTAAGGCGTAATAGCTTTGTTTGCCTGCTTGGTGAAGTGGTTGCATTTTGCTGGGTATAGGATGTGTCTATATATCTATGTAAGAGGGTTTAGTCATGTTCTACACCACTGTGTGGCCACTGTGTGACAGACAGTGTTGGACTAGATGGGTCATTGGCCTGATCCAACATGGCTTCTTTTATTTTCTTATGAGGACAGTTCCTACCATGGCGACCATTTCCCTTAAATTTAATTATGTGATTTTTAATAATAATTTGTTCTGAATGTGTTTTTAAGTTAGAGTTTTTAAACAGTCTTCTTTGGAGTCATGGCCATGGGCACTGTTCTGAATAGCCTGAAAATGTGCTTGTACTCACTTATAGAATATCATCCAGGCAGGATGCTACTCTGAAATCTGTACATTGCTCAGAAATTGAGTGCTCCACCCTAAACCCAGCTTTCTCCTGGTCTTGCTTGGCTTGGACTAAGTGGGTATTGCTAACTACAATTCTGGCTTATCCCTGAACCAATCTTAAACATATAAAATATTGTCTTCATCCTAGGGAGAGCTATGGCTGATAAAAAAATGACCATCTGGAACTCAGTTCCTCAAACAAAAGGCAAAAAGAGTCCTAGACATAAATCCACGTGCCTTTTTTGTGCCTTGCAATGCACTCTTTAAACTTGGTAGTCAATGATGCTGCTAAATGTTGTCTGGAAGCAACAAGCTTCTTCAGTTTGATTCAACAGATCTATAATTATTTCTCTGGACTTCCAGCTTGAACAAGACAGCAGCAGGAGGACGGAGCTCCGTCCCCTGGGCTGAATTCTGACCTGTTTGGGACCCCCCCCTAGGGGGTTAAAACCACCCCAAAGAGGTGGTGAAATGGGGGAGAAGCCTGTTGATCATGGGGGAATGGCAGTTACCCACGTTTGATCCGAGAAACTCCCCAATCAACCAGCAGGCGGAAACAAGCAGCTGAACTAGCTTGCTTGCAAGTTGTCGGCAGCTGGGAATGGAGAAGCGATAAATCAGCCTAATTAACTTCGAGTTACCACTGGGTGAGAAATATTTTTTAACTGTATTGATTTACTATCCCTGGACAAGACAATTCCTACGGCAGAAATAGCATCTTCTATCCCTTCACCACTGACTTAGCAGCGGTGAATCTGGAGAGAGGAGGAGATGCAGGGAGACACAAGGAAAATAAATTGGACATTAATTAGACATTTAATTATACTTAAAGGAAGTAAGTTTGGTATTACTTTGTTGTTATAAACTTAAGAATCTTTCTCCTGAAAACATTATTGGCAGCAACTCTGGAAAACTAAACTTGTTTATGCTACTTGTAACAGATATCTAAGGTGTTGGCAAAAAGCCTAGAACCAATGACCTTGAACACTTTATGGCTGTTTGGATTTTTTTTTTTTTTTTTGAGGGCAGAACTGAACTACAGATATATTAACCCTAGAAAGCCTAATCCATCCAAAGTGGAATTTCTAAACAGTATCCTGGGTTCTGAACTTGATGGGACCTTGAGCTTTTAGGCAGGGAAAACTCTCTACTTCTGAGACTAGATTCAAGCTTAACCCTAAAGATAATCAATCCATTAAAGTGAACCTATGGAAGCAAGTATAGATGGAACTGGACTGATTACTTTAAGCATGTGGACAACTTGCACTTGGAATACAATTTTTTGACATCTGGAACATAATGCCACAACAAGGGCAATTTTGGGATGAAACAAAATCTACCCTTCAAGCAATCTTAGAAATAGTGAGATCCCACAACGAAGAGGCGAAACTATTCAAGGAGCAGTTGAAGAAGAACTATAGTCAACAGGAGACAGGGAATAATGAACAAGGAAATGAGAGGGTGGTGGATGGTGTATGCCAATCAAAAGAGGGGCTGGAAGAAATTAGTGGGGAAAACCTAGGAGATTTAATTCTAACCCTGGAACCGAGGAGAGTTTTAAGGGAAGATAAGGGGAGAAAATCAGCAGAATTAATTAAAAATAGCCTGGAAGATCTATTGATTGATTGATTGATTGATTGATTGATTGATTGATTGATTGATTGATTGATTGATTGATTGGATTTTTACCCTGCCCCCCTAGACAAAGTCTACTCGGGGCGGCTTACAAATATTATAAAAACATCATTGTACAATAAATATCATAAAAAATCATTAAAACATCATAATTTTAAACAATTAAATTAAATCGATACCAAGATGGGAATAATTGAAAAGACAAAAATAGAAATCAGTTATTGACTGAAGGGAAGGCCTGCCTAAAGAGCCAGGTTTTTAAATGGCTTTTAAAAACACCCAGCGAGGGTGCCGGATGGATCTCTGTTGGGAGACTATTCCATAGCCGAGGGGCCACTGCCAAGAAGGCCCGGTTTCTTCTTCTTTCTTTCTGGGCCTCTCTCGGCGTTAGGCCCCACAGCCGTCCCTCCTGGCTATGCCGAGTGATTCGGGTAGATCTAGGTGGGAGAAGACGATCTGCCAAGTATCGAGGTCCCAAACCATTTAGGGCTTTATACGTCATCATTAACACTTTGAAGTCAATGCGGAAACGAATGGGCAGCCAATGCAAGGCAGCCAGAGTGGGAGAGATATGCTGATATTTTCTCACCCCACTAAGAAGTCTGGCTGCCACATTCTGCACCATTTGAAGTTTCCGCATCAATCTCAAAGGTAGCCCCACGTAGAGCGCATTACAGTGGTCTAATCTCGAGATTACGAGCGCATGGACAAGAGTAGTGAGGGCCCCACCATCAAGATAGGGTCACAGCTGGGCAATCCGCCATAGATGGAAATAGGCGGAGCAGGCCACGGACGCCACCTGGGTTTCCATGGTAAGCGCCGGGTCCAGATGTATCCCCAAGCTGCGAACCTCACTCTTTGCGGTGAGAGTCGTTCCCCCAAAAGAAAGGGAGCCACCCAAACCGCTAATGGAGGGACCACCCACCCTCAGGACCTCCGTCTTGTCCGGGTTCAGCCTCAACCCATTCATCTGCATCCATTGCAGTACAGCCTCCAGGCAGCGCTGAAGGGACAGAACGGCATCCACTGAAGTAGGTGACAAGGAGATGTAGAGCTGCGTGTCATCAGCGTACTGATGGCACGATGCCCCACACCCCCTGATGATCCCGCCCAGTGGCCTCATATAGATATTAAACAGCATTGATCTCTGCGGAACCCCACAATTGAGACTCCACGGGGTCGAGACACTCTCCCCAAGCTGTACTCTCGGGGGACGGTCCTCCAAGAAGGATCGGAGTCTATTGGAGATAGACCAAGTGCATAAAGATGTATTGGAGATAGATCAAGTGTATAAAATGTTTTCAGATGACACAAAGTATGGCAGAATGTTTAGAGAGATAGAAACAAGAATTGTGAAAAGACAAATAAGAGAAGGAGTTACTTAGAAAGATGAAAAAGAGAAAAATATTAAGGTGGCCCTCAACCTTGAAAAGCATGTATATCTAACTTCTGGAATTGTAAAGGGGCATATCTTATATATTTAAAAAGAGAATTAAACTGAAATAAGGGATCACTAATCAGGGTAAAGGCATAACACGGTGGTTTTTAAGGTAAATTGAAGCTAGATATAAGGATGGGGCAAAACAAATAGTACTTAATGAACATGCATTAGATATGATATTGATATAGACATGATAGAAAATGTGGAGATAGAAATGGCTAAATAATTATATTTAAAAAATCTGTATAAAATGCTTTAGATAACATCCATTATGTGTTAGGAACCTACTCATTATTGGTATAAAATACAAAGTTTGTCGGTTAAATCACCTCAAATTATATAGATTTGGAACCGGAATTACTTTTATTAGGTATGTTATTAGAGGATTTTGAGAACATTGTATACTATGAGAGCAATATTATGATAGTATATATATGGCAAATTCTAACTAGCCATGTATCAGGCATAACTGTTAAGCCACTGAGTCAAACGAGATGGGAGAGTCGGATCGATGCTTTAAAACCCCTGATATATCATCTTGGTAGTATATATGATGCTTTAATAGAGATCTTTGATGACACAAGCGTAAAGAATTTATCTGGAAATACTTCTCGAATTGAAGCTAAGGGCCTTGCTGATGCAATTTGTAAGTTCAGATTTGTGGTATCCCTTGTTACATGGTACAACATTCTTTTTGAAATTAATCTTACAAGCAAGCTGTTACAAAATAAGGAAAATGATTTAAATTCAGCTACAAGCCAATTGCAAGTTACTAAGAATTACATTCTGGGCAGTAGGTGTGATGCGGGTTTTCAACAAGTTTTGATGGATGCTACTGAGATTACAAAGGAGCTAGAAATACTACCAAACGTTGAGACAGAACAAGTTAGAAAAAGGAGAACAAAAAAGCAGTTTGAGTATGAAGCACAAGAGGAGGCACCACAAGCTCCAAAGCAGAAATTCAAAATAAGTTTCTATTATGCTATCTTAGACATGGCCATACAATCTGTTGAAGAGAGATTCCAACAGCTACAACAATATAATTTCTTGTTTGGCTTCCTGTATGACATATACAAGATCAACAAAAAATGTACTGAAGATGTACTGCAAGAATTTTGAAAAATCATTGATGCACAATGGAAACAAAGATATTGATTCTGAAGATCTGTGCTGTGAATTTATAGCAATAGCTCGAAGACTTCCAAAGTCTATGCCACCACAAGGAGTACTTCTCTTCATTTAGGCAGATTAGGCATCCTTCAGTCTCGAGAGACTATGGTAACGTGCTCTGTATGGAGGACTTGGAACAGCGTCTAGTGTGGCTGAGAAGGCCAATTCGAGAGTGACAATCCCTTCCACACTGAAGACAAATACAATCTGTCCCCTGTCCAGCTCCCTGATTTTGCTGCTTTCGGGACTGCCTCTTTGCCTCGGCCTGCTGGACAAGGGTCTCTTCAAATTGGGAGAGGCCATGATGCACCGCCTGCCTCCAGGCTGAACGCTCAGATGTCAAGGTTTCCCATCTGTTGAGGTCCATTCCTAAGGCCTTCAGATCCCGCTTGCAGGTATCCTTGTATCGCAGCTGTGGTCTCCCTCTGGGGCGATTTCCCTGCACTAATTCTCCATACTTCTCTTCATAGTGCAACACTATCCTGGATAGTGTGCCTAATGTTTCTGTTGCTCTAGGGATCCTTCTCACACTTTCAGTGTCAGTGGCTAGTGGTGAACGCAGTTTCTCAAAGCTCAAGCTTATAAAAACATATTTATACTCAACAATTCTGCAGACCCATTAATCATCACCCTCTGAGTACGATTCTGTAGCCAATTGTGTATCCACCTGACACTTGATCTATCCAGCCCACACCTAGTTAGCTTGCTAATCAGGATATCATGGGGCACTTTGTCAAAAGCTTTGCTGAAGTCAAGATATACTACATCTACAGCATTCCCTCTGTCTATCAGGGAGGTTACCTGATCAAAAAATGAGATCAAATTAGTTTGGCAGGATTTATTCTTGACAAATCCGTGTTGGCTTCTAGTTATTACTGCATTGTTTTCTAGGTGCTTGCACAATGACTGCTTTACAATCTGTTCCAGAATTTTGCCTGGGATTGATGTCAGGCTGACTGATCTGTAGTTCCCAGGTTCCTCTTTTTTTGCCATTTTTGAAGATATGGACAACATTAGCCGTCCTCCAGTCCTCTGGCACCTCTCCTGTTTCCCATGATTTCAAGAAAAGAATGGATAACAGTTCTGAGAGTTCTTCAGCCAGTTCCTTCAGTACTCTCAGATGCAGTTCATCCGTCCCTGGAGATTTGAACTTGTTCAAGGTGGTAAGGTATTCCTTGTGTATTTGTTTATCTATATCCAGATGCAATCCTGTCTCCCCCACTTTCACTTCCAATTTGTTTGGAAGTTCATAGTCTGTCTTATGGGAAAAGACTGTACTAAAATAGGAATTGAGCACCTCTGCCTTTTCTTTGTCCTCTGTTCTCATTTTTCCATCTCCATTGTGGAGCTGTGCCACTATGTCTTTTGTTTCTCTTTTGCTACTCACATACCTGAAGAATGTTTTTTTTATTGCTTTTAGTGTCTCTAGCTAACCTCAGCTCATTCTCAACTTTTGCCCTCCTAATGCTATCCCTGCATTTCCTTGCTACTTGTCTGTAATCATCCTTGGTGGCCTGTTCTTCTTTCCACTTCCTGTACATGTCTTTTTTGGTTTTTAGGTCCTCCCTAAGCTTTTTGTGAACTGGCCTTTTTTGCTGCCTCCCACCTTTTTTTCTTGTTGGAATTGTTTGTAGTTGTGACTTTAGAATTTCTTTTTTTAGAAGCTATCTGGATAATTGAAATCTCCCGTCATGTCCCTTTGAAAACTCTGCAATTTGTTTTTCAAAAGTTTCATCCGCTTCCTCTCTTTGATTGGGCGGTCGGTAGTAGACTCCAACTATCAAGTTCCTTTTGTTTTTTGCCCCAACTAGATTGATCCAGATGCTCTCAATGAGACAGCTAGTCTCCTCCTCCTATATTTCTGTGCAGGGATGCGTATTTTTTTTACATATACTGCAACTCCACCTCCCTTTTTATTCTCTCTGTTCTTTTTGATCAGTTTATATCCATCAATTGCTGTATTCCAGTCAGTAAAGGACTGGATGAGGGTAAATAAACTGAAACTTAATCCAGGCAAGACAGAGATGCTTCTAATTAGTCGAAAGGCAGACAGATCAAGGAATGGGGATGCAGCCTATGCTGGATGGAATTACACTCCCATTGAAAAAACAGGTGTGCAGCTTGGGGGTGCTCCAGGATTCACCCCTGAGCCTGGATGCCCAGGTCTCAGCAGTGGCAGGAGTAGATTTGCACAATTAAAACTAGTGTGCCAGCTATGTCCATTTCTTGAGAGATTTCATCTGGCCACTGTAATACATGTCCTAGTTACTTCCTGACTGGATTACTGTAATATGCTCTATGTGGGGCTGCCAATGGAAAGTGTCAGGAGACTTCAGCAGGTCCAAAATGCAGCAGACATAATGCTGACTGGGGCTGGTTACAGGGATCACATAATTCCCCTGTTACGGCAGCTCTACTGGCAGTTTTCAGGCACAATTCAAAGTGCTGCTTTTAACCTATAAAGCCCTAAATGATCTGGGTCCAACCTATTTCAAAGATTGTGTCTCCCTTTACAAGCATACTTGGGTGTTAAGATCATCAGAAGAGGCCTTTCTGTCAGTCCCACCACCTTCAGGTGGACGGAGGAGAGAACCACAATATCCCACATTCATAAACTAGAGGTTTTTTTGTTGTTTTTTGGAAGAATTGAATTGTCATGCTGCTGATGGGATGTTGCCTTCTAACCTTAGTATTAAGATGCAGAAATGGGGGGCCTGGGCCTGGGGGGAGTGTATATGTTTGGTATCTCTGAGGGACACATCTCATAAACCTGGTGTCAAAAATAAGATTACTTTGAAGGAGATGACAGTGGAACTTAAGAGTCATTCTCATGCATTATGATACACAGGGTCTTCCCAAGTCATTATGATACCTAAAGAAGAACATCAAATGGCCTTCCTCACTCCGTACTTCAAGGCGAAGTGTATCCACAGCGAGGAATTTAGTTTGATACATGAAGCAGAAAATCCTACAGGTAGACTCCCCAAATCTAGGTGTAAAATCACAATTGTAACCAACTCCATGTCTGTCAATTTCCTGGTCTTTCACAGTTCTCAATTTGCTGCACTGAGGAGCTGCCTTACTCTGGCTAATGTTAAGGCCAGCCCTGACGATTCATGAAGTGCACAACCGATGTGACTTATGCCCAAGAGTGTTACTGAAATAACACAGCTCCCGCACTGATCCTAGACTGAAAATATTCACACTACCTTGGAAGCACAGACTTTCTTGTCTTCTTCCCCATCTTGATTTTTTAATTTTTTTTAATTTAAATCTCAATGGAAATCTGAATGTAAGACAGATGTGCACGCCACTGATTGGCCAATCTGTCTATGCCAAAACCACTTCTTCATTCTCAGAGCATCTGCTTGGTGTTCATAGGCTGGCCCTTGTATCCATCATGAGGAACCTCCCACAAACACTCTTCTGAAGCGAAACTTTAAATAAAAAAATAGAGAGAAAGAAAGCAGGAAGCATTTGAATTTGAGACAATTTGTAATTCCAGCTTTAGATCAAAGGGATAAATTTTGAAGAAAACTTGAAGCACTCAACTGCTGTTTTATCTTCCTACACATATTTGTTTGATAACTATTAACAACAACAACTTACTGGATAACAAGTAAATTACTGTAATCATCAGATGCAGTTACTTCTTGTAATTGTGTTAAAGGCAGGGGATGCAGCTAAGGTTGAGGAACCAACACTAGAATCCATTTTGGAGATAAGCCAGAAAATTTTTGTGTGTGTGCTTGTTTTTGTAAAGAAAATACCATATATCAACTTCAAAGGATTACAAAACCAAGATTTATTGTGACACCTTCTCTTGACGTGTACTCTTTCTGTTGCTAATCAGAGCATGATAAACTGTGAGTCAGTCTACAGCTGGCTTCATGAAACATAAAGCTTGAAAGTCAGAATTAATTGCAACAGTCCAGTGTGAGGCTTTTGTGCTCCTGAAACAAAGGGGCTGTGTTTTAAGATGAAGAGCCTTCTGCTTTTGCTATTGTCTGCTGCATTTTCTTACAGACTCCCGGTTTTGTCAGGGAAAACAAGTGAAGAGCAAAAGGTGCAGCTTGCACAGGTAACAATGTGTTCCCTTCTCTGAGAAGCTTGGAGGCTTTTGCTTCCAGATTCTGGATTTTGCCACAGTCCATCTCCTCTGAAAGTACAAAGAGGACTTTAAGGGGAGGGCAAGGTGGACCTTAAGGATAAATTTGCTTGCTTGTACGGGCAGAAAGCGAGGATCTGGGGCTGAGCAAGGGAGAGTCTTCTTTTGGTGTCATGGAAGCTAAGAAAACTAGAAGTATCCAGTGTGATTTTTGTCAGAAACTCTCAAAGTGGCTTTAAGGGTATCTTTTGCTCTCATTCTCTCTCTCTTGCTTTGTCTGAGCCCCTTGTTCTGTGATATGGAGGATAATGGTACTGGCTTTGTTAGTATACTTTGTTAAGTTACTATACTGATAACAATACTTAATTGTAAGTAATGCTACTACAGTGCATAATGTAAGTGAATGGCTTTAAATGCTATACAAACATAATGCTAGACAAATACAAATGTGCTATATACAAGTGCTGTAAAAGTATAAATATCCTATTGGAACTTGATTCCAGAGTAAGTGAAATCACATTACGTCATGGAGGCAAACTGTAACTAATTAGCACTGTGTCTGTTGTGTGTCTCGTTATGTGACAAGGAGCACAACTGGTACTTTGTTAATGAACTGCAATTTGCTGCCTGAAATTACACACTGTTGGTTATTGGAGTAAAATCCCAATAGATTCTAGCCAGGGTTTTCATACGTGCCTCTAAATATGATGAACTATAACACAAATCAGTCAGTTAGATTGAAATTAGAGCAAAACAGCTCACATAGAAACCAGAGTGTAATCCTAAATGTATAAATGGAGGAAGAATAACTCGAGGGCAGAAAAGGAGGCTCAAGTGGTATCCTGCTAAATGCCCCATTTCTTATAGTACCTATTTCAGGTTTAAATCTGTAGCAGCCAATAAAGGAGGGCATTTTAAAACTAATCAGAGCAAACATTTAAAAAAAAAAAATCATCACATGGTTGCAAACAGTAAAATTTAGCCTTGAGCAACTATTGGGGCTGTAACTGCAAAAATCTTGTGCTTGTAGCATTTGTTTTTCATATCTAATTAAATGATGCCCTTCCTTTGTTGTGATTTTCTAATTTTGCCAGGACTATTTAAATCAGTTTTATGCGCAAGAACAGGAACCAGGGCAGCGGGGGTGGAAAAGCAGTTACTCCTTTGTGGACAAAATCCGACAGATGCAAACATTTTTTGGACTGAATGTCACCGGAAAGATGAACGCAGCCACACTGGAAGTTATGCAGCAACCCAGGTGTGGGGTACCTGATATTGAACAGTATGTCTTGGCTCTTCCTGGGTGGGAGAAAACCAAGCTTACATACAGGTAATGAATACTTTGGTGCAATGAGAAGTGAATTAAGGTTGTCCTGAACATCAGGAATGAGCAACTCCAGTGACTGGACCGTATCCCCCACAATCCATTACCTAGGCTGGCTAGAGCTGATGGGAGTTACCATCCTCAACATCTGGAGGGCCACAAGTTGTCCACGTCATCGTATGTACATTGACATGGGAGTAAGCACTGAATCCAGAGAGAACTTCCTTCTAAGTGAACATGCATATGGTTTGGCTGTTGGAACAAATGCCTCCTTCATTGGAAAGCCTGGAGACTACAATACCCAAAATTCCTCAGTCACTACAAGATTCTGGGAGTTACAGTCTCACGGAAGTAATTTTTTTCAAGCCTTAAGTTCATTGTATATGACAAGGGTGGGTTTCCATTATCCCTGTCCACTGGCTATGTAGGCTAGGAATGATGGGATTTGGAGTCCAACACCCCCTGCTGGTTCACACATTCACCAACCTTTGTATATGAATTAGGTTTTAAATAGCAACCACCATCCATTTTCCTTTTCTCACAGTTTATGCATTATACTACCCACAGTGTGAATAATAACAGTCACTCTTAGGACTAAGTTCACAGTAGCACTAAATAAGGGCTACCGTTACAGATTACTAATCATTAGAAGCTGAAACTTGTCAGTGTAATCACAGACCTTTGTGACTGAGCAACCATACTTCCAAATAAAGATTGTGCTTACTTCCCTGTGACCAACCATAAAACAAGACAAGCTAATATGCAGACTGTAGGAGGTGTGATACATTTCTGCTGTGACATTCAGATGGTTTCAGTAGTTAAAGAGTTCTATTTTCTAATCAATGACTATCTATAACATATACTTCGGGGCATTTCAAACTGGTGGATGTACAAAATCAGTACATTCTCAGCAAATGCCTCGGAGATACACTGTGTAATCATCTTCAGTTCACGCATTTTGATTAAACAAAATAAACCTCCTGTGAATTGGACCTATATTTTAAAGCAGTTGGTGGGGAGGAAATGAAATCAAAAGCTATCTGAAAACTTCCTCCACTCTATTCTTCATCTCTGTTTCTGAATGAAAATGTTTGGTGTTGGGGTGTATATCATTTATTATCGTACACAATTATCATAACGATGATACTGATGACATGAAACGGAGACTTTCTTTCTGCCAGTTGCATTTTATTCTCTTAGGATTGTGAATTATACTCCTGATATGGAAAAAGCTGATGTGGACACAGCCATCCAAAGAGCATTTGAAGTTTGGAGTACAGTGACTCCTTTAACCTTCAGGAGAGTTCATAATGAGAGATCAGACATCATCATTGAGTTTGCAACTCGAGGTAACCTACAAATGCTGCAGCGACTTTAAAATTCATTCAGCTGTTGCAGTTGTTAGGACTCTGTGTATAATCATGCCTTCCTCTTATGTTGCTTAGTGCATGGCCGCTGTCCTCGGCATTTTGATGGACCCCTGGGAGTCCTTGGACACGCTTTCCCACCTGGCCATCCCCTTCGTGGAAATGTTCATTTGGATGAAGATGAAGCCTGGACGGCCAGACTAGAAGGTAAGCAAAGGTGTTGTCATAAAATCTGAAGTATAAGAGTTCACCACAACAGGAGCTTAGAAAGTGGCCATAATGAGGACTGGAGGATTCTGGGAATTGGCGTCAACAAAATTAACTTTGCAAAGCTCTGAAATTCATGTAGACACATGTGCCATTCTCCGAGGTGCAGTGGGGCTAGCCTTTGCATGTATATTGGAAACGCAGTAAGAAATGTTCCAAGAATTTGCATTTTCTAAAAAGGAAAGATAACAGATTAACAGCATTAATTCAGACATATTTTAAGCTGGATACATCATATTTATGCGTCCCTTAGGCTCCATGCATCAAAAAGACACTGCTGCAAGAGGTGACTGGAGAAATTTCCCACAAATTCTGTACTTCCCAAGTCCAGAATGTATTTTGTTACTGTCTTACCTTATTTTCTTAAGTTCAATGTACAGAGAACCCAATAGTTGAAACTGAAAACTATAAAACCCTGAAATACAAAACACAACATAATGCCAGCTATAAAGAATTTGTCCTTACATTCCCACAGTGCCCATAAAATTAAAGCCATTATCTAAACTAGGGTGAGGAATAGTAATGCCATGTCTCTCCTCCTCACTCTCTTTCTAAGCCAAAACCAAAGGGAGAGGCCCTTCCTTTAGGAATACTCTACCCAAACCAATTAGTTGTTAAGGTTTTTGCACAACACACATAACCCTGGGGCCCGTACCCAGGGCCAGGTTCAGGGTCTAGGAGTATGCCATAATTCAGTTTTTGTTCATGCTGCTAATGTTGGTCTCTGAGTGGCTATCTTAACACATACCTTAATAGCCCGACATACTGCACCTTGTCTCAAAATCCAGTTAGAGTGAGGAAGCTCTGCACACTTAGCCCTTACAATCATCTGAAGGAGGTAGCAGGCTCTTGTCTCAGCAGGCAATAACAAGGGAATGCAGTTGGGTGCACAGGTCTTGGCAGCTTCCAGGTGTATCAGAAAAGATGGTTTTGATAGGTACACCAGGAAAGATGCAACAACTGGGAAAATATCTCCCTCAGGTGGCTCCTCAGCTCTGAGCCAATATGGGTTACTGAGCCAAGCATGCTTCTAGGAATTACAAGAAAATACTTGTAACTCATAAAAATGTATAACTCTCTACACTGTGCAAAGGAGTCTAATATGCTGAGTTCAACCACAAGGTTTTCCTTATGCTTTTTTCCTCCCATCATTTGGTGGGTTGAGTCCTTTTCTCTACAGCTTTGCATAAACACACAAATGCATCAATGAGCATCCATATATAGCATAAGATCCAATTTCTTAGGATCCACAACCATGTGCATGGTTACCTGGCAATAAAGTCTATGATATCTCAAGGATTATCTCTTCCCATATGTCCTTTCTCTCCATAAACTGAGAAGTGCTGGAGACACAGACCTGGAAACGTGCCATAACACAGACTTTCTCTGTGCTCCAAATATGTTGAAGGTACCTTTGATGGGCCTTATGATGACCACGCCAACAACTTTGGCATTCCTTCCTCCGAAGGCTACACTCACAGTCTCTTTGACTACATCTCACCATACAGCACAGATCTTCATGTGCAAGCTCATATGTGTTTCCTAAGTTTCATATAATGATGTGTTTATATTGCTTGTTTTTCAGTGCAGTTCTAACTTCCCAGAATTGCCAACTGAAGTGGTGCTGAAGCTAAACTCTTCCTAGAACTAGGGAGGTTGTAAATTTCTTAGGGCTACCCACACCTAAACTGACTCATCCCTTGCCCTCCTATGTCTCTGCCCCCTTTTCCAGCTTTTTTTTTGCCAACAGAAGGGTTGCGTGCTTTTCCCAGCTTGTTGCTCTGTCACAAGATAACTCAGATGTGCCAACTTGTATCTAATACTAACTCCTTGCAGCAGTTGCATCTTTGAGTGAACATGATCCTATTTATTATATATATATTCAATGTTAATTATATTTTATTGTTTTTAATGCTTGTTAGGTGCCCTAAGTGTTATGTAAAAGACAGAAGTGTGGAATATTCACATTTGTATATATGAATGAATAAAATTGAGTTCAGTGGTAAGGATGGGATTTTTGGATACCATAATTGGACACCTTGATACCATAATTCTCCATTCTGGGAGTTCTACCTACCTTGCAGGCACCTTTCAAACACCTCAATGAGATGCACCTGGGAGAAAAGCTTAACATAAAAGGCTTTGAGGCTTAAGTAAGCCAAGCTTCATGCAAGCTTCCTGCTCAGAAAGAAAGCTCCCGGCTAGCACTGGGGCAGGAACAGGTAGAGGAAGCTTGGATGGAACTTGGCCTAGCTAAGCCTCAAAGCTGAATGCAACATTTAGCTTCTCCTCAGAGATGCAGGTGATTTTGCAATGCAAGGAATATTATAAATTAGAAGCTCATCATTGAAAAAGAAAGGAGTATCTAGCTTCAGCCTGATTATTTTCCTTATTCTGAGTGTATGAATCTCAGAAAAAACAATAAAACTTGAAAGCCTCCTCATCACTTCATTGGTTTGCCAGCCCCAGGGCGAAGAAGATCAATCAAATACCCTGATGATGTCATTGTTCCTGCACTGAGAAAGGTTCCAGAGCTACACTCACCTGTGATCCCTGCTCATTACAGCACCATTGGTAAGCTGAATACCAGTACCTTCTGCAAATTATAGCTTAATATAAACTTGCTTTGTATTGAGATGACAGTAACAAAAAAACTATTTTATCGTGTTAGGCAAAAGAGATGAAAAGATACATTTTAATGAACAAATGTTAAATGGCATCCTTCAGAGCAGTGGTCCCCAACCTTTTTGGGACCGCGGACTGGCTGAGCCTCTAAGGAAGGCAGGGGGTGCCCCGCAGGTGCGCACACGTGGGGGTGCGCACGTGCTCTCGGCCGCATGCGCAAAGCGGTGGGGGGCACCCGCCAGCATGAGCGCTCCCCCACCCCTTCGCACATGCGCAGGGGCGCCTGCACGCCCGCACGCCCGCCCACCCACCCCTTCGCGCGGGTGCTCGGGCACTTCAGTGCATGCGCGAAGGGGTGGGGGAGCACTGGCACGCACGCACATGCGCAAAGCAGCTGTGGGGAGGGGAGTGCGTGCGGGGGGCCCGGAGGTCTGTCTTCGCGGCCCGGACCGGCTCAGGCCACGGACCGGCACCGGGCCGCAGACTGGGGGTTGATGACCTCTGCTTCAGAGGACTCAAGCTTAAATACATTAATAATGTTTTCCAGTATCTTTCTTTTTTGGCAGGAATGTATATATATACATGGATGGGAACCATGTTTCTATGGACACATATCTATATCTATCTCTAAATTCCATTAAAACTGTTTTCTTTCAATAATCCTTTCCTAACTTTCAGTTTGCAAGTTAATTTATCCTTAATAGCTAGGTTCCATATCTCATTATTCCATTCTTCCAAACTCTGTTGATTATTATTTTTCAAATTCCTTGGAAATATCCATCTTTCTGCTTTTAACATAATAACAGTCAGTTCCATTTTTCCTCTCTCTAATTGATTGTTTCCAAATATTTTAACAGAGCCCATTGCTTTTCTTTTAGGATATTTGCTCAGTGGTTACCCTCAAGTGGAAAGGCGGTGCTTGCCCCACAAAATCCTAAATGAATTCATTAAACCAAGAAAGACAGTGTGTGCACAAATGATGCCACCAGACCAGCCTTCTCCCCCACCCCACCCCAAAAACTTCCTGCAGACACTCTTGTTTTGCTCAATCTGTATTTGTGGAGCACTGGAAGAAACCAAGGCAGACGTTGGTGGGAGGGGAGAACATTTGTATTTACAAAGATGCTTAGCTTCAGTGGCTATTTCATTGTCAAGGCCCAGGAAGCATAAGAGATCCCCTGAATGATGCAAAGAGAAACTTTTATTTCTTCAAAAAATGAGATCCAGAAACAAGAATGGCAGAGGAAGCTTGTGGACACCTTCTTAAGAGTAAGCCCCATGGAACTCAGTGGAATGGAGGTTTGCGTTCACATCAGAGTCCATATTTAATTTATCTTTGTTCTCTTATTTATGTCTTTATTTAGAATTCAACTTGTGGTTGGTGGCTGCTCACGAGATTGGCCATGTGCTTGGCCTGGCGCATTCCAGTGACCCAAGAGCACTGATGTTCCCAAATTATAAACCCATTGATCCTGAGGATTTTCCACTTTCCCAAGATGACATTGATGGCATTCAGGCCATCTATGGTATGAAGAAATTAGAAATAATAATCAAAAATAAATGTTCAAAAAGTATTTTACACAAGCAAAGAATTAGGTTCTTTATTGTAAAATACGGAGATTTTGAAGTAACTCCCACAATTTAATGTAATTATAGTAAGAACCTCTGTAGTTCCAACTAATGCTTACAATTATCTCAATATAGGACTCAATTTGAGGGTAGGAGGAACTTCAGGCAGACAAAAAGATGTGACGAGAAATATACTTCCTTAAGTAACATGAAAGCAGCATTATTTCTATGGAGGGAGGTTCTCAAACTGCCTACCAAACCAAAGTAACTCTTTATCTAACCTGGGGTGAGATATTTTATCTAACATGAGATGCATTTGGCACATTTCTAGAAGAGGTGTTCCCTCAAGTTGGAAAAGATATCTGTTTGTCGGACTAAATGATTTTCACCACCTACTTAAATCTTTCAATTAGCATGTCCTGTGATTGGTCATTGGAACATAAACATAGGTGTAATCTGCAAGTCTGGTTACTGACATGTATGACTGTGATGGAATTCCATTGGAAGAAGGAAAACAGTTTAATTTGGGGGAATATGTACAGTATTTGCTTCAACCTTGCTGAAAGATGGAATGGTCCCATTTGATTTCTGTAGAACACTGCTGTTGCTGTTGAGAACAGGTTGATGTGAAGTTTGACCTTTCTACATTTATTTCTACACATATGTTAGGTTTGATCCTTAAATTTCTAGTAACATTCACAGTAGCAACAGTAGTGTTCTACATAAACCCAATGGGACAATTCCATCTTGCAGCAAGGTTGATTCAAATGACTGGAAGAAATGACTCCTAATGTCTCAGTCCATCAGCATAGACACACACTACTCACCTGCTTCAGTGGACTAAGTTGGCTGGAATTACAGTAGGTTGCCTATATCCATAAGGGATCAGTTCCAAGCCAGTCTGCAGATGCTGAAAAACAGAGATTATAGTAAGCATTACACATAGTGTGGTATCTTGCTCCCTCTAGTGTCAAGTTCTGGTGATGACAATGTAAAAATATATATTTCTAGGATTTTTCTTTTAATATTTTTAATATTTTCAGACCATGGATAAGTGAATCAGGGGATACTGATCCCATAAATACAGGCGTCCTACTATATTTATCCTATGCACCCATGTTTCATTATTTATGCTGCTCCAGTTATCCAGTACTGTACACTTTGCTGGCCTGAAGGGTGACAGGATTGTAGCCATGTTCAAATCTCTATGATGAAACTTGTGATGTGTCCAGGGACCGGCCACTATTCTTCAATATTACTCACCTTGTTGTGAAATTAAGATGAATGGGGAGAAGCAGAAAATGTATGCCTCATTGAGCTCTGTGCAGAAAGCTGGGATATAGATGTTGTTGTCAGTATCGTTATAACTCACTGAGGAAGCGCAGAGCATAGTACCCTGTGGGCATAACACTCTTGACAATCTCCAGCCTGAGGTTCTGCAAGCCAGAGAGCGTCGGATATGAAGCTCTGGAGCCTACATTCGCATAAAAGCCTGGAAGAATAATCATATATGCAATGCGCTGTTGCATGCATGGTAAAAGCAAAGAGGATTCTGCCCATCATATTCTGGTGAGGGCTAAAATTGAATTTTAGATAATTAATTAAATCCAAGTCTTGGCTTCCATGAACGGAAAGGCTTCTTTTAAGAAGATGCTTTTGGCTAGTTTTAAGGGACCCCATCCCCCACAACACACCCTGTAGATCACTTCTTTCAACAGGATCCTGCAATCCACTGTGTAGCATTTTCTGAGGGCTGGAGGGGCTGTGACAGGAAGGAGGGGGTGGGAAAGTCCTCTTCCTAGAGCCCAGAATGACTATGCCTAAACCTGGATCTGACACATTCTTAGCAGGAAGCTAAATATTATCTTCATTTAAATTTATACTTAGTTTCAATTAATAGTAGCAATGTTCTAAGAGGGGAACCCGCAGGAGGCCTTGCCTCCCTCTTCCCGAATTAGGGACAGTGGAGGGGGGGAGGCGGAGCGACACGGGGTGGTGCTGGTTTGAGGCCCAGGAGGAACTGAAAAGTGGAATAGGAGCCACCCTTCATGGATTGCTGCCTTGTCGTGGCAAAGGGGCTTGAGTAATTCAGAGAAGCTATGGGCTATGCCGTTAAGGGACACACAAGTCGGACAGGTCATAGTGGAGAGTTCTGACTAAACGTGATCCACCTGGAGCAGGAACTGGCAAGCCACTCCAGTATCTTTGCCAAGAAAACTCCATGGACAGAAATAAAAGGCTAAAAGATATGACACTGGAAGATGAGCCCCTCGGGTCGGAAGGTGTCCAACATGCTACTGAGGAAGAGCGGAGGACAAGTACAAGTAGCTCCAGAGCTAAGGAAGTGGTTGGGCCAAAGCCGAAAGGACGCTCAGCTGTGGACGCGACTGGAAGTGAAAGGAAAGTCCGATGCTGCAAAGAAAAATACTGCATAGGAATCTGGAATGTAAGATCTATGAACCTTGGTAAGCTGGATGTGGTCAAACAGGAGATGGCAAGAATAAACATTGACATCCTGGGCGTCAGTGAACTAAAATAGACGGGAATGGGTGAATTCAATTCAGATGATTATCATATCTACTATTGTGGGCAAGAATCCCGTAGAAGAAATGGGTAGCCCTCATAGTCAACAAAAGAGTGGGAAAAGCTGTATTGGGATACAATCTCAAAAATTATAGAATGATTTCAATACGAATCCAAGGCAGACCTTTCAACATCACAGTCATCCACGTTTATGCACCAACCACCAATGCTGAAGAGGCTGAAATTGACCAATTCTATGAAGACTTATAACACCTTCTAGAACTGACACCAAAGAAAGATGTTCTTGTCATTATAGGGGACTGGAATGCTAAAGTAGGGAGTCAAGAGATAAAAGGAACAACAGGTAAGTTTGGCCTTGGAGTTCAAAATGAAGCAGGGCAAAGGCTAATAGAGTTTTGTCAAGAGAACAAGCTGGTCATCACACTCTTTTCCAACAACACAAGAGGCGACTCTACACATAGACATCACCAGATGGGCAATACCGAAATCAGATTGATTATGTTCTCTGCAGCCAAAGATGGAGAAGCTCTATACAGTCAGCAAAAACAAAACCTGGAGCTGATTGTGTCTCTGATCATCAGCTTCTTATAGCAAAACTCATGCTTAGACTGAAGAAAGTAGGAAAAACCACTGGGCTAGTCAGGTATAATCTAAACCAAATCCCTTATGAATACACAGTGGAAGTGAAGAACAGATTTAAGGAACTCGATTTGGTGGACAGAGTGCCTGAAGAACTATGGATGGAGGCTCGTAACATTGTACAGGAGGCAGCAACAAAAACGATCCCAAAGAAAAGGAAATGCAAGAAAGCAAAGTGGCTGTCCAACGAGGCCTTACAAATAGCAGAGAAGAGAAGGGAAACAAAATGCAAGGGAGATAGGGAAATATACAGAAAATTGAATGCAGACTTCCAAAGGAGAGACAAGAGGGCCTTCTTAAATGAACAGTGCAAAGATATAGAGGAAAATAATAGAAAGGGAAAAACCAGAGATCTGTTCAAGAAAATTGGAGATGTTGAAGGAACATTTTGTGCAAAGATGGACATGATAAAGGACAAAAAGGGTAGGGACCTCACAGAAGCAGAAGACATCAAGAAGAGGTGGCAAGAATACACAGAGGAATTATACCAGAAAGATCTGGATGTCCTGGACAACCCAGAGAGTGTGGTTGCTGACCTTGAGCCAGACATCCTGGAGAGTGAAGTCAAGTGGGCCTTAGAAAGCATGGCTAACAACAAGGCCAGTGGAGGTGATGGAACAACAAACTATGGCAAGTTCTTAAAGAAATGGGAGTACCTGATCACCTTATCTATCTCCTGAGAAATCTATACGTGGGACAGGAAGCAACAGTTAGAACTGGATATGGAACAACTGATTGGTTCAAAATTAGGAAAGGAGTACGACAAAGCTGCATATTGTCTCCCTGCTTATTTAACTTATATGCAGAATACATCATGCGAAAGGCTGGACTGGAGGAATCCCAAACCGGAATTAAGATTGCCGGAAGAAATATCAACAACCTCAGATATGCAGATGATACCATTATGATGGCAGAAAGTGAGGAGGAATTAAAGAACCTCTTAATGAGGGTGAAAGAGGAGAGCGCAAAAAATGGTCTGAAGCTCAACATCAAAAAAACTAAGATCATCATGGCCACTGGTCCCATCACCTCCTGGCAAATAGAAGGGGAAGATATGGAGGCAGTGACAGATTTTACTTTCTTGGGCTCCAGGATCACTGCAGATGGTGACAGCTGCCATGAAATCAAAAGATGCCTGTTTCTTGGGAGGAAAGCGATGACAAACCTCGACAGCATCTTAAAAAGCAGAGACATCACCTTGCCAACAAAGGTCCGCATAGTCAAAGCTATGGTTTTTCCAGTAGCGATGTATGGAAGTGAGAGCTGGACCATAAAGAAGGCTGACTGCCGAAGAATTGATGCTTTTGAATTGTGGTGCTGGAGGAGACTCTTGAGAGTCCCCTGGACTGCAAAGAGAACAAACCTATTCATTTTGAAGGAAATCAACCCTGAGTGCTCACTGGAAGGACAGATCCTGAAGCTGAGGCTCCAATACTTTGGCCATTTCATGAGAAGAGAAGACTCCCTGGAAAAGACCCTGATATTGGGAAAGTGTGAGGGCAAGAGGAGAAGGGGACGACAGAGGACGAGATGGTTGGACAGTGTCATCGAAGCTACCAACATGAATTTGACCCAACTCCGGGAAGCAGTGGAAGACAGGAGGGCCTGGCATGCTCTGGTCCATGGGGTCACGAAGAGTCGGACACGACTTAACGACTAAACAACAACAACAAAAGAGGGGAACACATTCAGCATGCCACTATGCCATTAGGAGGTTTTTAGTTATTTTATTTTTAGAGTGATATTAATGCAGATCCTTGGAAAACATATTTTATGTACTTTTTGAAGTGGTAGCCATGTTAGTCTGTGAAAGCATATCAACATGAAACAAGAGAAAACAAAAGCAAAAACAAAAAAATGAAGACAAAAACATTGCCACAACGTTTTTGTCTTCATTATATATATGTTTTTTATTTTTGCTTTTGTTTTCTTCTGTGTTTCTTGTTGATATATTTTATGTATTTATTAGTTTATTTGTATTTCTAATATTGGTTATTGAGCATAATAAAGTTTATATATCTAATTTATCCATTTGGTTATTTCAGGACCATCATTAAATCCACCAAAGAAGCCAGTGAAGCCAGCACAACCTAAAGCTTGCAGTCCTAAAATATCATTTGATGCTGTCACTACACTTCGAAGAGAAATAATATTTTTAAAGGGCAGGTAAACACAATGTACTTCAAAACAAGTCAATTGGCAATAGAGGACTTTATTTGCCTAACCACCAATGACATTTCAGTCTCTTTGATTGACTGATTAATGAATTGATCAACAGCTATAACAAATCTGATCCTCTCATGGGCGTTGCTAAGAGGAATTCTTAGAAACCCAGTTTAGAAGCTGGTCAGACTAATTTACAGTAACATAAACATAGTGACACCCAAGATAGAATAGGGTTTCTGACTGCCCACCCCACTGCACAACTCCTTCAGAAGTAACTAAGCTGCTCTCAGGGTTGCATTGGAGTATCCTCAGCTTGTCAGACGTCTCCGCATTCCATACAAAGACTGGCCTGTCAGCGGTGACTCGGGACATCAGGTCCCTCATGATGACTGTGAGTCTGACTCAAGGGGTCTCGTGAACTCAGAAGGCAGTACTGGGAGACTCCTTTCTAATGCCCAAGATGTTGGCCTGTGGGACCACTTAGAACTCCGTTTTATTCCCCATGTTATTTAACATATACATGAAAGAACTGGGATAGGTAGTCCAGAGTTTCCAGGTTCAGCTGCTGGATAGCTCAGTGGTTTAGGTCTGTAGCTGCAGAACCAGGGGTTGGGAGTTCGATTCCCCGCTGTGCCTCCTTAACAGGGGCTGGACTCAATGAGCCATAGGGTCCCTTCCAGCTCTGCAGTTCTAAGATTATTATTTCACCAGTATGCAGATTACATCAATATCTGTTTTCCTTCCAAATATGAAGAGGCTATTTCAGTTCTAAACAAGTATCTGGTTTTCATAATGGACAGGATGAGTGCAAAATATACTGAAGCTGATTCTAGAGAAATTCTTGGTCAGCTAGTTAAAATGCAGACCAGGGAACAGGGAATCGACCTGTGCTGTATGAGGTTACAATTCTTCTAAAAACTCAGATTTTTACTTTGCTAACCCTCCTGGATTCATCTGTGAGCATGGATGCCCAGATGTCATGAGTGAACAGAAGAGGGCCTTTACGGTGGCAGCTCCCAGGCTGTGGAACTTCTTCCCATGGGAAGCTAGGCTGATCCCTTCTTTGCAATCCATCTACCAGCAGGCAAAGACTTTTCTTTTTAGGGAATAAGTAACTGGCTGGCAAGGAAAAGTTTTTGATGGCGATGTGTTACCTTGTCTTTCCAAATGTGCTTTTAAACTGTTCTATTCAATCGCTTTAATATGTAATGTGCTTGTTTTTGAATATTGTAATATAGCATATTTTTAACTAGCTTAGGATTTGTCTTTTAGATATTTTGTAAGGCACATTGGGTCCTTTAACTGGGAGAAAGGTTTGGTACAAACAGAATGAATGAATGAAGCAGTTGTGTTTTTCACCTAATTTTAAAATGATTTCTAGTCATAATTTGGAAGATAGATTATATTGCATTGATTTCAGATATCTCTGGAGAGTGTACCCAAGTCGTTCTGAAGTAGATTTGGAATTGATTTCAACCTTTTGGCCTTTCTTACCATCTGGCATCCAAGCAGCTTATGAAAACATGAATGATCAAGTTTTCTTTTTCAAAGGTAATCCATATTATTTGTATTAGTTGAGATAGAGTCTTAAGAGGACTCTTCTAGAACATTCCAGAATGCCATTGGAATTCATTAGAAAATTATTAGGGCTTCCTTGGTAAAAAGATCAGTTAGGAAGGACAGGTTTACTTTTTAAAAACGAAGCTTGTTTTTGTCTTCCTCTGAAATATCCAGCCAGAGGAAAATGTTGTTTTCGAGGGTACTGCCAGTTGATGCGACACTTGAACATGAACTGCACATGAGTGAGTTGGATCTTTGCACATCTCCTTCATGTGATAAGCCATAGGACTGCAGTTTCTATTTTCTCATAAAACTATCCTCAAGCAATGGACTGAGAGCAGAAACCACTGTTATAGGTCACAAGCTTCCAACCTGTGGGCTATGACACCCAAGGAGGTTGCTATGGATCCAGTCACACAATCCAACATGGCATGGTGCAAGGTATGGGTAAAACCAAGTAGAGGCAAAGGTAGAATGTATTACTGCACAGCAGGGTTGACCAAGATGCGGTTGAAGGCTAGCCTTTGTCTAGCCCCTGCCCCTGACCTGCCACCACTGTTACCACTGAATTTGCTGCTGCACCCCTGAACTTTGGCAGCACCAAGTCTAAAGAAAAAACTACTTTGATGAAAGGCACAAGGGGGGTCTTTCCCCAAAACTGTGACCTTGGAAGCCCAATTCTGATTGAAAACAAGGCTTTGTTTCTCCACATGCAAATTGTTGTCTTTCTGCTTACCACCGCCACCAAAATTAAATGGCTCAGCAATGGCAGAGTACTATGCAATGCACTTTGTCATCCAGTGGGCCCCACACCACCCTTGCAAAACTGATTAGCCCAGTCCTAAGATATGAAAACTGTGATTTGCTCTCATGTTGATTTGCTGTAAAGAGAACCCAGTGAGAATTTTTAAAATAAAGCAGAAACTGTTCGACAAAAGTTTATTTTTATATTTTTATTTATTTTTTACTTGAACAGATAATCACGTCTGGATGATTAGTGGGTTTCAGATGCAGCCTGGCTACCCTAAAACCATCGACAGTTTGGGCTTCCCACAAAGCACTAAGAAAATTGATGCTGCTGTTTTTGATAAAAATACTCAAAAAACTTATTTCTTCGTGGGTAACAAGTACTGGAGGTGAGATATCCGATAACATACATTTTGTAGAAATATATAGGTAACTCATGAGGCCATCATAAGATGTACACTTCTCCCTTGAATTGCACATGTTTGAGCAGCATTGTTTTGGGTATACACAGTTTTTTTTTTCAATCAATAAATATTCCAATAAATAAATAAATATTCAGTAAATAAATATTCAATAAATACAGTGCCCCTAACCACCCAGAACCCCATGAGTTCAACACCAAAGGTGTCAAAGTGGTCTACTTGCCCCCAAACACAACATCACTAATCCAGCCTCTAGGTCGGGGGTCGTAAGGACCTTTAAGGTTCATTACACCAGTACTGTATGGATTGTCAATGCTATGGAAGAGAACCCCAATAGAGAGAACTGTACTTTATATGTATGTGTGTTAATCAACTGTTTATGCTTTGTACTTATGTTTTGAGCGGCATAGGAGCTATACACTGATTTTGAACTACATGGGGGTCTGGCTCCCCTAACCCCCGTGTTGTTGATGGAAAAAGTGTATAACTGTTTTTATACAGTTTTCACACAGGCTACTATGGTAGTCTGTTTTGGCAAAAAAACCAAAAACACAGTAGCATCTTTACAATTAATACATTTGTTTCCTTGTGAGCTTTCCAATCTGCATCATGTCTGAATAAGTTTGTTGCAATCTAGGAAAGCATTCACTGAAATAAATTGGTCAGTATTAAAGGTGCCCTTGTGCTTTTGGTTTTGGTTTTTGCTTTAATGCACTCATTAATCCAGAACTTATGCAGTGAGTCTAGGGCGTGCAAGGCACCAGAACTTTGATTAACAGGAACATCATCTTCGTGTCCCCTTCTTCCAAGTTTCCCTGTTCCCTCTGAGCTTAGTTACATTCCTCCCAGGAGCTAGAGGAGGGACAATTTTTTCCAACAACCAATACACTGTTATGACCTGCCCCTCTTATAATGCAAAGTATTGGGGTGTGTGGGTTACTTGGTCTTGAATGGGCAATTTCCCTCTATTAAATATACACAAGACCTGCTCCTGCTGTTGGTGCAGATTGCCAGGGCAGGTTGAACTTTAAGATAAAATGTTTTTCTCTAATGTTCCTTGCACAATTATGTTGTAAACCACCCATAGAGTGTTCTAGCATTATGGGGCAGTATGTAAGTCAAGATGATGATGATGATGATGATGATGATGATGATGATGGTAAAAGAAACTCTTAGGAAATGTTAAGTTGTTAGTTTTATGCTGTTTCAGGTTTGTTTGTTTGTTTGTTTAGTGCATTTTTATACCACTGACTTAGTGCAAAGCACTACTCTAAGCAGTTTACAGAAACACAATGTAGCAGTGACCCAACCACCCAACATTAAATGTCTCAAATAAAACAAGCGATAGATACAAACACAAAATGGTGTCAACACCAGGAATGCATAGAGAATAGCATAAGAGAGGGTCCTTTTGAATGACTCTTGAAACAGGACAGTCTTTAGCATCCTCTTACAGGATAGAGGGAGGGGACCTGACATACTTCTGCCAGGAGCCCATTCCATAAGGATGGGGCCACAACCGAGAAGGCGTGATTTCAGATGACAGTCTTTTTTGCCTCTTTTTGGCATGGCAACCCGGATAACTAGGGCCTGAGAAGAATGGATGGTACAGACTGATGTTCTGAGGGAGAGACATGCTGACATATAATGGGGCCCCAAACCATTTGTTGTCAGAATTCCACCAACAGCATATTTAACTAGTTGGAATTTCTCTACTCTGTTCAAAGGCAGCCCCATGTAGAGGGTGTTAGAGTGATCTATTGTAAAGGCAACTAAGGCATGTGAAACATGGGACACATTCTTCTTCTGTCCTGGAAGAAGATGCAACCTGCATCTTAAGCAACTGGCCAGACCTTTGTGCACTTAGCATGATGGTCTGAAGAGACGCCTGCAAGCATGTCCACCTAAATGCGTTTACACGACTTCCATGATTCCACTTCCTTGGTTCCCACTAGTCTTAAAAGCCCTACATGATTTTAGGCTACATCATCCAAAAATGAGTTTTAGAGTGCCCACCTTCCAATAGATGCCCATGGGGGAGGCTAAGCAACAATTCCCAGAATCTGCAAAAAAAAATCATTTTTCCAAATCAAGGCAAAGGTGAAATTTAGATTGTCTTGGGCAATCCCAGCATGCAACATATTCAATATTAATAGATCCAATCAATCTGATTCCTTTCATGCAAATGTTTTTGGAAAATGGCAATGAGCTTTACTGGGTTTTGGTTTTGGGTTGTTTTGTGCTTATAGTGAGACAAAAAATCAATAGGATAAAGGTACATGTAAAATGGAGGCCTATGTGCTGAATTCATTGGGCAGATTCAGGATCTATGGTAAATAAATTCATTTGCTCAAACTGTGTTATTCAGGTATGATGAAAACAGTCAATCTATGGACAAAGGCAACCCGCGAAACATAAAGAATGATTTTCCTGCAATTGGGCAGAAAGTTGATGCTGTTTTTCAGCATAATGGTAAGTGAAAACAGAGTCCAGTTAGAGTAGATTATCTACATAGGAGAATCACTCCTTTCAATGGTAAAAGACGTCTGCCCTGTGATTGTCCTCAACTGCCTGTCATGCATTTCACATATTTTGTGATTGGTCATTGGAAAGTAAATGCAGACCTAATTTGCAAGTCTGATTGCAGAAGCATCAAGTCAAACATGAGCCCAACTTGGGGGAAACATTTTAATGGATCATACTTTTCACTAGTTCTCTGCCACTTGAAAAACAGATTCAGATGGTTTTAGAGATGCATGATAGAGGAAACTGTAAGAGGCAGGAGAGATTACCTTTCTCCCAGTTTTGCTGATTGAAACAGGTGTGTGCAGAGATTTTCTTGCGTGAATCCTGGCCATTTTTCTGTAGTGCATGTGCATGTCAGGTGGCTAAAACTCTTTAGTGGCACTGTACCTGCTGAATATTATAAGTTGGTGGAATCAAAATCCACATAGTAACTGCAGACATCAGTGGTGGGGGGCAGTGGTTTCCTAAAACCATTAACACCCTTCTGTGTTGGAGCATTCTGAAACTTATGAATGCTGCAGTTGCAGCAGAAGTTTGCAAGTGTGTGTGTATGTGTGCAAGAGATAGAAGAAGAAATTATAGGACAGATCCAACATTAACTCTGTTGTATATTTCTGTTTCTTACAAAATTATCCTTCTGGGCACGCAAATCTTTCAGAGCTACATTCCTAGAAATCAGACCTGGAAACAAAAGCCGTGCTTATATCCCAATGACCAGTAACTTTGCATTACACTAAAATCAGTGATCCTGGTCTAAAAGAAAGCACTTCATTTAACATGGCAGTGTAATTACCCATGGTTTCTAGCTGGCTTGTTATGAAACCAGAATTCATTTCTTTAAAAGAACAAGATTCCTCAGCAATATAACTCTGCTATAATACAATCTTTCTTTTTTTCTTTCTAGGACTCTTCTATTTTTTCCAAGGGTCCAAGCAATGGGAGTTTGATCCAAATACTAAAAGAGTGATTCATGCAATGAAAAGCAACAGCTGGTTTAACTGTTAAGGAAGGGGAAAAATTAAACACCAAAATATTTTCAGCATGTATCTCTCATGACACTAAAAACTACTTATTATCCTGTGCCTATGCACAAAGAGCCTATTTAATCAATGATCCAATCAATAATCAATTATACAAAACTCAAAATGGCATCAGCAGTGCACTTGTCTTCCTGCAGGGCAATACCATATGTGTCTACTCAGGAGTAAGCCATATGGTGTTCAATCAGCCTTACTTTTAAGAACTGCAGCCTTAATGTTTTATAGTCTGAATAGATTTTCAATAAAGCCTTTGTTCTGCAGTATACCTTGTGTTGACAGTTTATGTACGGTTGAGGGGGGAATCTGAAGCTACTATATTCTGAGTTGTTTTTTTAAATTTTCAGTATAACTCATATAGTACACAACAAAATTTCATATGATGTTCTACATTCATATTCTGTAGTAACATTTCATATAAAATTCAGGATTCATGCACACATTATATAGTAAGAAATGTTACAGGGCAGAGAAGTGAAGGTTATATAAGAAATTACTGCTTGTATTATTAGCCTATCGCTATAAGCAGAAATGTTTGTACCAAAGAATTGTGTCAGAGAATAGTCAGGGAAAGTAATAAGGTGAGAAGATACAAACTGAGTAGCAATAGGACATAAATATCCTAACTGACATCTGTAATAGAGAAGGCTAGCGATTCTGGGTTCTCAGTCTCAGTCATTCCCTACCAGGTTTTACTCTGAACTGTATAGCTGCTATCCAAGGTCCTGAACCCATTTTGGGGATATGCTTTAGCATCTTGAATAGCTCCTGCAAAATTTAGACAAAAGCTCAGAGCAGATGGACCCCTCCCAAGAACTTGGAGTTATCAGTCATCCCAATGGAAGAGCAGCTTCCCCCAATGTTGCTTATCTCACTCTTGTGGTTACTTTTATCATCTTGATTTACCGATTGATTTACCATTTGTTTGTTATTGTTTGGCTTTTATTCTGTTAACCACTCAGAATAGTGCATTGCACTAATGAGGCAAGAAATGGAATGGAATGGAATGGAATGAATGAATGAATGTTTGGTCCTTCCAATGTGTGGGATTAAACTCTCATTGTGACCAGACAATGCTGCTGTTTGCAATACCACTGCCTGCCACTGATGGGAGTTGTGCTCCAATGTATCTGGATCACACCTCAAGGTTCCTCAATGGAGGAACTTGACACAGAACAACTTCTAACAATTTTCACATGTTCTAAGGACTGTTCGGATGTGAACTTTTACTAGGACTCACCCTATTGTCTCTCTTCAAACTTATATTAGTTGTATTCATATACTGCTCTATCTAAGCAAGAAAGTCCAAGCAGAGTACACTTCAAAGGTTAGTTAGTATGGATGTTTCCAGAGGAAATAGCCTTGTTAAATGACATTATTCAAAAACATCCAGCCATATGCATCTTGCTACCCAAGTAGAACTGAGATGCCTTATCCTGATGTATCAATATGTGCCCCCCTGCCCTGCTCCAGTTGTGAGCCACCTATTCAATAAAGAAACATTTCTGCTTCCCACGGTTGCCCTGCCGTGGATCTCACTAGTCTGTTCTTGAAAAAGGAACATCAGAAGCTTGTTCCCTGGTGAAACAGCTACAAATGAATCAAGGAATCACAGAACATGAAGTTGGCAGGGGCCTATAAGGCCATCGAGTCCAACCCCTATCTCAGTGCAGGAATACAAGTTCTCCATTCCACATCTTGTTGATCATGAGGCTATGGCTACACAGCAAGGGAAGTGTGATTTCATTCACATTCATTCACTGTGAAGTTGCAAGAAGAGGTTCAGATTTCCCCCGGGGGGTCTCTGCACATTAACTGGCCACGCAGGGAAAGCGAGAGAGAGAGAGAGGAGGGGGACTTTTTTTTCAATAGACCAGCAGATGGTGCAGTTAACAAGCAACTGCGTAACACAATGAGGAAGCTTAGAATCAAGGCATCCTAATGGAATTAACAATGCCCTGAATTGTAAAAATGCAAGAGTCTTTTTCCTTACTTTTTTACAAAAAAAGGGGGAGAGAGAATGTATTTTATTTATTTATTTATTAAATTTATACCCCGCCCATTTAGACAACGTCTACTCTGGGCAGCTAACAATAAAAATAGACTAAGAGCAATCTAATATATCAAAACAACAATTTAACAACAATAACAATATCATTCAAGATGGAAAAATAGAAATCAAGTGGTAACAGGAGGGAAGGCCTGCCTAAAGAGCCAGGTCTTGAGTTGGCTCTTAAAAACACCCAGCGAGGGAGCCAGGCAGATCTTGGAGGGGAGACTGTTCCAAAGGTGAGGGGCCACTGCCGAGAAGGCCCGGTTTCTTGTTCTTTCTTTCCGGGCCTCCCTCGGCGTTAGGCCCCTCAGCCGCCCCTCCTGGCTAGAGCGAGTAATTCAAGTAGATCTAGGTGGGAGGAGGCGTTTCGCTAGATATCGAGGTTGATGTAAAGCAAACCAGAAGGGGATTGAACTCAAGAAAGGCACCCTGATCTTCTTTCCTCAAGTAAATAGGGACTGGACTGCATGCTAAGCAAGCACACCAGCCTTCTTTGACACGAGGCACACAGACTCCACAGGGAAAAATAAAATAAAAATCTTGCTGACCGGACTTTGCTGAGTGCTTATTGGCTTCCTCCTCTCTGCCCATGGGGAGAGAAACTGCGAGAGAGAAAAGATCTGAGGCCGAAGGTATATTTGTGTCTATGTGTGTGTCTATGTGTTTGTGTGCAGTTTGTCCTTCACAATGCAACAGGTGAAGGAGAACGTCTGTATGCGTGCGTGCCTGTTCACACAGCTTGTTTTTCCTTTTCTGGTCCACTCAGAAAAGGAAACTAAACTGAACTTAATTTGAATTTATTCAGTTTTTCAAAAAAAAAAATAGAAAGCTAGAAAAGAAGAAGAAAAACTTTGGATTTGAATGAGGAAACTCCAGGCTGATTTGCATTTGCCTCATGCAATCTGCAACAACAAAAAATGCAAATCAGCCCACCTCCAACCCATAGTATTTCCTGCATTTTCTTTTGCGAGTCTGGATGGGACAAAGGTATTTTATCATACTATCAGTTTTGCCTAGTTCCTTGGTGCAAGGCTATCTATGTTATTACCTCAACTATTATTTTGTTAAACAAATTCTTTGGAAGGTCATTTTCAGTACCTTCTGCCTTTCAGTTCCCACGGGTTTCACTGTTTACAAGTCTACCTACCCACTGAAGCATGTGAACACAATAACTTATGACATGTTTCTATCTCTCACCATTTCTGGGATCTTTCAAAGCAAGCTAGCAAGGAAACCTTTCAACATTTTTTAAACATTATTACTTTCATTAATATGCTGTCTTCCCTCCCATCAGCTCAATATGGCATACTTGGCTTTCCCATCACTTTATCTTCACAGCAGCCATGTGAGATACTTTAGGCTAAAAGTGAAGGATGGAAAAAGTGGCCAAAATCTTGTTGCTTAGCATCATAAATCAAACTAGAGTAGGCCCATTGAATCAATGAGGAGTAAATGAGTCAACTACTCCATTAGTTCCATTGATTCAAAAGGGCCTACTCTAATGGCAACTTGTATTAGCATACTAAGTCTCAGAGTAGGCCAGGGGAGTGGTATCAGGAGACAGGTATCTAGTTGTCTCATGTGCTCCCAGAGGCATTTGGTGGGGCCACTGTGAGATACAGGAAGCTGGATTAGATGGGCCCTTGGCCTGATCCAGCAGGGCTCTTCTTATGTTCTTATATAATGGAACTTATGGAGGAGCTGGCTTACCAAATCCTCGTGGATTCAATGGGCCTAGTCTAGTCCCATTGATTACACTAAGCAACAGGATTTTGGCCAGTAAATTCATGGCTCAATGGGGACTAGAACCTTGATCTCCCAAGTCCCAGTCCAACACCCCTACCACAACACCACATTATTCTCTGGCTCTTATAAGCCTTTTGTGGTAAGAAAGCATGGTATCTTTATCTATGAATTGGAGCCATGAACAATTAAGGGACTGCCGGCTATAATGTGGAAAGCACACATATTTTCCTTGCTGGATTCACATACCAGAGGGTGCTGGTGTCACTGATTCATCTTAGTGTATCTGGAGGGCAAAGCTTACAGAACTAAGCTAGTCTCTTAACAACTCTGAAATTTACAATCCCAACAAAGAGTTTTCTGATAATCCATTACCAGAGTGTGGGAGTTCATTGAAATGCCATCATATCTTTGGGAAGGAAATCATCACACACTCAGACTGCAAGAAGACACCTCCTATTAACCTTTCCCTATCATAAAAGATTAAATGAAGATAGACAAGGTATAACCTTTCCAATCCCAATTGAAAGGTTGTGTTTGATTAGTCAAATGAGTCTTCCACCGGAAGTGAAATGTTACTTACATGAAGTATCATTTCAGCCATTAATCACTATTTTATATTATGCTTGTCTATTACCAGGTAGAGTATATGCTCTTTATTGCATAACTTTTATCAGATAACTTTTATCCCAGATGTATCTGTGGACATGCATCTGTCTATCAGACAGTGATGAAGCTATGGTGCAACGCTGCCATTCCCCCATGCTGACAGAGTTTCGACTGATAACATATCCAACAGTTTGAAGGCTTCTAGATTTCTTAGGGCCCTCTCCTCACAAGGGTGTTCAAGCTCTCATTACTTTCCCAGGCTATGTCAGTCCATTCAGATTCATTCGTGGGACAATTGGTCTTCTCTGTTTGCCACCCTCATGCTTCCCTAGGATGACAACCAAGCTACCATGTAACCACACTTCCCATTTCACAGAGGAGGAGCTGAAGTTATGATGATGCTTTTCTACAGTTTAATAGAGCAAATGGGAACTTACTATAGTGAAGGGAAACTGAGGAAAGCCACCCCTTTCCCTTGTTTCTATCCCATGATAATCCGCACAAAGCAATAAGGGAGTGAATGATAGAAGGGCAAGCAGGGAAGCTTAAGAGAGGCAAGACAGTAGGAGTAATGTGCCCAGGAGAATAAAGAAACAGAGAGAGAAGGATGAAAACATAGTGAAGATCAGTGGGAGAGACATAGAATGAAAGAATTATTGAATAATGGAATTGGAAGGGGCCCTTAAGGCCATTGAGTCCAAACATTTATTTAATGCAGGAATCCAAGTTAAAGTATATCTGACAGATGGTTGCTTAACTTTCTCTTGAAATTTTTGTTGTTGTTTAGTCGTGTCCAACTCTTCGTGACCCCACGGACCAGAGCACGCCAGGCCCTCCTGTCTTCCACTGTTGGGTCAAAGTCATGTTGGTAGCTTCAGTGACACTGTCCAACCATCTTGTCCTCTGTCGTCCCCTTCTCCTCTTGCCTTCACACTTTCCCAACATCAGGGTCTTTTCCAGGGAGTCTTCTCTTCTCATGAGATGGCCAAAGTATTGGAGCCTCAGCTTCAGGATCTGTCCTTCCAGTGAGTACTCAGGGTTGATTTCTTTCAAAATGGATAGGTTTGTTCTCCTTGCAGTCCAGGGGACTCTCAAGAGTCTCCTCCAGCACCACAGTTCAAAAGCATCAATTCTTTGGCGGTCAGCCTTTTGTTCCAACAGTTAGAAAGTTTTTCCCGATATTCAGCCACATCCTTCTCCTCCTCTGTATGACATCTTTCCAAGCATTTTAAGAATGCTATCATTCTTATCTCCCCTCAGTCTTTTTTCCTCGTGGCTAAACCCACCCAGATCTGTCAGTCTTTCCTCACAGGGCTCGGTTTCTAGTCCCCTGACCATCTCTGTTGCCCTCCTCTGAACTTCTTCTAGTTTATCTGCATCCTTCTTAAAATGTGGTGTCTAGAACTGGACAGGCTACTTAAGATGATATCTAACCAGTGCCATTAAAAGAACAGGGGAGGATGTCTAGATATTAGTAGCAAACAAAGCATTATGTATGTTCAACAAAAATACCCTCTGGTTTCCCCCATAAAACCAAGATTTACCTGGCACAAGCTTTCAAGGTTTATTTGGCATAGTCCACTTCAAATTTATCCAAAGAAGTGGGATGTAAATTTGTTAGACTTTGAGGTGCCACAAGACTCCTCTTGGTTATGTTTCAACAAACTAACAGGATTATCCCCTGAAAATTTCTGCCCTTTCATGATATGCAAGATCTGCTGCTCAAGGCTGCTGTTTCATTTCACCTGACCAAAGGGCCAGACCTGCCAAACAAGAGGTAAACTTCCTATAAAATGTACTCAGTTTTAGATAAAATCCAAGTCATCAGATTGTCTGCTTCACTCATCTTTTTCAAACTATGTCTGTGTTCCATCACTTCACATTGGAAAGAGATTTTCCCTAAACATGACCATTGAACGCTTACTGTCATTCATCAGGTGCTATGATAAGCCAATGCAGAAGAATCAGGTCACCCAAACATGTTACTGTATGGCCCGGGATCCTGTTCAGTACTTATACATGTGGAGTTTCAGCTGTGGAAGCTGTCATAGCTATCAGACAAGCTGCCAATCATGCACTGTCATGTTCCTGGTTGCAATACTGTCTTATGTATCAGACACAATTTTGTGCAGGTGGCACTATTAAATCACTGCAGTGATGCATGCAGCTGGAGGTCCAGGCACAAAGAAATTGAACAGAATATTGGCCATGGATCACAAAGGTCTCCCTTGATTTTGGTGGAAAGTCTTGTACAAAATGAAAATAAAATAATATCTGTGCAAAACTGACAGGAAGCTGGGTACAAATATGCTGAACAGAAATCATATGATGTTGAATATTTTAATTTGCAGAACAAACCAATTAGCTAACTCTGAAAAAGCTCTACAGACTTCGGAACCTGCCCACATACTGAACAGGTTGTGCCTTCAGCTTTGTGAATTAAGATCTACGACTGCCACCTAGTGGATTTATTTATTTCAAAAAGTTCTACTATTTCACTTAGCCGAGCCATCTGTGCAAAAGTCATATTATTGACTCTTGCATCTGAACTCTATAATTCTAAAAGCCTGTAATCTGTGGTCTGATTAAAGAATGTAACTTAAGCACCTTGGCACATGCTAAAGTTTTGCAGATGTATTCCAACTAAAAACATTAAAAGTTGCATTGATCAGGTACACTTTTGCACAGGAATTAATGGGAAAAATGGGTTTCCACAAGGACAAGCAACGGGAGCCACTCCACCCCCAAGAATCCTAAATTTATTCTATTAGTGCATATCTAGAAATTTTTTAAAAATAGGCCACTATAAAATCAAACAAATAGCTAGTTTTCAACATCAATCCACCTCAAGATGTGGTGAGCACTCCAACGTTGGAGGCATTCAAAAGAAAGTTAAACAACCATCTGTCAAATATGATTTAGACAGAGAGATAGAAAGACAGACAGACTCCTGTTTTCTAAGCATGGGGCAGAAAGGATGTTGTGCAAGTGACCCTCCCCTGACTGATCTAGCAGCCAGTACAAGAGCAGAAACATGATGGCCAGCCAGCGGAACCTGGGTGGGGTGTGAGGATGCTTACATTGTTTGTTTGTTTGTTTGTTCGTTTGTTCATTCGTTCGTTCGTTCATTTGTTCATTCATTCATTTCCTGCCCATCTGGTGGCAAAGCACTATTCTGGGTGGCTAATAAAAAACAAACACAGAAATCACCCAGGAACCACCCACCAGCAGAAGACACCCAAGTCATAAAAATGACATGAAAGGAAGAAAGAAATCCCCAAAGTCAACAGCAAACTAAATTCAAATACAATCACATGGGGCAGCAAGAAAATCATAGGGAGAGGATGTTTCGGGGGGGGGGGTGGAAACTCAGATTTCACATGTTTCTTGAAGGTCAAAAGGGAGAGAGAGCTTGGTGTATATTCATAGGCAACATGTTCCACAGTTATGGCCACCACCAAAAAGGCTGAGTTCCTGGTGGTAGATTTATGGGCTTTTCTTGGGGTGACCATCCATAACCACAAAGACTAGGAAGACTGGGTAGCCCGGATAGACAATCTTAAGGAAAGCCACTCCAACAGGTCCAAAAACTGCTAGCCTAATTTTAAAAATAATAAGCTTGAATGGAAATAGTTCATGAAAGGGAGGTACCTGATGAATGAAGTAGCCAATTCCCCACCTTTGTGAGCTGCAACAAATGTAAGTATAAATGTATGCACACCTTAGGAGGGACCCAATTATGTGTGAGCTAAGACCTTGTTTTAGCTGGCCTAATTCTGCCTTCACACTGATAGGCCAGCTTTAGAATTTGGGCAACAATTTCATCAACCTTGGCCAGCACAGCCACTGGTAACTTTTGATGGCATTTACCATCTAGAATACATGAAGGGCACTACTTGGGATTTTTTTTTCTTAAGTTGTTGAACCAAGAGGTACTTTCACAGAAATGTTCTCCACGAAAGTCTCAGTCTGAACGGGAAGCCCAGAGTTTGCAAAAGATGCTGGAGGATTCCAGGAGCTGTAGTCCTCAAAAGTAACTTCTCCAAGCTCAGTGGAAGCCTTTTTGAAACAAAGGACAAATGAATATTCACATTGACTCAAGTAATTCTGATGTCCAGGAACCATCTTCAACCTGTAGAATGTTCTGACTTGCAGTTCTGGTGGTTCATCAGATATGCTACCAGTACAGACATTCGAGATTTCCCACATGTAGTCATGAGAGCTTCTAGTGGACAATTAAATATCTGTGCAATGGATGCTACTCAATGTGTGTGTTTTTGAGTTTACTGATTCTACAAGGGGGAATGCACATCATTTTGTTTTTTCTAACATGTGGTAACCTGCTGCACATGGAAGGCTCTTCTGCTCATTCTGCCAGATGGGGCCCTGGAGGTATGTTCCCCAAGCCCTGCCTTCACACCACCAGTGGTTTTGATTGCAGCACTAATATAAACAGGCAATTATTTCTGTTATGAGATGTTTATGTCACTCTGTAACATACCTTGTGAGAAAAAGTCCATGGAGAACAAAAATATGGATATCAGCATTCTTTCTGAGGAAATACAAAAACAGAGTGAAGGAGAAGACATAGCAAAAATGTCTAACATGTAATTAAGTCATTTTCTGGCTTGTAAGAATTAGATTCTCCTCTGTAAAAGTTCTCCTGTCAGATGTTTTCAGTGAAATACAGCCATACATTTTCAGTATTTTGCACAGTGAGCTCAGGAGCAAGTTGGCAAGCATTCCAAAATTTTTGGAGAAAAAAATAAATATTGATGAGTGGTGGCTATGGGTGTGGGTGGATCTGCATTTCTGGTTGTACTATGTTCATTCTCATGCTTCTCACTCTCCCCCATGTGTAGATATCTCCTCTAGTTGGGGTGGGGAGTGTGGAAGCTGAGAACATAAAAACATACCACCAGGTCTTTTTGATCTGTGCTGGTGTTTCTAGGATATCACATGACTATGATTAAAGCTCTGGTTTGGGGACAGAAAGACATTCCAGGGTCTAATTAAAATGCCTAAAATGGGCAGCTGCAAAGGCCAACCTGTCAATTCATTTGCTTTTTTAGCCACACCACCTGAGAGGAGCTAAGAATGGATTTGCGGACGACAATGCAGAGGTTAAAATGATCACCGTCCAGGGTCCTAGTTCGGTACATGCCACTTTTATTCAGTGAACATATCATGAAACTGAAGATTCTGCATATAGATTTGAGACTAATCTGAGTATCCTCCCCTCCGCTGCCCCCCATCTAATGATGTAGTAGTAAATGTGGAAGTCCAGGCATTCATCATGACAGCCTCCATAACTGGCCCACCCATTCTCAAGCAGAGTCCATAAAGACAGAGGGATTGGTCCATATCAATACAGAAGCACTTCTTTGGTAACTATCCTATTCAGAGTGCAAGCACAATCTCATGTTTCTTTCTTGTCAAATGAATGTTGATATGGATGTCATGATTATGAGTTTCCCTTACTGGGTAGGAGGCACTCTGGAAGTGTGTAGCTTGCCCAAGGCTACCTAGGCTGGCTCTTTCCCCAAGAGACACAATGAGGAATCCAACTCCCAAACTTTGGCTCCACAGCCTGATACCAAACTCACTGAGCTATCCAACCCACCCTTCAAATATTTTTCATAACCACAGATATGGCTTGTAACAACATGCTGTTCCGGGAAAATTCATTTCTATCCCAACTTCTGCGAGGGTTGCACTTAAGCTCAGAGAGAATATAGAGGAAGCCCGAAGGGATGGTAGATGGAGAAAAATGATTTTCTACGCACACAGCTGAATATTCCACCACACTCTGGTAAACATGGCAAACCCCACCCACCCACTCCCCAATCTGGTAACTCAGATACCCCAAAAGCCAAGCACAAGGACAGGAACCTCATTTCTGAGTCCAACTTGAAGGCTTCATTTTTTAAGCGGTTGGAACAGCTCATAAATGTGGTACCAAACAGTCATGTTCTCACCTTTATTTCCACCTTGGAAGTAGAAGGAGGAGGTAGCAATTTTCCCCACACTTCTACTGGGTTCTGGAGTCCCACCCAGAAATGTCTAAAATATAGTTTCATCCAACATAATTGGAAATATTTCAGAGAAAAGGCAGCTTCACCTAGAGAAAGGGCTGATTCATATGCCCAAGTACCATATAATTTAGTAGACAGATACAGTGGAACAACACTGATACCCTGCCAATACATCCAGTATACACCTTTTTCTCTGATTTTGCATATTGCACCCAAAGCAGGCTATAATTGCATAGTTGTTAATGAAGACTTTTCAGAATACAAGCTGGCAAACGTAGGATAATTAAGACTAAGAGGAGTTTGTCTTCGGACACAAGCATTCACCCTAGTACAAGGGTTATTTGAGCACTATTGAATAAATGAAAGGAGATAAATTGGAATGCCTGCCTAAAGACAGGTGTAGGTACAATGACACATAATGACTCATTTGCAAAAGAATAGCCATGTTAGTCTGTTCCAGCAAAACAACAGAGAATTCTGGCACTCTAAAGCTAGGTTTATTCTAGCTTGACATTTCATGGATATTCTAGCATGACCTTTCTACTTCTTGAGATACATGATTGCTTCACTCAGAGAGGCAGACATTCATCTTATAAAATATCTCTTTTGTGATTAAGAAACAGCTTTCAAGTGAATATCATAGGCATATGATTCCACCTAACAAATATGGATCCATTGTGAGGCTGACATATTTGCAGAATGCCATGCTCATGAGTCATCTGTAGATCCATCCAGATTCTTCCCCAGCCTCTATTGTTACGCATAACTTGTAACAATATGAAAAGATTTTACATGGGCAGTTCATTTAACCAAGCCCTGAATAAATATCATACTTGTCCTTTCCTCCCACTGATTACGAACAGATTATTAACAAAAAGAGCTCTCAAAGAGTCATCCCAAAACTGATAGGTCGATATGTGGACAGATAAGCTCATTCTGATGTGAAGGTCCCAGTGTTCTTCCATTCAAGCTGCTCATAATTACTAAATGAATTTAATTGAAATGGGTTTAATCCAGATTTATTCATAATTAGTAGGCCAATTGAAATAGATAGCCAACATCCAATTGTGTAATTGCACTAGTCTGAAGTCCTAGTGGACTGGTTTTGCATGATACACAGCAGGTGAGTCTAATGTACAATCAACTGCACAATTGATTGCAGAACTATTTGTACACACAGTTGGAGAACTGGTTGGATAGTCAATTATAGTTGCAGATTCAACTGCAGAATCAGTTGCAGAACTGGTTGTGTCACCAGTTGAACAATCAGTTGGGACAACCAATTATGGAACTCACTGTGCACCTGCTTGCATAGGTGGTAGCATGTGGGGAGAAAACAAAAAAAAATGTACTGCCACTTTCCCAACTTGGGAAAACCAGTAGAATTCTACTAGTGTCTTGTTCTCCTCCAGTAATATTATATTGCGTTTAGACCCTTCTATCTTAAAGTGGGAATGTGAGTATTGCAATCTTTGATCCTCAGCAAGAAACAAAGGGAGGAGGGGGAATCCATATTTTCTTCTGCAACAAGATTTTTCTACACAAGGAAGATTCCTGGAAAGTTTTGTGGTCTTTTTTTCTGGAAGAACCACCAAGCCAAGCTGGATAAGATTATGACAATTCCTGCACAGAGTGGCATTTTTCCTGTGTAGGATTTATCTGGAAAGAAGAGAAGGCACAGCAAGCTGAGCAGACTTATTGCAGTTCCTGTCCAGCATTCTGCACTTTCCTGGGCAGAACAACTGATAAAAACAAAAGATGAAAGTGGAGGAAGAGACCGGGGACAGGAAGCCACAAAATCTTACTGGTGTATTGGAGCATCTTGGCGGGGAGTCTCAGCAAGGTGAGATTTGAAAATCATAGAGAATTTTTTCCCCCAAGTTATCATCATATACTGTACTTAGTCCTAAACTAACCACAACTTCCTTTGATGTTAGTGGATTGGTTCTTAACCACTACTAAATCTTAATCCCACCCAATGTTCTCCCTGATCATCTTCTCACCAGGCATTCACTGGGACTCAGATGTGAAGCTTCTTCTTGAGCAGGCCATCATATGATCACTGCTACATTACTGTTTTAAAAGTGGAAGGATATTGAATTTTATGCAAAAAGGGGAAGCATTCTTGTGTTAGTGAAGGTGTACCATATAGTAAATTGCTAGGAGAAATAGTTTTATGAAAACTGTTATTTCAGTAACATAATATAGTAATTAAAGCAAATATAGGTGAATTCTAATTCTGGAAATAACCCCCATTTGTCAGATTTTTTTCTTGGATGTCTGATGGACTGTATCCAGACAAATTATTTCCGGATTAAATACAAATTCTACTTTTCAGCCTCCACAGTTAAAAGATCCTATTTAATGCATGTTACCTAGAGTGAAACCTTCATTGTAGATCTTAATTGCCATGGAGGTTGCAAAATGGCTGGAATTTTATTTTGACTGAGCCAGTGAGACCATTTCAGTACTTCAAATTCAGAAACTATAAAATGCTGTAGTGAATTCTCAAACATGAGAAGGATTCTCAGACCAAAATCTGACATTCTAGCATCTAAATATTTGAAATAAACTAACAAAATTGAAGGATACAAGACCCAACAAGCTGAGCAAGATTATTGCAATTCAAACACATTACATCAAACATGTGAAATGCAGTTGAAGGATATACTTTGGATATACCTGAATCTGGTCAAATTTCGATTCACAATATTGCAGCCTTTATAGAAACTGAAAATAAAGTTCACACAACTTATATCCTATTAGCATTGTTGTCTTGCATTAGCATCCTTTTCTAAAGTAGACCCTAAAGACAAGGGTCACAATCCAAAACAGAGTGCAATATTCCATCCATCCATACATCTATCCATCCATTCATTTTATTCACCATACTTTTATACTGCTTTTTATGTTCATCAAATCCCAATGCAGCTGATAACATGACAATGCTCAAAACCAAAAGATACCAAAAAAAAAAAAAGGTGATAAGACAGTAAAGCGGTAATAAAATGGCAAAATGTTTTATTAATATCAGTATTTAAAAATCCCATTGCTTAATGTTCTCTTCCACTCAAAGATCTATAGCATATAGAGTAAGGAAGTTTTACTTTTTTGGACTACAACTTCCCAAAAACCAGCATACCTAGTGCAATCCAAAATGTAACTTTTAGAAACTCTGGGTAAGCTATTCTACAAGTGGAACTTCACTGAGATTCTACAGCATTTCTTCCTTGCTGGAGATATTTTTATAAGTTAGGTAGAATCCACCTTTTCCTCTATCTAAGTACTGGTGTGTTACCCCTTCATCAAGACCTGGAGCTGTGTAATTACCTTCTGAGACATGAGTCACCTTGTTTCTTAGTTCCCAAACTAGCTTTCCTCTATAAAAGATGTAAAGGGTCCTTCTGGCTGCTCTTTCCAAGCTACTCTTGGGAAGAAATGGAGCATCTTCCTTTGTTTTGTCCACCTTTACTTCTGGTGCTTTCTCTGAAGTACTCAGCTTCAGCCCCTGCTCTTTTTGCATTGCCTCATACATCCAACTGGAGAGACCTCTATCTTGCTCAGGTTGGTGATGGTTTGAATACTTCAATGGGATATGCTGTATTGCAATTCTACATGGACTTGCTTAGAATTGAGCACTAATGACTTCAACAAGACCAAGTCTCCAGCTGAAAGATGACTAGAATTGTACTGTTAGGCTGCAGCATTGAGGAGACAACTTGGAAACAGTACTTTCCTGGTCTTATTAGAGCTTACCTTTAATCGAACGGTGTCTCCTATGGGGCATTCTAAAGCTTAAATCAAAATTCAGCAATGCAGTTAAGTAATTTTAGACTCCAGATGTCATGGACTCCAGGTGGGTCCTTTATATTGTAATATATATTATTATTGTGGAAGCCAGAATCCTGTGGAGGATTTACACCAGTCTAGGTATAACTGCATAAATCATGGCAGTTTTTTGTCCCTAGCGAATTAGTTGTTGCCACATTCTTGATCACACTTGATACACGACCTGGAATGCATACAGAAACTTATTAATTAGGGGCAATTTGCTGCTGCAGTTTATGCTATTACACTTACACTGGTGTAAATCCTCAACTGAATTTTGCTCACTAACTTCAATGATTGGTAAGCTGGGCCTGTGGTGTTTATGGACCCTTCACAGCGAGGACCTAAACTGTTGTTCTGCTGTCCCGGTCAGATGGCAACATTGCCAATATTGGTATGGAACTAGTTAAGGAACTAGGGGAAAGTGTGCTACTGTATCCTACGGGCTTCAGATAAGTTTGTAGTAGAGAGGGAACCAGTATGAGTGGGAACAATTGGCATAAAAGGGAAAGTGCACAGAAGAAAGAATAAATGTGCTGTGGTGGAATAACATTACAAGAAGTGTTTTATGGGAGGCACTGAACTCTCTTTCTTATGAAGGAACAGGCAGGCACAGAGAAGTCTTCCAAAGTTTCAAGATGGAGCATTTGTTCTCCTTGAACTAAGGGGGTTTGCCATAACATTATCAGTGTTTTTTTCTTTCATCTCCAGGATGTTCCCCTTATCTCACTTTGTTCAGTAGTTTTTCCCTTGACTGCCCACTCCTTTTACTCTTGAAAGCATGATTTATCTTCTGGTATCAGTTTGTACTAGGCAAGGAGCTTGATCCTTCCCCTTAGCAGTTCATGCCCACAAACAGCTTCCATTCAGAAGCCTTCAATCTGCAGTCCATTAACCCCTTTTTTTTAAAAGGGCGTCAGGAGAGGAACTTTGCATAGTGATTCCCAACCTTGGGCCCCCAGGTGTTCTGGGACTGTAACTCCCAGAAGCTCTTGCCAGCACAGCTAGTGGTAAAGGCATCTGGGATTTGCAGTCCAAGAACATCTGGGGACCCCAGGTTGGGAACCACTAGGGTAGCAGAAAAATGGATTTTGTGAATTTCTCTGGTCATGGAATCAGATCTAAATCTGATCCTATTGTGACCGTCACTCTGTTGACAATCCATAGTCCCTGTCTAGTCATTTACAAGGACCTCCATAATCAGGTTAGAAGTTTCGGGAAGCAACTGCCAGAAAAAGTTGGGTTTTGCTGGTGTGCTTTTGTTCTCAAAATACACCACCTGGTTTCCTTACACCCCTGTCTGCTTTCAGGAATACCTTGACAAGTATTACACACCAAAAGGAGGCCCCCAGATTGGAGAAATGACAAGTGGCGGTAATTCCGTGATAAAGAAGGTTCAACAAATGCAAGCATTCTTTGGCTTGCCTGTCACTGGGAAACTGGACTTTAGCACCATGGATGTAATAAGAAGACCTCGGTGTGGCGTCCCTGATGTGGCAAACTATCGCCTTTTCCCGGGAGAACCTAAATGGAAAAAAAGTACATTGACATACAGGTGACAAGTTAATATTGATATTTAATTTTGATAAAACATGTTTAGATCGTTCAGATATTGAAATAATATTTACAATTTACTTTTAAATTTGTCCTTTTTATATTTATTTTTTTTCTTTTCAATATTTAACATTAAAACATTTATAATTCTCTAACATTATCTCTTTTCTGCATTTTAGATTTCTTTTATTTTGCTACAGATTTTGGTCTCACTAAGTTTTCCCTGACAGCCAAATTACATGTGGCCCCAACTGTGTTGTTCTACCTTTGAGTGGTGAGGGGTTTTTTTTTCCAGATCATAAATTTCCTGTGCCAGGGGCCTAATCCAGATGATTGTGTGGGAGGGTGCAGGGGAGAAGTTTAAAGCTTTGCTTCTTGCAGCAGTCTTAGCTTAGATCAGACAAGAGTGGGGGCCTGCAGCTACAGTCCACAGTACAGAAAAGAGAAATGAAACCTATTTTCATTTACCAGTGCCACAATGTTCAGGGATGGTCTGAGTTTGCAAACAGCAATCGTTATTGACAAAGTTTCAAATATTTTGGTCTCTTTCAGAGTAGTAGGTCTGTTCACACATTTAGACATGAGCCAATGAGGGCCATGTCCACAGGCATTAAATGTTTGTTTGTTTGTTTGTTTATTTAACTTTTATACCATCCAGCTAGTGCTAGACACTAATCTGGGCAGTTAACAATCAAATGAAAACAAATACAGTAATATGACGATAAAAATAAACAATAAACAATAGACGGTACAGTAATAAAATCAAATAAGTAAAAACATTGTAAGACAAACAGACCAAGAGCATCGAACCATAATTGGACAGCCAGCAGCATTCATTATTACCTCCTAGAATTCAGAGGGCTCACTATAGAACCCCTAGAAGACTATACTAACAGTGTGACTAGTCGAGAGCTTAGATATGTTATGTTTAGGATTACAACTTCCATTGCCAGTATGGATAAAACTAAGTGAGAGATTCTGAGACATGTCCCCCAAATAAAGGGTTGCAAGCTGGAGAGTTGTATTACAGCCAACAGCAACCTGTAACCCAGGGGGTGTCTTAGTTAGTCACTTTGGGGCAATGCACTCTCTGCCCTTCCAGCTCAGCCAGTGAGCCAGTGTTGACTGCAGCACTTAATACCCGAGTCTATCCCACATCTGCATGTTGCAGATCTTTCCTAATAATTTAGATGACAGCAACTTCCTTCTGACATCAGTTTGCTTCCCTAGAAAGATGCTTGCCCAACTGGGCTATGAATTGGAAGGAGGGTAAGTGTGTACACAATGCAAGTTGAGTTCCTGGACAAATAAAAGCTACAATGCCATTGTCTCTCCCTGAACCAGGAAGTATCTACAGTGAGAAGATGGGTTACCAAAGGTCTCCTTTCTGCCATGTTTGCCACAGGCATTCTTAGAAAACTGACCACTGAGTAATTAAAGGTGAGGTCTTTCCTAACAGAAAATCTATATTTTGAGCTTCCGAAACCAGAAAGTGTTTCTTCTTCACACAGTCTTTCATCTCCAGCTGAGGATATAAACCATGGCTCACAAGGAAATCCTTCACATTTTCGTTCTAGTGAGTTCCTGTCACAGGAACAAGGAAACTATGCTGCAGCTCTTGAGTTAGTCAACAAGGTTCCAATTTAGCCAGATTGCATGAAAGCTCAATTTCCTTGTATACTCCACAGGCAGACCTTCATGGCAGCCCTTATATCCTGAGGTAGGACTGTTACTGATCAAATGGACCAGGATAATGCTCACAAACAACCCATGTTTAAACATCATGTGCTTTCCTTTTTCACCTTTGAAGCAACTACAGGGAACAGTTGTGTATCATTTGTTCCAGATTCCAATTAACTACCAATTAATATGATATCTAATCTCTAAAATGTGAATAATGAAACTAGGGATCACTGAAACAAGCCAGCTTTATATTCCTAACCCATAGTTTGACATTCAGTTATTTCAAACAAACTATTGTTAGTGAGGATTCACACACACACACACTTATTTGGAATTGATACAAAAAGCCCTGGTTGATCTAATCTGGAAACAGAACTGCCCAAAGTCATTACAGCAATCTCTTTGAAGAGGAGAAGAAGGGGGAGCGAGCAAGCCCTGGGCATAAAATGATGCATTCTCAAAACTATGGATCCATGTGATACTCAAATGCAGAAATGGGACACATAAAGGAAGGCCATCCATGCTTTGACATACTTGTCTCAGTCTTAATTAAGAAATTACTTTTTCTGGTACATTTCCGAGAGAGAGAAACACAATAGACTGGTTAAAATTACAGAGAAACTGAACATGCACACGTGTACATGTGCGCATGCACCATGATGGCCGCTCTCAGGGAACACTGCCTATTATATAATTTGTTTAGGATTTGAAATATTCTGGAAAATAAACTTTAGATGTGAATTTAGCAGTATCTTACAATCTTGTGTGGTTGTATGGCCTGACTATCGGGAACAAAAGAAATTGTACTAGGCCAGCTGCAATATTTTGCAAGTGTTGTTCCATATAAAGAAATCCTTTTTCATTTAAGTCAAGATATGTTGCGTAAAGAATTATAAACTAGTTTGAGAACAGCTTAAGAAATCTGATGATGCTGCAGGCTAATTGGTAACCTATATTGTGTCTGGACTGGTGTGTAGCTGCATAAGAGGATTTTGGTGCTACTTCTGTTTTGCATAGCCTGTTTGAAAGATAAGCATTGCTAAGTTGTTGCTGTGTGGTATCGTAAGTAGATATGAATGCATAGGATTTGGGGGTTTGAAATGATTAAAAAGACTGTGACTTTTAGATTAAATTAGATTAGATTAGATTTCTTTGGTGGAAACAAGAATAAAAAATTCAGATTTCAGATCTTTCACCTAGGACATTTTCACTGTTGGACCTCCTGCGAAATTATGTTACTGATTCCATTTTGTTTGGTTGACCTGGGACTCATTTGGCAGGCTGTTCCACATCTAGAAATACTTTCCTCTTCAGATGTAAAGACAGTGCATTTTTTCTAACATGAGCTTGCCTCAATACACATTTGCTAAACTAGCTTGCTTTTGTCTTGTAATTGAGCAACTGTGAGATAGCAGGTCTTGGTGTGCCTATCTAGTATCCCAAACAGCTGTTTGCAAGGAGGAAATAACAATTTGTTGTAATGTATGATTTGATCCTTGCTTGGCCAGCCCTACCTTTTCTTCTCAAGATTAACCTAGGTAAAGGTAAATGTTCCCCTTGACATTTAGTCCAGTCGTGTCTGACTCTAGGGCGCGGTGCTCATCCCCGTTTCCAAGCCATAGAGCCAGCATTTGTCCGAAGACAGTTTCCGTGGTCACGTGGCCAGCGCGACTAGACACGGAACGCCGTTACCTTCCCACCGAGGTGGTACCTATTTATCTACTCGCATTTTTACATGCTTTCGAACTGCTAGGTTGGCAGGAGCTGGGACAAGCAAAGGGAGCTCACTCCGTCACGTGGATTCGATCTTACGACTGCTGGTCTTCTGACCTTGCAGCACAGAGGCTTCTGCGGTTTAACCCGCAGCGCCACCACATCAAGATTAACATAGGTGTCATCTAATGGAAGCTGCCTGAAGGTACTGCTGCAAACCAACTTGTCCACTTCTTGGGTGGATTGTACATTATTCTCCATTTTGCTTCATCCCCTGCTATTGTTTCTGGCAGCATCCTAAGAACATAAGAAGACATCCAGTTCTCTATTTCTGTAGCAGCCAGCCTGTTGCCCAGGGAAGTCCTTCATGACATGTTCCCTGGCAGCTGATACATAGAAGTGTGTAGTCTCTGATTCTGGAGGTGATATGCAGCCATCTTGATTAGTAGTCATTGATAGCCTTAGGTAAAGGTAAAGGTTCCCCTTGACAATTTGTCCAGTCGTGTTCGACTCTAGGGGGCAGTGCTCATCCCCGTTTCCAAGCCATAGAGCCAGCGTTTGTCCGAAGACAATCTTCCGTGGTCACATGGCCAGTGCGACTTAGACACGGAACGCTGTTACCTTCCCACCGAGGTGGTCCCTATTTATCTACTCGCATTTGCATGCTTTCGAACCACTAGGTTGGCGGGAGCTGGGACAAGCGACGGGTGCTCACTCCGTCACGTGGATTCGATCTTACAGCTGCAGATCTATAGATCTTACAGCACAGAGGCTTCTGCGGTTTAACCCACAGCGCCACCACGTCCCTTTTGATAGCCTTACCCTCCATGAATATATCTCATCCCTCTTTAATGCTGTCCCAGCTGGCACTGGCCCCAAGATCACATGAAAACACCCCAGTTTTTAAAAGGAACCAGGTTTGGGATTTTAAAAGCCTTATTTTCACCCCTGGACCCCTCTAGGAGTGGTGAGGTTTGCCCTCAGACCAAAGTCCAAAACCCAAATAGAAAAATTAGCTGTATCCATCTGTGGATTTTGTTCAGAATTCAAAGTTGAAAAACTGGGCTTTTTGTGTCACAGATAGAGATGGGCATGAATCGCAGTTTGGCGGTTCATCCCAGTTCAATTTCTAGCCAAACGGGTGTTCAGTGCTTTCAAGCCCCACCTCCGCCAGTGGGGGCCCACTCAGAGTCAGCACCCACAGGAGGTGAGTCATAGAACCCAAGGAGCTGCCTTCGAGTGGGAGCCTGCCAGAGGGGGTGGAGCACCAAACAGCGGAACACCTGTTGAACCAGTAAACAAACCAGGACAAACTGCCAAACTGGCAGTCTGTGCTCATCTCTAGTCACAGAGTTATGGAGATATAGCATGATTCTGGCAAAGCCACTGGGAAGGAGACAAGATAGCAAGTCATGTATACTGGATCACCTTTGGCTCCATGTTTGTTGACACTGAATGAACTCAGACACAGCAGTAAGAAAGGTCTTAGCTTTGCAGAAGCCATGATGATTCTTTCTTAGCAAAGGTTACCTTCTACAGGCTTGCTACTTGTATCTCTATTAACACTTCTCTGATTTTATCTAAAACAGATGCTAAGCCAACTAGCTGTAATGTTGTGCTCTTATCCACCATATGCTTTTTGAAAGGGTGCATGATTGTTACAAGACCTGCATGGGATGGCATGGAATCAATAAAAGTTTCATAAGTCAACACAACTCGTACATCTGTTTCATTGATTCGATCCATCTACTCTAACAAGGTGCTCACAATCGGATTTGTTGTTATGCAGTTTCAATTCCCTTCTGACTTATGGCTGTCTTAGCACAGTTTGCAAGAAGCTAAGCCCTATGAGAAAAAAACTGAAAGAATTGGCCATATTTAGCCTTGAGAAAAGATGGAGAGGAGATGTGATAGCACTTTTCATAAAGTTTGAAGGTAATCATACAGAGGAGAAGCAGGATCTGTTCTCGATCATCCCAGAGTGCAGGACATGTAATAATGGGCTCAAGCTACAGGAAACCAGATTTCAGTTGAATATCAGGAAAAACTTCTGAACTGTTAGAGCAGTACAACAATGGAACCAGTTACCTTGGGAGGTGGTGAGCTCTCCGACACTGGAGGCATTCAAGAGAAAATTGGACAACCATCTGTCAGATCTGCTTTGATTTGGATTCCTTCATTGAGCAGGGGGTTGGACTCAATTGCCTTATAGGTTCCTTCCAACTCAGTTATTCTATGATTCTATAATTCTATGAAGATGTTAAAGAAGTAGTTTGCCATTGCCACTCTCACACCTGAGAGTTTCCATGGCCAAGTGGGGATTTCAATGCAGGCTTCCTGAGTCCTAGTCAGATATGCTATCTTCTACACCATAATATATCTCCGACAATTGGATTTAAACCGATATATTTCACATTAGCAGGAAGACTGCCATTTCAGGTGTTACACCATTTTCTTATCAGTCCTAAGCAGCAAGGGAAGTGTATTCTTCAGTTTTGCCTTGCACATTTTTAGATGCAGTATCAGAACTGTCCAACAGAGAGAATCATAGAGCATTTTTCTCTATTTTTCTGGCCTGTTGGTAATAGCTGTGCAACTCAAAAGTTAACATTATTGTTGTTAGGTGCTGTCTAGTCACTTCTAAATTATTATGACCTTATTACTTAATGAGAACCAGTGTAATGCACAGTATTGTTTCAAACTAGGACTCAGGAGACCTGGGGTTCAGTTCTCTGCTCAGCCATGGAAATGTAATGGGTATTACATTACTCCTTAAATATGTCACATACCTTGGAAACCCTACTAGGATTGTCATAAGTCGGAAACAACTTGACAGCACATAACTAATTGATTACTGACTTCCAAAAGCTCCTATCATTAACAAGCCATTCATAATCCTGAATCTGATAGGATGTGTTTTCCTTGTTGAAAGCTTGAATTTTTGTTGGGATTGGTCAACTTTTTCTATGATGCTCCAAGAAAGCAGAAAGGTGTTCATTAACAAGCCAGTTCAGGTCTGGTAAACTCAAGGCTGTGTCTTCCTTAATTGAATCAATCCATCTCACATTCAATCTTTCTTCATTTTTTCCACTTCTCTCAGCATTTTTGACTTTTCTGGTGAGTCCTGTCTTCTCATGATATGCCCAAACCATGACAGCAAAAATTAGTAGATTAGTCTAATCAGTAAAAAATAAATAAATTACCAAGTTCTAATCATAGACATCATAATCCACTTTCCACGTCTGTGTACAGACATTGAGAAATGTGCCTTTTCTTCCCCCAGGGTGAAAAAATATACATCCAGCTTAAGTCATACAGACGTTGACAAGGCTGTGGAGATGGGGCTGAAAGCATGGAGTGTTGCTACCCCCTTGAACTTTATAAAGACAACCTCAGGAGAAGCTGACATCATGATTTCATTTGAAAATGGAGGTAAACTTTTTTTAGCCAATGTCTATACCCTAGAAGCCAAAGGTTTGTTGTTATGGTTAAAAGTGTGAGTCCACTTATCTGCTGAGGTAAAGTCAGTTGGAGAAAAGCTCTTTTCCAAGTTCTTCAGAATCAAATTAACTTCTCCTATCTCTTCCAATTGCTAAATGATCATCCTAAAAAGGAAAGGGCTTTTGAGTCTTAGCTTCTGACTTCTGGCACATTTGGTGGCCAAATGGTTCTACATTGACAGGCACATTCTATGAAAACACCAATGTCTGGGACATAAGGAATGAGAGCATTAGGCAATTCACACTCTCTTAACCTGGCTAGATAGCTCAGTGGTTTAGGTATCTGGCTGCAGAGCCAGAGGTTGGGAGTTTGGATCTCCACTGTGCCTCATGGGAAAAGAGCCACCCTGTTGAGTTATGGACAAGCTGCACAGTCCCGAGATGCCCCCAGAAGAAGGGAATGGGAAACCACTTCCGTGTATTCTCTATCTAGGAAAGCCCGGAAGCAGTCACCATAAGTCAAAATCAACTTGACCACATGCAGTTATTATTATTTTTCAAAAATACTAGGCATAGTCAATCAAAATTATAAAACATTGACTGGTATTAAATAACAGATACCTGTTTTAACCAAAAACCTAAATATTTGTTAATAGTAAAGTAGTAGCCTAGCTACTATTTGGACAGGATATTATCATTATTATTATTATTATTATTATTATTATTATTATTATTATTATTATTATTATTATTATTATTATTATTATTATTATCATCATCATCATCACCATCATCATCATCATCACCATCATCATCATCATCAACAAAACAACAGTAGTAGTAATAATAATAATAATAATAATAATAATAATAATAATAATAATAATAATAATAATAATAATAATAATAATAATAATAATAATAATAATAATAATAATAATAATAATAATAAACAACTACAACTTCATCTGCCAGGATTATGGGATCACGTTGTATTCTTGTACCCTCTTAGATCACGGGGATTCCTACCCATTTGATGGACCACGAGGGACTCTTGCACATGCTTTCGCACCTGGGGAAGGCCTAGGTGGAGACACTCACTTTGACAATGCAGAGAAGTGGACAATGGGAATGAATGGTAAGAGTAAAATTATGCCGTGACTGGAAAGCTTCAAGGAGGGGATTTGTTCTTAAATAACCAAGGATGGCAGATATTAGTAAAATGAAAGCTGCTCTGGAATGCAAGATCATTGTTAACGTGTTGAAAGAAGGGATCTAATTTTCTTTTCTTTTTTTAAGGAAATTCTCACTCTAGAACCATAAAGACATATATGGAATTTGGTGCATGGGAAGTTTCTTTCTTTGGTCTGCATTATGGCCGCTTTCATTTAAGAATTGCAGCACATGCTGGGGGGCAATATCAGCCACATGAACATATCTTTGACAGATTAGAAGCGTCATTAATAAATCTCACAAGCACACAAAGTTCTACCCAACCCCTTATGCTTTCACTTTCTTTGTCTGAATGAGAGGCTTTGAAGACTTGGGACTGTGAGATATCTCGTTAGTGATAAACACAGGGTTAACAAGAGCTGGGGAATGACTAGGTCCAAAACTAAAAAAACTTGGCAAAATAATGTTTATTAAAATGTGAAGATATAACCAGAATATAGAGAAGGTTATGTTCTCCACGAAATAGGAAGCATATAGTATTACTGTATTTTTCCATGTATAAGACGCTACTTTTCCCTAAAATCATTAGACCAAAAATTGAGGGTCGTCTTATACACGGAAGTAAGCCGAGAAGAAAACCGTGCAGTTGCAAAACTGCCCATGTCTCTGAAAACCAGTCTGCCTCCAGTCATGAGCAAACTACCGATAGCTTGTCTCTGCAAACAGGCTTCCTCCAATCACAAGCCTTATGTAAATGAGCTGTTGCGGAAGAGAGCATGTAGGCAGTGCGACAGTGACCGGTAAAGATCACTGAGCCCATAAAGATGTCAGAAAAGAAAAAAGAAAATAAGCAAATGTCTTAGTCTGCAAAATTCAAACTGAATGTAATCAGTTATGCAAACAAGGCTGAATGAAGTGATTTGCTCAGCTAAGTGTGATGCATAATACAGTCAACCCTCGACTTACAAACTTAATCCGTTCCGGAAGGACGTTCTTAAGTCGAAAAGTTCGTAAGTCGAGTAAGCATTTCCCATAGGAATGCATTGAAAACCAATTAATCCGTTCCGGCTGTTTTTGGTTCTTAGGTCGAGGGGCGGTTTGTAAGTCGAACCATTAGTTCCCATAGGAACTAATGCAAAGCCGGTTAATCCGTTCCTACCACTAGGGGCAGAATTTTTTTATTTTTTTCCCTTTTAACCTAAGATGACTTAGGTTTTTTTTCCCGGTTCGTAACTCGAAGTAAAGTTCGCAAGTCGAGGCTATATTTTTCTATCAGAGCGGTTCGTAAGTCGAAAAGTTCGCAACTAGGGCCGTTCGTAAGTCGAGGGTTGACTGTATCATAGTACTGGTATGTAAATGTTGCCTAATTACTAAAAATGTGTTCCTTTCTAATGTTTAAAATACTGATTTCTGAATTTTGGGTTAGAAAATTGGGGGGTGTCTTATACATGGAAAAATACAGTACGGTATATACTTGAAATAGTAAGCATATAAGATTATATACTTATAATTATAAAATGATTATATGTCTTTGAAGAAACATCATTCAGCATTTAGCACTCATTGGGAAAGTACTAACTCATCATCATTGTTCAGTAACAGTTATACAATCGGTGGCTATGTGGCAGTCAACCATGGAAGAGAAATGGTATCTCTAGAACCTCCTGTTGTTAACAAGAAGATTGTGGGTGTCATCTGAATTTTCCCCTTGCTTTTCAGTTACCAGCCAGCATTGTTTATTGCCTGTGAAGCATCCAGAAATTAGAAATGCTTAATGAAAGCATTTATTAAATATTTCTAATTTCTGGATCATTCACAGGCAATAAAAGTCGATGGGAGTTTCCAAAATAGACAAACGGATTAGTCCAGAACCATAGAAATGCTGATAGCAAGGTACATGTAACATACAGCCATGTTTGGAATGTAATATTATTTAAGTATTGTGTATGCAACGTTGTCCCTGTGAATCATGTATTACTCCATACACATTTTTCCTTCATTTTTGCAGTTCCTATACAGCATCTATTTAAGGTATATTAGTACTTTCTTTGTGTGGTTGTGGTTGGGTGTTTTTTTTTTTTTTCATGCTTGGGAATTTATACGTATTTGTTTTGACTTGTACAATTATGAGTGCTTGATAGTTCATATTCAGACGCAACTTCTTAAATGAAATATATCTTTTTGTATTGCATAGGATTTAACTTGTTCACTGTTGCTGCTCATGAATTTGGCCATGCCCTGGGCCTTGCCCATTCTTCTGATCCGTCAGCTCTGATGTATCCAACATATAAATATCAGCATCCGTTTGGCTTCCGCCTTCCTAAAGACGATGTGAAGGGAATTCAGGCACTGTATGGTAATAACATAGAAATGAAGCTTATCCCTATTTTAATAAGCATTATCTCCCCTAATTCTTTACATTCTTTAGATTCATTCTTCTGTTGCTTTCTGACCTTCATCCGATCGAATAAATTATATTCTCTCTGCGTACCAAAGGAAGACATAATACATCTACTATTAAATAGCAAAAAATATCCAAGTGATCCATCCAGAGCTTTTTTCCCAAAATCCTCCAGCCAACACTGCTTGCCGTCTAGCCTTGCTTCTGGTCCAAAATGTAACATTGCCCACCTTTGGATTCATGGGCAGAAACAACGTTCTGTGTCAAAGGGTACTTTTTACTGGGCAAAATCGTGTTGGCATAACTTTGCACAGCAAAGTTTGGGTGCCAGAAGCATTTAATTTAAAACAATTAAAAGCTTCCTATCCCCCTCTTTTAAGTTCCAAGGCTCCCCAGGGCTCCCCTTTGCTCTGGGGAAGTCTTTAAAAGCCTTGGAATGGGGGAAGCCTTTAATAGTAAAAAAAATGGCAGCCAGATCACTGCCAGCAGTCTTGATCCCACTGGTGGTATTTTTTGCTATTAAAACCTTCCTCTCCCCCCTTCCCAGGGCTGCCAAATGCTTCCAGGGCACAAGGGAGCCTTAGGGAGCCTTGGAGTCTAAAAGGAAGGAGATGGGAAACTTGTAATTACTTTAAATTAAATGTTTGGTGCCCAATCCAAGTTATGTTGACTCACAGTTACACAACAGGATGTTTTCCACTGAGTCAGTAAAGTCGGAAACCTTGAAATTCTCAAAAATTCATTGGACAAAGATGATGTAAAGCCATTCGTGACGTCTTTGTCTAGTGAAGGATTTTGGACAGTTCAAAAGCTTGCTTTGTTTGTAATGTTTAAGTGAACTTCCACCACTGTGTCTTGAAAGATGAATAGCTTCTTGTGTTGTCTAGGAAGCAGCATTAAAAAAGAAAGACTGCCATTGATGCAACCAGGGTTGTGGAAAATAAGATGATGAACATGTGCATATGGCTTGGGTGACGTCATAATGATTGGAATTAATTGGTTATCAATAATCTAGAAAAGAGCCATATTTGAGAAGCCTCATGTTAAGAGGTGGAAAGAAGAAACTTCAAACACTTGATTATATAACATGTAAAGACTGTAGACATACCCAGTGTGGTGTAGTGTATTGAGTGATGGACTAGGACTCAGAAGATCTAGGTTTGAATCTCCACATGGCCATGGAAACTCACTGGAGATGTGGAACTGGTAGAAGCACTATTATCTCACTTATGAAAGTGAGATTGCAGGTATGAATGGAGGGATATGTAGAGGACTGTCACTGGGAAAATATTAGGGGCCAAAATACAAGCACAGTGTTTCCCAACCTGGAAGTGTTTTCTGCAGGGGGTGTTCATGGGTCACCTTATATAATGTGTTGTTGCCCTTGTTAAATAATTTCTTCCTTGACCTTTCAGAGTGGGCTATTAAAGTTAACATGTATGTTTATGTATGAGAAACAAGCCCTTTGAGGGAGAAAGAAGCTTCTACTTTCTGAGAAGGGACGATTTTAGCCTATTAAAAATGCCTTTTTATGAAAACATGGCAGGGGGTGTTCACAGGTTACTTGGCTATTATAAAAGGAGGTCACAACTCAAAAAAGGTTAGTAACCACTAAACTAGAAGAACTTAACCTGTTTCCACAAGTACTTGTATTTTGGATGATTGGAGCCACATACTGTATTGGTATGTTCTCTCTCACACACAAATACACTTCACTATTGCAAATCACTTTGGGGCTTTTAAAAAATGAAAAGCAGCATTTAAAAGTTGTAAATAAATCAAAAGAACAAGGTCACAACTTTATGGATAATATTCTACTTAGAAAAACTGGATCCAGTTTCATGACTAGAGATGGGCACGAAATGCTAGTTTAGTGGATCAGAGCAGTTCATTTCCTGGCCAAGCAGCTGGTCCACAGTTCAGCACCCCGTCCCCCCCAGTGAGCGCCAACTCAGAGGCAGCGGGCAGGGTGCTGCTGCTTAGTGGGCACCTGTGGGGGGAGCAGGGTGCCAAATCACAGATCAGCTGTTTGGCTGTGAAATGAACTGCACCAAATGGCCAAACCAACAGGTTATCAGCACTACTCTCAGAAACACCAACCCTTATTCCTTAATAGGACTCGTATTTGGCCCCCATTCCCAAGTGCCTTCACTTGCTGCCAGTAAACTCAATCAGTCACATGACACATAACTATAGAAGTAGCCCACCTCTGGTCAAAAATAGTCTAATTCTCTACACATTTTATTTTGTTTTTAATTTTACCTAAATTTCATATATCAATAATTTTAAATTGTGCAATGCTCAGATACGAATAAAGAAGATCACATGGCCAGGCCCGATGGCTGCATAGTGTTGTGAGGTCATTCCATTTGCTGTGTAATGTTTGATTATCTGGGATGGTTGATGTGACTAATCCAGTAAAGATTTCCCAAAAAGAAAGCAGACAGTAAAGCAAACAGATATGGTTTTAAAGGTGAATATTTCCATTGTCTAGTTTAAAAAACAAACAGAAATCTGATTCAACAAAATCTTATTTCCCACCTGAGAAACAAAATGCAAAAATATTTGGCACAGCCCTACATTAAATAATGTGTAGAAGAATTCACAATCTCGTATTAAGCAGACACAAAATTCAAAGAAATTACAGTGTGCAGATTTCTGTTTCTGGACTTTAACTCACAGAATTCCCAAGCAGTGGTTACCATGCCTAAGTCCCACTGTGATCCTGGCAAATGACTCCTAATAAGTATGCATAGGATTACAACCTTAGTTTCCACTTCTCAGTCAAATAGTTTGCTATCTGGTATTTTAGGGGCACGGCAGCCTGGATCTGGGGTACCTGAAATACCAAACCAGCCAGTCCCCAAACCAGCAGCTCCAAATAATCCAGATCACTGTGATTCCACCTTTTCATTTGATGCGGTTACAATGCTGGGGAGAGAACTCCTTTTCTTCAAAGATAGGTAAGACAGTTAGTTTATCAAATCTGCCAGGGACCACAATATGTTAGTAATTTCATTCTGTAAAAGCAGCGTATCCAATGTTTGTCTGTTTGTTGAAGCTTGGAAATGTTATTCTTTTTTATGGACTACAAGTTGTGGTTGATTGGTTGGTTGGACAGTTGGTTGGTTGGTTGGTTGTAAGCAACTCCATTTATGGTTCCTGGGTCTCAGGTCTGCCAATTGAAGTCTCAGGGAATTGCTGTGCTTCCTTGGGCCTCCCAATGGGGAGACAACTCTTGGGGTCCCTGAGGCAGTGCAGTAAGAGGGTGAATGATTTTTGTGTGCAAAAGTGGTGGCACCCACTCACAGGAGGCACTAGGACACCCTAGTTCAGTGTGAAGATGTTTTTATATGTACCAGAAGGGGAAAGGACTGGGAAAGAGATGGTGAGTACATAAATTTTGGTGCAGGTAATTTTTGAAGCAAACAGGAAGAGGGGCACCACTATCATGACTCATGAGCCTTCCTGCACAGATAAAGATCTTGGAATGAATGGCACAAAGCCTAGGAGGAATAACTACCCTTCAGCTCATCACGATCTTTCCACGTGCTCCAGCAACAGTGTTTGTTCTGGGAAAACTTCCCACGTGTCATATGTGCAGTGTGAATTGATGCCCACTGGGACTGATAGAACTAGGTGGCCAGTGGAAAGGAAGCCAAAGTCAACAGTAGGTGAGCTAATTCTGTATTTTTTTTCTTCCTCCCGTCTTCCAATGACATGGAAACACAACTTCTTAACATTTTACACCAAACAGTACTGAAGAATATTATTTTATGCCTGCTTATTAGCCTTCTACACAATCGATTTAAGGCTCTGCTGGAGGGAAAAGGCTGGCCTCAGCCACCAGTTTCAGTCACCAGGTGTGGGTCTGGTACCTCATTTGTTCTAAAGAACCAGCCTCCAAAGGATGTCACTAAACCTGCACAGGATTTGAGGCTCAGAGGAATGACAGAACTGCTGCAGTTGCAGGGCATATTTTGCCACCTGCTTATCCATCAGGCCACCCCACTTTGACTTGCCTTATTGTCAAATAAGCTGGGTTCCACTTGGCTTTCAGGCCCATTTGCTCAGCTTCCCCAGATTTATGCAACACGCTAGTCAAGTGATAACTCTAGACCACCTCCCAACCTTTGTCCCCATAACATCACCGGACGTTTTGATTTTGGCCCTGAAATCCCATGAAATGGGATGCTGCTGAGTTGACACAACCCTGTTTCTGCTCCCAAGTCACATAAGCCAAATGTGGCATTTCAGTTCAAATTCCCTTATTTGGCACAACAAACTGCAATAGACTCTCGCAGTGAGACTAGACAGGCATGACTCCCTATGCAGCTCAAGGTTCTGGAGAACTCAACTCATTTTAGCATTCCTTTTATCTGCTTCCTCTTGTAGGATGACTTGGCTCTTTTCCTACACGGGTAGAAGAAAAATGCCTATAATGACATATGAACCTTTCCCTCATTTTAAATAATGTCATTGGCTCCATTGTTTTGCCAGAAATATTGTACAGCTTCAAAATATTGTCTAGGAAATAATATACACTTGTGCAGTTAATCAATCAACACTGAAAGTGTTTATTTTTGTACCAATGTGAGTTTGCTACTATTTATACGAGGAAAGTCACCTTTTGGTGCTGGCTGACAGTTTGGGGAACTGTAATATGGAGCCCAGCAACTTGGGTGAATCTAGGCGTGGGAGGCAACATGAAAAAATGTTGCTAAGCCCAGAGCCCAGAACAAAAACTACAGTATTATTCCCATATTCAGCTAGGCATCTTTCCTTTTCTGATAACTGTCTGAAAACCAAACGATTGACCAGTTGGGATGTTCTTGAGGGTCATTTCTGTTCACTAGAACAAATCTGCCAGGTAATTCCACCATTTTAAAAACATCCTGTAAAATAAACTTCTTAAAACATTTTTTAAAGTTTTAAAATTCTGTTTACTTCTTCATCTCCTCCTCCTCATTCTATACAGGATCTTCTGGAGAAGGCAACCTCAACTAACCACAAGTATTCATCCACTTTCCATCAGAAGCTCTTTCCCTCAGCTCATGTCCAATGTAGATGCTGCCTATGAATTACCGGATAGAGGGATTGCATATTTTTTCAAGGGTTCGTCACTTTTCGGAGTATTTATTACCTGATTTCAGAGTTATGTTTCATTTTCCAAAGCCTGGTTATGGGGGGAAAAAATCATTCATCATATTTCTATCCACAGCACTTAATATAGCTCTTCTTATTAATTATCAGAATAATCATTTATGAATGGTCATTTTTGCTTCTCTCTCTCTCTCTCTCTCTCTCTCTCTCTCTCTCTCTCTCTCTCTCTCTCTCTCTCTGTGTGTGTGTGTGTGTGTGTGTGTGTGAATAAAAAGGGGAGGTAAGTAAGAAAGACTTGTGCAGAACAAGGCAGTCATCTCAGATGAAAAATGTCTGGAGGCAACAACGAGGCGTTTGAGAACAGAATTCTGTGCCACTCAACCAGACCTGAAGTCCACCTCTGCTTAGATGTTGAGTGTATGGCCAGCTGGTGAATCCAGGTTCAGAACAGCACTGAATCCACTCTGGGTTTTTGTTTGAACTTTACAGGAGCCTCCTAGGTATTGAACCCTGTCCTGAAATAGGTTCATCACTTAGCATAGCTCCTGGAAAGTTCAAACAAAAAACCACAGTAGATACATTACACACACACATACATTGCAAACCCGGAGTCACCAGCCACTGTCTTCAGGTGCAGTGGAAAACACCATTCCACTGCTTGTACTGGAGAAAGTTTCAACTACCAGTACAGTTGGCCTTTGTGCATGAAATGGGCAGAATGCCATCTTGTTTTGTGATTACCTTATTTTCACTAAGATATCTGGACTGGGTCTCAAAGCTGGTATTCCATGCATCAGGTGGGAGATACCTCTTTGACTAGTGCCCTCTGTGAGAAACTTACTATAAACAGAAAAGGAATACATGCAAGAGAGAGAGATCAGACCTTTGCTGTGGTACTAGCACTCTGTTTTCAGGCAGTTTGTTGTTGTTTTTATAAAAAGCAACATTCAAAAATGTGTTCCTGTACTCAAAATGAGAGGTAGTCTAGTTCATTCTACCATCTTTGCATTCTTCCCACTCATTCCCTTTGTTCCCTGGGTCAGCAGATCTCAAAACGTTGTCATAGATTGCACCACTATGGGCTGGAAACAAGTGTATTATTACAAAACTAACCAGTTTTGCTGCTTGGAAGAGGTCTTTTTTTATTGGCCAAATTGGCTGAATAATACTAGGAGTTACAATCCAAAAAAGTATTTTTCCATGGCTCTGCAATGGCCAAATATTATGGTCTCCTAGATGCTGGTCTCCTCTTCCATATTTTCTAATTCATGCTGGAAGCACAAGCAGATTTACTGAATAGCCATCATATCTAAATAGTGAGCTGCACTGAGTATAAATATGGTGTAAACTGAAAGGACATTGAGGATCAACTATAGCTAAAGGACACCGAGTATAATTGTGTGGTGTAGTGAAAAGAGTGTGAGATGGACACTTATAAAACCTGGGTTCCAATTCCCTCCCAGCCAAGGAAACTCATGGAGGGGGTGGCAATAGTAAACTACTCATTGAACATCTCAAATACCTTGAAAACTACTAAAGTCACCATATGTTGGAAGCTGGGTATAGTAGATCAGGTAATGTAACATCTTTATGAAGAGGTTCTGAAGAACTTTTTAAAAAAAAAAATCCCATAAGCAGTCTCTACTCTAGGCCACCATTTTGATTTCTCTGAAGCCCCTCAGAACTATATTAATAATAATAATAATTGGACGCTGTCAGGTTGATTCTGACTTATGACAACCCTTTCCAGGGTTTTCTAGGTAGAAAGTACTCAGAAATGATTTATTATTCCCTTCTTCTGGGGGTGCCCTGGGAATGTGAAGTTTGCCCAAGGCCACACAGACTAGCTCTTCTCCCAGGAGGCACAGCGGGGAATCAAACTTCCAACCTCTAGTTCTGCAGCCACATACGGTGGTGCCTCGACTTATGACCATAATCCGTTCCAGAAGATGGACGTAAGTCGAAATGGTCGTAAGTTGAAGCACCATTTCCCATAGGAATGCATTGAAATCCCATTAATCCGTTCCGGCCAAAGAAAAAAATCACCAAAAAAAAAAAAATCACTGCAAGACTCATTGGAAACGCGATTAATCCCTTCCAGCCGAAGGGGGGGGGGGGGAGAAAAGCAATCAAGCATGCAAGACCCATTGCAAATGCACAGAAAACAAACGGAGCAGATTGGAAATGCACAGAGAACAGAGGGACAAGGTCAGAAATGCAAAGAAAACAAAGGAAAAAGCAAGGGAAGCATGCAGGACCCATCAGAAATGGGGGGAAAAACCCTAAAAAGCAACCAAACCCCCCAAGACCCATCGGAAATGGGGGGGGAACCCAACAAACAAACAAACCCCCAAGACCCATCACAGCACAGAAACATAACCCCCCCAGCCTAAAACCACGCTGCAAAAACACCCAGAACAGTTTTTAAAAAGCAGAAAACAGCACCTTACCTTACCTAACAGGCAGTCCCAAGCCTCCCTGCAAACACACACACACTCACTGAGAAGCAGAAGCCAGGCAGTCCCTCCTCGATCGCACTCACTCTAATAGTCGGGGCAAAAGAGCTACAAAGAAGCAGCCTCTTTCGCCACCTACAGTTAGCAATTTGAATTTCCCGCCTTTCCCCCCTGCCTTTTTCTGTTCGTAAGTGGAAGCTCCGGTCACAAGTAGAAGCAAAATTTTGCGACCAGAGCTGTTCATAAGTCAAATTGGTCGTAAGTAGGGACGGTCGTAAGTCGAGGCACCACTGTATCTTAACCACTGAGCTATCCAGCCAGACAAAACAATATTACCTAATGTTTAAAAGGTGTTCAGGAAGCAGATGTTAAAAAAATATTATTAGCTTGGAACATAACAAAACAGAAGAGGTGCTGCTGCATATACAGTAACGAACTCATTCTATTTTTTTTGTTCCACATAAATGTTGTGGTGAAACTGAAGGGAGAGATATTTGGGGGACACCCTGCTTCCTTAAACCTGACCTTCCTAACCTAGCGACCTCCAGATGTGTTGGGTTACAGCTCCCATAATCCCCTATGAGCATGGATGGAAGGAAATATGAGAGCCTGAGTCCAATTTAATGTTTTATATTCAGCCTTAAGGTAACAAGGCTCAAATGCTTTGCACTTTCAAAGCAAGTTTCATGAGTTTCTATTTGCTTTAGCCAGTTTCCCCACCCCCGTTGGTGCCAAAATGTGACAGCAAAAGAAATAAGGTGCTAGAAAAAAGAATTGGTCACAAACTGCATGTTTACGGGAAACCAAGTTGAAATTTATCAATAAAGGGACGGAAGCTGTTTCCTATGAATGGGCTCTCTGGGCTTCTCTTTCAATGGAATGAGGCATAGATCCACAAGTTAGATGATGGGAGATTCTGGTTGTAAATGTACTACAATAGTCTCTGTGTTGTTGTGTTTATCTTTTGTTTGCCAGGTCCTCATTATTGGGTAACTCGTGGATTCCAGATGCAGGGTCCACCCCAGACCATTCTGGACTTTGGATTTCCTAGAAATGTGCTACATATAGATGCAGCTGTCTACCTGCAGGATGAAAAGAAGACCCTCTTCTTTGTAGGAGACGAATATTACAGGTTCCCCCTATCATTGTCTCCTAATAAAAATAGATTTTTTAAAAAAAAAAGTTGCTGATGAGATTGCATTGTAAAGGAAAGGGAAAAAAAACAAAGCACTTTCATATCAGGAGTGGTCAGGATTGTGTTGAGAAATTGTTAGCTGTACATTCTAGTCCTTTTGGGCTTCTCTGCTTGCACTTCATCAATGCAAGGAGAGAAATAAAATGTCGTGCATAGAAAATGTTATAGTTTAGTAAAAGGATTTTTTTTAAAAAAAAGATTTTGCTCAGAAATGTTGAGTTTGGCTTAGTCATACTTCCAGCAGTTCCAGTATAATCAGTGGTCTGGTCAAAATATAAATAAGTCAATAGTGCTTGTCATTATCTTTCATAGTAGATTCTCTGCCATGTGGTTTGGGGCTGTTGGTTTTTTTACAAATGTGGAGGTGAATAAAATAACTTGACTGGCACTCAGGTATCTTGTTCTAGACCTGAGCAGACATTTTTGGGTGGGCACTCTAATACAGATTTCCTGACCTGAATCAGCATAAAACTGTTAAACCAGCCACACTTTTTAGTCACGTTAATTATTCTGCTATCCTGGGTAAAACACCCATGCCTTTCTTGGCCCAACGAGGATGACATAGGAATTTAATTTTAACCAACATGTTATCACTGAAGGCAGCAAAAAAGGCAAAATTCTTATGTGCATAGTGGTGCATGACTGGCCTGCAAAAGGAAGCGGGGGGGAAACAGTGCAACAAACAGAAGGATCTGTTTGTGCAAACCTTCCAAATTAATTGTAGACAGCCCCCAAAGAAACAAGAAGAAACAGGGAACTAACACAGGGTACCACAAGCAATCTTCAGAAAACTAACAAGTTCTATCTGAACATAACGATGGAATAGATCAGTGGTTCCCAAACTTTGGTCCCCACATACTCTTGGACTAAAACACCCAGAGGCTTTCACCACTAGCTATGCTGGCCAGGATTTCTAGAAATTGTAGTCCAAGAACATCTGGGGACCCAAGGTTAAGAACCACTGAAGTAGATGGACCCTAGTCTCTTCCAAGAAGGCATTTCTTATTTGCTCATGAGATGGGAAGCACAAAGCCACAACCAGATCTGACTCAGTACAGAAATGCCTACATGTGGTTGAAAGTACAGTGGTTAGTGAACAAAAGTTGAGTTCTAGTGCAGTAGCTACATTGAAATGGTTCTCAAGGAACAGCATAAATATTGCATAAACAACACTTCAAGTGAGTCAAAGTTTCAACTGTCTCTATATATAGATATTGAGACATCGCAAATATAGAGACAGATAGATATGAAGTTCCTCTTTATGATTCTCCCATCTCTTAAAAGCTATGATGAAGCAAAAAGAAAAATGGAGAATGATTACCCAAAGAGTATCGAGGAAGAATTCTCAGGAATCAGGGGCAACATAGATGCAGCAGTAGAGGTGAATGGTGAGTATTTTCCTCATGAAGATGGTTTTGTCTCAAAGCAGTTTTATTCTCACATTATGAAATGAGGTAGGGATGTCAGACATAAAGACATGAGTACCCCGCCCCCCGGTATTCCAAAGTACACAACCCTCCCATTACACAATTGACTGGACTTGCTCCAGAGCTAAAAACCTAATGCCCTTATTAGGGCAGAAACCATGACACAGCAATGGCTCTTCCTACATGCATGCTTACTCTGGTTACTGTTCCTTCTAAATGAGGCCCTATTTAGACATGACATTATATGCCATAGTTAAAGACCTTGGATGTGTAAGCAATAAAGTCCTAAGATTTTCCACTACCTGCATGGGAAAGAAAGGAAACACTCTATAGCTCTAGAAAAGCAGCTGGCTCCACATAGCCTTCAAGGCCCAAACACCTAGTTCCGAGGCATAAATGAGGTCTTTCAGGATAGTCTACCAGAATGCCTGGTTCATGCATTTGAAGCAAGAGTAATTCTAGGAAGGCACATGCCAGCCATTCCTCTGTATCGAGTGGTGCACCTCTGCGGAGCTGGCTAGTGCCTTGTTCTGGAGACCTAGACTATAGGCAGAGATCAGACAGGGAGGGTCTTTCAGGGAGCTGGGAAACAGTTCACCATCCCTCCACTCTACTAGTTGTGAAGTTATCTCACTCTGTGTAAAGCAAAGGCCAGCTCTGCATGTTTGCACAGTTTCCAGAACCAGGCATTAGTAGATTTTGCTCTTCCCACATTAATAGCCCACATGGGTGCAGAAATAACACCTTAGCAATCTATGGTCTAAGGGACCCCTGATCCTGCTGCATAGTAAGTATAACTGAGCAAAAAGAGAGTGATGTGAAATACTTAAACCCAAAAGTGCTTTGTCCGGGGTGCAGGTCATTAAATTAAACTAGACAGTGGAGGCCAAGGCACTTCAAGGCAACAATTTCTTGGAAAAGGGAACATTGTAGGTGTGAGTACCTAGGCATATGTTACGTAGGGTGCAGTGATCATGTACATACAAGTCATGTTCGTGCCACAACCCAAATGATAATCACACACTGAAACAATCACCAACACTACATTAGGAGTTGCTGTTTAGGTGTGTGTAATATCTGATGACTGTTATCTGTAAAATAATACGCAATATTTATAAAACAAAAAGCGTTTTATTTTTAAAACAAAAACCACAAACGAAGAGATTCAGTGAACAGGAAAAAACAAAACATAAGAACAGTGTTTCAACTTGTGATATTCTTCCGCGTACAACAATCTGCCTTTACTTTTCTCCTTTATAATTTAAAGACTTTCAGCTAGATGCTTGCTTTAACAAAACCACTAACAAGACTGAACTCTTGTTCAGAACTCCTTCTAAAAATAGATCACATTCATTCTCACTCCCTCTTTCCCACTCTCAAACTGTAACTGACTAACTCTTTCACAAATACATTCACACACAACAGACCTGTCCAGACAGGAACCATGCAACGCAATCAACTCACAGTTTCATTCACAAATTATTTTATACGTCCTGGCTGTCATAATAGTCAAGCTAGTCCTGTTTCTGCCCTGATGCTAGCTGAGAGCTTTCTTTCTAAGCAAGATACTTGGGCAGAACTTGGCATAGTTAAGCTCAAAGCCTTCCAATTGATATTTCTCCCAGGTGCACCCCATTCAAGTGTTTGTAAGGTGTCTGCAAGGTAGGTAGAAATCTCAGAATGAAGATTCTGAGAAAATTCGAAAATCCCATTTCTAGCTATTATTAACTCTTTTCATTGTTGTATACTGCTCGCTCTCTCACTCTCACTCTGTGTGTGTGTGTGTGTGTGTTTAATGTGAAAGAAGAATATATTATTTAATATATCTATTAAAGAATAGATTTTTAATTTACAAAAAATGAATAATATTGGTGGATTGGAGACAGATCACATCAAAAAGTTTATGGTGGACATGAGTAACAGCACTTATTTTCTTTTCCTTTCCTTTCTCTCTCTCTCTTTTTAGGATTTATTTACTTCTTTTCAGGCCCCAAAGCCTATAAATATGACAGAGAAAAGGAAGATGTGGTTAATATTGTGAAATCCAGTTCCTGGGTGGGCTGCTGATCTAAAGTTAGACATTGGATGACCACAATGACATGGATGTTAACAGAGGAAGTGGATCGTGTCAACTGGAACCAAAGATGTCAATTTCTTCAAGCTTTCTCTTCTAAAGAGCAGTGATAACAGGTGTTTTATTGTTGAAGTCCAGAAAGAAGAGAGAGAGAAAGACATTCCTCAAAAAATGTTGCAATGGTATTTCAGAAAACCGAATAAATTCCTCAGCCCATAGATATTCTGGATATGCCCCTGTTGTATGAATAACTCACATTTGAAAAGTCTGTCTGATAGGTCCAGGGGTAGAAAAGGGGACACAGACCTCCTGACGGTGTCTCTCAGCTCCTGCAAACCACCACCATCACCACCCTGTTAAGTGTCAGAACAGTATTATATCATTACCCCCATGCAAGCATTCAACATAAGGATTATATCAATACACGAATATGGGAAAGCACCTGTCCCACCTCTTCCATTATTGCTCTCCACATAGAAGATCTGGGGTGTAGAAACTTCTCTACCTCTGAAGGCTCTTTATGACATTGTGAAGCCTATTTTTTCAGGGATCTTGAGGCCAAGGATTTGTTCTCTCAATTCACATGGGCAGTGTGAGAATGGAAGGAGTGACTCGTACTCTTACCTCTTCACATGTTGATACATTGAATGCCTGAATGAGGCTATTATGTCTTGTCAGTCCCTGCAGTGCTTTTAGAGCAATGCTATATAGCTTCACTGTGAGAAGACGTGATATGGGTCAGGGGAAATGGTGACGACTGGGAAGCAGCTTCCAGTAGGAACGCCATGATGACTACTCATGTCAGCAAAAAGATAAATATGAATAAAAATGATTGCCACCACTACCCAAGATTGATTCATTGTCCCCAAAATTGACAAATAAGATCGCCGACCTTACCCTCAGAGATCCAGTGTGGTGCAATAGATAGAAGGCTGGTCTAGGACTCAAGAAACCTAGGTCCAAATCCTTGCATAGGCGTGGAAACCCATGCTCCTTGGACATCTCAGCTACCCTGAAAACCTAATTAGAGTCACTGTCAAATCACAGTGTTGCTTTGACAGAACAAAACAACAGCACCCCACAAGCACAATATTTCCAGAACTGAAAAGAGTTTCCTATAGAACAGACATGGAAAGGTGTACCCCGCAATAGCAGGATCTATTCTTATTCATCCCAGAGTGCAGGACACGTAATAATGGCTCAAGTTACAGGAAGCCAGATTTCGGATGAATATCAAGAATAACTTCCAAACCGTTAGAGCAGTACAACAATGGAACTACTTACATTGGGAGGGGATGATGAGTGCTCCAACGCTGAAGACATTCAAGAGAAAATTGGACATCCATCTGTCAGATATAATTGATTATTTTACTGAGCAGGAGGTTGGACTTGATGGCCTTATAGGAGCCTTTCAACTCCATGATTCTGTGATTCTATGATGGTTTTTGCAGAACATTGTTTCCAGCAGACCTCCCTGCTCTTACCAAAATACAGTGGAACCTCTACTTACGAACGTCCCTACCTACGAACATTTCAACTTACGAACAGCTCCGTCCGCAAAATTTTGCTTCTACTTGCGAACGGAGCTTCAACTTATGAACCGAAAAAAAGGTGTTCTGTTTAAAAGGTGTTCCCTCCCTCCCTCCCTCCTTTCCTGCCTTTTTTTTTTTTTAACCTAAGTCATCTTAGGTTAAAAGAAAAAAAAAGAAAAAAATTCCCCCCCTAGTGGTAGAGGACGGATTAACCGGCTTTGCATTAGTTCCTATGGGAACGAATGCTTCGACATACGAACGGCGCCTCTACATAAGAACAAAAAACAGCCGGAATGGATTAATCGGTTTTCAATGCATTCCTATGGGAAATTTTGCTTCAACTTACGAACGTTTCAACTTAAGAACATCTTCTGGGACGGATTAAGTTCGTAAGTAGAGGTTCCACTGTATTAGATTTTTCCCCGCCAAAAAAGGTAAACTGAACTCCCAGAAAATCTCCAGCAGCAACTTGACATTTTAAATAGGTCACATGCCCCCCAAGCAAAAAAAGTGGTCTTTCAGCCATTTCCAGTGATTTGTTCCTTTTTTCACAGTTTCAGTAGTCCTTGCAACCCGCAAAGCATCACAGAGACAGAAACCTGGCAACTCAGCTATATAGCCAGGGCAGCCAGCATACTCACATACCTACAAGAGTCAAATATTCCTTCACGTGCAAGAACATTTGGGAAGGGTTGTTTAAACAGGGAGATAAGAAAACATGCAAATATACAAGGAGGGTGCTTGTGAGCCATTTGGAAAATCAAAGTGATCTCCTTTTTTTGGTGAGTAGGATGATTCACATGTTGAAGACCTCACCCCAGTCTGAGTCCTCACCTCATCCCTATAGCTGAGGACCAAAGCACATGCTTCACTTCTAACAGGAACATTCCTTCAAGTGGCAAAAACCAAGAGTATAATTATAAAAACATGATAAAAGGAGACACACAGGGCCATTGGGATTATCTCTAGAACAACTTTCTTTGTATGCCGAGTTCTGGAGTCATGTGTATCAAATGTATTTATTTATTTAAAATATTTTTACCTCACTCTTCTCCTTAAAAAGGACCTAAGGTGGCTTACATCATTAAAAGACAAATATTTAAAGCTAAAAACAGTAAGTATATGAATACTAGAAAGGGTCAAATACATACTATAACACAGTGAACAAAAACAAAACTGAAAACACATTCAAAGCAATAAGGCACAACAATCTATTTAACAATCCCACTCAGGCAGCCAGTCACTGAGGGAGAGCTTGCCTGAAGAGGAGGGTCCTTCCGCACCTGCTTGTGGAAGGAGAGCAAAGATGGGGCCAGTCTGGGCTCCTGTGGGAGGGAATTCCAGAGTTTGGGAGCAGCAACAAAGGAGGCCCTCTCCCGTGTCTATAAAAAGCAGATCATGTTGCTGGAAAGAAAGTATTGTAAGAATGGAGAAGATGCATTTCACTGAATGTGTATTTTTAGTGGTCACCAAGAGCAACAGGGTCTTTTTGTTGTGGTTCCACAGCTGGGGCTTACTCTTCCTTGAGAGGTTCATTTATGTTCCTAATTTCTCTCTAGTCTTTTATGAGATAGATAAATAGCTCAATGGTATTGTTTTGCTCCACTGGTCCTTCACAAATTAATTTCTTGACAGATGTTCTGACTTTGTTTTAAATGCTTTTGAAAATATTTTATTATAGCCCAAATCCTGCTGCGCAGGTACCAATGTGCCACTCAAGGTTGTGCCCATGGTACTTGTACTAGCACCTCCACCAGCCTATTGCACAATCAGCTGTGCAAGGGACACATGACCAGTTGTACTGTTATATAGTGCAATTCCTTGTTGCCGGGTATAACACCTGGCACATTTATGCCACAGTTACTTTACATTATGCCAATATGAACAGGATTCTGCCCATTTTTTCATTCTGGTTAAAATCTACATCTGTGAGCCTGCTCGGAAATTCATTTGTGTTATTGTTAAAAGGCAGTATATGAATATCACATATAATGTATAAGCTGTCTACTATAAAAATTAATGGCACTTATTTTGCTATTTTTGCCTTGTTTATAGGAGGGAGGTGCTTGATTCTGTTCTGAGCTGATTTTTAAAAATAGATACTTTGTTAATTTACTGTGTATTTATTCCATCAAAGTGTATATTTGGTGAGAGTTTGGGCACTTTTTTGTTTGGTGTTGGTGTTGATTGGTTACACTATTGCCTGCCTTTGGATTAGACTGATTCTCTGTTACCTTGCCCCTGCTTTTGGAATAGTTTTGAAGGTTCTTTAGGACTTTTGAACTAATATTTGAGGCCATTCATACTGATCTTGACTCCACCAGTAGATTAGTCCCTGATTGCTCCAGTTTAACCCGGTGTCAATGGAGGAAACCTCCAGGGTGCTGGCAAGCTGTCGACCTACCACATCCTCACTTGGTCCTTGCCCAGCTTGGCTGATAAAAGCCACTAAGGGGGCTATGATAGCGGCAAAACAGTTGCAGGCATACCTGGAGGAGCAGGATTGCCTTGATCCGTTCCAGTCTGGTTTCAGGTGGTGGCCAGGTACTGAGATGGGACTGCTTGTGTTGCAGGATGACCTTTTAAGGGAGGGCGACAAGGGCAGAAGTGTTGGTTCTCCTTGCTCTCTCAGTGGCTTTTGATACTGTCAAAGATGGTATCCTCCTGGACAGGCTCTTGGAGATTTGGATCAGGGGACTAGTATTGCACTGTTTCCTATCATTCTTCGAGTCCAGAGAGTGCAGCTTGGGGATGATGTATTGGACCCTTGGATCCTTACTGGTGGGGTTCCTCAGGGGTTGTTAATATCCCCAATGCTGTTCAACATATAAATGAAGCTGCAGGGGGAGATCATCAGGAGATTTGGAGTGAGATGTCATCAGTATGCTGATGACAACCAGCTCTATCTCTCCTTCACCACCCCTGTAATAGATGCCATCCAGACACTTAAGCATTGCCCGGCTTCAGTACTGGAATGGACCACACTCAAACTGAACAAGACAGAGGTTGTGTTCCAGGGAGGGGCTTTGAAAAGTAGGAGGTGATACCTAGACTGGATGGTGTTGCCCTCTCGCTTAGGGACCAAGTTTGGAATTTGAGCATGCTTCTGAGCACAGCTTTTTCTCGGGATGCCCAGATTGCAGCCATGTCCAGATCAGCCTTTAACCATCTTAGGCTGATCACCCAACTCCGCCCCTACCAGGATGACAGCTCCCTCAGGACCCTATTGCAGGCATTGGTCATTTCCCAGATCGACTACTGCAATGTTCTCTACACAGGCCTTCCCTTGAGGCTGGTCCGGAGACTTCAGCACGTCCAGCGGCCAGACTGATGATTGGGGCAAGCAGATATGAGCACATCACCCCAGATCTGGCTTGCTTCCACTGACTACCCATGGAGTCCTGGATCAAGTTCACGTACAAAGCCCTCCACAGTTTGGGCCGACATTACTTGTCAGAGCATCTTGCCCCAGTATCAACTGTCTGATCTACCAGGTCGTCGCAGACGAGGCTCCTCCAGGTAGCCACCCTGAGGGAGGCCCATAAATCTTCTACGAGAGGTAGGGCCTTCTTTGCATTTGCTCCATCTTTGTTGATTCATCTCCTGGAGGAGCCTAGCCTGGCTTCCTCCCTGGAAACATTTAATAGGCAACTGAACACATGGCTCTTCAGGAAGGCCTTCCACTCTGACCCTAGATGAGTTGAGCTACTCTTACATCTATGCTGAGTTATTTGTTACCTGTATCTTCGGTATTTTTTCTGTTTTATTCAGTTTTATTGATGCTCCAGCACCCTCTGTTTTTATATGATTAGATTGCTCATGGATTTATCATACTCATTATTTGATTTTGTATTTTATGTGAACTGCCCAGAGTAGTGCTACGGCACTAATGGGTGTGGCATATTAGATTCAAATAAATAAATAAATAAATAAATAAATAAATGAAATGAAATGAAATGAAATGAAATGAAATGACTCGAAAGAGGCGTCCCCTTTCATGTGATACAAAAGGACCAGTGCACAAAGAAGGAGAGAAAGAAAGGAAAATAAAAGGATAAATGCAACCTTGAAACAAAACCAAAATGAAAGTTTTCACTGTGCACATCCCTAGATGCAGTAGTAACAGCAAAGCATTAGCAATAAACAACATAACTAGCACTTTTTTAGAGGGGCTGACAATAATTATATGCATATTTAAACTCAAAGAAGTGACAGGATGAGTTCCTTTTAAAAAGTCACGTACACTTGGTTGATCATGACGGAAGAATTTTAAAAAATGTTTTAAAGCATTTCCTGATACTGAGACCCACTTTTGAGATATTCAGTATGAGACTCTTGTGGTTAGTCAGATAGTTTTGTATTACGGAGAGCTTAATCAGCTGAATGTTTGCGAACCTGCTGGTCGAGTGTGACCAATTCCCAGGAAATTGTCAAGGTGAAAGGGGTTCACCTCAGGTCCAAGTTAATTATGCACAAGTAGAAGCTGCAAGAAATGCTATTGTTAGAAATGCTATTGTTAGCATTGCTATTGTTAGCAAAGAAACTTCATTCTGTTCTCCTCCTTCTTTTCCCCTATTTTCTAATCCCAGGTCCCAGCTCTACATCTACTGACGATGCTCAACCCTCACTGGTCTGTTTTGGGGACTTTTTTCCTAAGTATTTATTTGAATGTTCTCAGATCTTGAGGTACTTCCATGCCTTCTGATACCTCTGTTGTGCAGAGTTGATGCCATGTTGATGGAGGCACTTGGGTTACCAGATCAGTAGCAACACTTTATTCTTTGAAACGTAGCAGTAACCACCTCTGATGTGACTTGGGGACAGTCCTTTAAGTAACAATTGGGAAATGCTCTCTCTCTCTCTCTCTCTCTCTCTCTCTCTCTCTCTCTCTATCTCTCTCTCTCTCTCTCTGTGTGTGTGTGTGTGTGTGTGTGTGTGTGTGAGAGAGAGAGAGAGAGAGAGAGAGAGAGAGAGAGAGAGAGAGAGAGATTGCATAGACTCTGTGGTGAATTTAAATGTCAACACATCTACCTCTAGCATGTTCTGAAGCCATAAAAATGACCCCCAAATCTAGGGGTGCAACTATTTATTTCCTGAGTTTTCCAAATCCAAGGTATAGGGAGTTATCAGTTAAGTAAGTACTCCTGTGAGGAGCTTGAACATTGTTGGAAAGCATGTAATTGGTCGATAATTACTGGGTTCATTGCCCTTTCTAGGTCATATATTTTGCATAGTCTGGCTTTTACTCTTTCATTTTTTAGTTTTGAATCTTTCAAGTGTTTTAAGTTGCTAATGTCTGCACGTAATTTGTTTATTTTTCTTTCCAGCCAAATTTTCCATTTTGGGGGTGCCACAAGTTTTCTGAGGGTTTTGCAGCTTGTAACCAAGTTCCATAGTTATTATGGTAGCTGTGCTATACATGAGCTGGTTTGTTTCCTTTAGCGTGTTGGTTGGGATTGTTCTGATGACAACATTTGCATCATTCAGCAGATCTTTTACTGGTTTACTTTGTACTTGGCACAAATTGGGGAGTCTTTGTCGCTCTGTGTTCTGGCTGATGTGGGTTGCCATTTTTTCCCTCAGTGATGTTTGCCATTCTGTCAACTCATAATTTCTGGGTTGTTCCATAAGTTGTTCCTCTATTGATATGTTTTCTTCCACGATTGTGTCTACCTCTGCCTCCATGTGTCTTCCATATTATGATCATTGTTCTGTGTAGATTTTGCTACATTTTCTAGTTCTTACAATTCCAGTTCTGAAAATACTTTACTTCTCTGGTCCGTTAATTGTTTTTCAGTTACTTGGATGTTTCCTTTTCCAAATTTCCATCATTCTTCTTTGAAAACCATGGGTTTGCCTGTTGGGTTTGCCTCGCAATAACATTTCATAATTTCTCGATTTTCAGTGAGAGTCTATGTTTTGCATTTAAATTGTTCCAATAGCTTTGCAGCAGCCTGTCCGGTCCCCCAACAGGGTCTGCTGAGCCCTGTAGCCCATTTGTCACCAGATGCACAGGGGCTATAGCATCTGATGCGGTCCTTGTTCACCCAGGCGACGACCAATCCGGTATGGATTTCTGTTTATTTCCTCTCATCATAGTTGATAGCTGGTGGACACAGTTGGTCTGGTTTCTCAGCTGAGACCTGTCTGGCTTGGGAGACCCTTCAGCATAGCTCTCAACCTCATTGAAGCACGCAAACCCCTCCTGTGCCAATGGAGGGGGGGGGGCATTATTTATTTATTTATTTATTTATTTATTTATTTATTTATTATTATTATTATTATTATTATTATTATTATTATTATTATTATTATTTACTCATCTGTGATTTCTGAAATGTCTGCAGCTCCTCTGCCCTATATATTTCATATGCAGTGGTATCTTGGTTTGATATTTTTACAGCTGAGGGTCTCTTTACACAACTTTCGGATGTATGGTGCAGAAAAAGCCTGAAAAGTTAATTTTCTGAAAGGAATAGATTACCAATACTCACTTTAGCATTTTAAATTGAAGTTGGTCATTAGAGTGTTGAAAACCTCTTCTCCATTGCTCATTGCTTTGCTTTTCACCTTTCTGTTCCTCCTGGAAATTGATCGAAATGAAAAATAAAATATGTTGCATAAAATATGTAAATAAAAGGCCAACATGCCTCTAAAAATGTTCTGTTAATGTTTAAAAATAACCAGAAAGCCTTCCTCATTGCTCCAACAGTGTAACCTCATTCTCACTCAACATGCTACTTTTGAATTGTAAGTACATTAAAAACACACTGTGAAAAGAAACACCGCCCTGTAATTCATTAGCAGTCAGAGTGTAACTGTTACACTCCTCATTACTTTTAAAAATGTTTTTATGTTATGTGCCATCAATTCTGACTTATGGATAATGACGGGGGGGGGGGGGCATGGAAATACACTGCTGGGCTGTCAAGAGGGGAAGTGAATGAAAATGTATGAGCCAGCAGAGAGAGCAAAGTTTGGCAGGGGGGGCGTCATTCCTTCCTTTGCAAAGCAAAACTGAGCTTCTAGGGTTGTGAAAGAGGAGGAGGAGGAAGAGCGAATGATTTCCCCCAAGCTGGAAGCAACTCTCCCCACTGGAGCTGCTAAGGAAGGCGCTGCTGCCAGCTGCCACCACCACCCACAGCAGAGGACCAGCTGGTACTGACTCTCCCCATTGGTGCTGATGCCAGCAAAGCACTAAGGTGATGGCTCCTTAAAAAAAAAAAAAACTAGATGAGCAGTTGCCCCAGGAAACACGCACAGCGATCAGAACAGCTGGATAGCTCAGTGGTTGAAGTGTCTGTCTGCAGAGCCAGAGGTTGGAAGTTCAATTCCCACTGGGCCTCCTTGACAGGGGCTGGACTCAATGATCCATAGCTCTGCGATTTTAAGATGATGGTGGTGATTCCAAGATCATGTGACTAGCATGTGAATATAAATCGCTTTTGTTAACACTGTGGCATCTTCCAAGATACATCTTCAATGTAACTATGCTCGCAGGTAATTAAATTTTTATGTTCACTGTCCGGGATACTCTGTCAGTTACATCTTTTTTGTGTGTTTTGGTCATATTTTTAGCATGTGCTACAGTCCTTTGTCAAAGATGTCAGGCAACCATACATTTTATCTCCCTACCTGTTCACTTGGAACATATATAAAACAGAAAGATGTTTAGATTCAGATGATACAAAACAGAAAGTCAATTAGGTTCAAACAAAAGAGGAGTAAAAAAAAGGAAGAGAAACTATCAATTATTAAAAGTAAGATAGAAGATATCCAGGTGACACCGTATTACTGGCAGAAAACAGCAGTAATTTGAAATGACTACTGATGAAGATTTATGTTTGGCTTGGTTTGGTTCCATTTTGTTTCCATGCTGCCTTTCTGCCTTTTCTAGCATAGGGTGCCAAGGCAGTAAAAAAATGCACATACTGTAAAAAAAAATGCATTCAAATAAAAACATAGTGATTGTTAAAAATTAAATTAAACTTAATTTTAAAAAATTAAAAAAAAAGAAATAATAATAATATTATTAAAAATAATTTTAAAGCAGGTTAAAGATACACCACAAAATAATACAGGTACAGCATTCCAGAAAAGAAAAATAAATGTACATCATTCCTCTGTCCGAGTTAATTGCTAAAATCCTGAATAGACAAGAAGGACTTTATTTGTTGCCAAAAGGATGGTTGAGAGGGACAACCAGGCCTTGCACGTGAAGGTCATTCCAAGAGGCTGGAAGCAGCTACTGAAAAGGTTAAAGGAGAAAGTACAAATGCAGGATTAGAGTGGAACCATAAAAAGGCAAAAATTATGAGTAGAGGAGAATTAGATAGATTTCATGTTGATAATAAAGATATCAAAATTGTTCTATACCATGCTTTAGTTCGAAATCAAAATGGAGACTGCAGCCAAGAATCAGAAGAAGATTGGTAAGGGCAGCTATGAAGGAACTTGGAAAAGTCTGAGGTATAAAGATATCAACTTGTTCAATTTGTGCTGTGACAGAAGAGCTTTGCAGATACCATGGACCAGCAGAAACATACATAAGAAGATTCTGAATCAAATGAAACTCCCAACTCTCATATAAAGCTAAAATGACTAAATTAAGGGTATTATACTTTGGACATATCACGAGAAGACACACTGAAAAAGACAATAATGTTGAAAGTGAGGGCCATTTTTTAAAAAGGAAGCTCTTACATGAGATGAATTGCCTCAATACAGGTAGCCACTTCATTTAGGTTGGAAGACCTGAGCAGGGCTATTCGTGATAGGACCTCTTGGATGCCATTTATTCACAGGATTTGGCCAAGTCAGAAGCGACATGATGGCAGGTAGCAAAAAGGTCTTTTGAGGTTAGTGGCAACACTACAACTTCAAAAGCTCTTTATCTTTTATTCTTTTTATAATTATCTTCCTGTTCATAAATAGATTTCAACATAGTTGAAAAAACACATGAGTCACTCTTGAGAACAGCACATCAACTCCAATAAAAGCTGTGAGATAAAACCAGAGAGATAAATTGTCATCAGAGGAAATGAAGTGTACATGGGTACATTCTCCATATGCATTTGTCATCGTCTGAGGGGATTCATTGTCTGCCATTGCGAAATGGACTAAGAAGACAAAGCAATCTAGTTCCATTTTTGCAGAAGTAAGTAACCCCCAAAAGAATCTGCCTCTGGGGCCAAACTAAAAATGAGCAACTGTCTGTCTTGTCCCACCAATGCTAGGTGCTTTCCAACAGCCCATCTTACTGCACCAAAGGAAAAAGAAGTAGGTTTACATTCTGTTGAAAATAGTTACAATAACTCAATTTCTCCACTGGAATTTCTGATTTAGAAAAATATATTAGCTGGATCATTCATTCAGTCAGTCATTCTGTAATCTGTTCATTTTAACAGGACTTAGGGGTGGGTTTAACAGGTCTTGGGGTAGCTGCATGAGGTCCACAGGCTTTGAGTTGTACCAGCCCTAAAGAAATATGGAACATCACACTGTACTCCTGAAAGCACTTGGAGTGGCCTAGGGTGGTCCCCCAGGTGCCCAACTGTGGCCCTCCAAACTTACTGTATCACTCATGGAATCACAGAATTACTGAGCTGGAAAGGGCCTATAAGGCCATTGAGTCCAACCCCCTGCTCAATGCAGGATTCCAAATCAAAGCAGATCTGACAGATGGTTGTCCAATTTTCTCTTGAAAGCCTCCAGCTTTGGAGTGCTCACCACCTCCCCAGGTCATTGGTTCCATTTTTGTACTGCTCTAACAATGAAGAGGTTTGTCCTTATATTTAGCCTAAATATAGCTTCCTGTAGCTTGAGCCCATTATTACATGTCCTGCACTCTGTGATGATTGAGAATAGATCCTGTGCTTTCAAATATCTGAAAATACTTGATTCCTATCGATCCCAGGTAGGTTAGTTAATGTAACCTAAAATTCTTCTGTGGAAGGAGGCTGATGAAATTAAAACTCTATATTAAAAAGTAACTCTTACTAACAGTATATATCTGGGTGGTATGGTGTTAAATTTTCAGGTTCAGGTGACAGCTCTTATAAGCATCCTGAAGAAGAATCTATCATCAATTCTGACTTATGCCAATCCTTTCCAGGGTTTTCTAGGTAGACAATACTCAGACGTGGTTTACCATTCCCTTCTGGAGGAGGCACACTGGGATTGTGCAGTTTGCCTAGGACCATACAGGCTGGCTTTACTTGCAGAAGGCCCAGTGGGGATTTAAACTCCCAACCTCTGGCTCCACAGCTAGATACCTAACTCACTGAGCTATCTAGCCAGCTGAAGAATCTATAGGAGCTGCCAATATCAGCTCTTCAGAATTTGTCACTGTACCAAATAAATAAATAACACTGCATGATGGGAACAGTAGTCTAACACACTTGAAGAGTATCAGGTTGGGAAAGGCTAATTGAGGATTTTTTTCAGCTATCAACCATACCAATATAATAGTTTACAGACATAATTCTACATTGACATTAGAAGAGGAGTAGATCTAGATATTTCTGACCACCTCCCTAAAGCCACACGTAAGGAAATATATTTAAAAAGCAACAATTTTCCTTCTGAAGCTCCTTCTTTCAAAATGACACTGGCAAATCCAAATTTGTAACAGTGACCGTTCAATGCCAAGACGCATTCAATCTTCCTTATTTTCATTTTCATTTTTAGCTGTCTATTATGGCAATGAATTCATAAATGTAATCTATCATGGAATATTTTCCCAAAGAAGCTTGGAAGTTTTTGAATTTGTCCCTGATCAATGGACAGGGCCGGCTCTACCATTAGGCACAGTGAGAGAATTCCTCAAAATGGCAGATGCTGGAGCAGTGGCACTCTCCCAGCTATTTTGTCAAGATGTCCTGGCTAAAATCCTTTTGCTTTGTGTAGTAAGTTGCAATCAGAAGAGGTCCATTGAATCAGTGGAGATTTACTGGGTCAACTCTTCTGTAAGTTCTACTGGTTCAATAGGCCTACTCTAGTTGCAACTTGTTATGCTAAGCAACAGGATTTAAGCTATTGTGCATGAGAACAGAACAGTGTTTGCCATACAACCTGCTCTAGACACAAACTCAACTAACCCCGTAGCTGCCTCATTTTTGGGGAGGATAGTATCCTGTTACAATTAATAAATATATCACATAATTTTTGCCCCCAAACAGGCAAGATCAAGAGCGTTTGGGGGAACTAGCATCAAATCTTCCATAGTAAAAGCTGAGAGCATAGGGTGCACTGACATAGGTGCAAAATTGCCTGTTCTCCTCTGCATTCACAAAGGATGGTGTCGGTACAAAACCCACATGTTCTTAGGTTCATTTTGCTTCTGCCAACTCCAGTCCATAGGCTATTAAGTGACTTCAAAGTAACCTAGTTCTCCATGTGAGCAGGAGCCAGACTGTTTGGTGGTTCCATCCCTTTTAAGAGGTGGATAATTCTTTCTTTCCACATTATTGTTGTTGTTTAGTCGTTAAGTCGTGTCCGACTCTTCGTGACCCCATGGACCAGAACACGCCAGGCCCTCCTGTCTTTCATTGCCTCCCAGAGTTTGGTCAAATTCATGTTGGTCGCTTCGGTGACACTGTCCAACATTATAGTCCTACCATTTCCTGCTTTTTCTTCAAGATTCTGTACATGAATTGAAAGGGGGATCTATCTTGCCCTCTGCTTCAGACAGCAAACTGTCTTAGGTCATTCCTATTAAATAAGGAACATTGATTTGTGGACATGGTGCTTTGGAGTCTAATATTTGACCAATATATTATATGAACATTAAATTATACTAACATTGATGTGACGAGTGATAGCAGTAAAATGTGTATGGCTTTTTGGTGCATCAGGCACTAAGAAACTGCTAGCAGTCAGCCCTGATTATAGGTGGGTGGACCACTGGTACAACTTACTCCTTGATCCTGTCCTTTTCCTGGATCTTCATGTGATGGGACTAGAGATGGGGGTATTCGTATATAAATACGAATACCCCCATCTCTAGATGGGACACATTTCCACAACCATGTCTCATGTCTAAGATTGCCAGGTCTCAGATTTTGACCCCAAGATTCAAGTTCTGGAGTATATTTTATGAGCCTCAAGTTTTGGACCTGAAATCTTAGGGAATGGAATGTTGCCCACCTAGCAACCCTAGATTTTGGGGTTCATTTTGACATGCACAGAAACACACTTGCCTCTTTCATCATTGCACATGCTCTAGAGACTAGGAAGGGCAGCAATGAAGGAATCAGAAAAGATCATCAAGTGTGTGGATATGTCATTGGAGACCGAAACAAAGACCATCCATACTCTTGTATTCTCCGTCACCATGTACAGGTGTGAACGCTAGACAGTGAAGAATGCTGACAGGGAAAAAATTGATTCATTTGAAATATGGTGCTGGAGATACCCTGGACTGCTTTGCAGAAACCCTGGACTGCGAACAGGACGAACAAATAGGTCCTAGATCAAATCAAGCCTGAACAATCTCTGGATGCAAAAATGTTGAAGCTGAGCCTATTGTACTTTGGACACGTTATGAGAAGGCAGAGTTCTCTGGAAAAGAAAACTATGCTGAGAAAGGTGGAAGGCAGCAGGAAAAGAGGACAACAAGATACAAGATGGACTGACTCCCTTGAGTTTGCAAGACCTGAGCAGGGCAGTTTAGGACAGAACATTTTGGAGATCGCTCATTCATAAGGTTGACAGAAGTTGGAGATGACTTGATGGCACATACAACAGCAGCAACAGCAACAACAACAACAGAGCTGCTGCTGCTGATAGAATTCACATAAACTTACAAATTAATCACATACTCTCTCTTCCTTCCTCACACAAACACCCTTTTGCTGCTGTCGCTGAGGAGTTCACCTCTGAGACTTCAGAAGGGTCTGCCCTTAAGATCTGCAGGAAAGGCCCTTTTCAACATACCCTTCCCTTGCATAGACCAGCTTGTTAGGTGCACTTGAAGGACCTTTCAACAGTATCACTCCCAAACAATGGAATGTAGAGTCGGGGTGCAGAACTCAGCTTCCTTTTTCCCCACATTTCTATGACTGTACTGGTGTAGTTCAAAATATTTGGATATAATGCAATCTCTGAGCCTTGCATTATGGGCATGTTGATTATGCAAATTGTCCCTAGGTGCATAATTTCTGCAAGTCAGAAAATTAAATTTGTTTGGGTGATCTCTTGGTTGCAGTTTTCTATGTGGTGGGGGGAGTGGCAGCATACACAGAGGCCTGCTCACATTCTAGTTGAAGACCTAAAGCAAAGCAACAGAAAGTATCAGCTTGGCTTTATCTATGGAAGAGAGCTTCCACTGGGGTGGTCACGAAGAGCTGAGAACCCAAACCCATCTCATGATCTTGACTTGCCTGTGCAGCATGGTATTTAATCACATCATACTTTCAAATGGTTGTTTCAGCTTTGAAACAAATGACATGTTGCTTGCTTCACTGGCTTTCAGGCACCAATTTATTGCACTGAGTGTGCAAATTCCAGAGTGTGGGAAGCAAATCAGTGGTGAAAGCATTAAAAAGCACTGCATAAAGATAAAATACCTCTTGGTATGACCTTTCAGTCCAGGTACTAAAAGTTGCCTCTGTGAATAGCTATGTTGAGTCCAACTTTCCTTGCTGACATACCCCCACTAGAAAGCATTGGGGTTTGGGAATTATATTCCGAGGGAAGATGTATAAACAGTAATTTGCCAGGGGGAACCTTGCAACCATAGCTACTGACCTCATTGTTTTTCTCATTCCAATGAGTTTCCGACAGGCCTAGGCAAGAGGCTGAAATGAACCAGACAGCCTTGCTTTACCTCCAAGATAACTACCCTATCTTTAGTGCACTCTTAGAAATGAGACAGCAGTTTGCATGCTATATAAAAGCGCACACACACCTTCTGATAATCTTTCATGGCATGTTCTGGCGATTCTAAACAAAACAAGAAATTATTCTGTTTTTTTTAAAGAAAATAAATCCTGCAGCAAGTAAAAGTGGAGCTTAATTTTTCTGCACCATAGAATACATGCTATGTGCTGGGCAGCTCATGATTATGAGAAAAAATACTTTCTTAATCTTCATCTGATGCCTGGTTTATTGAGCAAGAAGGGACATTTCAGATCATTTCTGTAAAGGCAGCTGAGTCATGCCACAGTGAAAACAAATGCAGAACAGTTCTGTCAACATGGGAAAGACAGCTGTTGTGACATATAAGACTGAGTTCCTTCTGGCTGCTACAGTCTCGCAGGTAGATGGAGCGGGTTACGGACTCATTTGGTTCCCCCGAGCAGTCTGTAATTTCCAGGACACAGTTATTTCTGGGGTGTGAGAGAGACAATTCACATGGCCAAGGATTAGTGCACAGAGTTACATCTTTTGTGTTCTGTGTTTGTAAGAGTCAAGGCAGAAATAGCAAGAATATGTGAGAGAACTGGCGGGGGGGGGGGGGAGAGGAATGCCAGAAGCTTGGATAGGTTGAGCTTTGTTGTTGTTTAGTTGTTTAGTCGTGTCCGACTCTTCGTGACCCCATGGACCAGAGCACACCAGGCCCTCCTGTCTTCCACTGCCTCCCGGAGTTGGGTCAAAGTCATGTTGGTAGCTTCGCTGACACTGTCCAACCATCTCATCCTCTGTCGTCCCCTTCTCCTCTTGCCTTCACACTTTCCCAACTTCAGGGTCTTTTCCAGGGAGTCTTCTCTTCTCATGAGATGGCCAAAGTATTGGAGCCTCAGCTTCAGGATCTGTCCTTCCAGTGAGCACTCAGGGTTGATTTCCTTCAGAATTGATAGGTTTGTTCTCCTTGCAGTCCAGGGGACTCTCAAGAGCCTCCTCCAGCACCACAATTCAAAAGCATCAATTCTTCGGCGGTCAGCTTTCTTTATGGTCCAGCTCTCGCTTCCATACATCACTACAGGAAAAACCATAACTTTGACTATGCGGACTTTTGTCGGCAAGGTGATGTCTCTGCTTTTTAAGATGCTGTCGAGGTTTGTCATCGCTTTCCTCCCAAGAAGCAGGCGTCTTTTAATTTCGTGGCTGCTGTCACTATCTGCAGTGATCATGGAGCCTAAAAAAGTAAAATCTGTCACTGCCTCCATATCTTCCCCTTCTATTTGCCAGGAGGTGATGGGACCAGTGGCCATGATCTTAGTTTTTTTTGATGTTGAGCTTCAGACCATTTTTTGTGCTCTCCTCTTTCACCCTCATTAAGAGGTTCTTTAATTCCTCCTCACTTTCTGCCATCAGAGTGGTATCATCTGCGTATCGGAGGTTGTTGATATTTCTTCCGGCAATCTTAATTCCGGTTTGGGATTCCTCCAGTCCGGCCTTTCGCATGATGTATTCTGCATATAAGTTAAATAAGCCGGGGGACAATATACAGCCTTGTCGTACTCCTTTCCCAATTTTGAACCAATCAGTTGTTCCATATCCAGTTCTAACTGTTGCTTCCTGTCCCACGTATAGATTTCTCAGGAGATATATAAGGTGGTCAGCTTGAGCTTATATGAACCTTTTCAGGAATTGGAAAAATTGTAGGCCTCGTTTCTCGCTAAGAAAACCCTGGGATAATTTTTAGTTAAGCCGCCCTTCCATCTTTTCATTCAGTCTATATATTTTTCTGTCCTACATTTTTTCAATGAGTTGCAATAAAATAGTTGAGTTTTTGGAAACAATCCAACGAATGCTGCTGTTCTTGCTTATACAACACCACTCCTCTGATCACTGACCTGCAAAGCGGCAACACCAGGAACATTACTCAAGAATGTTATCTATTTCAGTATCAGACGATACACTAATTATCCTTGTGAAGGAATTGGATTTGAATTACGCTTGGTTACAATGTGCTGACCACAGTATATTTTACTTATTTATTTAACATTTATATCCAGCCATTTATATCCAAACAGTTCAGGTATTTAAAAGAAATAAACATTTAAAGGTTAAAACATTGCTCCATAACGTGAAATACAAAAATGTAATTTCAGCTTTCTATTTCATTCTTCATAAATAATGTTTATGGCTACTGCACTGCTGAGCCATTTTCTGAGATTACAGAATTCTCCTGCACTCCTTTGAACTTGGCAGGACTATCTAGTGAATTGGCATTCATGTTTATTAATAAATTCCCAAGGAGGTAGCTGTATTAGTCTGTTGCAGAAAAAAACGCACCTCTCATGGTACATTTCAGCGGCGGCGGGGGAAGTCCAGGAGTCCGAGCATGGCCGGGATTGCCCGGCGCGGCGCGGCTCCCAGCAGCGGCAGCGGGGGACCTCCGGAGGCCTTCCCCGCCGCCATATGAGGCCTCTCGGAGGTCCACCCCCACCGCCGATCGTACTTCGGAGGCACTATCGGCGGCGGCAGGGAACCTCCGAGAGGCCTCCCATGGCGGCGGGGAAGGCCTCCGGGGGTTCCCCCCCCCCCCCGCCGACGCAGGCTTTCCCAGGGTGGACCGGGCCTACCAGGGGAGGGCATCCCCCGGTAGGCCCGGTCTACTCCCTGGGAAAGCCTGGGGAGTAGACTGGGCCTACCGGGGGAAGCCCTCCCCTGGTAGGCCCGGTCTACCAGGCTTTCCCGGGCAGTAGACCGGGCCTACCGGGGGAAGCCCTCCCTTGGTAGGCCCGGTCCACCCTGGGAAAGCCTGCATCGGCGGGAGCGGGGGACCTCCGAGAGGCCTCCGGCAGCAGCGCCGAAGCCCTCAGAGGCCTCGGGCAGCGGCGATGGCGGCGGCGGGGGACCCCCTGGAAGGCTTCAGAAAGGTAAGTTTTAATTTTTTTTACTGTACTGTAATTTATTTTTATTTTTTGTGTGTGTGGGGGGGGGGGTGGTTTCTTGGGCCGGAACGGATTAATGGGTTTTCAATGCATTCCTATGGGAAATGCATTTTCGACCTACGGACTTTTCAACCTACGGAAACCGTTCCAATACGGATTAATTCCGTAGGTCGAGGGTCCACTGTATACATTCCTACACCTTGTTACTTCTCCACTAGGCCAGCAAATAAGAAATCCAGCAGCAGGTATATTGCATGTGGAAAATTTCTTTGCCATATTCACAATAGCACTGAAGGGACATGCCTTGGTTGTCTATAGGATGATCTGCACACAGCATGGCTCTTCATATGGGGCTATCTTCCTGCAACAGAGACCATTTTTTATTATTGCAGTGGATTAACATTAGAGCTCCCTGCAAGTAACAACAGATGTGTTTTCCTTTAAGATTTATCTCCGTTACCTAATTGGGACAGAGTTGAATAGAAACAAAGTGTTGTTTTTAATGGAAATATCAGTTGTTTTCAAGAGACAGAAACACTATTGGCTATCCCCGTTTTTTAATAGATAAGACAAGAAAGGGCAGCAATGAAGGAATGAGAAAAAAAATTCAAATGTAAGAATGTGTCGCTGGAGACCAAGACCAATAATCCATACTCTTGTATTTCTGATCACCATGTACAGGTGTGAAAGCTGCACAATGAAGAAAGATGTCAAGGGGGAAATTTACTTGTTTGAAATGTGGTGCTGAAGAAGAGCTTTGCAGATACCCTGGACTGCCAGAAAGACAAACAAGTGGGTCCTGTATCAAGTCAAGCCTGAACAATCTCTGCAAGCAAAAACGTTGAAGCTGAGGCTGTCATACTTGGACACATTCTGAGAAGGCAAAGTTCTCTGGAAAAAACAATAATGCTGAGAAAGGTGGAAGGCAGCAGGAAAAGAGGAAGACCAAATATGAGGAAGCCACAGGCTTGAGTTTACAAAAGCTGGGCAGGGTGGTTGAGGACAGGACATTTTGGCGAGCCCTCATTCATAGGGTTGTTATGAGTTGGAGGTGACTTGATGGCACATAACAACAACAACAACAATAATAACACACATGCCAGTTTATATGAATTTTCATTTTCTAGTTATGAACATTTGTATGTTACATAAAACACTTCATTGTGTACCCACAAACACTCCTGTGGGCCTGAAGCATTCTATACCACACAATATATATTTTTAATTCCAAGCAAATCAGAAAATACACCACAGGTCACTGAATGCAGGCTTGGCTTGGCTTGGCTTGGCTTGGCTTGGTTCAATTTGGTTCGGTTCCATTCAGTTTGGTTTGGATCAGTTTGGTTAATTATCTGGATGAAGGTTAACTACAGCATGGTATCTGTTGACAGCATGGGATTGTGCATAAAAGGATCCCAAGAATGGGCACCAGTATACCTTTCTTGGGCCGGAAACCTTTCTATTGACCCATTTCTTTCTTTCAAACCTTTCTCTTGACCCATTTTTCATGAAGACCCTTCCCCCCACCCATCCCACTACTATAAGGTTGAAAAGTTTTCACCAGACTGAACAACCTGCAGGACCAGGAGGTTCTCTCCAGAATTAGAAACCATTCTTTCCGCTGTGCATTTTCAAAGTCTGGCAGGAAAAGCTGGAAAAAGAGGTTATTAATATAACATCTGAGATATCTTTAAAAGAGTAAAGGCTTCTCATGACCCAAGGCCTTAGCTGGTGGCTTACTTAGCTTGTGTGTAAATCCAGAAACTAAAGATAACCACTAGTATCAATGTTTTCACTGTATCAGTTACTTTGCATTTAGAAGCATGAAGTCTCAAAAAAAAAAAAGAACAAGATCTGTCAGAAGGATCTGGGGAGAGGCTTGAAACTGTACAAAATGAATAGTTTTCTTTATGAAACATTAAGACAGAAATCCTTTCTAGATTTAAGAAAATAAAAGACTAGCAAATCTTTTCCTTATTTATGGCCAAGAGGTATCAGTAGTTACCTAACTTTAAACAAAGAAATGACGTAAAGTTGAAGGTTTCATTTCATCACAATGATTTTCCTGGATTTGAATTTCAGGGCACAGTGCCACACAAAGTATTCTTGAGCATAACAATTTACTGTATTTCCTTCACCTAGTTTCCACAAAGTCTTCTTGTGAAATGCCTTAAAAAATTCATTTTGAACCAGCTATTCACAGTTGTGATCCTATACACATTTACCTCTTTAAACGTAGTGGTGCTTAATTCTGTCCATTCATGAATAGCATTGTGTGGTGAGATGAGATTTCACATGAAAACTGCAAGTACACCAAAACAACAAAGCAGTAAGAGAAACCATAAAAGAAGAAATTGTTGAGAAATAGAACAAAGATTTAAATTAACAATTACAATAAACGCTTAAAGCCAGTAATTCCAAGCGCTCTTAGCCTCCAAGAAACACCAAGTTACCAGTAATGAATTCCAAGGGGAAGCATTAGACCCTACCCTTCACTTTGATCCCAATACACACCTCCTAATGGCTACTTTCTTTTAAGTAATTAAAAATGTGGGTGTATTAATCACAAAGCCTCTGTGTTGGGTCTAGTTTCTGGTGTAAGAAAAGAGGAAGACCAAATACAAGCTGGATTGATTCCCTAAAGAAGCCCACAGGTTGGGGGTTGCAAGAGTTGAACAGGGCAGTTGAGGACAGGGACTCATTCACAAGATGGCCATAAGTTGGAGGTGACTTGACAGCCCATAACAACAAATTGATCAAGCAAAATTCAAGTCAGTCCAGCAGAGGTGAATTTTGATTAGTGAATGTCAGATTTAATGGACAGGTTAAGATTCAAGGACACATTCGTTTGTTTGTTTTTTCATTCATTTTTAAGGTCCTTTCATCTGGATTTTAAAAAAATCTAGGGTATTTCTGACTCCGAGGAAATACTAGTGTATTGAGGGTTACCAATGCGGTTAGGGACACCTTTACATATCTTGTATTTCCTGAACCCACTGAGAATTCCAGGGAAAAATTGGTGACAAACACAGTACTCTGATGCAGCATCATGGTTTGCTTTTGAAAAAAAAAGTCTGGAATATTATTTGTCCCATTATGTTACATTAATTAAGACAACAAAGTTAAGACAGTGACAAAAGTAATAAAGCTGTTAGGACAAAATCTGTCCTAGCTGGGATTTTTTGTCTCTAAAAAGTGTAATTTGAAATACAGGGACATTGTTTACAAGTTTCCATGTGACAATGCTTGTCAATCTACTTTTCTGGGAATTCTACAAAATAATGTGATTCCAGGAAACTAAACGGTCAGCCAATATCCTGTTGCGTGACTTCACCTATGCAGCAGGAGTGATGTCACTGGAAGCAGCAGATGGGTGCAAATTAAATAATTCCTCCCTCTATTTTGCTGCTCATGTGCAATCATATGAAGTCATGTACACCCTGAAACTGAAAAAGGAACTCTCTAATTAGCAACAATTTGCCAGTGCTAGCGACATCACTCACACTGCACATGTAGAGCTATGCAACAGGATTCTGGCCATCTCCTCTGAGTGGAGGAAGGTTAAGACTAATATGGCTCCACTATGTTATTATGATGTTATTATAAAATGTAACTGCCTTCTGACAACAGTTTTGTTAGCTACAAGTCCACTTTTGGATATAATTTTTACAACTCATTATGACCAATACAACTTGGCTCTAGGCTACCTGAAAGATCACGTGCTCCCATACAAACCCACCCAAACTTCAGAAGCCCATTTGGTGGGGACTTGAGAGAAGGCCTTCTCTGTAGCCACTCCTGGGTGCCAGAACAGTTTACTGAGAGAAGTTAGGTTTGCTTCCTTCCTGCTGTCACTCTGCCAGCAGGTAAGGACTGGCTTATTTAGGCAGAGCTGTGGTAAATAATAGCCTTCAAACCCACAGGGTTTCAGCTGATGCTCTAGTTTCCTTGCTTTCTTTAGGTAAACTAGTTTTAGTATGTTATTAAGAGATTTTCATTATAATAACTTTAACCTTCATTTTACTGATAGCATGAGTTTAGTTCTATTTAATGTTTATAACCTATAGTATTTTAATTCTACCGTTTTTAATTGTTTTGAAAGCTGTGTTGGGCCTCAGTTTTGGTGGAAAGGCAACAAACAAAAAAGGAAACAAACAAATGGGAATAAACTGGCATTGAAACTTGGGATAGTAAAGGAGACATTTTAAAAATAGCAATGGCATGGAGAAAGACCATGCAGGAATAAAATCTTTTCCTTCCCTCTGTCCTTTTCTTTCAGAAATTAATCTAAAGTGGAGGAAATGGAAGACCCTATGCAAATGCTCCTCATTTATCATCCTATAACATCTAATATTTCCTCAGTTATAGTCTCAAACATTTAGCTTTATCCCATTCAATTAAGAACTGTAACTTCTCCTCCAGAATGACGACTATTTGTTTGTTTCTTATATTTTCTTATCATCTTTTACGAACACGTAGGTTTAGTCATTAACATTCTTTGCCACAGTTTCCTGGACCATTCTCCCTTTAATGGTAAGTTCTGCTTCTTTCAGTATTTTGCAATCAATATACGTGCAACACTGATATCCTTACAGTAATTTGATCCCCCATAGGTGTTCCATGTCTACTGGTCCTTGAACAAATCTCCAGTTGGCAGAACCAGACATTCTTGATTCGAGATGGTACATAATACCAGGAAGGTAATGCTCTGCTGACATTCTCACTACCAGTTTTTAAAAAACTGAAATGGATGGAAGGGAGAAACAGAGCTTGGAAATTAACTTTTAAAAGTAGTTACAGGGTCCAAAAGCAGTCAATTACCTACATAGTTGCAATGAGAGTGATTCATGACTGGCATGGGAGGCATCTTCCCCCCCCCAAAAAAAATTGGGGGGCGAGGTGCTCTCCATCCCAGTTCACAGCCACTTTCATTTCCCATTTCTCAAAAGTAACTTATCTAGAAATAACTCACTGTTACAAACTGTTTGTCTTTTCCCATCTAGTGTTGTTATCTTCACACCGGCAGGAGAGTACAAAGCAGCAGCATGAGGCACTACACAAGATGACACTTGAACCAGATGCTATTCCTTCTCTAATAGTACTAACAACTTTGTGCCGTCAAGTCAATTCTGACTTATTGTGATCCTTTCTGGAGCTTTGTAGGTAGAGAATACACAAAAGTGATTCACCATTCCTTTCTTCTAGGGGCGCCCTGAAATTGTGCAGCTTGCCCAAGGCCACACAGGCTGGCTGAACTTTGCAAGAGGTACAGTGGGGAATTGAACTCCCAGCCAGATACCTAAACCACTAAGTTATCCAGCCAGATCTTTCCTCCTCTACCACTTAGTAAGACCATTCCCCCCTTAACTAAAAAAGTAATTCTTAAAGTTACAGTTGCATTGCAACAGGACCAACATTATGCCACATAACATTGTAATCATAATGGCCAGAATCCTGTTGGGTGGGTCTTCCTACAAAATGGGAATGGTGTCATTGGAAGTGGCAGATCACTGCTAACTTCCTTTCATAATTCCAGGATGCAGGCAACTTCATCATATTCCAAGCCAAAGACACCTCAAAATTACAAAAGGAAACTTTTCATCATCAGTGATCTGACACTGCCAATAATGTCATTCTCATTCTCCTGTGGAGCAGGATTTCAGTCAATGTAATTTAGTTTCATCTTTGTTGTTGGGAAAGGAGTTTCAGGGAGTTTTTAATGAGTTACTACTTCCAAGTTGCGGAGTGAGCTCCCGTCGCTTGTCCCAGCTCCTGCCAACCTAGCAGTTCGAAAGCATCGTGACCACGGAAACTGTCTTCGGACAAACGCTGGCTCTACGGCTTGGAGACGGGGATGAGCACCGCACCCTAGAGTCGGACACGACTGGACTAAATGTCAAGGGGAACCTTTACCTTTACCTTACTTCCAAGTTGAACTTCTCTACCTAGGTTAAGATACATTTGTATCCAAGGATTGGTTAAGTTATTTTGGCTTCTGAGGCAGAAATATCTGACAGCCCAGGGATACACAGAAATAGTGCCTGGAATCCTGGTTATGTTTGCATAAGATTTGTACGGCATGCCATAGATAATTGCTGCTAATTGTACCAGATCATATATCAGTTGTGTACTCGGTCACGTGTCCAGCTTGCAGCCACCTCATCAATGAGCTGCAACTAGCCAGAGCAAGTTAAGGAAACCTAACACAAACACTGATAGGATTATTATTTTACCTTTAATATTGTCTTTTAATGTTGTAAGCTGCCTCTTTATACTTACTCATTGTTTTCAGCTTTAAATATCGTCTTTCAAGGATGTAAGCTGCCTTGGGTCCTTTTTAACAAGAAAGATGGGGTAAAATGTTTTTGTTTGTTTGTTTGTTTGTTTGTTTATTTATTTATTTATTTATAAATAAATAAATAATAAGCAAACAAGCAAACAAACATTTTATGTCATTTCTTGTCCCCTCATATCAAGTACTTTTCTTAATAGAAGGGGTATCCAATGGATTGGAGGGGTGTCTCATCCCAAAATGTTCAGGGGAGGCCTCTCACTGGCTCTGCTGACAAACTGCCCTCATTTAATGATAGAATTGGCCCTGGCACACTACTTTACCTGCTTTTCACCCATCATTTTCCAGAGATGCAAGACTACAATACATTTAATGTGAGGTCAGAGATGGTTGCTATAAGCCCTCTCATACTTCAAGAGCTACAAAAAGAGACATGCCATCATGAGGGGCTGCTAATCTATATTTTTATCTGCAAAATCCTTCGCTTGGTTCTTAATCATGCCTTTGATAATGCCATGGTTGCCCATCTGCCCTAAGAGACAAAATATTCCAGGAAATGCAGGATCTAAGTTTGGTTTCTTTTGGTTGAGAGAACACTGGAAACTAACAGTGCAATTCTAACACAAAGACATGCTTGCTGTCTAGAGCTAGGAATAGAGAAACATCTCTTTTGTCAGCAGACACACTCCTTCAGCTGACTGATCTCAGAGGTCTGTGAAAGAGGAATTTGCCTGCAGAAATGCCCTGCCAGATGAGGTCTGCTAAGAAAAAAGCCAATAAAAGGGTGGACAAGAGGCATAGTGGGTGAGGAGCTGAGGAATAATAGATCCAAATTGCTCCAGCCCAGGTACACAAAGACTATGCCAACACAAACCACTATGCCAAGGCTATGCCAATACAAACCACTATGCCAACACAAACCATTACGGGCTATGCCCCTTAACGTGGTGGTTAAACTGCCGTACTGAAGTCTAGCTTCTGCTCACAACCTGAGTTTGATCCTAATGAATTCAGGTAGCTAGTTCAAGGTTGGCTCTATCCTTCTGAGGTCAATAAAATGAGTAACCAGATTTCTGGAGGACAAAGTGTTGTTTGCATAATTATGTTGTAAACTGGCCAGAGAGTGCTTCAGTTCTATGGGGTGGTATATAAGTCAAAACAACAACAACAACAAAAAATAATTATACCAAGCTGAGAGTAGTCTCAAGTAATTCCCAATGTCTCCAGTTTGGACTAGGTTTGAATACAGCATAGCTTCATGCAGACTTGAGTTAGTGCAGTTGACCCACAGATACCTTGGCTACTTAGGATTGTGCCCTTAAACCTCATCCAGGAAGATGGAACATCTTTTCAACACCCCAGAAATTATGTTTTGTTGCAGATGTCACAGTGGTGCCTCGACTTACGAACATAATTGGTTCTGGAAGATGGTCGTAACTCGAAATGGTCGTAAGTCGAAGCACCATTTCCCATTAAAATGCATTGAACTGCAATTAATCCGTTCCGGCCGAAGAAAAAAAATCACACCAAAAAAAACACACTGCAAGACCCTTCGGAAACGCGATTAATCTGTTCCGGCCGAAGGGGGGGGGGAGAAAAGCATGCAAGACCCATCAGAAATGCAAAAAAAGCAAAGCAGAAAGCAAGCAAAGTGTGCAAGATCCATCGGAAATGCAAAAAAGCAAAGCAGAAAGCAAGCGAAGCGTGCACGACCAATCAGAAATGCAAAAAAAGCAAAGCAGAAAGCAAGCGAAGCGTGCAAGACCCATCGGAAATGCAAAAAAAGCAAAGCAGAAAGCAAGCAAAGCGTGCAAGACCCATCGGAAATGCAAAAAAAGCAAAGCAAAAACCAAGCAAAGCATGCAAGACCCATCGGAAATGGGGAAAAAAAAACCCAAAAAGCAAACAAACCCCCCAAGACCAATCGGAAATGGGGGGAAAAAACCAAAAACGAACAAACCTGTAAGACCCATCACAGCATAGAAACATAATCCCACCACCCAGCCCAAAACCATGCTGCAAAACCCACCCAGAACAGTTTTTAAAAAGCAGAAAGCAGCACCTTACCTTACCAGGCAGTCCAAAGCCTCCTCCAATCACACTCAATCGAACCGTTGGGGCGAAAGAGCTACAAAGAAGCAGCCTCTTCGCCTACCAACGGTTAGCAATTTGAATTTCCCGCCTTTTCCCCCTGCCCTTTTTTTTGGTTGTAACTCGAAGCTCCAGCCGCAAGTTGAAGCAAAATTTTGCTGCAGGAGCTGGTCGTAACTCGAAATGGTCATATGTCGGGACATTCGTAAGTCGAGGCACCACTGTATACAGAAATTTACCTATGATGTAGACGTTTTACCACATTGCTACCCCAAAATTTATAAACAATGGCCAAAAACCTGTTGATTAGCATAGTAAATCATACTAGGGTAGGCCTATTAAATCCCTGGAGATTTGGTGATTCAACTGCTCCATAAGTTCCATTGGTTCAAATAGTCCTATTCTACTTGTAACTTACTACTCTGAAGCCACAACTACGGCAGGCACATTTGAATCAATGGAATTTACACAGAAGTTGACTAACCATATCCTCATTGATTCAGTGTGCCTACTCTAGTGTGATTTACTATGCTAAGCAAAAGGATTTGGGTCAATATTTCACAGTTTTCTAGTTTTAAATGGTTTGAATATTTTAGTGTTTAAATTGTGTAAAATAATTTTAAATATTGTAAACTGTTTTGTTTTATATTTTGTTGTACCTCACCCTGTGATCTTGTGTTATAGTACCCTCTTGTGATATAGCACAGAAGATAGATAGATAGATAGATAGATAGATAGATAGATAGATAGATAGATAGATAGATAGATAGATAGATAGATAGATAGATAGATAGATAGATAGATAGATAGATAGATCACAATACCAGTATTTTAAGACACAGAATTTGTCTTATCCCCAAAAAAAGTGTTACTTGAAGTAAATGTTCATATAAATGCGAACTTGCATTTTCTGGATCTGGTTTTTTTAATATCATGAAATAACCTTTCTTCCACACCCAAAAACGTTCTTCAATGCAAGTTTTTTTTTAATCCAACTGGATGAAAGTGAAGTATTTGCAAAGTTTCCTTTCTTTACAAGGATAGAAGTAGAGTATTCATGGACGCAAACAGAACATGGCTCTACTAGCAAGCATTTTCACTATTTATCTATTTATTAAATATTTGTTAGCTCCCTTTCAAGATTAACTTCCATCAGCTCTTCAGAGACTTTGGGCAATGCTTTTCACCTCCAACTGATTCTCCATGCATTCCACACTTCTTTCTGCCTATCTATTCTAATCTCATAGTCTCTATTCTAATCTCATAATACCTGTCTATTTCTCTCGGTCTCTCCTCTTCCCATTCTCTGTCTCTATTTCTCTCCCCAACATCCGCGTGCTTGCATGCACACATGCATGCACCCCAAGGGTGATAAAATTTGCTTTCTCCTATTCTTCCCAGAAGCTTAAGTGGTTTTCTCATCAGATCATAAAGAAGAGATAACCAAACCACCCACCCATTCATTCTCAACAAGGAAACATTAGCTAATCTATCTGACAAAGGAATGGTCCACAACCGCATTTAAGGAAGTCAGCTTCTCAGTATACTGTGGTATTCAGCAAATGACACAGGACAATGATGTGGACCATTTCCTATGTGAAACTGGCACCACTTCATGTTTTCATTTTCACTTATTGCAGAATTCAAATTCTAAAAATATTACACAAACATTTAAAAAAAAACCCCGCAGACATGTAAATGTGACAGACTGAGTCACGAGGGGGCCACCACCAGATAGCTAGAAAGCTCTATATAAGTTCACCCTTTTTGGCTGATAGACATCACAGATCAAAGACTTCCTCCATCAATACAGAGCATCCAAGAAGGGCCATCATGATGAATTGCCTCCTAATCTTCACTTCACTTTTTCTGCCTTACAGCTTTGCCATCCCTATACCTTCTAATCCTGAAGAACCAGGTATTGGAGACCTGAAGTTTCTAGAGGTATGTAGCATCATCAATGCTTTTAGCTCAGCATTATGTCCCATGAATTGGCTTAATTTGAGTTGTACTCAGAGCAAATGCAATGGAATGGAATGTATAACTACAACATTGATTTAAAAACTACATTTGTTAGGTCCAAAATTGTAGTGGGCATTTGATTTTCATTTTCTTTCATCTCTCTGTAAGTAAAATGTAAATTTTGTAGATGACATGTGAAGAATTACATCTTGATATACATCCCACCTTTCTTGCATGCAAGATTATGTACACTCGGTTCCAAGGCGGTTTCTGCATCCAGCAGACCAAGAGCTGCTTTATCCAGAGGAACATAAAAAGCTACCCAAGATATTTTGCTATCTAAGGCAAAGAGGATTATGTACACCCTCTAATTCTGCACACATTGGGCATCAGGACTTCCTGTTGAATATCTCTTCATCACTGGTGGTGGAAGAATGTTCTCCATTACATCTCAGGAAGCAGGCTAAGTTAGCAGGATACAGCATCTGGCCCCTAAGACAACCACCTCACTCTTCCTGATAATAGGACTAATCCTAGTGGATGTCTTGTATTGGCCAGTCTCATGTTAGTATTTGCCAAACATGGAGGAGCAGAAATAGCTATTTGTCAAAGTGCTGGTTGCTTGACGGGCATCTGTCTGGTGGCATGGCCAGCCCCTTCCCAAACAGCAACTTCTGTTTCCATGATCATAGCTATGCACACAATAAATACAAACAAGATACTGGCTCTTGAGTCAGACCATTGGTCTCGACACCCATTGGCCATGGATCTTCAGGGTGTCAGGATGAGATATTTCCCAGCCCTGCTCAGAGGAACCAGAGATTGACATGGGGGATTTGTGCATGAAAAACATTTACTGTATTTAATTTAATTTATTTAAACTATTTTTTACCCTGCCTTTTCTCCTTTAAAAGGACCCAAGGCGGCTTACATCCTTGAAAGACAACATTTAAAGCTGAAGTCAATTATACAACAGTGGTTTACATCATTAAACTATAATATTGAAAGCTACTATCATTGAGTATAAAGAGGCAGTTTACATCATTAAAAGACAATATTAAAGCTAAAACAATAAGTATGCAAATACTAAAGAGGAACAAATAAATACCACTCTGAGAGATGGTAAACACAAGGAGTGCTAAAGACCCAGCCAGAGCAGTAATGCATAACAATCCATCTAAAAGTCACTCATATAACCAACGATGTAGCCGGTCACTCATGTAGCCAGTCACTGAGAGAAAGCTTGCTGAAGAGAAAGGTCTTTGCCTGCTTTCAGAAGGACAGCAAAGATGGGGCCAGTCTGGCCTCCTGTGGGAGGGAGTTCCAAAGTCTGGGAGCAGCAACAGAGAAGATCCTCTCCTGTCTCCCCATCAGATTCACCTGTGAAGGTGGTGCCCTAATATTGAGCTATGACTATTCTTTGAGCCTTAGCAAGAAAGCAGTATCCTGTGTATTTGAGGTGTGCAAATCCATGGTTTTGGACTATTTTTAGCTGTGGGGGTTTTCATTCATAAACAAATCTGAAGACCTCTAGTTTGCATCATTACATATAATTGCATAAGACACATCCACAGACGTTAAAGAGTTATGGAATTTTATTGTCTTGTCAAGGGCTTGGAAACTTTTTTTTTTTTTTTTAGTGCACACAGAATCCACCATCTCCATGCCTGGCCTGGGGATTCAGGGCGGAAAAGTAACTTTGCCAAGCTCTGGTCTTATTTGCTAACCCAAGTGCCAAGCTAGAAGTGACTATGGCAGCCAGGTTTCTTTAAAGAAGTCTGGGGATCTAGATTGATTTATTTTTAATAATTTATTTAAAATATTTATGTGATGCCTCTCTCCTCAAGGATCCAAGGTGGCTCACAATAATAAAAGAAACAAAGTGAAAAGCTAAAATAATAAATTACTATAATATTTTTAAAAAGGATTAGACAAATATCATATTAAAACTTGTAATAAGAAGAATATTAGATGTATTAATTTAAGATGAAAAAAGGGGTATGTGGGTTAATTTCATTGTGGTTTTCAGTGCCATTTGAATTTCCCTCTGCAGTACCATTTTAACACCAGTTTTAGTGCTGGAGTAGCACTTTGCAGTGCCTGGTTCACCCACAGAGTTCACTTGCTTAACCCAACCTAAACCAACAAATGCATTAATTATTCGAAAAGAAGGACAGGAAAACTGTCTCGGGTCTGCCGGCCATGTCCCGAGGCAGAGAAAGTTTTTGTGTGCATTTGTTTGTTTTGAAACATTCCAGGAGAGGAGTGTCTTGATTGGAGAAGTGCCACACCAGCCCTAAAAATACAAAAATCAAAAGCAGAAATGAATGCCTTTTCATTTCTGGTCTTATTTTTAAAGCATTTTCAGGCCTGGTACATCCCACAGAGGGAGCTTTAGTTGATTTAATTAAAATTGATTTATGGCAATCCTCACGGGGGATTTCTGCGTATGGAGTACTCAGAAGCGGGTTGCCATTCCCTTCTTCTGGGGGCACCCTGGGACTCTGCAGTTTGCCCACGGCTACACAGGCTGGCTCTTCTCCCAGCAAGCAGGGAGGGGAATCGAACTCCTGACTCCAGGCTTTGCAGTCAAGTACTCCTTTTCACGAGGGACGTGGTGGCACTGCGGGTTAAACCGCAAAGCCTCTGGGCTGCAAGGTCGAAAGATCAGCAGTTTGAATCCACGCGGTGGAGTGAGCTCCCATCGCTTGTCCCAGCTCCTGCCAACCTAGCAGTTTGGAAGCATGTAAAAATGTGAGTAGATAAATAGGTACCACCATGGTGGGAAGGTAACGGCGTTCCGTGTCTAGTCGCGCTGGCCATGTGACCACGGAAACTGTCTACGGACAAACGCTGGCTCTACGGCTTGGAGACGGGGATGAGCACCGCGCCCTAGAGTCGGACACGACTGGACAAATTGTCAAGGGGAACCTTTACCTTTACCTACTCCTTTTCACTGAGCTTTCCTACCGGCCACAGAGGGAGCTAAGGAAGGAAATTTGACCCCTGCACTTGCCAAACTTGTCCACTTCTTCTCTAAAGTGACTTTTAAAATTCCCCAATCCAGGTGTATCTCGATAAGTTCTTCCCATCAGTTCATAAGACAGCTACTCTTGGCTTGGAACAGCGACTCAGGGACATGCAGAAGTTTTTCCATGTGACCGTCACGGGGAAAATGAATCGAGAAACACTAGAGGTAATGAACCAGCCTCGTTGTGGTGTCCCAGATGCTCCAGGATACAAAGCTGCAATAGGATCAAAATGGGGGAAAAAACTCCTTACTTACAGGTTGGTTATATTTCGACTTCATTTATGCTTGTTTTTGAAGCACCAAAAAGTACTGCTTTCTAAATATTGTTTTTCTCCCTGTGGCCAAAAGGATTAACAGCTACACCCGTGATATGCATCCAGCCAAAGTGCGAGAGGTGATAGCAAAGGCATTCAAAGTGTGGAGCGATGTGACCCCACTGCAGTTCAGGAGAACAACAGGGCCTGCTGATATTGAAATCCTGTTTGCCTCTGGTGGTAAGTCTTCTCATATTATTCAGCTGGCTGGAGGTAAAACAACACCATACCACATGTTTTTCCCATGCAGAGGCACAATGTAGCCATTACAAAAAATGAACGAATGGATAAACAGAGATAGAATTTCATTTTTAAAGAGAACTGTAAAATCTCTGGCTGATGTACTCAGGAGTATTTTTACATGCTGTGGAATATGGTTTTAATTTATGCCCTCTTTTTCTCCAAAAAGTGGAACCCAAAGCAGCTATGGAATGTATATTTTCTACATGGAACAAGCCATACGGCATAGCTGAGATCTTTTGCTTATTTAAAAATATGAAAACCTCTCAATCTTTGTTTTGTTTCATTTCTTCAAATCCATGCATTCCCATCCATGTTTCCTATTGGGCCGAAAGACTTCATGTGCATTCATGTCTATTTTAAACACATTTGCCAACTGTGCGCATTTACTTGCACATTTTACTGAATACCTGTATTTCCCCCTTTAGTTGCTCTTATTCTAAAATGTGCACGCCATTTTGTGCGTACTTTCTTTCTCTGAAATACCATGCAAGCCTTGAAAATATACAGTTCCTGAAGGCAAAATGTTTCTTCTGCACTGAACCACAGAAAAAAACCTACTTTGAATCCAACAAAATTCTTTTCCAAACGGAAGAGATTTTTTTTTAACCCTATGTGCTAAAAAAATAAGGAGGCTGGCTTTGGTCACTGTGAATGGAACAAGGGAAGATCATTTGTTGATTCGTCTTAGACAGCAAAATGTCTTGAGCAAATCCTGACACAGACGACAGAATATTTTTGTATTAACAAAAACGTTATTTTTCGTTTTGCATTTACTTTCATTTTTAGCACATGGGGACTACGCCCCTTTTGATGGGAGAGGAGGAGTCTTGGCTCACGCTTACTTTCCTGGACCAGGCATAGGGGGAGATGCTCATTTTGACGAGAGTGAGCAGTGGTCAGAATACGACAGGGGTAAGGCATTCTTAAAGTTGCATTTTTGTCTGATTGATAGATTATTGCTTGTGTTTCTTCTATTCCATCTTTCAGCGAACAACAGTCCCGGGGGGGGCTGTTGTCCCGGGGGGGGACTCATCCTGCCACTCTATGATGAGCCCCTTTCTGATCATAGAGTGCTCCTAGATAAAAGCTTTTTGAAATATTAAAATCAGCTGTCAACGTCTTCATGTTGTTCCTCTCCTAACTGAGGCTGGACATCATCATAGCTGTATTGACTTTGTGTTGACACAGCCCTAAACAGGGATGTTATGTTGCATCCAAAATAGTTTCCCAAGTTCTTCTGACAGTAAGGTCTTTTTTCCCTTCCTGCTTGTCTTGTTTCATGCCTTTTACCTTGAATGAACAGCCGTGATAATCTGCACTTTTCGTTTCTGTTTTCCAGCTGACCTATGTTAGCTTTCTGCCTTTTATGTATTTTGATCTTTATTCATGTGTTCTGGTACTTCTTCATTGTTCACCTTCTCAATCCAGAACATGCTTAGATTGATATGAAACTCAGAATTCACCTTTTTTTTTTTTGTGGCTCTCACATTTTCATTTCCAAAATTGTATCAAAATATGTCACAAATATTATGCACGTTAATACATATGTTAAATATGTACATTTAAAGTATCTTTTGATGGAAAATAATATCTTTCAATGGCATATCCTGGAACAAGCGTTACTTAGGATCTCCCTTAAAACCTTGTCATCACAATATCTAGAAGGAATAATATGGCACTGGCTACTTGTATACTTGACATTTTGAAGTGAATCACCCCCTCTTCTGCTTTTACCATTGGCTGGCCTTCATATATGGTTGACTGAACAATAATGATAACTAGAGATGGGGATATTCATATACGAATACCCCCATCTCTAATGATAACCCTTGTAGAGATCATTGCAACTTCAACCTATGCCTGAAGACAAAAATGGTCAGAGCATGTCTAATATCAGAGGAAATAATATTCCATACAATTGGGGCTACCACACTAAGGGCCCTGTTATGATAAAAGTGCAGTGTAGCCATCAGAAACAGGGGCCACCACCAGGACTGCTTCCGGGACCAAACTGGTTATGAAAAGAGAAGACAACCTATAAGACAAACTCAATTTCAGATGGAACAGCAATGAGTGTGTCTGCAGTACCACAAACCCAGTTACCTTACATGCATTATACTCACCTGTGTCTCTTCTGTGTTTTCTTCTGTGTTTCAGAGACCAACCTGTTCCTTGTTGCTGCACATGAATTTGGCCACTCTTTGGGACTGAGCCATACAAGTGTCCAGGGAGCTCTGATGTTCCCTTCCTATTCTTACACGAACCCAAATAACTACAAACTACCTTATGATGATAGGCAAAGAATCCAGAGATTATACGGTAATGTCAGTGTGAAATGTTCCCACAATGTTTGGGAATGTCCTTCCCCCCCCCCTTTTTTTTTTTTTTAAACCTCAGCGCTGAAAAGCCATATTGGCTAGGCAATTCTGGGGATTTTGCTCTCAAAAGCTAACTTTCCTGAACTCTGGTGTCTCATAATAATAATAACCTATAGCTCAGAGGTTCCCAACCTTGGTTTCCCAGATGTTCTTGGACTACAACTCCCAGGAATCCTGATCAGCACAGCTGGTTGTGAAAGGCTTTGGGGAGTTTGACAAGGGCTCAAAAAGGTGCCAGTTGTGGCGCCCTGGGGACAAATTGGTCTGTTTGTCATGTAGGCACTGGGAAAAAAAGAGTGGAACAATCTGCCCCATCAATGCACTCAAAAAAAGGGGGTACAAATTCCCATCCAGACATGCTCTTGGTCTATTTTCCTTTCCCACTATCAGAGATCTAGCCAGTGTTTCAAGACTGGCCACAGGGCTATAATCATGTTATTTAAAAAAGGATTAAAACTATTTGGGGAAATAAAATCACCTTTTTGAAGTCTAAGAAAGAGCCTTCCCTCTGCATTTGTCTCTCTAAACAGGGTAAAATGTTGTTTTTGTATAGTGTACACAGAAATGGCCTATGGCTCTATATTGAAACCCAACATAAAATATACCAAAGGCTTTGTAGCAGAACTTAGGGTCATGCTATAAGGGAAATATGTGTGAAATAATCACACTGTCTCTTCAAATATAACTGAGCATTCAATACATCTGTGACTGCAGAAGATTAGTAATGGTGTAACCTAAAACATTTCTTGCATCATGTCAGATAACTAACACATTTATTATGGCATAAGCATTCATGGATTGGAAGTGCCATGAAAACTGTGTGCATGCCTCTTCCACCATCTACTGGGGAACATGAAAAGAAGGGTGCTATTGCACTTATGTCCTGCAGATGGATTCATTCATTCATTCATTCATGGGTGGTCACTGTGGGGACAGAATATGGGACTAGATGGGCCTTGGTCTGGCCCATCAGCACTCTTTCTGAGTTCATAGGCCGTAAGAAATATGTTCAACGTCAAGATACCACAAGACAACTCTCTGGTAATGGCAAAGTGAAATTTCTTCCTGAACAAATCTCATTTAAAGATGCTTGATATACAATTGTCCTGCTTGCACGCTCATTCTTGACACTTGAACAATATTTTTTTTCTCTTCTCCAGGAAAAAGAAAATGGAACTCTTGAAGAATCTTCTTAAGCATCTGAACGACATGGAATGTTTATATATTTTGCACAAGTCACATTTATTTTAGAAAGGAAAAAAGTGCTTTTCAATAAAAAAGCAACTAATAATAAAGCAACATGCAATCAATCAAGTTATTTGCCTATGCATTCTTTATTACAGAAGCATCTCTCCTTTCCTTTAAGCAAGTTTGTCAGGTGTCTTGACAACAACAACAAAATCAAAACAGTCAATGCATATAAATGCATACAAAATAATAATCATGTGCTGTCAAGTCAATTCTGAATCATGGGGATCGTTTTCAGGGCGTTTTCAGTCAACCCTCGACATACGAACGGCTCCAGATACGAACATTTCAACTTACGAACCACTCTAATAGGAAAAAACAGACTCGACTTGAGAACTTTTTCCAAGTTACGAACAGGGAAAAAAACCCACGGGGAAGGCAGGGAACCTCCCTCCCCCCGCAGCAAGCGCCACTTTCAGAAACCTGCCGGGGGCAGGGGAGAAGCACCATTTTTTTATTTCCCTGCCTTCCCGGCAGCCATTTTGTGTTCTTCTCCGCTCCCGCCCCCCTCTCCCCGCCTCTCAGCTGATCGGCGCTGGGTCTCAGAGGCTTGCCCAGCAGGTAAAAAAGGCAGCGGCGGGGGATGGGGGGGCGCCAGTCCGGTGCGCTCCCTGCCCATTCCTGGCGCGGGTCTACTCGCGAGTAAGCGCTGCCGAAGCTGCGCAAGAGGAGGAAGGAGAAGCCGCGGGTGCTGGTGCTTTGCTAGGGAGGCTTCCGACGGTAAGGTGCTGCTGTTTTTTCTTTTAAAAAAGTTGTTCTGGGTGGGTTTTGGAGGGTAGGTTTGGGCTGGGGGGGTATGTTTCTGTGTTGTTGTGTTTTTTTGGTGATTTTTTTTTTTGCAGTCCCACCGTGGGACTTGCTCAAATGTTTATTTTTGGATGTTTTTGTTTTGTGTGTGTGTGTGTTTTGCAGTCCCAGCGTGGGACTGCAAGTGTTTTATTTTTCATTTCTTTTTTTGGGGGGGGGGGGGGTATTTTTTTCTTCGGCCGGAACGGATTAATGGGTTTTCAATGCATTCCTATGGGAATGCATAGTTCGACATACGAACTTTTCGACATACGAACGTTAATCCGGAACGGATTAAATTCGTAAATCGAGGGTTGACTGAGAGTACTCAGAAGTGGTTTCCCATTCCCTTCTTCTGGGAGTGCCCTCAGACTGTACATCTTGCCCATGACTACACAAGCTGGCTCTACTCATAGGAGGCACAGTGTGGAATTGAACTCTCAACATCTGGCTCATAGCTAAACCACTGAGCTATCCAGACAACACATACTAAATAACCAAATCCTAAAAGACCAGGGGAAAAAAACATAGAGAACAATCACATTCCATAAGGACACTAACAAAGAACACCTTTCCATAGTAGCCACCATGCTGTCTTTCATACAATATGGTAAGTTGAAGAAACACTTGTGCTGAAGACCATAGAGCAGAGGTAAGGGGATTTATGGCTGTACAGATGTTGAACAACAGTTCTCACTCTCCCTTGCTATTGACTATGGTGGCAGGGCTGATGGGAATTGGAGTCCAAAATGGTTTGTCCCAGCCAACATGGGAGATATATTTCAAAAAAATAATTTTTCCCAACTGGCTAAAGATTACCAAACAGGACATCTAACATCATTCATAATCAGATATTCAACCATGCTAGGAAGTCTACTCTAAAAAAGCAATGTTCTAATTCTCTGACTGGGTAGCTTGGTAGCACACAACTCACAAAAACAGTCCAGGCATTATCTGCATGATTTATAATTCTAGTCTCTGTGAACTTGCCCTCCCAGTTCCAACACATCCATGAGGTAATGGGAGAAAAGGTACCTTTGCTAAGGGGATATATCATGATGCTAGAATGGGGGAAGGAGGGAGGAGAAACAATCATCCTGCAGCTCCACTTTCTATTTTTTTAAAAAGTGAACGACAGTTAGAGGTATACAGTGCGTGGTGGGCGGATCTTCTGAAGATGACGCCAAACTGTTTGGATTGCTTACATTTATTTATTATTATCTATTTATTTAAAATACTTTTACCCTGCCTTTCTCCTTAAAAAGGATCCAAGGCAGCTCACATCATTAAAAAAACCCACAATATTAAAAGCTAAGAACAGTAAGTTATTCAAATATTTTTAAAAAAGTAATAACATTATATTGAAATGCTGGGCAAATGCATTACAAAAAACTAGACTTAGATGCAACAAAATATAAACTGTATGTATGTATGTATGTATGTATGTATGTATGTATGTATGTATGTATGTATGTATGTATGTATGTATGTATGTATGCATGTAACTCAGAAGCAGATTCCGAAGGCCTCTGAAAGGCTCTCTCCAAAATGGGGAAAGGCAAATGAGGTTCAAGGTAAGCATGTATAGAATGATGCCCTGTGGAACAAAAGAAAAGAAAACCAAAAAAAAACCCACCTCTGAATTTCACATTCAAAAAAGAAACTTGTCGCACTGCAGAGTCTAACAACTTTTCTTTGGCATGAGCATTGCTGTGAATTAAGATGTGCTGAAATAAGAAGGGTTAAGGTGAGGGGTTTGCCCTTATTGCTGCAATTGTTCTTCTCTTTCCCTCATCATACAAAAAAATGCATTATTTTTTCTGTATTTTATCTCCCAGTACATACAGACAGCCTACTAATATAGCACTATAAACCAGAAACAAATCAATACAAAAGGAAGAAACCAACATTTGTTGGTTTCTTCCTTTCTTTGATTTAGTTTATTTATCTAAATTCTTTATATGCCACTTTTCTCCCCATAGGAGACCCAAGGTGGCTCACAACAGGCAAAACAAGAAATTTAAAAACACTATATAAATATCACATTTAAAAAAAAACAATTAAACATACATTAAGATTAAAACAATCAAGTATAAAAACACTTTTAAATTATTTAAAACCTATAAGTTAAAAAGCAGCATTCTTGACTTACTGCCTAAAGGCCTGCCTGAAGAGGAAGGGCTTTGCCTGACGACGGAAGGTCAAGAGGGATCAACCTGGCTTCTCAGGGCAGCGCATTCTACAGCCTGGGAACAGCCACTAAGAAGGCCCTCTCTCATGTCCTTAACAAGCAAGCTTGGGAAGGTGATGGAACCAAGAGAAGAGCTTTCCCAGAAGATTTTAAAAGCCAAGAAGGCTCATATGCAGTGATATGATCCTTCAAATCCCCTGGACCCAAGCTGTATAGGGCTTTATAGATAATAACCATATATTTGTTAACGTTGTGGCGCTGCAGGTTAAACCGCAGAAGCCTCTGTGCTGCAAGGTCGGAAGACCAGCAGTCGTAAGATAGAATCCACGCGATGGAGTGAGCTCCCGTCGCTTGTCCCAGCTCCTGCCAACCTAGCAGTTCGAAAGCATGCAAATACAAGTAGATAAATAGGTACCACCACGGTGGGAAGGTAACGGCGTTCCGTGTCTAGTCGCACTGGCCACGTGACCACGGAAACTGTCTACAGACAAATGCTGGCTCTACGGCTTGGAAACGGGGATGAGCACCGCCCCCTAGAGTCGAACATGACTGGACATTTGTCAAGGGGAACCTTTACCTTTACCTGAGGCAGACCTGGAAGTTGCCATGCCTTTGAAGTTGCCATGCCTTTGCCATTTATGGTAGGAATTGAGAGCCTTTTCCGTTCAAGCTCATTCAAATGTTTTCTTCATCTTTTCTTGTATTCAAATACCTAACCTAATCCAGCAGTGTGGGTAACATACAACTCTTCGGATGGTCTTAGCCTGCAGCTTCCTAAAGTGGAAGCCACTACAGCAGATAGTGACAGATGATGTGAGCTGCAAACTATGTGTAAAAGGCCACATTTTGCCCACCCACACCATCAGGCAAAGGGCCAGACATTTTATAGCTGTCTGGGTTAAACCATGTGCAGCAGTCTGGTGTGAGGGAACATTCAGAAAAACAGAAGTCAGAAGACTACCCAGCAGTCAGGAATGGAAAAGTGGAAGGAAAAAACAAAGAACAAATCAGGAGCAAGGAATGGCCAAGAAATCTAGAGTACAGCAAGAGCTTATTCTTTGAGCATGAACATATTTCAAGAAGCTGCCACCTGCAGTTCACTTGTCCACCACATGCGGGAGCTACACAGAGATCCAGTGATTCCTGTTGATATCTGGAACTGTGTCTTCATTTTTTTTTTTATGAGATTACAGGAGCCAGTTTGCAATACAAAACTGAAAGCCTTTTATTCCTGTAGCAAAGATATTCCTCGGAGCTTTTCATCCGATCAGGCTTCCAAATGAAGTTTTTGCATACCAGGGGGGACAAATCACAAAACAAAACAGTCCACTTTGCTGAGATGAGAAAACTTTGTGTGAGGACAAACAAATATATTTTACCAGTTAAGAGAACTCTGCTTCTAAATGTGGAGGTGGCCATTTTGTGCACTTTGACCTTTCTACTACTTTGCTAAAATAACTCAACAAACATTTAATAGGTCCAATGCTACAACCTGAACTATTATATATAGTTCATCAATACATATTTGTATGTGTACAAGATTACATTTGTGTAATATTTTAAATAAAATAATAAAGAAATAATCTTGAGGACTATACAGCCTTCCCTTTGTTCTTTCTGGACACTTATATTGGTGTCTTCTTCAGTTATATAAACCTGTATACACTAATTCATTTTCAAAAATCCCATAAAACCTTTTAGCGTCTATAAAATAACAGCTTATATAACTGTTGTAACACATTGTGCAGTACTTAAAATCAGTTATACTCTCAGAGCCAGGGATGATAACAAACACTTTCTTTGATGCACATAATCCTTCAGGCAATGCAGAAGATCTGCATCCATATACCACAGCTTCATGGATAAACTTTGGATTATTTTGCTCTAAGAAGAACAGTCAGCCAAGATTTCATGTGAAAGATAATATACAAAAGAAGAGTTCAATTAGCTCCATCAGAGGTCAAGGAAATAAGCCCATATGTAGTCAGCAGGGCAGAACAAGACAGGCTGCGTCGTGGGATTGAAACACTTCAGGTCGCCCTGCTAGATGACCTACTTACTACGGGAGGCTGACCAGGGGAGTGTGACCCTGTTGGTCCTCCTAGACCTCTCAGCCGCCTTTGATACTGTCGACCACAATATCCTGCTGGATCGGTTATCGAGATTGGAGATTGGAGGTCTAGCATTATGCTGGCTCCATTTCTTCCTCAATGGCCAATGCCAAAGAGTTTGGCTCGGGGAAGCTGTTTCATCCCTGTGGACACTACAATGTGGTATTCCACAGGGGTCGATCATCTCCCCCTTGCTGTTTAACATTTACATGAGGCCTCTGGGAGAGGTCATTCGAAAATTTGGAGTTCACTGTCATCAGTACGCTGATGATATGCAACTCTATCTCTCCTCTTCAGCAGGGGAAGCTGTACAAACCCTAGAATGTTGCCTGGCCACGGTTATGGACTGGACGAGGACAAATAGGCTGAAACTGTATCCTGACAAGAAGGAGATCCTTTTGTTGGGAGGGTATCCTGATCAGTTAGGGGGCCAGTTACCTGATCTTGATGGGGTCACACTCCCCCTGAAGGATCAGGTGCGAAATCTGAGTGTGCTTCTTGACCCGGCCCTCTCAATGGAGAAACAGATCCTGGCTGTGGCCAAATCTGCCTTTTTCCATCTGAAGCAGATTGCACACCTCCATCCCCTTCTCGACAGGAGATCCCTAATAACACTGGTTCATGCATTGGTGATCTTGAGGATTGACTATTGCAATGCTCTCTACGCGGGGCTGCCCTTGAAGGTGGTTCAGAAGCTGCAGCAAGTGCAAAATGCAGCGGCCAGGCTGGTCACTGGTACATCTAAATTTGACCATATTTCACCTGTCCTGGGCTAGGGTATCAATTTAAATAAATAAATAAATAAATATTACCTCCTGTAAAATCGACTGCATCCTTCAATGCAGTTAACACTAAAGTTGTTCATTTTAAAGGTACCACAAGATTCTTTGTCGTATATCTGATTTTCTCAATATATGTGAGAAAACAGATATGGCATTTTTTTAAAAAAATTCCCCTTAACCAGAAGGCACCTCAGGATCCAAAGCTAGACTTTTGCTAATGAAACAGCCTAATCTAACATAAAATAGGAGTGGGCAGTCTCCCTTTTCCAGTACACAAACACACATACGCAATATTCCAGAGAACTGGGAAACCTGGAACTGAAAATACAACTGTGGAGCTTCCCTCAAAGTAGAGCCAAAAAGCCTTGATCTGCTTCTCGTCACCATTCCAGAGGGGCACGACAGGTTGGTTGCTGGCATTGCATTGGTGCAGCAACAGGTGTGTTTGTATTGCCTTTATGGTGAGGTGGTGTCAGTTTGTCTCTGTGGAACTGATACTGCAAATGTTCTGGCTGTGATGTATGTCCACATTTGGGCTTACTATGTTCTTACTATGATAAGCCATATCAGAAAATTCACACAATCAGTTCAGCTTGAGTGGGTACAGCCTGGGGCGATTTCACCAAAAGCATGTCTTCATTTATGTATATTTACATTGTCACTCTACCTTTGCATTAGCCAAGTACCACTAAACCAAAAGAACAACATAACTTCAAGACAATATAAATGCCAAAAACAGAAGGACTTTGTTTCATTCAAATAAAACTCGACCTCACTGTAAACATGCCAAGATTTGAAGGACATGCAAGGAGAAATCACCATTGTGGGTTGGTTTGTTCCTTTAAACAAATTGGTTTGTACACACTGGGTTGGAACCAGGCTTAGTTATGCTTAGAGTAGACTCACTGAAATCAGTGGCATTTATGTCAGCTAAACCCAGCTTGTCTCAATAACTTCAACAGTTCTCCTCTAAGCATGGCTGAGTCTTGATCCAAGGCATCATTAAAGACACACAAAAACCTTCAAATCAATGAATAATATAACTCACCATTAATAATTTAAAGTTTAAGGATTAATGTTTAGCCTGCCCAAAAGAGGCAACAATGCGGAAGGGCACTTTGGTATTCTTTTTGAAGTCACGTAATTACTGGAACTTCCTTGTGAGAGAGGGATTTTCCAGGTCCTCTGATACATTACAAAAATCTGTTGTTAGATAAAGCAGTCTAGTTCCCACAAGGTGGTCAAGGATTATTTACACACTAGAGATAAACAGTCACCATCTGACTTTATCTAAATGAGGAGCTTAACCTGAGTCAGAGATGGTGGGAATGAAGCTGACAGAGCAAAATCCACAACTTAATCATCTTCATTCCCCTCCCCCACCTTCCCTTATTCCAAGACGTGAGATCCATAATAATTGAGACTGGAGAAGCTGCAACATTGGGCCAATTTTTCATGTTGTCCAAGTGGCTTTTGCAGTCTATGAACTTCTCCTGGACCCCTGTCCCCAACCAGGAAACAAAAATGCTGAAAAAAGTAAATTTGCCTCTCCTGGAAGCCTTCCAGTTTCATTTGTTGTTGTTGATTTGGGGACTCTTAGGGGGTCACTAAGCATTGCCCCTGGTGGAGCACAATGTGGGGAATTGGTCCCTGGCCCTCAGAGCCTTCCCACCCCTGCCCTAATAAGACATGAGCCAGCTATAAGTAACAATGTACCAGATGAAGACAAATTATCTACACCAAAATAAAAATAAGGGATGTTTTCATTTTAAAATGGGAGCAGAAGAACACTTTCAGGCTTGTAGGGCACCATGGGACACCATGGAGGGCTCGACACTTATATTGATCATGCAGTGGAAGATGTGTAGAGCATTCTGTTGACTGGGTAATAATGCACAAAACAGGGTATATATTGTTAGTCCAAGCAGAGTAGAGTCATAGATATGCGAGGAACTTCTTAGGCAACACTAACAAATTCTCACTTATTACTACTACTAGTTACTACTCAGTTACTACTACTTCAGTTGGGCCTAAAATTCAGTTTAGCCCAAAAGCATTCAAAAATATCATATGTAACGTACTTTTCATCTAACTCTGCTGACCCCTCTCATAGTACCCCAGTTCCTCAACTCAAAATTTCTAGCTATCAGCCTGCATTTTATCTACCTTATCACGTTACTATGAGGAAAATCTGTTGGGTTCTGCATGCCAGCACTGGAGAAGGCCACAACTAAAAATATTTCTTTCTCTCTTTCTTTCTTTGGTACACAGTAACTAGAAATGCAATAGTGTTGATGACCTTGGCCTTGGTCTCGAGTGACAGGTAAGTGAATTGAGATATACAGCAACATAACAATAATAAAAGAATGAATAACATCAACAAGAACATTCCACAGTGTGTGTTGCACTAAAGGTACAGTAGAACATAACATGTCACTTAAGCTTCCTCTGCTTGTCACTTTATTGCAACATGTGAGAAGCTGATCTGGGGGGAAAAAACATATTACAGAATAACATCAGTCAATCCATTTCGTATTTCCAACAGTTTAACAGGCAATGGAGCTACATTGCTTGCACAGGGAGTTTTGTTGGAGATTATTGGACTGCAATGCCTATTATGCCTGACTACTCCCAATGCTGAGAGGGGCCAATGAAAGTCAAACAATAATGGGAAGGTCCCATGTTCTCCATCTCTGATCTAAGAGCTCTTCCAGACACAGCATTTGTTCCACCCCCATGTCCCTTTAGTTGCTTGATGGCAAAAAGCAGGCGATTTACTAAGATTTGCCTCCATAGATTTGTTTACAGACCCATTTCTCCTTGCTTTAAGAAATATGTTTCTCATCATGGACATCAACTTCCAATGGGAAACCCTAAATTCCACCACCAGGGTACAAATTAAGCCATGCTTTCAGGAGGAAGGAAAAAGGAGATCAAAGTCATTGGAAAATGCATTATATAGAGTAAGATAAGAAGAATATCATATGGATGGCAGGGGAAAAATACTGATAACATCAGTGTGGAACTGAATACTTGGAGGTGGACAAAAGCTTCATCTGGAAGAGACCTAAGACACAAAACAGTTCTCTCAATGGAACCCTTTCAATGAAGTGTGCTACTTGACACCATTTGAACCATACAGAGAACAAATTACTTGCTCTTTAATGAGTACTCGTCCAGCTTTCTCTGCAAAACAGCATGTTGTAATAAGTCTCACTAGCAAAGCTAAAAAAGGTTGGGCAAGTCAAAGAAGGTGAGGTTGTACATTAGATGTATTGTCTGAATTCGAAGCCAACTTTCATACATCCTGTGTTTTTGGCAGATGAAAGAAGAGATAGGATGCGAAATGGGGGTTGCAAAGTGGCTCCTGGTTAAGTATGACATCAATGGAAATGTCAACAAGGAGAAGGAGGAGGAGGGGAGCGGATATCATTTAACGCTTCCTCATAATTGTTTTGGAATTCTGACACTTGAAAAAAATGTTTCAGAAAGATGAACATAAAAAAAATGGCAAATGCCTCAAAGTGAGTCATTCAGACTTTTACAGCATGTCACTGGTCAGGCTTATATAAGCATTGGTCTCCTGGGCTGTGAGACATCAAGGCCAAAGACTTGCTTTTTTCAGTGTGTAGTGTTTGATAACTTCCACCATGAGACATGTGATGTTGCTGTGCTCTATTATGTTGCTGTCTTGCAATTCTGCCTTTCCGATACACCGAAAACACCCAGCCAAGGATCCGAAATTCACACAGGTATGTGGTTATCATTGGATTATCAGCTATTGCATAGAACTATACCTGGAGGGCATGTCCTGCTGCTGTGTTCTCAGAAGAGTTTCCATTACCGGGATACTTTTGGTGATTTTTACCTAGGAAATATAATGTATGGCTTCTTTCTGTATTTTTGAACATCACAGCTGCAGTCATAAGCTTAGGTACTGGCTCCATTATGCTCAGAATAGATCCACTAAAGTTATCAATATATCTTAGTCAGGAATAACTATTTATTTCAGTGGGTCTACGCTAAGCATTACTAACTCTGGATCTCACTTGGAGAAAAAAACACATAGAGAATTTTGAATAAGGGGTGGCTCAGAACTACACAGAACTGAGAAATGCATACATCCGTAGACATACATTAAGTGGAGGAACGTGGATGGAACACACGCTACACTTGGAAGTAAATGTCAAAGGGAGAGATGATGTTTGCCCTGGGAATGATATAAGCAGTCCTTCTTTCACATCTAGGTTCAGACATGGGGCCTTTATTAGTGGTTGCTTTTAAAAGGATGTGAAGTACTCTCACATTCATTAAAGGGAAAGGAAAGCCAAGTGGGAGGGAGCTATATAAATGCTGAGCATTATTAGTAACAAACTATAAATGAAAAATATGTGGTGTTCTTAAGTCTGAGCCAAAATAAGTTTTTGAAGCTTCCCTTGAGTCAAGACAGAATATGTCTTTCCAGAGTTATATAAATATCTTTTTAGTTAATCTAAACATTTATCACTGCCTCCGGGAGGCAGTGGAAGACAGGAGGGCCTGGCGTGCTCTGGTCCATGGGGTCACAAAGAGTCGGACACGACTTAATGACTAAACAACAACAACAAACATTTATCATTATTCTTAGATCTCTTTTCATGCTGCTGCTTTAAAAAAATCTTGCTCTTTTTAGCAGTCTTTATACCTTTGATTTTCATTCATAATCCAGAGGATGTAGAACTGGCTGAAAGATGGGATACACATCTAAAAAATAACAACATAACTATAGAGTTCAGAAGCACATGATAATCCCCTATTTTAATCTGTGATAGTTTGAGGGATATATAATAAATTGTAATTCTGCATTTATTTTCTTGGAAGTAAGTCCTGTTGAACCTAAGGGATTTACTCTTGACAAGATTCAGCAGATATTGGAAAAGTTAACTTTTGGACTACCTTGCTAGCTATGAGTATTTTGGAACTTTTCCATGCTACAAGACATATATAGGATTGTACTGTGACGGAAACAAACTGAATTGTTTTCCCTCTCTCCCTACAAATCCAGTATTACCTCAACAGGTTTTTCCCAAATATGGATAAAAAAATCAAGGAAACTCTTGAAGAACAAATTAAAAAGATGCAGAAATTCTTTCATTTGACCATAACGGGAACAATTGATGAAGAAACGGCAGAGGTAATGGAACAGCCTAGATGCGGCGTTCCTGATGTCTTAGAATACAGTACGTTTCCACAAAGACCAAAATGGAATAGGAATTCCTTGACTTACAGGTATGTTGTTTCAGCTTTTAGAGAAATGATTCCAACTGTTTTCAAATTAATATTACATCATTTCCCCCTCACTGTTCAAAGGATTACAAACTACACTGATGATTTGTCTAAGCGTACGGTGGATGCTGCCATAGCAAAGGCATTAAAGGTGTGGAGTGACGTGACCCCTCTCCAGTTCACAAAAACAACAAGACCTGCTGATATAGAAATTTGGTTTGCATCTGGTGGTAAGACGGCTTAAGTTTTTTGTTTTGTTTTGTTGATGAATTTCGGAGCTGGAGTGGATTATGGACATTGTCTTGGGGGTGAAAGCAACTTTTTCAAGCTGCAGATGGGACCATCTCTTGCATTGTTGGTGATATTTTGATTTCTCCTTCCTTTCCAACTCAGCCCATGGTGACTTCTATCCATTTGATGGGAGAGGTGGAACACTGGCTCATGCTTTTGCACCTGGATCAGCCCTGGGTGGAGATGCCCACTTCGATGAAGATGAGGTCTGGTCAGAAACTAACAGAGGTACAGCCATTCTATAAAAATACAAGCCCCGGGTCTCTGCTCCTTCCTTTGTGTTTCAGGTAGCAATTACAGTATTGCATGGAGATGCAACCTATAATTAATCTCTGTCAATGTAAATTGTGTCTGTGGAGTTTGTCAAGTAATGAATGCCACGATCACAGTTTTGGGCTGCAGAGAAACCTTGCAGTCCGGACAGAGGTTGGTTGGGGGAAAGCACTCCCTCTTTTGCAAGGCTAGAAGCTGCTGATCTTGTCAATTTCTCTGGTAAATTTGTCTTTGTCACTCACTGGTATGCCTTCCCTCTTCCCAGCCAGAACTGCCACTTCCCACACTCCCTTACTTTCTTCATCTCCCTCCTCTCTATGTGCATGTGTCGGGCTACAGGGAAATCTGGCAATCTAGTCTGTTTTTCTTTCTTTCTGTCATACTGAACTAGCGCTATGCCAGATGGTAAGAAAATTAAAAAAATTAAAAATAGCACCACTACAGCAGCGACTAGTGGCTGTGGGAGGCAGCTAGTGTGAGGGTAAGCAGGCACAGGACAAAGCCTCAAATGCAATTATTTCAAAAGCCTATGTAGCCACCCCCAAATCAATATACAACACAATTTAAAAACTAATTTAAACTTTCTCCAACAGTATGCACATACTGACCCAATAACCATGTGACTTTAAACCAACTTCAAAATCTCCAATCCATCTACCAATCCATTTTCATAGTGTAGTCATGTCCTAGGTCTGCCAGTGACCACTAGGCATAAGAAATCAAACTCTGCCTCTGGTTCCTGAAGTTATTGGATAGCAACTGCCAAAGGGCAAAACAAGAAGGGCCTGTAGATTACTTTCTGCTCACGGGTTTCCCAGAATCACCCAGTTAGCTAATATAGGAAGGAAGATGGTGGATAGGTACAATCTGAAAAATTACTGTTTTGGATCAGAACTCTCAGTACAACTCAGCCAGCATGACAATTTGGGGAGATGCAGTCAAAAAAACAGACTTTTCCTAATTCTATGGAGGAGTGGGTTTCTTGAACTAATCCAGCAGAACTCTGTTTGGTGGCTATATTCTGTTAGGCATGCTTTAGCTCAAGGTCAGGAATTTGAATCCCCACGTTGACTCCTAGGAGAGAGGTCAGCCAAGATCACCTGGCGTCTGTGTGGCTGACAAAGTTACATGCCCTACCACTCGTGCAGCCTTGGGCAAGCTCCACAGTCCCGGAACATTACTAGAAAAAAAGAACTAGTAAACTACTTTTGAGTACTGTACTTTATACCTAGAAAATCATGAGAGGGTGGCCATAACTCAGAATCAACTTGATGGGAGATAATTGATATTATACTTCTAATTGTTGGTCGAAGAAAAGAAAACACAGTAAGACAGGGTGGGAAACACATGGATCTGATGAAGAAGCTGGATTGCAGTTCTCATCAGCTCTATCTAGACTAGCAAATCATGAGCAATGACAGGAGTAGGTAAAGGCTGCCTATCTGTATCCTCTGGCATGGAAGTATTTGGTACAAAAGATGTTAATTCATCCTTGATGTGGTCCAATTGTTAGGTTAGCTAAGGCAATGCCTAAAAATCCTACAAAATTTGATAGACCCCAAGGGCAAAATCCGAAGCCTGTGTTCATCACAGCTAGCATTTATCCCAATTAAGGGTTAATTCCAGAACGAAATGAAACAATCAGTCAATCTTATCAAAAGTCATTGGGGTATCAAGACACAAGATTTTTCATTGTTGCAATAATTCCAGGAAACATCATCAGCCTGACTAATTCTACAAGTTTTGTTTATCTACATTGTTTTTATGTTTCATATACACAACAAACTTCAGAGTTGTTGTAAAATATAAACATCGTACATCTATAAAGAAAACTGGGCAGAAAACCCTTCCTTGAAACTTGTAAAAAGATTCAGGTGTTAAAACTTAAGCTATAAGCTTGGGTGTGTCCAGATGACATCACTGATGATGCATAGAGCAGGGCGTGGCATGGGAACGAATCAAACTCCTTTTGCCTGCCTTCTGCTTTTGCTGGCAAGGACTACAATTCCAATGTAATTTGTAATTTTTTTAAAAAAAAATAGTCTAGCAGTAAAACTGATACAGAATTAATTCAAATGCTTGCCATGTCTGGTAAGTTCAGCTCTGTTTCACTCGCTAAACATTAATCAGCATCATCTCACTAATATTCAAGGAATTAATGCTAAAAGCAAATTCTAACTCCTGTCCTCTGAAGATGCCGGCCACAGAGACTGGTGAAACGTTAGGAAGAAAAAACCTCCAGAACACGGCTAAACAGCCCGAAAAACCTACAACAACCATTGGATCCCGGCTGTGAAAGCCTTCGAGAATACATTTAACAGACACTTAGGTTTTTGGTTAAAACTAGTATCTGTTATATAATACTAGTCAATGTTTTTATAATTTTGACTGTGCCTGGAGTTTTTGGATAATAATAAAAGTAGTAGTAGTAGGGATCTGATTGCTGGTGAAAGTGGTGGATAAGATAATGGTGATAATGGCAAAGAGGGCCTGTGTGACATACGGACATGGACTTTCCCCAGATAATTCAACATTTCTGTGTGAACTGTGGCAGCAATTTAATTAACAGGGTGCAGTAAAAAGAAGTTTGCATCAGCCATGGACAAACCCTGTGTGGTCATGTCCTAAGTTGGAAACCCAGCATCTCATGCACATACATACAGGGACATTCATGTGCAATGGAGTAAAGCAGAGTAACAATCCATGCCTATTCATCTTTACTAAGAAGTCTTTTAAGTGGGACACTTCCAATTAGATATGTATAAGGTTAAACAATAGCCTCGCAGTTCAGGAAACTTTTTGATCCACTCTATGTACACACACAATAGTTCTAAATTTCGTAATATACTGATGCTGGCGTTGGCACAGAAACACCTGGGCCTCCTTTTCTTCCTTGGTTGCATTATGCTTATCAAATGTTCAGTGGCATGTCCTCAAAAACAGGCATTGGCAATACCCAAAACATATCTCTAACCATGTTTTAATACTTTTAACTATCCAAAATATGGCACATAGAATCCATCTCTCCATGTCACCATGGTTTCCTCATTGTTTTGTATATGTATGACTTCCGTTCGCAGGGAAGTTTCACAGCCAGCATGGTATTGCAAGAGGACTATTCGGAAAGGACTAGGGCAGGGAAGGTGAACCTTTGGTATGATGTTTTGGACTACAACTCCCACAGTCCTTTATCACTGGCAGTACAGGCTGGGGATTTTGAGAGTTGTAGTTCAAAACATATGGAGTGCCAAAGGGTTGCTGGACCAGACAAACCCAGGTCTACCTCACATGATGTGACAATAACATGGGACAAGAGAATTGTGTACATTTTGTAAGTTCCTTGTAAGGAAAATAATGTGTAAATAACTGATTGACATTATGACTGAGGAAAAACAGCATGAATGATATGATCATCTAATTGAATACAGTACAAATTACTTCAGCTATTTTTTGTGAGGAAATACTTTGTAAGGAAAATAATTTTGTCTTCTGTTGTACCTTCTCTAGGTTTATTATGCCAGTAAAACAAATTAAGTAACTTTTTATTAATTATATATAATTTTATTTAATAGATGCTAATTTTATTAAAATGTGATAATGTGAATTTTGTGTGGTGTCTGAGAGAGAGAGAGAATGAGGGTGTGTATGATTTTAGTCTCATGCCTACAACAAAACCTCATGGCTAAAATATCAAGGCTAATTTTTGGACGATGCATTTCTTCTACAAGCTCCTAATTTCTGTACTGAACTTTTTGTGATGTTTTGGTTGGTTTTAATAAATATATTGCACAACTATTTGCGGTCCCACCTAATGGACTAATACATGACTAAGTATATGCATAAAATATAAATACACATGCTGTTGATCATACAGTCATTAAAAGCTGTAATAGCAACCGCATACAAGTTTCTTAATGTTGTCTACACCCAAGATTAAAATTTTATTGGATACTGTAACTATGAAAGATCTGATGTATATTTGGGTGCAGTAATTTTTTCTTTTGCTAGTTACAGTAGGATCCCCTTTTCCGCAGGATCAGTATCCACTGAGCACTTATCCACAGTCTGAAAATATTAAAAATAATAAAAGAAAAATCCTAGAAATATATATTTCTAAAGATGAAGTTACCAGAATTGACCACTAGAGGAAGACAGAGACCATGCTAAGTATAGTATTTGCTAGAGAAATATATTTCCATAATGTCATTACTAGAGGGAGCCAGATGCCATGTTATGCATAGGGTTTATTAAAATAGTTAAAATAGTTTAGCATCTGGGCAGGGGGGCTTGGAATTGATCCCCTGCTGGTACAGGGCTCCTACTGAATTTTGTATTATTATTCCTGAATTTTGTAGCACCTCTAAAATATGTGATATATATCTCATATGACATAATTAATAATCACTGCTCATATGCTTTGCTTTCTGTTTTAGAAGTTAACCTCTTCCTGGTCGCTGCTCATGAGTTTGGGCATTCTTTGGGTTTGGCTCACTCAAATGTCCGTGGTGCTTTGATGTACCCTACCTATAGCTACAGGAACCCAAATACCTTCCAACTTCCAGAAGATGACAGGCGTGGAATACAGAGCATATACGGTAATATCAGTGTGAAAATTATTTTACTCATGTGAATTTAGTGAGTGGAGGTCTACAATTAAGTGACACGTTTCTGTATCTTAGGTGCTGCAGAGCTGTAGCTGCTGGAATGCACACTCTGGCTTTTCAAATTCATTAAGAGTGTCTACATTGTCTGTCTGTCTCTCACACACAGTATTTTGCAAGGGTTTGCCTCTGTGACATCAGAAAGACCCATCTCTTAGCCTCAGGCTTTGGCCCTCTAATCTCAAGAAATGGGACAGTGCTGATGTGGCAAACCTACTTGGCAGTATATTAGGAAAGATAATCCTATTGATGGTATCACTGTGGGAAAGATCCTCTTTCTGTCATTATTCACTAAACCTCTAAACAGAGCTGACCCCTGACATTTCACTGCCTGAAACAAAGACAATCCCAGGTACAAAAGCCAAATGAAGAAACCAAGGAGGTTGCTTCCTCCACAACTCAACATCTGCCATCCGGAACAGCTGCCTTGCCTTGCCTTGCCCGATAGTAGAGCTAGGCCATGGTAGGCTCGAGATGTTTTGCTGCCTGAGGTGGAGGAGGCAATGCCCAACCCCAAGATGCAGAACAGCCAAGCCCGCCATATTGTTTTGGCATTGGAAGTGGACAAGTCCCACTACAATAACAAATTAAATAACTTTCAATTGCCTGCTCTTTTATGGCACTCCAGCTCTACTGCTTGAGGCAGCTGCCTTGCTCTGCCCCACATTAGGTCAGCCTGGACTCTGACATAGATCAAGCAGGCCCTCTTTGGTGAGTACAAATAGTGATACACCATTGCAGACTGTCTACCGCCAGGCCCTACCTCGCTCCATATAATCCCCATCTTTGCACAGTTGCTGAAAGAAGTATCTACTAATGAGATGCAGGATTATTTCACAATACTTTGGTGCATCAGGAGACAGACAGTTTTGGTAAATATGTACGAAGCAGCACCACCACCACCATATCTTTAGTGGAATGGGGTCTAGCTGCAAACTAGAGAATGCAAACTAGAGAATCTAGCTGCAAACTAGAGAATGCATGGAGGTACATGTAACCTCTAAAATAATCTTACCTGGATTCATTTCTTGAACAGTGCCTTATTTTTTTCCATTTCTTTTTGTCCTCATTTCTTTCATACAGGAAGGAAGAACTGAGTTGCCTCCATGTGCGTTTCAGAAGAAACAAAACACTCCTCTTTTGTATGTGTATATATATATATATATATATTCCTTTTTAAAGTATTGTATTTTTAATGAAGCAAAATGGCAAAATTTCCTTAAATTTGAAAGGGAGAATGGAATAATTAAATTGAAAAAATAATGACCAGATTAAAACTTTATGAAATGGCTGATTCAAGGGCTAAAAAATCTTTAACATATAGGGTCAGTTGTATCTCTGTGTGTGTTTGTGTATATGAGAGAGGATATAGGCTCTCATTGAGTTCATATATGTATGCTTTGTGCCTGTCCTCCATCTTGGTTCCCCAGAGGTTCTTGGACTACAACTCCCAGAAATCCTGGGCAGCACAGCTAGTGGTAAAGGTTTCTGAGATTTTTATTCCAAGAATATCTGGGGACCCGAAGTTGGGAACCACTCATAGAACATACGAAATTCCAGGAGCATTTGCACCGGTCCCCATAGTTTTTTCTACTGAATACCACGGGTGGGCAAAATGAGACTGTTCAGCCTGTGTCCCATCATTTCAGATTTGATGCCCACAGGGCAGACGGTGCCTCCAGATCTCTTGGGAGGGTCACAATCTGCCTTTCTTTGCATGTTTGCTCCCATAACCTCATTCTAAGACAAAAAGTCCATCTTTTGGAGTATGAGAATATTCAAGGGAAACATGTGAAATCCATACATCAGGCATCAAAACAGATCAGAATCCAAGAGCATTTCAGCTTGATGAGAATAAACCAGGATGTTCATCCATGCTGGTAAATCTCTGCTACTTGCAGTAGGAATTGATAAATAAACCAAGGACCTTTGCTCCATAGCCTGTTTATAATGACATGGAAACCCAGCATGGCACCACCATCTGTCTTGTCTCTTTGCTAGCAAGTTGAGGGGGGGGGGGGGGACAATCCTTGGTTTGGATTTTGTTTTTTCCTGCCTTGTCAGACAGGACACAGAATCATATCCTTCTAGATTTATATGTCATTATAAACAAACCACCAATGAAATATCTTCCAGTGGCCAGCATGCTACTAGCACACCTCATTTCATGAACTGAATCCTGCTTGGTCTTCTCTAGAGCTGAACCTGTATTTTTATCACAAAATTGACAGAGAAAAACCTTTTACAAAAGTAAACCAAATTTAACAGATGTTGGGGAAGGTGATAAAAGATGGTAATCTATTCTCTACGACATTCTCAATGAATTCAATCTGTGGTACGCAAGTGAAAATTTGTCTTTACGTTTGAAACTAGTGAGTAATGAAATGTCAAACAATCTACTGTTCTTTTGAAATTGAATAAATGTTTAAATAAAACTATTCAAACAGCAATGAAAACAAGGAAGTCTTAAGGAGAGCCTCTCGGGTGGAAAAATGTTTTATTGTCTGCCATGGGAGAACTACATGCACAGAAACATCTTTGGTCCACAAAATAAATACCACTAGAGAATTGTAGTGTGGGATACACCTTTTGAAAGTGTGGCTATGTTTTATGAAAAGCAAAGCTCCTGGGAGGAAAAAAAGCACACACACACACACACAAAAGTACATAGAGGAGACTCATTCTAACCCAACTTTCATTGTGTTCTGCTACTTCTGTACTTGTAGCAAATTTTTAAAATAAGTATTTTTAAAAGTATCATTTACGGTCTGCACGCTAACATGGTTGTCTATTCTACCAGCTCCAAACCCATCTTATGTTGTTGCTTGTGAAATAGGTGTTTCGTGCGTGTGGCTGATGCTTGGCTTTACTATGCAGGAGGCGAAATGGAATTAGGGCCTCAATATATTACTTTCAACAGCTTAATTTGACGTTATGTCGACAACATTTTCTAACATTTAAATTCTTAAATACACCAACATATCCATGCTTGACTTCCATGCTTATTTCATTGTGATGGGCAACATCCAAACTTTAGTTCCGACTGGAGTAGTTCCACTGAAATCAGTAGTGTTTACATTCCATTGATTATCCTTAACCATACCAACATAACAAATACTATGTTCATTTCAATGGGTCTCCTTGGCTGGGACTAAAACTGGATGTAACCCTGCTTTTATATCTTGTCAATGAATTATCAAGGCTGATAAGATTAAGGAATTCAGAAATAGTTAAAACACACAAAATACAAACATTAACTACAAATTATACTGAAGCAGCATAAGATCACACAATGACAGAAGTGAAAACCAGATCTGAACATAAAACAAACTAAAAATATTGGAATGTTTAAAAAAAAAGTCTTTGAAAAGTGCCAGAATAGACATTAGATGAATCTCTTTAGAGACAGTCCAAAAAAAACTAATATTTTGAAGTTTATATTCCTAAGTAACCACCTAGTACATATGACATAGAGAAGGGCCTATGATTAAAGTCTTAAGTGGAGGTAAGTAACCCTTTAGGATCCAAAATTTAACTCTACATTTTGCATATAGAAAAAATAAGGCATGAATTACAATAGCCTGTCCCAAATATAGTAGACAACCTATTAAGGAAATTGGCCTTACATAAGTGTTGACATACTATTTTAGCTGCTAATCCTGTGGATCTATCTGTTCTATTGGGGATTAGCAATTGGATTTAACCCTGTGTGATTTCTTTACATATCTCCTGTACACCAGCTAAAACAAGAGGCAAATCTGTGAGTTGCAAACAATTTTATGGTTTTGCTGGATGTGCTTTGCTTGGTTTGTTTTTTTTTAAATCAAATGAAGGAAACCACAGTCTTTACTTTGCAAGACCTGAGCCTGGCTATTAATGTAACGCTTTTTAAGTTCTATGGAGCTATTGGGTTGCATTAATGTAAGCATCTCTTAAAGGTCATTAATGCATTGGGTAGCCATAACTGAGAAGCGAATTGCAAGAATGTAACCACCACAACAACCATATTATACCATCTTAATTTACGCATTACTATGAAATTATACTTGGTCCTAATAAAGACATTGCTTGCCGGTGGATCTGAGATTTTGTTACGTTCTTGTGGAGCAAAAAGCAATACTGCAGCTATCACATACTATTAAAGCCCTAAAATTCTCTGTTGTTTCTGTGCATGGTTACTAATGCTTTCTCCAACAAACACCTCTAGTGTTCCCATACCCCATCTGCTTCAACCCCACCTGTCATTCTACTGAAAATGTGTCAGTCATTAGGAAATACTGGTGTGAAACATTCCAGCAGTGCTCACGAACGAAACACACCAGGAAATGTTTAGGCCTACAAAGAGTTTTAGGAGATAAATATTTGGCATTGGTCTTTCACTCTGTTGTCAAGCTGCTGTACTGTGCTGCTTTGTATCGTTTGTACAGGATGGAGAAACACTTGCATAAGAATGACCTTCTTGCATCACAAAGTTGTTTCTGTATATCGTGGGATTCCGTGTTTCAGTTTTGTGATGCAATGAAGCTCCTTCATATGTATAAGCACAAGTAACTTCCTGGAGTGGTCAGGATGACATTGAGCACCACCCACATGTGTACACAAGACGCAGAAAAAGCACCTGCTGAAGTGACACTGGTTCTTTGTGCATCCTGCTGTGGTGGAGGTGACTGAAGGCCAGCAGGAGGCTAGCTGAAACTTTTGAGCTGATCCATGAGTTACAGCTGTGAAATAAGGAAGCTAAGATACTCAACTGTAAAGCTCAGAAATGTGAAGCTGGGAGTGGACTAAAAAGCTTCCAGCAACTGTGATTACGAGATTCTGGCATTTCTAGCTCCAAATTATAACTTTTCTAAGCTCTGCAGAACTGAGGCAGTTGGTGGGAGAAGACGAGGCATGCAGCTCAAAAACGTGTGGTGCTGGTTTGGTTTGGTCCCATTGAGGGAAACCTGAAAGCTATCTGCACTGACAGTTAAAATATGCTTGTTGTAAATGCCATCTTCTGTGCCCGTGACACTAAAATTTATGGGTTCACTAGGATAAAATCAGAATTTTAGAGTACAACCCAGCTTCCACGGGAATCTACTGCTCTGTCTTTTTTCATTTTCTTTGTGCCTTTAAACTCGCAGTTGCTTTGTACCATGGGTTTTGTAGTCTATAGCTGATACACACGTCTATCACCATTCCTATGTGCTTGAAAGCCTGTTTTCTGTGACTAAAACTTTTATCTGAGAGCCAGAGGATGTCAAAGGACACATAATCCTTGGATATATGAAGCAGGGAACCACAAAGACCCGTTTTAATATTAATTCACGATAGAAATATTAAAATGGTCATTTTCTATGAGAAGTGCATGTGCATTTTACAGTGATAGCAATTTGATACGTTAACTGTTGGGATGGCATCTTAAGGGACCCTACCATGTGTAGCTTTACTGAGGTAGTTTAAATTCTCATTTAAAGAGCTCTAGTACTATAATTCAGGGAAGCTCTCTAGCAAAGAATTCTAAGTATTTCATCAAACTACAAACTGAAGATAGGATGGAGTTATAGCGAATGGTCTCAAAGCGCTATAACCTCCTAGAGTAGCTACATTCAAACACAAAAGAAGGAAGCTAGCATCTTGCCCATTGCTTTTACACATTGGGAATCCAGTTTTGTCCACTGTGTCTCCTAGTGCCACACTTAACAAGAATGTGTCCATATTAGCAACGAAACACAAAATAAACCCCAGATCCCATTAACAGATTATTCATGGCGTGCTGTTGTTCTCACTTGAGCTACTTGAGTGCCCTCAAGTTTTCAAGTGCTACATATTTTCCTCACAATCTGCAGATTTATGCCTTTGTTCAACAAGAGTGGACACACAGCTTTGAGTTCCTCTCTACTTCATCAGCTTAACTTCATCACAAGCACTTGGGATGAGAGCTAAAAAGCCAGGTCAGCCCAAAATGTTTTGCTTCCTGAGGAAAAGGACAAGATATTGCCTCCCCTTCCCTCCCTGCATTGCTTGTTCAGACATAAACTGGATCGGCCATTTAAATTTATTTCAACGCTAATAACAGGACAAGGTTCCCCCATTACAGCCCAAAGGAACAGCCTGTTTCAGAGGGTGCAACACAGACTGTATGGCACAATCAGGTCTATCCTCCAAAACACAGCAATGGCCAGAGCATTCTGGGAAGGCGGAAAGAGTGATGTCAGTGTTGCCTCCTAGGATCTGCTGTCTGTAGAAGCAGTCTTATTCTGCCTAATGGTAGGGCCAGCCTTGCTAAAAAAAAGCAGAACAATGGATCAAGGAAGTGGGAGAACAAAGAAATGGGAAGCTGAAACAGTGCCTCATCTTCTTTTAGCAATTTCTGACAAGAGAGACTGCAGTGTAACTGGGCAAGGCAGTGGCTTGGGTCACAGTTTGCCTCTAAGACGTTCAGGGCACTTTAATACTGCCAGTTTCACACCCGTTATCTTTTTATATAAAATAGGTGTAACTGAAGCAGTGGTGCAGTGGAGCCACGGCCTGTTGGGATACACGCTGGAACTTCCTTAGTAACAGGGATTATGGTATACCCAAGCACCTTCCTCAGATTTCCTGCTTCCTCTTAGCTTAGCTGCAGCCTTCATGATAACCAGGAGAGAAATTGCTTTTCAGGAGCAGTAGATAATCTTCCAAGTTTTCCCTGTTATAACACCACAGATTTGAGGGTGATTTGGTCTTGAAGTGACAATTAAGAGCCATGATCCTTACAAAAGATCTGTTCCTCATTTGTTGATAGAAAACAATCTAGCTCTTTGCTTTTTTTAACTCTTCTCATAGAGGATGAGGGCTGACTATGTTGATTGTTATGATGAATGCCTGCACTTCCCACTTCACTACTAGACTGAAGCCAGGCACAGATATTAGAGGCCATCTGTGACCAGAAGAGGAACATCTTTAAACTAATAGAAGCATCTGAGTGTCATGGCAGGAGTTTCTCTCACCTCTAACCTGAATCAAAGTAGTTTGTTTTGTTTGGTGTCTGATCTTCAAGACCTAAGCACAAGATTCCTTTGAAGTCTGATTTTGCAAACCACAAAAGAACATCCTAATCACCTCTCTATAACATTAACAGGTCTAATTACTGGCTGTCTTAAGGACTGTTTCTGACCTGAGAAACTGTAACTTTTTGTGTGTGCTCAGTTGGAAAAATCACTAAATTGGACCTCTTGACTAAGCCAAGAATCAAACTCCGGTAATCCTGCATCTTATGTGTTTTAACAATCTTCTCCACTTTATAACACTGGCTTGTGTTTCCACCATAGACATAAGGGAAACTGCGTTACATCAAATCAGACCTAGATAGTTAGCATACATCATCATCAACATCCACACCAAAATACACTGATGATCAGCCACAACATTAAAGTCACCTGCCTAATATCATGTAGGTCATCCTTGTGCTGCCAAAACAGCTCTTATATGTCAAGATATGGACTCCACAAGACCTCTGAATGTGTCCTGTGGTATCTGGCACCAAGACGTTAGCAGATCTTTTAAGTCCTGCAGGTTGCAAGGTGGCGCTTCCATGGATCAGATTTGGTGTCCCAGCACATCCCATAGATTCTCAATGAGATAGAAATCTGGGGAATTTGGAGGCCAAAGCAATACCTTGAACTCTTTGTCATGTTCCTCAAACCATTCCTGAACACCTTTTGGAGTGTGGCATGCTGCATTATCCTGCTGAAAGAGACCACTGCCATCAGAGAACACCATTGTAACATCTGCAACAATCTCTAGGTAGGTGGTACGTGTCAAAGTAACATCCACAGAAAAGCCAGGACCCAAGGTTTCCCAGCAGAATATTGTCCAGAGCATACCACTGCCTCCACCAGCTTGCCTTCTTCCCATAGTGCATCCTGCTGCCATCCCTTCCCCAGGTAAAAGACGCACACACACCCGGCCATCCACCTGATCTAAAAGAAAACATGATTCATCAGACTAAGCAACCTTCTTTCATTGCTCCATGGTCTAGTTCTGATGCTCATGTCCCCACTGCAGGTACTTTCAGCAGTGCACAGGGATCATTGTGGGCACTCTGACCAATCTGCAGCTACGCAGTCCCATACACAGCAAACTGCGGTTCACTGTGTGTTCGGACACCTTTCTATCGTGGCCAGCATTACGTTTTTCTTTGTTGTAAGCTGCCCAGAGTGGCCATTGGTTAGATGGGTGGTCTGATAAATAAATAAATAAATAAATAAATAAATAAATAAATAAATAAATAAATAAATAAATCAAAGCAAAAACTAAAAGGTTATCGTCGTTTTGTTTTCCAATGCAAATCACCAGTACAACTGCTCCGGGACAAACTGGGAAACCTTAAACTGCCTCCAGATTGGATTGGAGAACCTGTGCAACAAATGGAATCTTGGTCTAGCATTGTCAAGACAAACCTAGATGAGCGTAAAATCTTGAAAAACAAAGTCTTCCTCTTCTCCTATCGGTTGACATGGCTAATTTCCACTCACTGCCTTTAAGCTCCCTGGAATCCGCTGAACATTTCTGAAGGTCATATCCGGCAGTAACCTGCACATTTAGCAGGATGTTTATGCATGCTGTTTTAGCTGTACATGTATAACCCACTCCTGAAATCCTTATTAATGAGCCTATTTCTAATGAGTCAGGTCAACTTGCAAACATAAATAACAGTCACCCAATTGAATGTTGCCTTTCTTTGCAAATCAGCTTTGCCACTAAATCTGTGTCCTTAAAACTAGTCTACGGTTCTCAAAATGCCCCAACGTAAAGGGTTTTCAATAGCAATCAAGAAGGGGGAAAAACGGGGCCCCTGCACTCAATATATAAGTCTCTTTTAAGAGGCATCATAAAACCAATATTAGCCACATTATACTCAGCATCTCAAGGCTCTATCTGCCATCTAGTGGGCAATGTAGTTCTTATCTTGCAATATTTTTACTAGGAGTGTGCATTGCCCCTCAGTCCGTGCATGAAGAAGGGCACACACAGGTGTGCCCAAACCACCCTGTGCTCTTTCAGAGACACTCCAACTCAATCCTTCTCCAGGTCCATGATGTTATTCCTACAATTCTCTGTGGAGGGAAAAACAACCCAATTTCTGTTGAATAGAAAATGTAAACTGTAAGGCCAGGTTGCAGACTGAAGGATGTAGTTAGGACAGAAGGACTTATGGCCAGAGCAGCAGCAGTCTGCAGAGCTGCATGCTCTGCTTTATTTTTATTTTTCACCTTTTTTTTCCAGCCACCTGGAATATCGTGGTTCCTAGAGCAACCATGGAGAAGAGAGTCCATGAAGGGCTTTAAAAGGGCAATGGTACCCTTCCCTTTAATTCCTTCTTAAAAGAGCAAAGCAAGGAGCCTCTGCTTCTCTACACTTTTCCTGTCTTTTCTCTCTACCCTCACCCTTCCTTCTCCCTGCATCTGAAATTTAGTGGTGCTGCAGCCACAAAACCTGAACGATTTAATCAATGACTTTGCAACAGGAAAGGCAAGAAACATTCATTTCTTCGCTGCATACCTGTCTTCTTTGCTGCTGCCTCTGGAACAACTTCTTTAGCTTTTCTTTCTCTTTGCTAATTTCTAATCATGATGCATGAATGCTGGACTTAACATGAAGGATCTGTGTAGGGTACTGCTCTGTACTTAATAGTGTCCCCGAGCTCTTTGCTCTGCCCCAGAAATGGAGGGCTAAATGTTCCTGTCTATTGTAAACCCTGGGCCACTTTTTTTCTCAATAGGAAAAGCAATATGGTTTCTCTGCATTGGGAAGGATCTACTCCTCTCACCCAAGAAGAGAATGTCAGAGAGAAATTACATCATGTAATCAACACCCATCTAACTATACAGGCAAGCTTTTAATTTTGCACCAGGTTGGGCTGTGCTTAGAGCATAGGTGAATGTTATAATTTTCTTCACCGGTTTCCCCTCCAGGCTTGAGCTAACCTGTTGCCAGACCTTGTTTAGCATTTTGTAAATATCTACTTTCCTGCTCTGGGGATTTAAATAAAAGAAGATAAAAATAAAGATTTGTGTGAGGTTTATTTGGGGGCTTTTGAGGTTCATGCTCATCCTAATGGAGTGTTTCTGCATTTTGCCTGATTGACCAACTTGGAAACTTTCTGCTTGTGGACTATAGCTCTAGAATTCTGAAGTCATCATGACTGGTGGCTATGTTGGTAGAGGATTTGGGGAGATGTCGTGGAGATGGCAGGAGACAGGAGATGTTCCGGTTTGTGGAATATATCCACTCTTATGTAATGGAACAGGACAAGAATATTCTTGCTATCGAAAGTTAGCTTTCTGGAGAGGAGGGGGAACAGAGAGAGAGATTGAGAAAGACTGTGCACTTTGATTACAACCAATAGGTAATAATGCAAAACCTCTGGAGAAAAGTGCTAGTCAGACCACTTAAAATCCTCTAATTAGTTGGTGTAGTGGTTAAACTGTAGTCAAGCCTCTGCTTATTTTTATTTATTTATTTATTTTATTAGATTTCTACCCCGCCCATCTAGACCAAAGGTCTACTCTTATGATCTGAGTTTGATCCCAACTGGCTTTGGTAGCCAGTTCAAGGTTGACTCAGCCTTCCATCCTTCCAAGGTTGGCAAATTGAGTACCCAGCTCGCTGGAGAGGGACAATCCTGCACAATTAACTTTCAAATCAACCAGAGAGTGCTTTAAGCAGCTCACTTTTGCTTTTTTGAAAAAAGTATGCTAAAAAAAAGCTCCATTTCGGTTCATGGAAGTTTCCAGGATGTACAGTTTTCATATTAGAGAAGTGGAGAATGGAATGGGGTGGGGTGTCCATTAAGGACCTGCCAATGAAATTGAAAGTGCCCATCAGTTTTTTTATTTAAATAAATCACTAACAATGCCCTTTTCTGGGGTATGTGTAGCCTGTGGGCAGGGGCGAGGTATGAGGGCAAAATATTTTCACCAACCTCATCAGGGTTATCCACCACTGGCCTCCATGCTTCATATGACGTTGTGTATTAGTAAATTAATTGTTGCCTTTCACGGACGAATGCATACCTGTAGTCCTTGAGATTGGTAATGCTTTAGCCTTGGCATATGAAACATGTGGTCCTCCTAGAGTTTGTAAAATAATGATTCCATCATTCCTCACTACTGGCTATGTTGACAGTGGCAAATAGGAACTGGAATGCAACATCTGGAGGGCCACAGGTTACCCAGTCCCACTTTAGCCCCTGCAATTTCAAAATCAGATTAGAATACCAGTTTAAAACCCAGTACATACATGAAGTCAGTATGGTGTAGTGGGCAGAGTGTTGAACTAAGACTCAAGAGACCTGGGTTCAAATTCTTGCTCAGCTATGGACACTCACTGGAGGTAGGGTGGCAAGGGTAAACCACTCCTTGAATATTTCACGTGCCCTGGCAACTCTATTAGGGACACCATGAGTTAGAATCAGCTTGACAGCATGTAACAAAACAGCAGCATGGGATTTACATACACAGATATACATGGGCCTCATTCCTTCTAACTTTTTCTAACCTTCTTCTCAAAGTTTTCAGATATCAGCTCTGCTGCCCTCTAGTGTACTCATCTTTCACCTTTTTATTTTGACTAGCAGATAACCAAAGTTCTGGGCTGATGTTTTCCGGCATCCTTGAGGAATCTTTTGCAAACGACCAGTGGAACATAAAGGGAATGTTTATAATGAAAGCTCTGCATATTCTTACCAGTATCTGCTGAAGGCAGCTTAACATTATCTATTCTATAAAGTAGGGTGAGATGGAATGTTGTGGTAAAATCGTCTGAGCAAAAAGAAAAATAATGAAAGAAACAGCATTAGGTGGCAGCACAGTCAACGCTTGCCCCTATGTCTGCTCTAAAACATGACTGAAACACATGAATGAAAATGAGTCAAGAAAAGAAAAGCAAAAAGCGAAACAAAAATACTGTGATACCTTAAAGACCAACAGATTTATCTCAGTTTGTGTTTTCATGTATTACAATCTACTTCTTCAAACACATCTAACAAATGATTGAAACATTTATACAGGGACCATTTTATAATCAGCTTAAACAAAACCTTTGTCTTTAAATGATAAATTCAAGAAGCAGTTAGAAAGCGTCACGTTTAAACTCTTCCCCAGAAGGGGAAAAAATGTGAAAACTCCCTGCCAACAGAGTAGTGGCTTTGCCACTAGTTGGGGAAGATAGATAGATAGATAGATAGATAGATAGATAGATAGATAGATAGATAGATAGATAGATAGATAGATAGATAGATAGATAGATAGATAGATAGATAGATAGATAGATAGATAGATAGATAGATAGATAGATAGATAAAACAGAAGAAAAAAAATGTGTTCTAAAGAAAACTTGGACTGATCTAATGTGCTAAGGGACCTGTCTGGAGGGACCTTTTTTAAAAAGCAACTCAAAACTCTTTTATATTATAAAGTTGAATAACAACAAATACAGGAATAGGGTAATGACGACAAAACAAAACAAAAAATGGCACAGGAAGACAGATATGGTTGTGTTAAGTAAAAGAAGACAGTTTTTTTATGAGGAGCCATAAGAAGTCTACAAATGCTTTAGCATTTGGTTTTGCTGCTTGCATAAACTGAACCGGGTTACCAGATGTGGGGTAATCTAGGGCCTCTGTATGGAATACAAGATTGTTTGTCCTCAAGTGTGCAGGTATACGACTATTCTGTTCATCAGTACAGCACTAAACTGAAGCTGAATACACATGATACAGACTCCTAGCAGAAAGTTAATTGTTTTAGACTACAAATCTCAGATATTTAGTTTAGACGGGGAAAGGTGGCTATTTATTTTATTTATTTATTTATTTATTGGATTTTTACCCCGCCCCCCCCCCCTAGACAAAGTCTACTTGGGGCGGCTTACAAATATTATAAAAACATCATTGTACAATAAATATAAAAAATCATTAAAACATCATAATTTTAAACAATTAAATTAGATCGATACCAAGATGGGAATGATTGAAAAGACAAAAAATAGAAATCAATTATTGACTGAAGGGAAGGCCTGCCTAAAGAGCCAGGTTTTTAAATGGCTTTTAAAAACACCCAGCGAGGGTGCCAGTCGGATCTCTGTTGGGAGACTATTCCACAGCCGAGGGGCCACTGCCGAGAAGGCCTGGTTTCTTGTTCTTTCTTTCCGGGCCTCTCTCGGCGTTAGGCCCCTCAGCCGTCCCTCCTGGCTATGCCGAGTGATTCGGGTAGATCTAGGTGGGAGAAGACCCTCATGCCAAGGGAGACATGGGTATAAGAGAACACAATATGATTCATAGTGTGGAGAAACCTTTCTCCCTCTCTTAGAACCCAGGATCATTTGCTGAACGGTAGAAGATTCAGGACAGAAAAGAGGAAGTATTTTTTCACCCGTAGTGCATAGTTAAATGGTGGAAATCTCTACAATCATAGAGAGTGATGGTTTCCATACTGGGCAGACGTAAAAAGAGGACTTGGTAACATACTGCAGGATAAAGTGTGAATGCTGTCAACATGGGATATTACACAAGAATAAAGCAGCCGGCTCATGCAGCTGACATTAGATGTAAGGAAGAGCAATGAATCATTATTTTATTTATTGCTGTGCTGTTATTCTTATAGGAAAATGCTGGTCAGATATACAGTGGATATAAAAAGTTTACACACCCCTGTTAAAATGTCAAGTGTCTGTGATGTAAAAAAATGAGACAAAGATAAATCATTTCAGAACTTTTTCCACCTTTAATGAGACCTATGAACTGTACAACTTTTGTACCCTTCTTCTGACTGATACCTTTTAACAATGAGATCCCTCAGATGCTTTGGAAGCTCTCTGCGGACCATGGCTTCTGCTGTAGGATGGGACTAAGAAAATGTCAGGAAAGACCTACTAGCACAGCTTATCTTTATTTGGGATTCCTCAGAGGCACTTTAAATGATGGCAGGGGGTGTACTGACTCCTACTTAACATGAGTTTGAATGTGATTGTTTACTGCTGAACACAGCTGCATCCCCAGTTATAAGAGGGTGTGCACACAGATGCAACCATATTATTTCAGTTTTTTATTTTTACTTCCCTCCACCTAAAAGATTTCAGTTTGTTGTTCAACTGAGTTGTACAGTTCATAGGTCTCATTAAAGGTGGAAAAAGTTCTGAAATGATTTATCTTTGTCTCATTTTTTTACATCACAGACACTTGACATTTTAACAAGGGTGTGTAAACTTTTTATATCCACTGTACTATTCAGGTGCCAGAATAATTTTAGCTGGCCTTGGATACCATCCACTCTAAGAATGGCGGCGGGAACAGCAGACAATCATCCTCTCTCCAGAGGGTGATGTTTCCTCTTTCCTTCATGGAGTGTTCTTCTCTAAAGACAGTTTCCTATTGACTTGTTGGTGCAAGGGATCGGGCCACATGACGTATGCAAGACGGAAGGCAGAGCGACAGTACAGGAGGCTAGACCTTGCGCCTAGTTTATGCATTGCTATATTCAGGAACTCAAAGACATGAATCAGGCTTTCACTGCCTCCAAGACTACCTTATGGGACACTTGCAATGCTACAAAAAGGTGTGGAGGAACAAACCATATATGCCACCATGAACTCCCTGGAGAAATGGTAGGATGAAAATGTGATAAACCAGCTGACTAATTAAGCAATGGCTGAAAGGCCTCCTAGATTTAAAGCAGGGGTGAAGAACTTGCAGCTCTCCTGATGTTGTTGCACTGTAGTTTCCAGCAACTGTAGCAAGGATAGCATCTGCTGTTCAATTTAGGCAGTCAAATTTAGGCAGTTTCTCTTTGTACCCATTGATCCGTACACTGTTTTAAAGTTTTTCATTGTCTGTACACATTATAATGTTTTGGAACTAACTTATCTTGCTCATTGCATTCCCTGTACTTCTGTGTGATCGCTTCAAAATACCCTTAATATTAAAATTTTAAATTAACTAGGAAACATTACCTTTACACCAATCAAATATTTTTTTATTTTACTCACCATATTACTTTTGAAATGTAACTTAGTTATACACTTGTTACTTTTTTAAAGTAACTAATTATAGGTGACTATATGAGTTGCTTTTTAAAAAAATAAGTGTATAACTAAGTTACATTTCAAAAGTAATGTGATGAGTAAAAACAAAAGTTATGCCTTATTATTTTGAAGCTCTGATGGTGAGGGATGATGGGAAGTTGTGCAGCTCTCCAACCCTGACTTAAGAGAGTCCAAGAGAGGCAGCCGCAAAAGGAACAGCATTTCTGACTTTTGCATTATACGCTTTGCATTATACAGTTTCCTGTTTTGTGCAGCTATGTAAGATACAAGAGCCCTAGTCAGTTGCCCTAGAGATAAAAGCTAGAAAATCAGTATCTATGTATGATTAAGAACTAAAAATAAGTTGGTAAAACTAAGTTTAGGGTGCCATTATACATGGGTCCTGGATTCTAAAAAGACTAAGAAGTACTGCTGAAAGGCAATGAACTAATTTTAACAGTAAGAGTTAATTTGGGTGCATGTTTTCTATTGTGCAAAACCACAGGAAGTGGTGCTTCACATGTCTCTAGAAAATACTGCTGTCCTAGTTAGCTAGTTCTATATTATAAACTTCCTCTCTTCTATGTGATCAAGCATCCCTACCACATTTTGTTTTTTCCATAAACTAGGTCAGCCAGATGCAAGAGGATGCCAGAGATCCTGCATTTTAGCAGTTGTTAACAGCAAAGTGTGCCTTGTACAAGAAAAAGGATGAAAAAAGCTGTGCAATCATCATATGAAATTTAAAAACAAGAGCATGAGGGAAGGAACAGAAAAGTCCAAAACTTATTTTGACCAGATCATGCAGTGTTAGAATCTGCTTTCAGTAATGACTGAAGACAGAGACTCCAAACTGGTAGCATCACCCTGGGGTATCAGGTTTCACCTCAGGTAATGTAGTGCAAAGATATACAGGAAAACAATAGAAAGGGAAAAACCAGAGATCTGTTCAAGAAAATTGGAGCCATTAAAGGAACATTTTGTACAAAGATGGACATGATAAAGGACAAAAATGGTAGGGACCTTACAGAAGCAGAAGACATCGAGAAGAGGTGGCAAGAATACACAGAGGAATTATACCAGAAAGATCTGGATGTCCCGGACAACCCAGATAGTGTGGTTGCTGACCTTGAGCCAGACATCCTGGAGAGCGAAGTCAAGTGGGCCTTAGAAAGCATGGCTAACAACAAGGCCAGTGGAGGAGATGGCATTCCAGTGGAACTATTTAAAATCTTAAAAGATGATGCTGTTAAGGTGCTACACTCAATATGCCAGCAAGTTTGGAAAACTCAGCAGTGGCCAGAGGATTGGAAAAGATCAGTCTACATCCCAATCCCAAAGAAGGGAAGTGCTAAAGAATGCTCCAACTACTGTACAATTGCACTCATTTCACACGCTAGCAAGGTTATGCTCAAAATCCTACAAGGTAGGCTTCAGCAGTATGTGGACCAAGAACTCCCAGAAGTACAAGCTGGATTTCGAAGGGGCAGAGGAACTAGAGACCAAATAGCTAACATGCGCTGGATTATGGAGAAAGCCAGAGAGTTCCAGAAAAACATCTACTTCTGCTTCATTGACTACGCAAAAGCCTTTGACCGTGTGGACCACAGCAAACTATGGCAAGTTCTTAAAGAAATGGGAGTGCCTGACCACCTTATCCATCTCCTGAGAAATCTATATGTGGGACAGGAAGCAACAGTTAGAACTGGATATGGAACAACTGATTGGTTCAAAATTGGGAAAGGAGTACGACAAGGCTGTATATTGTCCCCCTGCTTATTTAACTTATATGCAGAATACATCATGCGAAAGGCTGGACTGGAGGAATCCCAAACCGGAATTAAGATTGCCGGAAGAAATATCAACAACCTCAGATATGCAGATGATACCACTCTGATGGCAGAAAGTGAAGAGGAATTAAAGAACCTCTTAATGAGAGTGAAAGAGGAGAGCGCAAAAAATGGTCTGAAGCTCAACATCAAAAAAACTAAGATCATGGCCACGGGCCCCATCACCTCCTGGCAAATAGAAGGGGAAGATATGGAGGCAGTGACAGAGTTTACCTTCCTGGGCTCCACGATCACTGCAGATGGTGACAGCAGCCACGAAATTAAAAGACGCCTGCTTCTTGGGAGGAAAGCGATGACAAACCTAGACAGCATCTTAAAAAGCAGAGACATCACCTTGCCGACAAAGGTCCGCATAGTCAAAGCTATGGTTTTTCCAGTAGTGATGTATGGAAGTGAGAGCTGGACCATAAAGAAGTCTGAGCGCCGAAGAATTGATGCTTTTGAATTGTGGTGCTGGAGGAGACTCTTGAGAGTCCCCTGGACTGCAAGGAGAACAAACCTATCCATTTTGAAGGAAATCAACCCTGAGTGTTCACTCGAAGGACAGGTCCTGAAGCTGAGGCTCCAATACTTTGGCCATCTCATGAGAAGAGAAGACTCCCTGGAAAAGACCCTGATGTTGGGAAAGTGTGAAGGCAAGAGGAGAAGGGGACGACAGAGGATGAGATGGTTGGACAGTGTCATCGAAGCAACCAACATGAATTTGACCCAACTCCGGGAGGCAGTGGAAGACAGGAGGGCCTGGCGTGCTCTGGTCCATGGGGTCACGAAGAGTCGGACACGACTAAACGACTAAACAACAACAACAATGTAGTGCAAATTATCTCTCTTTGTAGATAAAGAATTGCTAGAAACAAAGGGTAAACCACTTCTGAATACTCTCTACCTAGAAAACCCTGAAAAGGGTCACCATAAGTCAGAAATGACTTGGCAGCACAGTTACCTAGTGCATTCCCCATTGCCATCTGTCAATGCCCGTAGCTCCTGCTTGGCCGGGATCAAAGGCATACATTTCCATTCTTACTTGCACAAGAAGTGACCTCTGCATGAAATGCTTACTTCTGCGCAGTTATTAAAAGTGCAGCAGCCCCTCTACAACAGACATGCAAGAAAGGCTGTGAATGTACCCATTTCATAAAGGGAGCTGAGACTAAAAGCAAACAGGAGTTCTCATTGCTCAGTCTCTAAGATTAGTATCATTTTTCATGCCAGCTATTGAATATTGCAGTAGCTGAGTCTCAGGGACTTCATTAATTCCTTGATCTGGTGGAAACCATACTCTGCAGCAGAGCTGAGGTATCTGTGGCCTCCAGGTATTTCTGTACTCCCATCTCATATCAGATCCAGCCAGGACTGGCTGAAGACCAGCTATGATAGAATGTGTACACCAACACCTGAAGGGCCACTGGTGCTCCAGTCCAGCTCTGATTTCTAAGTACGGTCTGATTATACAATTCCAAGACATGTGAACAGGAGGGCCATACACAAAAGAGAACCTGACTCCTGCACATGTAATCGTTTGCAGAAGATGGATTTTCAGCAGCTGCAGCTTGCTTGAAACTGAAACTTAGCCTGTTGAAATGCTTTCTTTCACAAGACCCTGCAAGGTGGAAAATGTCTTTATTTGTTTGTAGCTGGCCATCCTAGCTGAGATGTTTATAGTGCGACTTTGGTGCTCGCTGCTGTTTCTCAGCCAAACCTAAACCCAAATGGAGTGTGTGGGGGGTGAGGGAAGAGATGAGAACTATGTATGTCACTGTGAACTGCTTGGAGGAAAGGCAGGGGGGAAAAGGGATAATAAACAGATAAATAAATGCACCTCTGGGTTGTGATTATGTATAATAATAACAATGTCTGGGTCTTTCTGCATTGCTAAGACCATGAAACCTGTGCACCTGAAATCTGTTCTGCAAACTAAAGAAACCCTGAAGGTGTGCATCTCATGGCTATTAAATGTTTAAAGTGAGCGAATACATTTTAATGGATTAAAAACTGATTGCAGAGTGCAATTTGGTAGAAAGTGCATGAGACACTGTAAACAGCCAGTGCAGTGTAGTGGCCAAAGAGTTAAACTATGACCAGGAAAGCTGGGTTCAAACCACACTTGGCCATGAAATTCACTGGTTAGCCGCAGACTCTCAGCCTGACTTACGTCCTACTCGTGTGACTGAGGGAAGGAAGACAGAGGGGGAAGTGCATGCAACTAATGGCTACTCTAAACAACCTAGGAGGGTCTGGGTTTTGTTGTCATCGTGAGCCATCAAATGACGCCACAACGAATGACTGACATCCAAAATACTCTTTAATTTACAGCCATTGCTCAGGTCTTGCAAACCTTCACTGGGTCAAAAGTCTTGTAAACCTTCACTGTAATAAGTCAGAGCTTTTCAGGCAGGTACAGCAAATGAAGGTTGGAACCTGACTAAGTTCTTCTTATTTAGATTAGGGTCTCTGAGCAGCCCACCCTAAAAGGAAGGCGCATGGGGCATAGAAAGCAGCTCTACTGGCTGCCAATCTGTTTCCCGGTACAATTCAAAGTGCTGGTTTAACCTATAAAGCCCTAAATGACCTGGGTCCAAACTATCTCAAAGACCACGTTTCCCATTATGAGCCCGCTTGGGTGTTAAGAACATCCGGAGAGGCCTTTCTTGTGGTCCCACAGGTATGTCTAATGGGGACACAGGACGGGACCTTCTCTGTTGCTGCTCCCAGACTTTGGAACTCCCTCCCACAGGAGGCCAGACTGGGCCCATCTTTGCAGTCCTTCTGCAAGCAGGCAAAGAAAGACCTTTCTCTTCAGGCAAGCTTTCCCTCATTGACTGGCTACCTGAGTGACATTTGGATGGATTATTGTTATGCATTGCTGCTCTGATTGGGTCACAAGCACTCCTTGTGCTCGCCATCTCCCAGAGTGGCTTTTGCTTGTTCCTTTTTATTTCCATACTTCTTGTTGTAGCTTTACATATTGCCTTTTAACGATGCAATCCACTGTTGCGTACTCCTTGTTTTTCAGCTTTTAATATTATCTTTCAAGGATGGAAGGCACCTTGGATCCTTTTTTTAAGGAGAAAAGCGGCTGTGTATGTGTGTGTGAAAACTATTTTAAATAAATACATGTAAATGAAAGCGGTGGCCGAGAGCAGCCCCCCCCCCTCCCGAGGCAGGGCAGCGCCGTGGCTTCCTCAGACAAAGGGCCAATGGCGCGCCTCAGCGGGCGCCCCCCCACCCCCACCCCCACCCCGCCCGGCTCGGCCTCCTCCGTCCCTCCTCCTCCATCACGTGGCGAGGTAACCCCGGGCATCTCCCACTCGCGAACCGCGCCTCCTGGTAGCGCACGGAGGGGAAGTCGTTGGGCGGCGTGGTTTGGGGCCAAGGGCTTGGACTCCCGGTAGCCGCCCCATCTCTCCCCCCCCCCCCCGGCCCGCGGCACTCGCCCAGTCTGGCTGGCGTCTTTCACCACCCCACACACACACACACACTTCCCGCCGCCAAGCCTTCTCCAGCTTCAGGAAGCTCCTTCTACGGAACTTTGCGCGCGAGGCGACCATGAAACCCATGCTGGTGGCCGCGCTGGTCCCGCTCTGCCTTTGCCTGCACTTGGGTAAGTAAGGCGTGCAAACCTGGCCCTCCAGCGCCGCCCACCCCGCCAAAGCCAGCCGAAACCGTCCCTTCTTCTCCGGCCTGGGTCGTCTCCTTCTCCCCTCACTCGCTCCCCCCGGGCCACCGGGGACTCTGCTTCGGTGGCCGCTTATACAGATCGGAGGCGACGCTTCCAGAAAGAGGTGGCGGGGAGAAATGTGAATATTCTTTTAAAATATCCGGTAAAAGCACCGCTCTGTCGCTTGGGGTGCACACGATCGTGGCTCCAGAGTGAGCCGGAGGAGGGAGAAGGTGTAGCTGGGTGGTAGAGCACGTGGTTTGTATTCAGACAAACCTTGGGAAAGTTTCCTCTTTGGGGTTACATCCCCCAGAATGATCTAGCCAAAGTAGCCATTGGCTACGAAGGACTGTGCTGTAAGGATTCCGAGCCTGGCCCTGGCTGATTGACAGAGCTTTAAGAAATCAGAATTTATTAACATTATCGACACATGCATTCTTATTGTGCAGATTGTTGTTGTTGTTTAGTCGTTAAGTCGTGTCTGACTCTTCGTCACCCCATGGACCAGAGCACGCCAGGCCCTCCTGTCTTCCACTGCCTCCCAGAGTTGGGTCAAATTCATGTTGGTCGCTTTGATGACACTGTCCAACCATCTCGTCCTCTGTCGTCCCCTTCTCCTCTTGCCCTCACACTTTCCCAACATCAGGGTCTTTTCCAAGGAGTCTTCTCTTCTCCTGAGATGGCCAAAGTATTGGAGCCTCAGCTTCAGGATCTGTCCTTCCAGTGAGCACTCAGGGTTGATTTCCTGCAAAATGGATAGGTTTGTTCTCCTTGCAGTCCAGGGGACTCTCAAGAGTCTCCTCCAGCACCACAATTCAAAAACATCAATTCTTTCGCGGTCAGCCTTCTTTGTGGTCCAGCTCTCACTTCCATACATCGCTACTGGGAAAACCATAGCTTTGACTATGCGGACCTTTGTCGGCAAGGTGATGTCTCTGCTTTTTAAGATGCTGTCTAGGTTTGTCATCGCTTTCCTCCCAAGAAGCAGGCGTCTTTTAATTTCGTGGTTGCTGTCACCATCTGCAGTGATCATGGAGCCCAAGAAAGTAAAATCTGTCACTGCCTCCATATCCTCCCCTTCTATTTGCCAGGAGGTGATGGGACCAGTGGCCATGATCTTCGTTTTTTTGATGTTGAGCTTCAGACCATTTTTTGCGCTCTCCTCTTTCACCTTCATTAAGAGGTTCTTTAATTCCTCCTCACTTTCTGCGCTTGTGCAGATAAGATACCTTAATAGCAATGTAATTATGCAGTTATTAGATTAGTCAGGTTCTGGAAGGTGAAGTTTTCAGAAGTAACTTTTCCAAACTACATTTCAATGAAGGGAGAGTAACCTGGAAGATTTTCAGAATTTCAGCTCCCATAATGTGTTGCAATTGGTCATGCTGGATGTGGCAACTTATCTGGTGAGCTAAAGGTTTCAGCTCCTGATGGAGTGGGTCCTGAGTTTAATTTCAAAGCAGCTATCCATAAAAATAATGTGGGATAACAGGGCTGGAAGCTCTTCTGGTGAAATCATGAGAAGGCTGCTACTACAAGATGGAATCAGGTGCGAATCTGAGAATTGTGGAGCTGGAAGGGAGCCTATAGATCATCAGGTCCCTATCAAGGAGGCACAGTGGGGAATCGAACTCCCAACCTCTGGCTCCACAGCCAGAGACCTAAACCACTGAGCTATCCAGCAGTCAAGCCTTTGCTTAATTTTCTGTCCTCTGTGGGAAGGTGCATGAGATTGCAGGTGTCCATTATTTAAAATCAAAGTGTGGAAATGTTTCATGATTTTATAATAATCTTAGTACTGCAGAGCTGGAAGGGACCCTGTGGATCATCGAGTCCAGCCCCTGTCAAGGAGACCCAGTGGGGATTTGAACTCCTAACCTTTGGCTCTGCAGCCAGATGCCTAAACCACTGAGCCGTCCAGCAGTTTGTTTTTGTTTTTGTTTTGGATTGACTCCCAGAATCCCCTAGTCATCATGGACATAGTGACTGAAGGATTCTCAAGAGTTGTGAAGTTAAAAACACTAGTATTTTGAGCTCTGTTTAAAATATAATAACTGTTGTCTCTTTTTTCCTGATGTATTCACATTGAAGTGCTGTTGCTTATGTAACTAAAGCAGCTGCACCCCACGCTATTTCAGTGGATTTGAAGGGAATTGTGAAGTTTACAAAAGTACCGAACATTTCTGAAGAGGGGGAAGAAAAGTGAGGTGAGGGAATATCCCAAGCATTCGTTGAACACTTGAGTGTGTTAACTAGGGACTGGGAGGCTTACTCCCTGTTGGAAAGAAGAACTGAAAGCTTTGTGGGAGGAGAAATGGAAATGAAGTTTTGAAGGAAGGGCATGGCTGGCTAATTGACAGGAACAGTGAACAGGAGTAGCCCATTTTGCAACATTTGGTTTAGACGCTGCCTGGTCTAGAATTGGTCAAGTTTCTTGACCTGATAGCTTTTCTGCCACAGCCAAAAGAGCATCCTATTAACATAGCTTTCCAGCCACACAAGAAACTGCTATTTTGTTGCTGTTACAAAACAAGTTTAAAGTGGATTTGAGGTCACTGAACTTTATTCTTTGCCAGGGCATCTGCGTGGCAAATTTATGAATTATATTTCAAGTCATAAACAGTGCAGCCTTTTTTAAAAAAGGCACTAAAATAGAAATACAGGAGTGTTACAATCTGGTGCCGCTGAGCCTCTGAGATGAGGACTTGAAGTGGCAACTTCAGTGAGAAATCTCTGTGGAGTCAAAACAAAGGCCAGACTGGGTAAACAAAGCTTGTCACATTGAGAGAAAACATTCCCTTAGGAGTAAATTCCATTGATTTCCAGGGAACTTTGTTCTGAGTAAGCCTGCAAATCATAAACACATTTGCTGAGAAATAAGTACCATCAAAATCAACCCTGTTCCCTGTCTGCTTAAGGCAGCATTCCCCAACTCATACGTTTTCCAGATATGTTGTACCAGAATCTCCATCATTCTGAGGCAGCAGAGCCAAGTGGACAGGTTGGGGAAGGTTAGTGTAAGACATTCCAATCAGAAAATTCACAGGAATGGTATCTAGACCAGTGGTTCCCAACCTTTGGTCCCCAGGTGTTCTTGGACTGCAACTCCCAGAAATCCTGACCAGCACAGCTAGTGGTGAAGGCTTCTGGGAGTTTTAGTTGAAGAACATCTGGGGACCCAAGATTGGGAACCAGTGGTCTAGACCAGAGATGAGCAACTGGCAGCCTACAGACTTGAGTTCCACCACAACTTAATAGAGGAGAAGGAAGCAAATGTATGGAAGGAAGATGGGGGAAGAGTCCGTGCACATTAAGCTACACATGTGCAATTCAGTGCATGTCTAATCAGGAATATGTCTCTAGTGGGGTTTACTTAGGTAGGTGTGAAAAATTACAGTATGAACCTTAGTTTTATTAGGAAATTCAAGGAGTTTCTGGCTGGGTTTGCACATGACAAGTTAAGTTGTGATTTGTTGAATTCTGGTTTGTTATATCTGAATCTGACTAAAAAACAAACAATGATTTGTTAGCCAGTCACAAACCACAGTTAAGAACCATGGTTTGCCACTGGCTTATGAATTTAAACCATAATTTAAATGATTTAACCCATAGTTGGTCCTTTCATCTGAACCCAGAACTGTGGCTTTCCCCTCACTTTTTCCCCAGCTGAAGAATCTAGCAAAAGGGGTGGGAGAGAAAAAGACTGGAAATGTGAATGTTTTATTTATTATTTACTTAAAATATTTTCACCCCACCTTTTTTCGTAAAAGGCTTCAAGGTGGTTTGGCATGAAATGAAAACTCATGATTTAAGCAACATGTAGTTAATGTAAACAATGACTTCGCATGAAGTGGAGATGCAGTCTGGGTACTCTTGTCCGCAGTTGTTTTCTGGGAAGGCAGAGGACTATTGGCTCACCTGCTAGTTGAATGGAACTTCCAGAAACCATTGTTGACCCTCTGCATACCACCTGATTACTTCATACCTTAGTGTAGGGGGTGATCAGAGTGTGACCGACTGGATGTTGTTGGACTCGAACACTCATTAGTCTTAGTGGACATAACCAGTAGTGAGTAATCCCAGAAGGTGCTGTCCAATAACTTTTGGATGCTGTACTTTGCTTAGCTCCATCTTAGAGCCTTTGTTATGAAGTGTCCCATGTCACTCAGGGAACGTTCAGGATTGTCTGATCTCCAGAGTGGTCACTGGGTGCTAGACTGGCCCCTGAGAAATTTGCCTTCCCAGATCAAAATCTCTTGTCCTTGTTTTTCAGAAAAGGGTGTGACTGCTAAGCAAACTGGCTAGAAAATATTGGTCAAATGCTGTGAGGAAACAGTGCAGGGTTTGCATTATCTCTGTCACAGCAATAAGTCAACCTCCCTTGTGCCTTGAAGGAAATTGTATAAATGTAACGTGTAGAGGAATGCAGTATAGCTCAGGTTTATTCTTAGCAAAACAGCAGCAGAATTGCCCTGTATTATCCCACAATGTTTGCAACAGAAAAGATGTTAATTCTGCAGTAATAAAACTTGCTGGAAATAAACACAAGTTGCATAGCTGTAAGGAAGTTTATTTATGGCCTTACCCCAAGGGCTACATTAGACTTTATGGTAAACAGCCACCATTCTGTTTCTAAGGAGACAGGTCATGTTAGTCTGTTGCAACAGAAACAGCAAAGAATGGCAGAGGGAAAAGTTCCAGTGCATTAATGGAACTTTGCCCATTTCAAGTCTAGGACATTTACTTCATTCCTGACATCATGAGGTTTCACATTTCACCCATCGGTCCCACATCAGTAGACAGTAATATGGAGCAGACGTGGCCAGACACAGAAATGCTGTAGTTTCATTTGGTTATTAAATTTGTACCCTACTTCTTTTCTGCTGAAGGAAGACCCTGAAGATGAATAACAATACCAAAATACAGAATTAAAGGCAAGGCTTGATTAAAAGACAATGCAAATATCAATCAACTGGAAACACAGTTAAAACTGAAGAAAAGATAGAGCAGCACCCAAGCAGTTAAATTCTTTTCAGCAACAGATTTACTTAAAAGGCAAATATCTGCCTGCATAAAAAGAGACTGTCAGACCTACTTTGACAAAGCGTCCCAATGTCTGAGAACAACCACTGAGGGGGCCCTTGTGAACGAGGATGGTTTTAATCAAGTCTGAACTTTCCCTTGAAGAAATAATGGCTAAACTATGACTATCATATCTTCAGTACTTCATAAGAATACAGGGTGGATAAAAATCAATTTTAAAAAAAATCAGATTGATTTAAATTCAAAAAAATTAAATTTAAATAATTAAAAAAAATCATTTTTTAAAATTTAAATTGTGACCTAAATTGTGATTTAAAACAATTTGGTTTAAATCAAGTCCACCCTGTAAGAATACAAGACTCATTGGAAAAGACAGTAATGCTGTAGTAATGTTGAAGGTAGCAGGAAAAGAGAAAGACCTAATAAGAGATGCATTAACTCAAATAAGGAAGTCACAGACTTGCATATGCAAGAACTGAACAAGTCTATTGACAGTAGGAGCTTTTGGAAGCCATTAATTCCTGGGGTCGGAAGGAACTAGAAACATTGACATTTCTTACATTTTTCTCTAAGTTTTGTCTCTTTCACATTGTCTCTGTGAAACATCAACCTATAGCTAAATCAAATCCCTCTTCTCCTTGTTCCCCATTGTAAGCACTTTCAAACTGAAAATTAAAATGGATGAACCCTTGACAGAGCTCAGTTAATGTTATATATTTTTTTAAAAAGAGACATGCTACAGTGGTTGTGACGGCATTTATGGGAATTCAGAGGAGCAAGCTTGTTTTGTAGAAATGAAAGACAGAAGAGGATACCAAGATTTGGGTGCTCTTGTTGTTTCAACAAGGGGTGCTAGTAAAAGACATCATGCATATGGAACTGAGTGAGAAAGACTACAGATCTATAAATAAATACACAAGGGGAATTCCTTCTGAGTAGATCTGCAGAGAAGTGTACTCATCATGTGTGAACCTAGCCTGTATCTCGACCCCAGATCAGGAAGAAACAATCTCAGTTTCTGCTCTCTAAAATAGAAGGGCATTTTCTACCTTTCTGTTGTAATACCTGTTGTGTTGTTTGCCTGTCTCTTATAACACTGGTAGCATTGGGATTTTGGCTATGAAGCCTTAACATTTTCAGAAAAATTGGAGCTCCTGCAGGCCAGGGATGGGTAAAGTGTGGCTCTTTGGAAGTCATTGGACTGTAGCTCCCATCAGCTCTAGCCAGCATAGCCAGTGGTGAGGAATGCTGGGAATTGCTGTCCAAAAAAACACATCTGGATGGTTGCACTTTCCCATCCTTGCTGTGAGAGGACCAGCGAGCTGTCACCTTGCTTCTTTTGTCCTCTCATCTCTTTATCTTTTCTGGTTTTTCACTCCCATCCTCAGTGCCTTGGTTTGCATTTTTTGCTAAACTTTTTGTGTGTGTGATCTGTCAAAATTACAAAATGCAATGTTTATATTTGCCTACTTGCATATGCTTTTGTTGTGATCCGCCCATCCTATGGTTATGATTTGAATGATGGCAGCTGACTTGAGTATTGCTGGGCAATTGAGAAGGTAACATTTGTAATTTTTTGGAAACTCTTTGGATGTCAAGAATCTTCCTTTGCAACATAGTGACAGTTTTGTATCATAGGAGTTGGAAATGGCCCTCCCGATATTGCTAGACTTCATCTCTTCTCACCCCTAGCTATCAGAACCAACGGTCAAGAATGATGAGGATGTGGTCCTGGAAGGCCACACTTTCCCCACTTTTGTTGGATAGAGAAAGAAAAATCCGGGTATAGAGAAACAGAAGCAAACTTATTAGATAGCTGAGCAAAGTTGGTCCTCCAGATGCTGTGGGATTGCAGTTCCCATGTGTCCTAGCCAATTGGCAGAGTCAATGGAGAGGAATGATAGCTATAGTTTTCTCACTCTAGTAATAAGAATAATATGTCTTAAAAATCAATTCTGATTTAAGGCAACACTTTTCAGGGTTTTCCAGGTAGAGAATACTAAAGAAATGGTTTGCCATTCTTTTCTTCTGGGGGTGCCCTGGGACTGTGCAGCTTAACCAATGTCACACAGGCTGGCTTTTCTCCCAGGAAGCACAGTGGGGAATTGAACTCACAAACTCTAGCTCTGCAGCCAGATACCTAAATCACTGAGCTATCCAGCCAGATACTATAGAGTACGGAAAACAAAATTGTTCAGAAAAGTGAGTTATAACCATTAGCTTTTTGAGGTTCAATAGTTGCAAGTTGTCCCTTGGCAACAGTGTAAATATAGGATGAGTTCCCCTTACTGAATGCTCCCCTCCCTCATAACTTTGCAAGAGAGACTTAGGGGCCATATCAGTTTTTATTTTTTAAATACTTGATTTGCTTCAGGGAACAAAAAGCTGTTGGAACTGCTTTTTTTTAGTTTGGTTTGGTTTCAGAGATTCCTGAGTGGAAGGAAGGAAGAAAGTGATAGCGAGAGATTTTCTGAATGCCATAAATATTGCCAAAGACGCCTGAGGAATCTCAGAGGTATTTCAGTTAGAGTGAGTTAGAAACTGTGCTTAGGGCCCTTCAATTTCTAGGTGCCCCATAGCAGTGAGACACTGATCTTTTGCTGAGACATTGGGATAAAGATACAAATCGCATAGAGACAAAATGGCTTTGTGTACATGCAAGATGTTATGGAAGTGGCATGGGGAGCAAAACTTGGGCCCAGATTGATAGTTTCAAATGATAACTTCAGAATGTAGAAGGAGACTAACTGAGGTGTGTGAACTTCGTACAGTATGTTTGGGAAAGTGCCTGTTGAATGTTTGCCTGTGTGAGTTATTAAAGTCACCAGACTTCTGTCAAGAGAAGCTAGCAAATCTTGGTGGTAGCCCAGGATCCAGCTAGGTGGGTGAGGTCCATCTCATCACTGCAGGATGCGGGCTGCCAACCGCCCATCCACGTGGAACATTGGGTGCAGATGAGCAGTTCTGTTTTCTTTACCTTTACTGGCTTCATGTGGGGGTGGAATGGAGAATCATGGCCTTTCTTTTCTTAAAAACACAAAGCACTTACCAATACGGTGATGCAAGTATAGCACAGCTATGCAAAGACTGTACATAAAATCCAAGACTCAACAGTAGAAGAAAGGGAGTGGGTAGGCAGTGCAGAGCCAAATAGGGCCAAAGAAGCAGGGTAGATAAAAATCAATGATCTAAATAAAAATCAAGTTGATTTAAATAAAAAAAAAGATATTTTCAATAGTCAAAATATCTGATTTTTATTTTTAAAATTAGAAATGTAACTGAAGTCCAGTCTCACATGGGTCCCACAAAACTCTTGACTGGCTTCCTTGTAGGGTGGATTTGCTGGGATCCAGTTACAAACAATGGGGTAGGGAATTTTGGGTCTCTTTTCTTACCCAAACTAGGCATATCACTTAATCTTAACGACATCTTTTTCTTTTTTCCATTTTGTCATTTTTGGGGTTGGGTACGTCAGACAGTTTGCGAAAGTTTTTGGCAGCCATCCAGGTGCAACAGAGGGAGTGGTGGTGCATCCTGTGTATGGCACGGAAGCTGCAGTCTGTGGGCTTTTTTACCAAACCAGAATGCCCCATAGCGAGCCTTTATGGTTTTTGCAAAGCTGATCTGAACAGCAGGGCTGAATGATGTTGGTCTCTTCACATGACGGTGGGCTGCATCTCCCAGCAGCCTTAGTCAGTGCAGCCAATGATAAGAGTGGCTGGAGGTGCTTAGCTTTCTTAACCCTTGCTATAGAGGTTGCATCCCATTTCTTTTCATTCTCAGTGCCATGGGGTGGGGGAGATATCAGTGGGTGTGCAAGGTACTGTATATAATTGTACAGGAACTTCATACAAAAGTATTTCATCCTAAAAATGTAATAAAATATACCAGATGAAAATTTGTAGATCTTGAAGGAGACACATGTGTGGTTCAGACAGAATTTGATAAACCATTGTTTATTGGACAGAGGACAAAGCTTGTGCCTAGACTTAGAAAAATAATTCAAGATTGGGGAGTGTGTGACACTCCAGGAATGCTGCTTCTGGCATTCCTCATCATTGGCTATGCTGGTTTAGGTCTTATGGGGAGGTACAGCCAGGCAACAACATATATTCACTGCCCCTGGTTTCTTCATCACTTACAAATCAGGGTATAAAACCTAGATCTTGTCTGATATCACTGGAAGCTGTGCTTTACGATAAAAATCAGGATAACTTCCAGGGGTGCAAGAAGAGTTTGATGGTCCCAAAGATATACTTGGTCTGATAAACTATGATTTATTGAACTAAAGTTTGACAACTGAACCAGGCTGTGCTCACAGAGCCTCAATGAAGCAGGGAAGTCTCACTGAGGTCTCTGATCTCCTATTCACAAGTAAGTTTCATAAGATTTCATCATGAGAATGAAAGATCCATCAAATAGGATTCCAAATATATCTTCCTAAGGCAAGTGTTGCATGAACTAGACCTATCCCATTCTTGATAGTCACAGGCATTGCATATATCAGTGTGAATGTCTCCTATGTGCATCATATACAATTAGAATCTGGGTGGGTGAGTTGATGGAGGGAGGGAGGGAGCAAAGCAAAAGAAAAAAAAAACCCACCAGAATGCCATTTGGGCACATACAAGATTTCTTCGAATATGTTTTCAGGGGCTGCAGTCCACAAAAGTTAATGCCAAATAAAGGTGCCCCAAGAAACTTTGTTGTTTATGCAAGTATAATCATATTTAGTCCCATTGGTTGTAGTGGGATTAACCTGCTCCCTATGGGCTGTGCAACTGCCTAGGTGACATTCCTCAATTACTGGCAGGTAGTTGGAAATGAAGTATGTGGATCCTACCTGGTGCTAGCCTCCTTTACATTGGGGGTGGAGGAGACAGGCAGACACCCATCAGTCTTGGAAGGCCGTACATAATGCTCAAGCTGTACAAGTATGTGTTGCTATTCTTAAAACTTTGATGAACTGCTGGATAGCTCAGTGATTTAGGCATCTGGCTGTGGAACCACTAGTTGGGAGTTCGATTCCCTACTGTACCTCTTTGACAGGTGCTGGACTCAGTTATCCATAGGGCCCCTTTCAGCTCTGTAGTTCTAAGATTATTATTATTAGCTTCCATGGCGACCTAGATGTTATTGAGATTACTCAAACTTGTGGTGCAGAAAGTTTAAATAGTGCAGATATTTATCAGTATGTGTGTGTTTTTTGTTTCAGCAAGAGCTGATGATAAGAATACCAATATCACCAATCCTTCAAATTCTGTAGCACCAGGTAAGTCTCTGTATAGCTTCTCCTTCCATCACCATCATGTACCAACATCCAGCCCTGCTCTCCTTAATGAGCTCTTTTCCAAGCTAAAAAGGCCCCCAATGATGTAACCTTTCCTCACAGAGGAGTTGTGCCAGTTTCTTTAGTCATTTCATTGGCCCTTCTTTGCCCCACTCCAGGTTCACAACCTTTTTTTTTAAGGGTTTTTATACAAATTGAAGTGGCGATTGCAATGGTTAATTGATAACGTCTTTAGCCTTTAATCTGTTAAGGGGATCTCTAATCTAGTGCTAGACATCTTTCTGACTGAATATGGAGTATTTCTACATTATAGGTAGAACAGTTGAATATCACTTGGACTGCTGTTGCTTATAAACTACAAAATCCTGCTAGTTGTAATTTGATGAGCTGCTTTGGGTTTCTACTGTAGTTTAGGGGAGTGTGTGTGAACTCCCCAGTAAAAAATTTGAAGTATGAAATGCAAAATTTCAGGAATACTGTAGGTTGGAGCCATAATAGTCTACTATCTGCTATTGTTGTGAAATGTAGATACATTCATAGTTAGGATTTTGATGTATTGTAGAAATGAGCTGAGACTACACACGAACAGGAGATGATGTTAAGAAAATAATTATTTGCAGCTGCATTCTGCTGCCTTTCCCAAGGCATCATTTTGAAATGGAGAAATAATTTATTGAAAGAGAAAGTGGGTCATGGTGATCAATTCTAAAAGTTGCTCTATAACTTTAGGAAACAACAGCTGTCAACCCTCCCAACTTTGGTATCACTGGCTGAAATCGTAATGATGCCATGTAATCATGCGATCATACAGTGTGCATTGCTGGGATCTGTATGCCTATAACCAGAGATAGATGTCACCATAGTTATTTCTAAGGATGGATGCTTGTTTACAAAATGTAAGAGCTCGCTCAGAGAGAGGGAGAAGACTGAACTTGTGACTGAACATGGCCCATGCTGTACTTTCCCCTCCTTTTTCCCTTTCTTCCCCAAAGTACAAATGGGTAGGAAGGGACAAACCAGGCTGTTCCTGAATAAGAAGGCATCCTGGAAGCAGCACAGTCTTAATTTGTCCAAAGACCCTCAGACTCCAGAAGCAGCAAGAAAGAAACGCACTCTTCCAAACTGAAGTAAAATCCATGTATCTCGCTGCAAAATAGACCTGCAGAGTGGTCTTGCACATCTCATTGAGAAAGAGGACTTTGAAAGTTGAAAGGCAGGAACTCTGGGACAATTGTGAGTCCCAGCACCTCTTCTTTTTAGTTGCTGCCTGCTGGGTGTTTTGACAACCCTTCCCAACTGCTTCCTCAAAGGCAGGAAGGGAGGTGAACAGAAGTGCAGTGGGTGAAAGACACTCTCTTTGGCACATTATTGCCTGGCCTCTATTTCCTTTTCATTCCATGTTCCATGACATAAGAAATATAGGAAGGAGCAGGCCAGGCTGCTGTGGGGAACAAGGTCTTTTCTTCCCTCATGCAACCTGGAATTGTTTTATATTACTACCTTCTGAGGTAGCAGACTTAAGTTTAAGATGTTGTTAAATCAAATTCATTTAAATTTTTAAGGGGTATGTGTGTGTGTTTAAGCCTGCAATGAGCACATTTTGTTTTCTGCTTTTGTTTCTTGTGATTACCCATGATAACAGGGTGACCTGGCTTTGGCATTCCTTTACTATGTGGGTTCTGTGCATCTGTGATTGTATCCTGTGTACAGCAGGTTTGGCACCCCATGCATTTGGCCCCAGATGTTTTAGGAGCTGGGCAAGATTTCCAGCAAATTACCACTGGAGGGTGGGAACATTGGCATGGGAGGAGTCGGTTGTTAATAGTTGCTTTTCTGCCCCCCAGTGCCCCCAAAGTGATGCACAGTAGAATGTATTAGAGACACTTGCTTTTTTTAAAAAAAATATGCAAAAGCAAGGGTGGGTGAAATATTCTCATTTGACTGGCACTGGAAGCTCAGCAGAGTTAGAACCAAACTAACTTTTCTTTGGAAGAGAGAGTCGTGCAGTTGAGGTTCTGCTATAGAGAGAGCCTGCTCTCGTGTGATCACCACAGTAACCTCTGGGGTGGTGAGATTTCTAGCAGAGCTCCTGCCGAAGATCCCAAACACCAAATGGACTTGATGTGGGATATGTCTTGCCTCCTTGTTTTTCAGGCCAGGGCTTTGTAGATCAACCCCAGAGCCTTGAAATCAATGTATGGGTATTTAGGTTTTTGCTTTCTTTGTTGTTTGTTGTTGTTGTTGTTTCCCTTTCATGGTTAGACTCAGGCTTCTGCTGTTTCCATTCATTTTCTCTCTGCCACCTATCTACAATTTTCTTGAAAAAGTGCCTTGGATTGTAATGGAAACAGTGCTTGCAGGGCCAAATTCTTATGACTTTCAAATGACAGGAACGATGATATCAGCCATTCTGTCCCACCCTCAGCTTCCTTCTTTGTTGTGATGTTAACTATAATCCATGTAGTGGCTGGGGGAGAATGGACTTTCCTAGGAGCAATATATAGCCACAAGCACTCTCTGTTACAATGCAGAATGTTTGAAGTGATTGAATAGGCAGCTAAGAGCCTTAAGCTTTACAGAAGACCCACTCCTGCAGGCACCAAAAACTGCTAAAACTTATTTGTACATGCCAACCCAAAGTAACAACCTGCATTTAGGGGCCGGCCTTGTAGAGGAGGAGTGTTGGCTTTGGTCAGCAACTGCATGGCAAAAATTTTCCACAACACCAATGTTGAGGAATGTAACTTGAGAAACTGAGTATTTTAGAAGAGCAAGGAGAAGCACAGAGAATGATAACAGTAAAGGTGATGGCTTGAGCTGCCAGTGGGTGGGAAATACCTGAAAATAGTTTTTCATTGCTGTCTCTGAGATGCAGTGTGGCAGTGTGACCCGTATTTTGGTGGTCCTCCAGCTGATCAGCCACTAACTGGTCAGCTTCTGTCTTCTGCATTATTACACTCGAGTTTCAAAATCTTTCAAATCACTGAAATTGAAAATCCATATCAGGGTTATACTTTCACTTGGTCAGCTCATGGTACACCAGAAAATATTCAAATTCTTTAAATCCCGTCATCAGGCAGGATATTGCATTAAAAGAAGGAGGCTGTGGACTAGGAAGGAAGAAGGGCTGAAGAGGCGTAGAAGTCAAGTCTATAGAGAATTTAAAAATGGCACAGAGAATCAGGGCACAGGGTTTTGCAGATATCCAGGGTTGGTTCGATCAAGTTACTTCTGGGAAGAAGAAACAAAGGTTAGTTGATTCCCCTTTTATTAAATCTACTTTCCTTTCAAACTTAGCAGAGCTTGAACTGCTCTCTGAATGAGAAACCTAGGGAACACTCTCCAGCTCTAATAGTGCTTGGTGACACTTCTTTCATTGCCCATCTTGTTCAGATATTGTACAAACATGTTACATGTATACCTCTTGTATCCTCAAGAGCAACACCCTCTTGAGATACATGATGCTGAGAGAGAAAGGGTGATTGACCCAAGAGCACTGTTAATTTCATGGTTGAGTGAGTCCAACGCTAATCACTGCACCATCACATTGGCTTTCTTTAAAAAAAAAAAAAACACCACAAACACAACACCTCCCAATAATACTTTATTCCTTCCCCATGTCTTGCATTCACTGCTTGCGTGGGTGGCCTCCTTTCACAGTTCCTCTTCCTGCATTTCAAAGTCACTAGAACTATGAAAGCAAGCCTCCATTTTTGGAAAGGCTTCGCTTTGTCCTCTAAAACTTTTTGTTAAATGCTGTATGCATAGCTACTTAGGCCCTTCCTCCTTGGTGCCACCTGTTTCGAGGGGGAAAATCCATCCTGCACTGCCAGTTACCTGCACTCATGAATCAGCTGGAAGGGGTGGGTGAGAATTAACTTGAGGATGTATAAAAATTCTCCAGATTTATCCCAGCTCTGTTGTTTAGAATTGACTTTCTGCCAGAGTGGGGAAAAATGCATCCTGGAATCTCACATCAAAGGAATGCCAACAGGTGCAAGACTAAGAGTTGACTCAGGTCTTGCTGCCCAATGAAATCCGCATACTAGATTCCTGCTACCTAGTTGTTAGGAAAAACTTAGTAGATTGAAGATTGTCTTTTGGTCTATATACGAATATATACATATCTATCTGTTTTTGATTCCCAACAAATATTTATAATCATTTTTAGAGATGTGCATGAACCTTGGTTCGGATGTTTGTGCCTGTTCGGTCCCTTGCCTTGGCTCCCTGGACTGTGACCCACTGGCCAATTGGAGTGTGCTCCTCTCCTCCTCTTCCTCCTCATCTGTTTGACTAGTCGCCAGCAGGAACATGGATTTGCTTATCCTGCCTCCTTGTCTGAGTGGGCAATCAGCCTAGGAAGCAGGGCAGGGAAGCCCACATTCCTGCCGGGGACTGGCAGAACATCTGAAGAGGAGCACATGCTGGCTGGTGAGAGGGGGAATCCAGCCAAGGGGTTGGGGGAAGGGTACACACATGTGCTTATGATCCAGCACAAACCTCCAAACTGAGGTTCGTGCCCATCTCTAACTATTTTCCTGACTGGGAAACGTTTATTTTGCTGTTGTTTGTCCAAACATACATCTGCAATTTTAACATTTGGATCAGGAACAAAGGCACTGAGGGGGAAATAAAGAGGGAAAAGCAGTATAATGTTTCATCGTGGATTAATTATCTGCTTGGAAAGAGCCGCAGTTGGGCATTGGGCCATGTGCAAGTCCCAGCAAGATTTGCTGCAGGTTGCAAGTCAGCTTTCCTGCCCTGTCAAACCACAAGATGCCATTCATTTCTATATTCCCCCATTTTTCTCTTCTGTCTTTGAGAACAGCAATGAACTCCAAATGCAGTTTAAGTGTTTTTCAGCAGTCCAGCAGTTTTAATCTATGTTGCGTTCAAAAGGAGTGTTGTTGATTCATGGTCCTGCTCTTTTAAAAATCTTCATTCTGTTCAGTGATGAAAGTTCATGTGTTGTGTTTTGTTGTAAATAATTCTGAATTGGAAGTTTAAACTTCTCACTCTAATGGCTAAAGTTAGAGTGGGATTTGTGCTGTTCTTAGGCACCCCACCCATGCCATAAAAATGTTCAGTATGAAAATGGCCAGTTGTATCCCTTCAAGACCTTAGGAGGAGTGACTGATCATTTAAAGAACGCTGGAGAAGGACCTTTTTCAGTCCCAAAATAGTATTTTAGGGACAAGATTCAAGGTCTTAAACACAGGACCTGTTCTCAAGTTACTCCACCTGGCATTGTAAACATGGGTAGAGGGGGCGCTCTTTGCTTCGTCATTATTTTAGACTAATTCTGTTGGCATGTAGGATCTACACACGAGAAAGAACCCAAATTTCCTAGGGTTCCTGAATTTTCCTGAATTCATAGAGCTTCCAAGTTGGAACTGTCTTTCATTCTTGCATGCCATTCCACTCACAGGCCTGTTTCATGGTGACGAGTTTCATTTGTCTAAATAGGTCAGTTGTGGAGTAGAGTTAGCAGTGTGACTTCTATGGCTTTAATTTTCTTTTTTCTTTTTTTAAAAAAAGTACTGAAGTAATGTATTAAGTAAAGCCGATTTTGATGTTTAATTAATGCTGTCCTCTTTTGGAAGGTCTGTTTATCAACATTTTTAAAATCTGGCATGTAGATGTATTTTATGTCTTTCTATGTTTCATACATGCTTCAAAAAGGAACTAAGCTTCCTAATTGCTACAAGGTGAGTACATCAATGAAAGAATCCAATGACACTTAAGCCTTAATTAATGATATGTTTTTGTAAGTATGCATTTGAACGCCACTGTATGACAACAGAGGTGGAAGGAACTTGTTTGGAGATGTCTGTAATTTTGTTTCTAAACCCACAGCTGACGTATTTACAAGCTGCCAAAGACAGCTGCTGTCTACAACTTCCCTTAAAATGTTGTTTTAAAAGCCAGTTGTTGCAACTAGAGCTGCTTTTGCAACAGACTTGTTAGTTTTGATGCCATAATTTCAACAATATTCATTTTTCTTCCCAGAAGTAAAGATTTACTAAAATGTAGCTTTTTCCAAGTTTTAAATGAAATTGCTCTAATAAAAAGAGCATGCTGACAGCTGCTGGTATTCCTCTGTTCCCGCATGGCAAGTGTTTAGAGGAAAAACTACTGGTAGAGTCAGTGGTAGAAAACACCATTTGCATCCAGGAGGTTGTGGGCTGAGTCCATCTGATTAAAGAAGTCATTGCCAGTGACTTCTTTACTTGGATGGATTTCACCCACCAAGTCATTAAAACCAAGTGGCCCCTCCCTGAAACCCAGGAGTGGCCAGTTCTGGGCTAAATTCACTAACGACCTAGCTCAGTATCAGGCAGTTTCAGTAGTGTATCTGCACTGCACAACTATATCGGTCTGATGCCACTTTTAATTGTCAGAACTTTGTTCTGATGCATCTTGGGATTTGTACTCCAGTGAGATCCTTTGAGCAGTGAGATTCTTAAAGCTTTCTTCCTTTGGACTCCCCAGGGGTTTGAGAAGCTGCCCTTAGAACAGATTTTCTTCCAGCTACCACTGCCCCATCTTAATCTTCTACTCTTCCTCTAGCCGCCTGTTGCCCAAATCTGCCATTAGCTGCCATTGCTCTGTTCATCTGATTTTTGTTGTTTAGTCGTTTAGTCGTGTCCGACTCTTCGTGACCCCATGGACCAGAGCACGCCAGGCCCTCCTGTCTTCCACTGCCTCCCGGAGTTTGGTCAAATTCATGTTGGTAGCCTCGATGACACTGTCCAACCATCTCGTCCTCTGTCGTCCCCTTCTCCTCTTGCCTTCACACTTTCCCAACATCAGGGTCTTTTCCAGGGAGTCTTCTCTTCTCATGAGATGGCAAAAGTATTGGAGCCTCAGCTTCAGGATCTGTCCTTCCAGTGAGTACTCAGGGTTGATTTCCTTCAGAATGGATAGGTTTGTTCTCCTTGCAGTCCAGGGGACTCTCAAGAGTCTCCTCCAGCACCACAATTCAAAAGCATCAATTCTTCGGCGGTCAGCCTTCTTTATGGTCCAGCTCTCACTTCCATACATCGCTACAGGAAAAAGCATAGCTTTGACTATGCGGACCTTTGTCGGCAAGGTGATATCTCTGCTTTTTAAGATGCTGTCTAGGTTTGTCATCGCTTTCCTCCCAAGAAGCAGGCGTCTTTTGATTTCGTGGCTGCTGTCACCATCTGCAGTGATCATGGAGCCCAAGAAAGTAAAATCTGTCACTGCCTCCATATCTTCCCCTTCTATTTGCCAGGAGATGATGGGACCAGTGGCCATGATCTTATTTTTTTTTATGTCGAGCTTCAGACCATTTTTGGCGCTCTCCTCTTTCACCCTCATTAAGAGGTTCTTTAATTCCTCCTCACTTTCTGCCATCAGAGTGGTATCATCTGCATATCGGAGGTTGTTGATATTTCTTCCGGCAATCTTAATTCCGGCTTGGGATTCATCTGATACCTTCTCCAAAACAACCCACCACTAGCTTTCTGCCTGATTCCAAATCCAGTATATAGTCCTTCCCCATGCTCCATCCTTGCTAGGGCAGAGGAGCAGGGGGAGGGCTTTGGGATTTGTAGTCCAAAGAGTAACCTTTCTGCTCTGCCAAAATCTTTGTTCCTTCCTCTCCAGCACATATAGGTCTTGTCCTCCTTCAAGGGAGGGACTGTCTCCTCTTAAACATGTTTGCCCTCCAGTTGTTTGGACTGACCTCCTTGAATTCCCAGGTGATGCTGTTTCTGTCATTTTCTTGAACTTCCTCCTGAGAACCAGCTTTTCTATGAAGGCTCCAGCTTGGTCCCTCACAGTTCCCATGCACTGCTCCAGTCTCCCCAGCTGGGTGCCCTCCAGCTGCTCCAGGCTACAGCCTCCATAATACCTTCTCATTGGAACGACTGGTTACAGCTGATGGGAATTGCAATCCAAAACACCTGGAGAACATTAGATTTTGGAAGACGACCTTGCTGTATATGACCCGCTAATTTAGCCTAAGCCTGTGCAGATAGCTTCTCTTCCCATCACTGGCTCTCTGTTTTTTTGTTCCCTTGTGTCACATTTCAGGTTGTAAGCTCCTCAAGGCCAAGATGTGTCTCTTTGCTTTCTGTGAAATATTGTGTTCAGTGCCGGTGTAGATGAATCATATTTTTTCCCCTTCTTCAGCCAATGAAGAATTCATTATAATGATCCAAATTACCATGGCATAACAGTAGAAGATTTAAGGGGTGCCACTTCTTTTCCTGCCCTACATGTGGCCCTGCTGGTCTGTCAGTAAGGAGAATAGCTGCTTAATCCTGCCTAGTTGACTCTGAGCTAAGAAAGCTAAATTAATTGGGCTCTTCATTTGCAAGACCTCCCAGTGGCCTCTTGAAAAAGGAAGGCTAGTGATGACTGTTGATGGGCAGGAAAGCTGCTGTTGCTCACCTTCCCTGTTTCTACGAATCTATCTATTTGTGTGCTTTCCCCCCCTATCTTATGTCCCTTCCAAAGGCTATTTCCTGAATCTGTTCACCCAAATGCCCACCCATGGCTCTCCTTTTACCTCTGTCCTGCTTTCCTTGTTTGTACAGTCTTCCTGATCTTGACAAAACCTGTCTTCCAATCCCTTTTTTAGCCTCAGGTCACTCATGTCTCATCATGTTGCCTATGAATCAGTTTCTGAAGAAGAAATTGGAATATATTCATATTGCCAAGCATTCACCAGTCTGTTAAGGCTAGCAACCATTCACCAGGATGAAGCCAGGTGATGATTTGCCAAATGGTAACTTGCCACAGAGTTCCTGTAACTATTGACGTGACTGGGCCAGTGCACATGGCACAACAGAGTGGAAGAGAAAGAGAACTGAGTTGTTAGAATTGACCCTGTTACTTCTGGCTGTACAAACCAGGACTTGTACTTTGGAGGATGTGTTCTATATTTTAAAAACCTTCCCCTGTGTAGGAAAGGTAGCCAATGTGGTGCAGTGGATAGAGTCATGACTAGGACTCTGGAGACCAGGGTTCAAATCCCCACTTGGCCATGGAAACTCATTGGGGGAGTACAACTGATAAAATAACTCCTTAATTATCTCACTTAACCTTGAAAGCCCTATTTGAGTCACTGTAAGTTGGTTCTGACCTGATAGCACATAACTAACTAACTACCGTATTTTTCAGTGTATAATACGCCCCCACGTATAAGATGCCGCCCCACTTTTCTAACCCAGAATTTCTTTCTTCTCAAGAAAGTGGAGGGGGAAGTCAGGGATCAACGCGCTTTGATTCCTGCTTTCCCCCTCCACTTTCTTGCGAAGAAAATGCTTTCCCCCTCCACTTCTTTCCAAAGAAAGCAGGAATTGCTTTGATGAATCACTTTGACGATTCCTGCTTTCCCCCTCCACTTTCTTCGGAAGAAAGTGCTTTCCCCCCTCCACTTTCCTTGCAAGAAAGCACTTTATTGTGAGGAAAGTGCTTTCCCCCCTCCACTTTCTATGGAAGAAAGTGCTTTCCCCCTCCACTTTCTTGCGAGGAAAGTGAAGGGGGAAAGCAGGAATCATCAAAGCGCTTTGATTTCTGATTTCCTCCACTTTCTAGCGAGGAAAGTGCTTTGATGAATCGCTTTGATGATTCCTGCTTTCCCCCTCCACTTTTTGCGAAGAAAGTGGAGGGGGAAAGCAGGGATCAAAGCGCTTTGATCCCTCCCCCCTCCTTACTTCCGTGTATAAGACAACTCAAATTTTTTAATCTAAATATTTTAGAGAAAAGTATCATCTTATACACGGAAAAATACGGTAAGTAGAAAATTTTAAAAATTGAATGGTGTATTTGATGTGAGTCTGAGCCCCTCTTTTGACATAGCTGTATCTTCTCCTTGGAGAAAATGTAACAGCAGCCCTAATGCATGTCTGTGTATTCCATCTCTTTAGCAGAGGCCAAGTTTCAATTGCCAAGGTTAAAAGAAAGAATGGAATGTGGTTTCACAAGTTCTGTTTGACACTGATATTTTCTCATCATTTAGGCTCCTTATAATAAGCATTGCGTTGTAATCAGCAGTTTGAGATGCCAATGAAACAGGGTGGATAAGAATATGAAGTCATAATAATGGGAAATGAGGCTTTGAGGTGCGGAACAAATTCATTCAGATCACATTTTTTAAAATGCAACCTACTTAACTTATACTTCCTTAACCAATACATGAACCGAAGCATGGTTATCCTTCCCAGTTTTCTGAATTTTGAAATTAAGGAAAAGTGTATTGGCAATAATAACATAAAAGCTTGATCATACTGAAAATTTTTGCAAATATGTTTGTATTCTTTAGTGTATGTATCTGAGTGTAGGCTTTTGAAAGAAAATAATTTCTTTAAATGATATGGGAACAGAATGGAACCCACTTAATGTTGAAAAACGAGACACTGAAATTAATGAATTTGTCTTTGGCTCTTGAGTCCTGTAAAGAAGAGCATAATTACTCATGTGTTATGCTAGATATTCTAATATAAGTTGTTGCTAATTATAATTAGCATTTGTAGGGTGCTTAGAATGTTCACAGCACTTCACATACAGAATTTAGGCAAGACGAAATTGTGGCTCTCCAGACATTGTTGAACTTGTTCCTGTTGTTAAGTACTGTCAGGTTGCTTTGACTGAATGTAACCCTATGAATTAATGATCTCTCAAACCATCCATGTCTGGCCCAAGTCTTACAAAATGAAAGCCATGGCTTCTTTTATTGAGTCAATCTATCTCATATTAGATTATCCTCTTTTCCTACTACATTCCACTGTTCCCAGCATTACTGCTGTCTTTTCAAGTGTGGCTTCTCTTCCTCTGGTAACTCCATAGTATGATAGTCTCAGTTTAGTCATTTTAACTTCTAGAGAGAGTTCAGGCCTGATTTGATCTACAACCCACTTATTTGAACCATGGGATATGTAAAACATTTCATACTACACCACATATTGAATTAATTGACTTTTCCCAAGTCAGCTTTCTTCATTGGCCAGCCAATTACATAGTAATTAGGAATACCATAGTGTGGATTATCTTGGCCTTAGCCTTCAGTCACATCCTCTAGACATATCCTCTACTTTCTTCATAGCTGCCCTTCCAAGTCTCAATTTTCTTCTGTTTTCTAAGTGAATTTGGATTGATGATTAACCAAGGCATTTAAAAAACCCTTAAACAATTTCAGTTTTATTTGCCCAGGTGTTTTAGCATATACTACTATGTTTGTTTTAGCTGGTGGCTGATGCTAAATGTGTTTTTTTTAATTTGATGTACTTTGGTTTTTCCTCCCCTTTGTAATGTTTAATGCTTAATTGTGCCCTTGTAGCAGAATGCCGTTGTGCAGAGTAAAGAATATATAAAGTGCCTCGAAATCCTTACAGTCAGTTATTTAATTGAATTATTGTTATGGAAAAAAATAAAATCCATGTTGTACAGTCTTTTTTGTATATATGTTCTGTTGTCATAAAACCACAATTTCACCATGTTTGCAGGTGATCACAGTTCAGGAAGCAACAGTACTACTAACACCACACAAAAAGCAATAAACATTACAGCAACCACTGCTGTGACTTCTAACATCACAACCACTGTCAGACCTGCAGCTACTGTCAATGTCGCCACTACTGCCAAGATCACAGTCCAGAATGCCACTACCAAAGCTGTGAAATCCACAACAGGCAAGCCTGTGTCACCTAATGTGACAACTGCAACTCCCAAGCCAATGCGGCCTTCTCTGACAGGTATGTGTTAAACAATTGGACATCAATAGTTATCACCCAGGAGACATCTGCTGTGTGCTGCCCAGTTTGAAATTTCAGTTTGGGATTGTCCTCCATTTTTAAAATTGGAAGGGATGAGCTTTTTCCACTCTTGAAGGACTCTGAGCAGTTTCGTAAACTTCAAAAAGGTCAGAAGACTCCCCAAACTAGTGATGATAATAATAAGAGTAATAAAATCAAAATATCAGAACTGGTTGCTCAAAACAGTTCTTCTTTTAATTTGGTCAGATTTTTTGACATGTCCTTGTCTGATGCAACAGGTGATAAGTGCTTGAGAGAAACATTTTGACCCCAGCTCCACCTGTTACCCACCCCTGTTTTAAATGAAGAATTTTGTTGTTGTTTAGTCGTTAAGTCGTGTCCGACTCTTCGTGACCCCATGGACCAGAGCACACCAGGCCCTCCTGTCTTCCGCTGCCTCCCGGAGTTTGGTCAAATTCATGCTGGTAGCTTCGATGACACTGTCCAACCATCTCGTCCCCTGTCGTCCCCTTCTTCTCTTGCCCTCACACTTTCCCAACATCAGGGTCTTTTCCTGGGAGTCTTCTCTTCTCATCAGATGGCCAAAGTATTGGAGCCTCAGCTTCAGGATCTGTCCTTCCAGTGAGCACTCAGGGTTGATTTCCTTCAAAATGGATAGGTTTGTTCTCCTTGCAGTCCAGGGGACTCTCAAGAGTCTCCTCTAGCACCACAATTCAAAAGCTTCAATTCTTCGGCGGTCAGCCTTCTTTATGGTCCAGCTCTCACTTCCAGTGAAGAACAGGAAGTGTTTAATTAAAACTGCAGTGATGGGCACTTGGAATACACAAAGATCTAAGACATCTTAATCATGCTGGCAATGTGTTTCTGTGCATTATCTGTTATAATAATAATCTCAGGACTGCAAAGCTGGAAGGGACCCTACGGGTCGAGTCAAGGAGGCACAGTGGGGAATCAAACACACAACCTCTACCGAAACCACTGAGCTGTCCAGCCGTTTATGTTAATCAACAGTAGCTTTCGCAGCACAGATACTAAAATTGGAACGATCACTGGTTATGTTGATGTGTATTTGCTCTAGCATTTGTGTCCTACTTTGCACTTAAAAACAGGGTTATCGGAAATCACCTAGTTGTGGAAACCTTATTTTATTTGGACTACAGATCCCAGAATCCACCAATCAGCATGGCCAGCAGCCCTCAAAAAAGTAACATTTCCAAGCTGTGCAAGCAATGAGACACAAAACAACTAGTTATGATAAGAAGCAGCATTATAGGAACTGCGCAGAGGCTTCTTTGCAAATGCAGCTCCGCACAGAATGTCAGAAGAGAAGACAGCAGCCTTGTTCTCTGTAGGTATCTGGGTGCTAGTTTTTGAAACATAGATCTAGTTTACAAGCTCTGGGCATTGCAGTTCAAAAAAGGCATTGACAAACTGGAACGTGTTTAGAAGAGGATGACAAAGGTGTTGAACAGTCTGGAGGCCAAAGTTCTTAGGAAGAAAGATTAAAGGGGATAGGTATGTTTAGTCTGCAGAAGAAAAGATTAAGAGGTGATAGGGAAACTATCTTCAAATATTTGTAGGGCAGGGTTGTTCCTTGTCGCTCCGGGAGATAGGACCTGAGCCAGTAGGTCTGAATTACAAGAAAAAGATGTCAACTAAACATTAGGAACAACTTCCTGGCAGTGTGTGCTATTAGCTGTATAACCTGGTGCCATATGGTGGTGGAAGTTCTGTTTCCTTCGAATGGTTTAATTAGTAGTTGGATGGCCATCTTTTAGGGATGCTGTAGCAGTAAATGGGCTGCACCCATTTAATGCTACAAAGGAGCTACAAAGAGGTTCAAGTAGACATTCTTCAGGATCCTTTCTAACTCTGGTTCTATGTCTGAAAGTTCTTCCGTATTTTTCCATTGGAGATCCAACTTAAGGAGCCAGAAGGACAACTGAAGATACTCCCTAAGCTAGAGGAAGGCTATTGGTTACATTCTCCCACATTGGTGTTTTCCTTAGAACTTCAGGTTCTTTCCATCCCAAGTAGGAGGCCATAAGTGAATCTTGGTGAATTCTTATCAAAAGGAATTGAAACTTAGTTCTTACCCATCCCAACACCCCTTCCACAGCAATTGCCACAAATGAGAGAGGAAGCTGATACTAGTTTGGATGGCCTCCCCAATGGGAAGAACTGTCATAACTAGACATGGAATATTTGTATCCTTGGGCATACGAATGCAAATATCGGTACCACAGGTGCCTGAGAGGTCTAGTCCCTTCCTCCCAAACCGACAGGTCCAATTACTGGTCACTATGGCTGGCGTCATTCTAGTTGCACCAATCTGGAAAAAAGCCTGGCCAGCGCTTCCTGCCTCCCCGCGCAGCCAATCACTCCAGCAAGGAAGTGGGATGAGGAGTCTCCCCGCTCAGCTGTTCAGTGGTTGGCTGTGCAGGGAGGCGGGGAAGTGCTGGCCGGGCTACTTCCACTATTGGCACAATGAGAAGTATGCCAGCCACTCACGCTGTGCAGCGACCAATAATTGGACATGCCTGTTCGGGGCAGTGGAGGAACTGGACTTCCCAGGCGCTTGTGGTGCCGATATTCTTATTCATATCCCCAGGGATACGAATATCCCATGTCTAGTCATAACTGCCAAGTTGTATGTGCATTTCGAGGGACTAGTATAAGAACATAAGAGTCCTGCTGGATCAAGCCAAGGGCCCATCTAGTCCAGCTTCCTGTATCTCACAGTGGCCCCACCAGATGCCTCTGGGAGCACACAAGACAACTAAGTACCTGTCTCCTGATACCCCTCCCCTGCATCTGACATTTTGAGGCACCTTCCTTTTAAGCCTGGAGATTAGACATCACCACCATGGCTTGTAACCTGTGATAGACTTTTCCTCCAGAAATCCTTACAATCAGTTATTTAATTGAATTATTGTAATGGGAAAAAATAAAATCCATGTTGTACAGTCTTTTTTGTATATATGTTCTGTCCAATCCCCTTTTAAGGGCATCTAGGCCAGATGCCATCATCACATCCTGTGACAAGCTCCACAGGACTAACAACACACTGGGTGAAGAAATATTTTCTTTTGTCTGTTCTCACTCTCCCAACACTCAATTGGAGTGGATGTCCCCTGGTTCTAGTATTGCATGAGAGGGAAAAGAGCTTCCCTCTATCCACTTTATCCATCCCCTGCATAATTTTATACATCTCAATCATGTCCCCCTTCAGGTGCCTTTTCTCTAGGCTTAAAGAGCCCCAAACACTGTAGCCTTTCCTCATAAGGGACGGTGCCCCAGCCCAGTCATCATTTGAGTTGCTCTCTTCTGCACTTTTTCCAGTTCCACTAGGTCTTTTTTGACCAGAACTGTACGCAATACTCCAGGTGCAGCCTTACCAGCATTTTATCCAATGGCATTAGAATGTTGGCTTTTTTCTTTTCAATCCCTTTTTTAATGATACCTAGCATGGAATTTGCCTTCTTCACTGCTGCCGCACACTGGGTTGACACTTTCATCGAGCTGGCCACCTGCACACCAAGATTTCTTTCCTGATGCGTCACAGACAGCTCAGTAATCAGTCTGTAACCTGGCAATGTATTTTGAACCCTTTCTGAGGTTTTTTTTTTATTATTATTATTATTATTTATTTATTTTGCTCCCATTGGTTCATGTCATCTGTTGGGAAACATATGAAAGCTCTATGGTAGGAAATGCTCTTTGCATGCCAGAAATTCAGTCCCTGATATTTATTTATTCATTTAATTTGTATCCCGCTCCCATTAGTGTCAAGGTATTATTCTGGGCAGTTACAACATTTACAATAGAAAACAAAAATAAAGGTAGAAACATTAAAAGCAGTAACAGTAACCCTAAAAATAGATGGCACTGACTAATCATCCAGAGTGGATGGAGGAAATGGGGGGGGGAGAAGGGGGGGGGAAGTGGTCCGCTAGGGTTGGTGTGGAAAGCCTCCCTAAAAAGCAACATTTTTGCTTCCTAAATGTCAACACTCCTCTGGAAGCTGGTTTTATAAAGTTGAAGCCACTGCAAAAAAGACCCTACCTCTTGTAGAGGATTTATATAGGCCTCCCTCGGGATGGCCACCCGGAGGAGCCTGAACTGGGATGATCTTATGGGTCAGGCAGAGGACATTAAGGAAAGACACTCTGGCAAGTAACATGGGCCCAAACCGTGGAGGGCTTTGTATGTGAGTGTCAAAACCTTGAACCTGATCCAGGATGCCACAGGCAACCAGTGGAGGCGAGCCAGAACTGGAGTAATGTGGTCAAATTTACTTGCACACAACCACCAGTATGGCTGCTGCATTTTGGACCCCCTGAAGTCTCCGGATCAGGTTCAAGGGGAGCCCCACATAGAGGGCATTGCAGTAGTCGATCCGGGAGATGACCAGGGCCTGCACCAAAGTCCCACTAGTAGGTTTTCAAAATGCCTTCCACTTGGTCTTCAAAATGCCTGTCTCAAGTCCAGGAGATCTGCTACAAATCAGAGCAAAGACAAGCATGGGCAGCTTTGGTAGATCCAAGGGCCAACATCTTTTTTGCCGAAACTGAAACCATGGCTTGCTTTAAGACCAATCACACTAATCAGTTATAAGCCCTTTGCAGAAAGAAGCTAAGTATTGAGACTGGGAACATGGAAGAGGACATGAAATGGTGGCAGAGACACATGAATGAATTTGTACTTTGTGTTTTTCAGCTTCTCCCAAAGCTGCAGCAGCTCAAGCCTCATCATCGGGTTTCAGCGCTGGCAGTTTCTTGGGTGGCATTGTGTTGACACTCGGACTCCTGGCCATTGGCTACGTCGGATGCAGAACCTACCATGCAAAAAGGGGTGTTCAATACCGAACCATGTAAGTTCTCTGTGTTTGGGGGATGCTTCTTTGTAGGAAACACAAGGCAGAGAATGTGTTCTTTTCCTGATTGGTATTTTTCACCACCTGAGCCAGATAGAACAATGGTTTTCCTTGGCAGAAAGCAGTTTATTGTGTTCCTACATTCTTAAGTTCAAGAGTCCCCAAGGAACCTTGCCAGTGGCATGCAAGTATTCTTCCTTGTTATCTATACAGTCCGCTGTGCATTGTATAGATAACAATCCACTGTGCATAGAAGCTGTCACACTAGTGTGATGTGGTGGTTCTAGCATTAAAGTGGGACTTGGGAGATGCAGGTGCAAATCCCTACTGAACCATAAAACTCCCTGGGTAACCTATAACCACCAGGCACTTGTCTCAACTTGGATCTACTTCACAAAGTTGTGTTTCAAGGACGGTAGAACCATGCATGCTACCTTTGGCATATTGAAGAAAAATGGATTAGAGTTGTAGCAAATAAAATAATACTGTACGTGAATGCTACTGTATTGGAAGTTTGGTCCTACCTCCAATGTTGGAATGTCAGAAGGGCTTTTGGACCAGAACTCACATCTCTCACACTGTTCAAACAGAGGAATATAGAAGTCTGAGTAGCCAAATTACTCTGCTTGCTTTAATCCCAACTGTGTTATTTGTTGCTGTTCCTGTGATACTGAAGATCAGCACACGATTCCATCACTAGGAATTTCACATGGCCTTTGTAGTCATTCCTGACAATGCGAGTGTTTTTTGTTTGATTTGAGATGGCTTTCTTTGATCTCGTTGGCATCAGCAGAGACCAGGCGCTCTGTGATATCCCCCTTTTTGAACTATTTTAGCCACTTAACGGATTTGTCCCCTTTCAGCAGCAAACATCCCTACCCCCTGCTGTTGTTTACAAAGCACCCGCCTTACAAAGTAGCACGTAGTTTGATCCAGACCTAACTTATGTTCTAGACCCACCCTTTCATTCTTGCAAAGAGCTACCATTCCACTCTTTAATTATGGTGGAATAGCTCATTTCCATGCACGGATTCTATTTTTAAAATGTAAAGTACCTAAACTGGGGGCAGGAGGCGGGGGAAGAGAATTGGCATGTGGTAATCATGGCTAGGATTTTCATTCCTGACAGTAAGGTCAGAGGCCATTTTATTTTTGCATTTGTTTTTGTTTTCCCAGTTGTGGATTTCTGTTTGGCCGTTGGCGCCAATTTAAGCAAAGAATGTTCTGCCACATGCAAGGTTAAGCCACTCTTTGTGATTGTATGGAGACTGTCTTGCTTTATCCAGAGCTTGGGAAGGTGACTTCTTAAAAATAGATTACAACTCTCAGAATTCTCTAGCTAGTGCCAATGCTAGCTGTAGGGTTGTGGGATTTTTAGCTCCAAAATTGACTTTTCTAGCTTTGATGTTCCTGTGCTATGATAGTATTCCATTTGTATCCTTGACACATGTTTCTTATCCAGGCAGCTGGTACCCTTCTTCATTTTTCTGTTCAACTTTCATGTGCCAGGATTAGAAAATAATTTGCACAGCATGAGGCCAGAGTATTTTCTGACCCCATTGGCATTTCACTATACTGAAAAGCAGCAGTATTGGGTTTAGCTGTAACTTTAAGGTCAGGGATTGGGTTTAGTTATGTACATGAATCACTTTAATCCAGTGAGGAGTCTACTCTCCCCTGCACAGATGGACACCTTATTGATAACCAGTGTGTGTGATCTGCTTCTGTTTGCAACTGCCACAATTCAGTGAAAAACAGTACGGAGCACTTACATTGGCTGGAATAAAAAGTACGCCACTGATGAGAAGCAGTAGATGCGTTGGGATGTTTTTTGTCCCAGTTATTTTTGGTTTTGTCTCTTGCAAAATAAAGGAGAAAGACAGGGACCTTCAGTTCAACACCTCAACAAGTGACAGTGTTGCAAAATGTGCACCGTACAATAAAATGTGGCTCCAGGGAACTACTATAGTTCTCCTTTGTGCATAAGGTTAGTGCTTAGGAATCTCTTACCAGTACACTGTTTTTGTTAATATAAATACTTGCCAAATCCCTATTAGGGCGAGGAGACGTTTCAAAGACAACACTGGAAGAACAGGATGATATCCATATACTTTTCAGTGAGACATTAAAAAAAGCCTGACCTGAATTCAGTTTTTTGGTTACATGCATCACTAAAAAGATAAAACCCAGGAAGTGGACTTTTGAAGGTTGCATGCACAGGGAAGCCAATATATCTGATGGATGAGCCTGTTTGATGCCAAAATCTTACATTCACGCTGATTGTGTTGGTTTGTGAACATAAGAAACAACTTTATACCAGGTCAGGCTGTTTGTCCATCGGGCCCTATCCTGTCTGCTCTGACTGGCAGTGGCACTTTGAAGTCCTCAGTGGAGGATGTACCACTTTCTACCTGATCCTTTTAATAGGTTGTCAGATATTGAATCTTCAGTCTTTTGCATACTTTACCATCTACCTGTGGTCACTTGTTGTAAGGCTTAGCAAATGCCAGATCTCACTGAATGATCTGGGAGTCCATGGGATTTACATTCCAAAGAAAATGTAAATGTAAATTACCCTAGAGCAGTAAGACAGTGGAACCAATTACCTCGAAAGGTGGTGAGTGCTCCAACACTGGACACATTCAGCAGAAACTTAGACAACCACCTGGCAGATATCCTTTGATTTGTATTCCTGCATCAAGCAGATGGTTGGACTTGATGGCCTTATAGGCCCCTTCCAACTTCACAATTCTATGATCCTGTGATTCCATGAAAATGATCAACTTTTGTTGAATTCAAACCAACTTGGTGCACTCCAGAGACGCTGGACTCATCTCCAGTGAACATGGCCATTGATTATGCTGGCTGGAGTTGGTAAGATACATGTTAGGACCAGTGGGATATGTTTTTAGCCTTTCTGGGTGGGGCTGATGGGATATCTGAAGACCAACAGTTGCTCTCTGTGAGCTACACATAGGCTTTTGTAGAACCAATTGAAGTCCCAAGGCAGCTGTAGAAGTGTCACTCGTACTTTTAATGATCTTATGCATTCATCTCTGGTGTCACTTATAATACACAATGTTGTTGTTTTCTTTCAGTGATGAACACGATGCCATCATTTAAAGGGAATACTCCATAGATGAAAAGAGAACCTCACACTGTTATCCTACCCGTAGAAACATTCTCTCCATGGAATAAAGCCTTAATGCAAAAGGGATCACAAGCTACACAAGATGTTGGATTCTTTTCATGACGTGCACGACACTGCAAGAATCTGTGGGACTCCGAAAAGATTCTGAATACTTCCAAGTATTTTAAGTGAAAAGCTCCAAATGAGGAAGGCACAACTGGTGCCTTCTTAAATGACCACTGTTCCTTTCTTTTTCTTTTTTCTTTTGGAAAAGGGCTTAGTTGTAAATTGCTTCTGCTTAATGCACAGGGGAACGCAAGTGTTGGTCCTGTAATAAAACATGATCTGTGCCATCAGTGTGGTGTGAACATCTAACTTTGGTGGCTCTGTAAGTTGCACAGTCTTTTTGTAGCACAGATAAAGCAAACCAGGCTGGACAAATAACTGCTTCCTTTTTTCAAAGTCAGCAGGTGGATCCAAAAGCAACATTTTCAGATTCTTTGTATTCGATTGGTGGAATGAGGGGTTGTTGTTTTTTTGCAAAGGAAATATGTTTTGTTAATAACCTGGGGAATTTCAAGCATTGTGTGTGCCTTGTTGAATGTGTAAGAAAATATTTGTCTAACGTTCTGATGCGAAGAAACAGGATATAAGGGGGGGGGGGTATGTGCAGGATGTTGGTGTTGTTGTTTTTGCATTCGGGAAGATTGCTTTTATTTTACTGTTATGTTGCTTTTGAAAATAGTGCATCTTCTGTGTCTCAATCCTTGCTTATGTGTGAGGTATATTTTGAGATTTATTCTTGCACCGAAGACAGTTTGGAAGGTTATGTCAGTAATATTTGTACTTATTCCTGTAAAGCACATCATGCTGTTGAGAAGAGAAACAGAAATTTATCAAAGTTTCCACTGGGAAATATCTGAAAGTTTTGAATGAGCACTTTTAAAAACTAGGCCTGGGACAGATTTACTCTTTTTGCCTTAAAAAAAAAAGGCAGGGGGGAATTCACTATTTTTAAAAAAGGCTTTGCTTCCCATAATGTAGGCAACATATTTATTCCACTTTGGTCCCTGGAAAACAGATTCTCATTTTGAATTACAACCATAGATCAGATAGTGCTTGGAAAAGCGGTTGTTGAATGATAGCTCCCAGAAACTCCCAGTCAGGATGGCAATTGAGAGTCATAGTTCAGAAAAACAAATCTTCTAAACTGATAACCACCACCCCTCTTCTAAGTATCTACAGCACTTGAAAGAATTGTTCTGTTTCCTGTTTTACTTTTGTTTCTGCTAAGAAGGTATATGCACTCTTCACCAGCGAAGAGAAGCTTTATGTACTGTAATGTCTTCGGTTTTGTCTTAAGCACTGACCTCCTACTGTCTTAAGGGGGGCATTAAGGTCTTCCAGTATTTTTGCTTACTTACTTGTAATTCAGGGTCTCCTCCCAAGCCTTTGAATGTAATCAGAAGGTTTATTTTGCCTCCCCAACACACAAAAATGAGGTAAGGTGCAGATAAGAGTTTTCCATTTCAGTGGTCAGATTGGTCCAATTTTATAGGTTGAATTGGGCCTAATCTTCAATGTTATTTCAAAATCAGTACACAATCAATGAAACCAATCTGACATTTTTTATGTTGATTATTAGACCAAGTGACCAGAATCCTGGTTTTGATTTACGTATGTGTCACTTAAATGTGTATGTCACCATAGGAAATAGCCACTAAGTAATGAGGTCATATTACTAAGTGCATATCTGTTGCACAGTCGGGCTTCTTAATGTGACCTGTGCCTCGTTGGTTGACCCCAATTCCCTATGGCAAGTTACAAAATTTAAGTTCTGTATATGTAAATCATCAACAGGATTCTGGCTGTTAATTAGTTAGCCACTGCATTTCTTGTGTGCTTGTTGTAATATAGCAATTACTGGGATGGTTACTTGAAATCACACTTGTTTATGGAAGGTGCACGTGTAGTTGGATAGATATATTTTTGCGTTGATGCAGCCCTTGTGTAGAACTGTGTCAACATAACTGTATCTGCTACGTCATATGGTGATTTTACCACCTTGGGTTCATACGATTCATCTCTGCCACTCACCCCAGGAATTTACAGAGCTGAAAAATGACTCCCCCCCCCCGCCTCCCCGGCCAGATGTGACAGAGGAGAAAACAAGAGCTTAGCAGTGCTTTTGCTTTTCCATCTCTCCGCAATCTGAGTATAGGTCTGGTCTGATGTTATTCATGCATATATTTGAGAAGCAGATTAGATGATTTTCTGGAGGTCTTAAAATAATTTTCTCAGTAGTTACCTGTTTGGTTTCAGCACCAGGGAGTTTAATCTTCCCGAACTTGGTACCCAGGTATGTTCAGCTACATCTCCCATCATTCCCACCCAGCCAGCATGATCATTAGCCCTGCAGGTTGAGGATTATGGTAACTGCAGTGTGACAGGTGGAGGATGCTTGGTTGGAGAAGGTTGAGCTAGCACTTCAACAGGCGATTTTTGCCATTGTTGCAATAATCAAGATAAAATAAGCAAAAGAAAACACATCACATCTACTTAATTGTTCAAAGGCCATAGCGCATTATGTTTCATGTAGTTCCTGGAAATTTTAAGGCCTTCCTATAGGTAGCACCTGTCCAACCTTGGCCGTATTTGCAATCAAGGATCATCCTGAGCATGTCCAGTCTCTCTACCCGTGGGATGTTTGTTGCATCTAGGTGGTGCTGTGCACATTCATCCTAATGACAAATATCCTCTTAGCGAGGATATCTACACATTAAGAACTGGGTTAAGGGAATGGGAATCATCCAGCATATGGAATGATGCTTAACTGGGAGAAGAACAAGAAAGACGATCTAGCCTCTTGGATTTTGGGAGGCCATGCTGATGTTAGAAACTGATACCGTTTTATAATAATAGGTGTTAGAGCTTCATTTTTCCTGGGATGTTTTGTCATAATAGTTTTATCTGTTTTCTCGAGATTCATACACAAGTGTGATACCTGTTAAAATAGTTGACTTTGTTCATGTAATGAAAAGAGTGAGGCTTTGGGTTTCTTCCTGTTTTTTAAATCTCTCTTTTATAAGTTTGCCAGCTTGTAAGCAAAGAACTTTATATAGTTTTTTTAAAAAAACACAAAAAGTAAAACCAGCCACTTTTTTATTTGGAATAGCTGACATTTTGCAGAAGAAATATTTAGTTGCTGCATTTGATACATTTCTCTATGTGTGGTCACCTGTCTACAATCTGTACATGACTTTAACTGCTGTCTTCCTAATTCTTTGTCCTCACAAAAAAATAAACATGGTAAAAACAATAGCTAGTTTGCAATGTGAATGTTTAATGTGTTAGAGATATTTGAAGATCATTTACTTCTGCACTGGGGTGTGGGTGTGTGCATGTCATTCTGTAGTAAATGTGTGCAAATTATGTTTGAACTACAGTTCTCAGAATTCCTCTGGATAATTCTCAGACCTGTAATCCAGAACTACAGATCTGCACATCTCTATTCTGCAAGTTGAATTTAAAGGCTAGTTAGTGCAAGAATAACAAATGTGTGGTCCTTGCGGTGCTGTTGGTTTGTAAAATCCTGTGGCCCCAGCCAACATGGCCAGTGATGATGAGTGTTACTCTGTAAGCTGCATTGTCACAACTAGAGATGGAGGCATTCGTAGACGAATACGAATATCCCCCCGCAGGTGGAAATAACCGTCCACTCACCGTTCAGCCGCTGCCGCCGGTGCAGCAGCGCCTTCCTATCACGCTGTGCTCCGCAATGGATTAGCCACTCTGCAACCTGGCAGAGAGGCTTGTCATCCCGCCTCCAGCCAGGAGTGGCTAATCCATTGCGGACCCTCATTATTTCCACCTGCAGGGGGATATTCGAATTCGTCTACGAATACCCCCATCTCTAGTCACAACTTTGGCAGCTCCCTTAAACTCTATGGAGTTCAGGTTAGGTTAACTCAAGCCCAAGCCAGGCCACTGTATGTTGTGCCCTAAGAACTCAGATCCAGTGTGAGGCCTCATTCATGTCACCTTGTCAAGTCATTGTCAAGGTCATCTTTCCCTATTCTGTACCTGGAATCTTTCTGCTGAGTATTCCCCCATGTGGTGAGACCTGGTAAGTACTGTAACAAGACAGTTTTTAATTTTTCAGTGGGTTGTGTTGAAACAGCAAATACTGTGGAATGGGAATCTGAGGAATTTGTAGGAAAATGAGCAAACTTTTATCAGATAGTAATGTAACTGCAGTCACAAATGCATGCAACTGTCTTTGCAGCATCTGGGACCATGATGTAGTAGAGAAATGGTGTGATGACAACTTAAAAATTGCATTGATGACAATCCGTGTTACGAGTTCACTGCAAACAGGCTTTCTCAACCCTCTCTGAACACTGAACCTGAGAAATTGCCATCGACCCAAACAGCAGGAATTCTACCACTGTGCTACAGGCCTCCTTTCCCAATTATACACGTGAACTAAAACCAAATGAAAAACAAGGTCAACAAACTCATCTGTATGAATTGATTTCAGAGGTTTCCTAGTGGTGTAAACTTTCCTCCAGCTTTAGCATAAACAGGAAGGATTGTGATGTTGACTTTCTGAAAACTTCAGACTGAGTAGTAAAATGGTGTTTATCTTTGCACATTGGCTCTTTTGGCCAACTCAAAACTAGTGCACAAAAAGGTCACAGAAAGTTAAGCTCTAGTTACTGGCTTTCTATTTTTATATGAACGGCCTCACCAAAAGGCATTTCTTCCTTTGAAGAATCCTAAGCACTGTTTACTGTACAGTTGAATCCCGTAAAATACAACATACCAAAGCCACACATCCTTAGAATGGCACTGCTTTGATGTTAGGGTCTAAGTTAGCTAAAGCAACAGGAAGCAAATTATTTAGAGGGCCATGTTCCTTTAGGAGCAGTCTGTTAAGAGCCAGTCTGTTAAGGCCTTCATTTTAATTATACTGTGCCCTTTTCCCATTAAAAGGACCCAAGACAACTTTCCAAAATAATCAAAAAGACAAACGTTAAGGCAGTGAAATCAATTACAATATTTAAAATATTATTTTTATTTATTTATTTATTTATTAAATTTATACCCCGCCCATCTAGACCAAAGTCTACTCTGGGCAGCTAACATTAAAAAATGGAATAAAAACAATATAATAAAATAAAAAACAATAGTAATATAGTTCAAGATGGGGGGGGGGGGGAATTCAAGTGATGACAGGAGGGAAAGCCTGCCTAAAGAGCCAGGTCTTAAGTTTGCTCTTAAAAACACCCAGCAAGGGAGCCAGACAGATTTATGGGGGGAGATTGTTCCAGAGGCCCCACACCCCCTGATGACCCCACCCAGCGGCCTCATGTAGATATTAAACAGCATTGGGGAGATAATCGAGTCCTGTGGAACCCCACAATTGAGGCTCCACGGGGCCAAAATACTCTTCCCCAAGCTGTACTCTCTGAGGACGCTCCTCCAAGAAGGATCGGAGCCAGGCAACTGCCAGACCACCGATTCCCAGCTCGGAGAGCCTCCCCAGGAGGATACCGTGGTCGACGGTATCGAAGGCGGCTGAGATATCGAGGAGGACCAACAAAGACATTTTGCTCCTATCAGCCTCCCTCAACAGGTCATCAAACAGGGTGACCAATGCCGTTTCCGTACCGTGGCGCAGCCTGAAGCCCGACTGGAATGGATCCAGGGCATTGGTTTCATCCAAAAAACAATTCAACATATGACATATTAAAATTATTTGCCGCAAACAGTAAATTTAAAAGCACATTAATGGAAAGATTTATAGCATCCTTCATCTGAAGGGAAAAAAATTCCTTGGCAGCCTGTCATTTACAGAAACCCTGAGTAGAAAGGTCTTGGGCTGCTGGCAGGGCAGGGAGGAGATGGCCAGCTGGGCCTCCTATAGAAGGGAGCAGCCACCGAAAAGGCCCTCTCTTGTGTCCCTATCAGGAAGCACTACTCTAGGTAGTTTACAGGTTAAATTAGAAATCCCACAGAGCCCACATAACAATATATACAAGTTCAAGTTTATTGTATTGGCTAAAAGCCGTCACGATTGAAATGCAAATATGATCCAATATGAACAATATATACAACGTGGTGATTAAAAAAACATGCAAAAAAGAAAAAAAAACAAGAAAAAATTAAAGATCAATATTAACAGCTTCCAGGCAACTCAGTTATTGAAGGCCAGCTTTGAATAGCTGTTTTCCACAATTTCCTGAACATGATTCCTTTTGAAATCAGGCAGAAGGTTGTATGAGATCATGGCTGTCCACGTCTGCTTGAACTTAACCTTAACATAAGTAAATTGGGCCTTGGTGTACAGGTGTGCCTAGCCCATTTGCAAGGGGTCACCTTAATGGAGGAGGCCGAGCTCCTCTTCTCTCCATAGAGACTGGCCACTCGTTGTCCTGTTCTTGGACCTGTTGGCCTTTCAAGTTTCTTTTGGCCTCAATAAAGAGCCTAGTTCCAAAGCAGCTTGCTGTGTCGTTCTGAACCGGACACTGACTTAACACCCATCACCATGCTGTTTGATTCAAATGGATATGTCCACTCTGGGGGAAAAATGCCTCCTTTAAAATCATGCTGCTTCATTGGATCTTGGGATCAGAAACAAAAAGTAAATGAACTAAGCAGCTGTTTGCTTGCTGTTTGACATACTAATTGGAAAATAAAAGTAGGAATTATTCAGTGTGGAATAATGCAATAATTTGTGCATTAACAGTTGTTCGAAAGAAGGTTCTCCTGTCAGCACATATACTCTGTTCAGCACATTGATATCCCATCTTTATTCTGCCTTCAAAATAGCTTCTAACTAACAAAGCATGAATAGTCAAATCAAAACATATTTTATAAATCCATGTTGAAAAGGAAGAAGCAATTTACCGTACCTATTGCATGAACTGCCATAAAAATATAACCATTTTTAGCTTGGCACCTAAAACATGAATTAGCAGCTGTCAAATGTGTCTTACGTAGGGATGATTTCCCATAAATAGGCAAAGAGGGGGTGGAAGCATGTTTTCAGAATATATTAAAAGAATTGGCAGGTTCATGTGGAAGGAGATGGCACTTCACATATCCCATTCTTTAGTCACATTTATAAAACAGCTTGGTATTTTGCAAATGTAAGATTAGGAACACAGGTAGGAAGAAAGCAGGAGAGGTAACTTTTCTTTTTAAAGTAGGAAGAAATGAACATGTGCTAGCAAGTGAAGGTATTTATTTATTTGTTTAAAATATTTTACCTCATCTTTCTCCTTAAAAAGGGACTCAAGGTGGCTTACAGCATTAAAAACATTATATTAAAAGCTAAAAGCAGTAAATTATTCAACTATTAATGAAGAATAACATATTAAAAATGTTAGGTAAAACCATTTACAAAAACAGAGTTAGAAGCAAGAAAATATAAACCATCCTGTTTATTGTCTCCTAGACAGTCACTAGCAGCTTTTTTAAAAAGCCCCTTAACAATACAAATTGTCCAAATACAAAATACACAGTTACGAGGGTGGGAGACAGAAGCTGAGGCCAATATACTTTCCACTGATATAGCTCTCTTAAAACGGACACTGCTCACATGAGCAATCTAAAGTGATTGTGTGTGATTCTCATACTTTTAAGATCACCATCCTCTCAACGCTAACGCAATCAGTTAAGTGAGCTCACAAGCAGGTATGCTTTTGTTGGATGTAATAAGCAATGAGAATGAAGTAAATTATGGATTCTTGAGCAATAATCACATAATCAACCAGGACAACCAGGTTCTGCTTTGCCATGGGCAACAGGTGGGTGAGAACTCCTAGGGGCATAATTCTTTGCCAGTGTCTTCTGGTGTCAATAGCCAAGTCCTTGCAGATTGCCCCCTACATTGTCTAACAAATACCCATAGTTACTGTAGTGTAGCAATAAAACACATGCAGATCATTTTTTTACTGTATGCTGTCCTCTGTCCAATGGGCTCAGGACCCCATTCACAAGAATTATCCTTTGCTACCCTCACTAGCCACTGGTGGGAAAGCTAGTGTGGTATAATCGACAGAGTGTCAGACTAGGCTTCAGGAGACCCAAGATCAACTCCCTACATGACCAAGGAAAACTCACTAAAGGGTGGCAAAGATGAATCACTCCATGAATATCTGACATACTTCAAAAGCTCCATTTGTCATTGTAAGTGAAAAGCAACTTAACAGCGTATAACAGCAACCCTCACTACAACCCCTGTAGATTAAAACTGAGAGATGGGTAAAGAGCAAACATGAAATTAAGGAACTGGGGAGGAGGAAGAATTTCCAGTCTCTCACAGTAATTCTCCTAAATGCTGCTGCAACTACAGCAAAGAAAAAGGAAATGAGAAGATCTGGGGAGACGTTAGGGACCTGCCCAGTGTTGATGCCATTGTTAATCTCCAAGCACAGTCTGTTCTGTGCAGACACAGGAAAACCTCATACATGTGAGTCAGAGACCACAAGGAGAAAGTGATCATACTGTGAAGGGTAAAACTTCCAACTGTTTCAGTTGCTCTACAGGGGCACTAGAAAGCAAGTATCTGTAATAAACCGATTGCAAGGCTGGAAGCATTATAGAAGCCAATTAGTTTAAAAATGTTTGTGGTCTGGATCCTCCCATCACATAATAATGTAGGTAAATCTATAAAGAGATAGTCATGTGTTCTTGAAATCCAGCTGCTTTAAAGCAGGGGTCCCCAACCCCCGGTCCGTGGGCTTCGCAGGACCGGGCCATGGAGACAGATCTCCCGCCCCCCCCCCCCGCATGGTGGGCGTGGCAGACCCACCCGCACGTGTGCTACGCCCATCCACGAGCACGCCCCGCTCACCTGCGCAAGCGCACCACGCCCATCTGCAAATGTGCCACGCCCACCTGTGAACTTGCCACGCCCACCCGCAAGTGCTGGGGTGCCCCGCGCACGGGCCCCACCCCCCAACCAGTCCGCAGTTCCGAAAAGATTGGGGACCACTGCTTTAAAGAGTATCTCCTCCCCACCCCACTGCAAGAAAGCGTGTGTAAGGCTAAAGGACTAGAAAGTACCCACTTCTAAAATGGCATTATAGTCAGCATAATGCAACAATTCAGAAGGTAAATTCTAGAAACTTATAGAATCTTCTATTCATAGCATTTATTTCATAAAGACACACTTTTCAAAATATTATAATTGTTATTACATATCTGTAGTTTTATTGCTATGCATATATAATACTGTCAGAATACAAACATACTAATAAGAATGTGAACATCTTGGTAGTTCTCCAATCAGTTCTATAGCCATTATGAATGTAAGTCCAGAAGCTCCAGTATAGATGTTCCAGCTTTTATTTATAGCAATACTATATAAAAGATATCTGGGACTAACAAAGGCCAATCATCCAGAAGTGCTTTCATCATTAACACGTATGTCTGCAATTCACCAATTGTAACAAACCATGTATGACCACATTTTATTTGTTCCAAGGCACTGTGGGGCTTATTCTAAAAGAAGCTGCCTGCCTAGAATAGCAATCCAAGCAGTCACCTGAGGCACAATTAACCTGCTAAGCGTACACTGAGAATTGTTGCCATGTTAAATGGATCTCGGTCAGCACTGCTTGCCTTGTGTTTTGTAATCATTTTACTCAACAAAGCATCTTGGGCTAGGCTGATCAGAAAATACCAAAAAAAAAACCTGTTGAACGTATTATGCAACTTATCCACTTCAGGAAAGGAATGTCCGCACAGTCCCCTTGATTGTCCCCCTGCATATAGGGCATTTTCTAAGTGAAGGGGCACATTCTTTACAGACGACTAAATGGCCACATGGGATAAAGACAATGGACACTTCCTTGTCCATGCAAACTTTGCACGTTCTTTCCTCTTGTAACCGTCTCAGCTGTTCTTCCATAGGCAGGCCTGCAGAAGAAGAATCCATTTATTATACACAGAAACATGCCATACTAAACAGCAATAAAAGGACATGTACCCTGTTTCCCCGAAAATAAGCCCTAACCTGAAAATAAGCCCTATTATGATTTTTCAGGATGCTCATAATATAAGCCCTACCCCAAAACATAAGCCCCAGTTAAGTGAAACCCCGCCCTCCACCCTTGTGCAGCAGCCAGAAGATGACATGACTCTATTTGAATAAATGTAGATCGTTGTACATGAAAAAAATAAAACATCCCCTGAAAATAAGCCCTAATGTGTTTTTTGGAGCAAAAATTAATATAAGACCCTGTCTTATTTTCGGGGAAACACGGTAACCATATCTGTCATGCTACACACTGCTTTCCTCTCTGCAGCCACCAATGCAAGCTGATGTAGGTATCAGACCTACACTGAGATTACTCAGTGTGTATGTCAAAAGACGTAGACATACTTCTTTACTCAGTGTGCTCATTCCTAAGTCTGTTCTGACCCATTTTATGCTAAATCTATAATTTAAGAAACTCTGCAAGAAAATGTACATTATATCTATGCACGTGTATACTTATATCTGTGCTTTGTGTCTCACCAAGCATAGATATGGATCAAGTGGGTTCACTTCAAAATGCAGTCTGAACAAAGGTCAGTCACAACTTTAAAGCAAGCCTGAGGGCAGCTTTGACTCTCTGAAAAGTCAAAATGCAAGATGTGAATGCACATTTATACTTCTGTTTCATGATGGCATTCTTAGTAGATATGTAGCGGTACTTTGTCCTCTTGGAGAAGAAATATACAGATTTCAGATGTATATAGAAATCAGAGGTTTGCAGATGAAGTGGAGGAGAGAATGTTTCTTTTTAGAAGGAGAGGCAAGCAGTGGAGCCCCAACTACCTTCCAATCTTCTCAGTACTGTAGGACACCCCCCCCCCCCCCATCCACAGGATCAGTATCCACTGTTCTATTTATCTGCGGTCTAAAAATATTAAGGGAAAAACTAGAAATATATATATTCATAATGTATTAACCAGAGCTGACCACTAGAAGGAGACATACACCATACTACAGTGGTGCCTCGACTTACGACCATCCTGACTTACGGCCATTTTGAGTTACGACCAGCTCTGGCCACAAAATTTTGCTTCGACTTGCGAACGGAGCTTCCAGTTACAACCAGAAAAAAAGGCAGGGAAAAAGGCAGGGAATTCAAATTGCTAACCATTGGTGGCGAAGAGGCTGCTTCTTTGTAGCTCTTTCGAACCAACAGTTAGAGAGTGTGCGTTCGGAGGAGGCTTCGGACTGCCTGGTAAGGTGCTGCTTTCTACTTTTTAAAAACTAGCTGTTCTGGGTGGGTTTTGCAGCGTGGTTTTGGGCTGGGTGGTGGGGTTGTTTCTATGCTGTTATGGGTCTTGCAGTGTTTGTTTTTTGGTGTGTTTTTTTCCCCATTTCCGATGGATCTTGCAGGGTTTGTTTGCTTTTTGTGTGTGCATTTCTGATGGGTCTTTCAGTCTGTTTGCTTTTTTGGGTTTTTTTTTTTTTGCATTTCCGATGGGTCTTGCAGTCTCTGTTTGCTTTTTGGGTTTTTCTTTTTGCATTTCTGATGGGTCTTGCAGTCTCTGTTTGCTTTTTGGTGATTTTTTTGCATTTCCAATGGGTCTTGTAGTCTCTGCTTTTTGGTTTTCTTTTTTTGCATTTCCGATGGGTCTTGCAGTGTTTGCTTTTTGGTGGTTTTTTTTTTTTTTTTTTTTTTGCATTTCCGATGGGTCTTGCAGGGTTTTGTTTGCTTTTCTGTTGTTGTTGTTTTTTCTTCCTTCGGCCGGAACGGATCAATCACGTTTCCAATGGGTCTTGCAGGGTTTGTTTGGTGATTTTTTTCTTTGGCCGGAACAGATTAATTGCATTTCAATGCATTCCTATGGGAAATGGTGCTTCGACTTACGACCATTTCGAGTTACAACCATCTTCCGGAACCAATTAAGTTTGTAAGTCGAGGAACCACTGTATATATTCTTGTTATTGAAGAATATGTAGCATGGTATCTGACTCTCTCTAGTGGCCAGTTCTGGTAATATGTCATGAAAATACTTTTTTCTGGTTTTCTTTTTACCATGCTATGTAAATACATCCCATCCCTGAACCTCTCGCTGTTTTTCAGAAGCATCAATAGTTATGCACAAGAGCAGTTTTGCAATTTGAGTGCTGAGTGGATGCCGAAACATCTTCCCAGTATAATGTTCCTGATATGATTGTTATGGAACTTTTTACACAGATCCCATTAGCAGTCCTTACTATTCCAAAAACTGCCCAAGTTTCTGTACTTACCTGAAGTATCTTCTGCTGGCACATATGTCATATTCTTTTCCACTAAGAAAAAAAGGTATAAGCCTTTTGTTAGCTGGATAATTCAACTATTTGAATCCAGTCACAGATGAACTTTTAACTTTATTCAAGACACATCACAGATTTCCTAAAACAATAGTTTCCTTTGTAGTATCCAGTGCATGCAATTCAAATAAATGCTGTATACAGTTCACCAGTATGCATCTCTCACCCATAAAAGTTATCTCAGTAAAATCCAATTACTGTTCTGTGAATTGCGACAAGCTGAAGTTGCCACCCAAAAGGAAATGACAAGATGTTAAGATGTTAACCAGCACATCCTAACAAACTCACCAAACAAGTCTTTGTATAACACAGGATCACATTCTTGTAAACATCTTCTGAATATGCTTGCAGCTGCATTTCCTTTCACCAAGATGGTATCAATCAATTCTCTCGCTTGTAGAGGTGTCTGGGTTTTTTGTTTAATAACTTGGTGTTCAGTGTCAGTTATTACTTTGGATGTTAATAAACTTTCTAGGATGGGAAGCACACATGTCAAGCACTGAAACAATGCCATTCGGTTCTTTCTGATTAAGGCCAGATCTGAAATATAAATGCAAAAAGATGAGAAATGTACAGTTCTCCTTTCCCCCCACCCCGAGTCTTAAAAAAAGTAAGCAGAGATATAAATTTTCAGAAGTTCTGAGATCATGCTGGGGAGAGGCATGATACAAGCCATTCCTTATCCCTAAGGCATGGGTAAGTATTAAACAGCATTACATTTGCACTAACTTCATGTCTTTTTATGCATGAAACCAAGGATTTAGAAAAACAAATGCAATTTAACGTAGCGTGTTTCAAGTTTACTCTATATATCTTAGGGTTGCAGTTCTCTGGCCAACTTGTGAATTGGCTTTATTCAATTCAGTGGACTTTTAAGTAAATCCATCCATTGTGGTATAATAGATCACAAAACAAAAACCAGGAGCATGTCATTATTTTTTTAGTTATTGGAATATCTGCCATTCAACAGAAGTCTTAAACTCCTAGTTTCAAACTAGGACTTACCTTTAACCTATTCAGGCATTCAGGAGCCCCCTTCTCTGTTTTTACATCTGCATAATGGAGCACTGCTTTTGCAATGCACTCTAGGTGAAGTTATAACTGAGAGGCTAAGGTGGAAGGCAGCAATTCCTAACCCATCAGATGAATACGTTATGTCGAAATTAAGCAATGAGTATGTTAAATTTCATGACAGATACAAATGTTTACAAAAAAGCATGAAGAACCACTGCCAGAATCATACAAGCAATGTATGCTAGGCATAAGTAAAATGGCTTAAGGCTTGGTAGTAAATTGTTGCCTGTGCTGTTGTCACTATCTCCATATGCATCTCTTCAAAGTCTGTCCTTGAGGGGCCCAACTACCTGATACAAGTTGAGTTTTGTCTGTGTCTTATAATCCAGTGCTCTACTGAGTATTCTTTCCAAGAAACCCTTGACACCTAAGATTTCTTTTCAGCCACCCAAGATTTTTTTTCAGTCTGATACTACTGGTATATGTTACCTTTTAAAATGTATTTTATTTTCATTATAATATTATATAACACACTAAGTTATTATTGCCACTGCTTGCTTTGATATTGCTTCATGTAAAATGTTTTTATTATCACTAAGTGCCCTACGAAAACCATGTATTCAAGGAGAACATAAGTGAATCAAATCTTTGGCATGCAGGCTGTAGCAGCCAGTTATGTATGATGACTTTATTTTTGCAGCTGGGTTTCAACAACCTTCTACAGATATTAAAGCGAAACACAAAAATAAATGCTGAACTGCTGCGTAACTCCTATCTGTCACTAGAGCAGGGGTCTCAAACTCAATTTACCGGGGGGCCGCTGGAGGCAGAGTCTGGGTGAGGCTGGGCCGCATCAGATTTTCCGCCAAGCGGAGCAAGAGCCCGAGAAAGCCGCCCAGGAGTTTCCTTAGCCCGGCTGGGGCTCCGAGGAGGAGGAGGGGCACGTGAGCCCTCGTCGCCGGCCACGACCCCCTCCGGCTCCTTCTTCACTACCACCAGCACCACCAGCAGGACGGAGAAGCGAGGGAGTGCCGGCGACTGCCTAGCGGGGGGGGGGGGGAGGGCACGACATAATTTTTTTTAAAAAAACCTCACAGAATCACCTTGCCAAAGGAGAAAAGCCCCCATTGGTACCTGCGAAATTAAACAGAACGGGGCGGGCCCCCCCACAGGTGCGCGCGTGTGCATGCACACAAACACACACGGAGGTCCGGCAACCTTCCTCTGAAGGCCCCCCCCTCAAAAAAAGGTGCACTCAGCAGCAGCAGCAGCTACCCCCACCACGACAGAGGAGCAAACTTTGCGAGGCGAGCCCAGGTAGCCTCCAGAGCTGAGGCGGCTGAAGCAGGATGAAGAGGAGGAGGAGGAAGCACTGCTGGGTGCTGAGGCGGCCGCTGGCCAGGCTGGTGCTGCGGAGAGAGAAAGAGAGCCAGAGAGCCGCTTCCCTGGAAGAGGCAGTGGCGGCGGCAGATGCTGTTGGCGGCTTGGAGGCGCTCTTCGAGGACGGGCCGGGAGCGAGCTCCGCTCTCAGGCATCGCTCGGCGGCGGCTCGGGCGCCCGGGGAAAAGGGCCGGTAGCGCGCCTCGCTCGCCGGCTCTCCCCCAAGTCAGCGCCCCTTGCACTCTCCATCCGGAACTGCAGCCTGCCAGCCGGCAGACAGGTGGGCTGGCTGGCAGGCTGCAGTTCCGGATGGAGGGTGCAAGAGGCGCTGTCTTGGGAGAGAGCCGGTGAGCGAGGCGAGGCTTTTTTTGACTCTTGACAGCAGAGGCCGCGTGGGCGCTTCGGGGGGGGGCAGGCAAGGCGGGGGCCACAAACTATCGTCTGGCGGGCCGCAAATGGCCCCCGGGCCACATGTTTGAGACCCCTGCACTAGAGGGTGGACCTCAGGCCAACAAAGCAACTACCTGTATCTAAGTATCAGAATTTCAGAGACTATTGTGTATCCAGATACCCAGTGTGATGTACTGGACAGAATGATTGACTAGGACTCAGGAGGCCTGGGTTCGAATCCTCGCTCAACCATGAAAATATCACTGGAGGTGTAGAACTGGTAAAACCACTCATTAAACATCTCACTTATCTTGAAAGGTAAGTGAGATATTAGGGATGTTACAAGCTGGTTCTGACTTGACAGCATATAACAAAGAATTTCTGAGGTTATTCTGCAAGGATCCCATAAGCCAGTGCATAGCAAACTGATCCCCACTTTTGTCACCACACACATGGGATGGTGGATTTTAATATTTTCACACTTAGCTACTTTGGGCATCCGAATTTAGAAATGTATGAATAAGAAATGTATGAATAAATGAAATTATTCTATTATTATTCTATTTCAGAGACATATTTTTAAATCTTGGCAGGCATGAAATAATCCATTGAACCATGGATCTTAATATATCTTTGCAGAAGTCTAAAAATGTCTTTTAATATGCAATAATTTCACTCTAGACAGATCTTATATCCTGGTTCTCCTTTATAACCCCTTCTAAATTATTATATTTAAAACGTCTTAGATCATTCATTATTTTTAAGAATCCAGCAGAAAAGAATGTGAGAAAAGGTGGTATATTTTCATGATAAATTTGTAAATTCCATATTCTCACTACAGCTGTTTGCCATGCAAGCAGGAACAGAGGGAACCAACACTGGGCTTTAATATATACCTGATGTCGGCTCCTCCAATTGTGTCTCCTTCTCTTCTTCCTTCTTTTCATCTTCTGCGGCAATGAGGTCAGAAACAAGATCATTTATGCTCTTGTAATTATCTCCAGTTGTTAAAATTTTACTCTGAACCATCTGCTTAACCAGCCTTCTGCTAAATCCCATTTCTAAGGCAGCTTCAACCACGGGCGTTTTCATTATGACTGCATCTTCTGAAGCATTCTCACCAGGTTCAAAGTGAATAACTACAGACAGAAGAATTAATGGCATAATGTATTTTAATATTAGATCCATATGGTTTGGAGAAGAGTTTTCTATTCAAAATAGACAATATACTAGTAGTGCATAAGATTCCATGTCTAAGATAGTGAAAATGTGTAGTTTATTTCTTGAGAAAGGGCTCCTCTTCTATTAACCTTTTCTATAATAGAATGCATGGACACACACATTATCTCTAATAAAATTTACAACTTTACATAATCTCTTTATATATTTTATACATGGCTCTTCAAAAGACTCTTGCACACTTAGAGCGTAAATACACAAACGTATGAACACGCAAGTTACCTTGTTCCAGGTAAAACCATTTGTTAAACTGTTACTTAGCTTAGGACTGTCTACTCTGCCTACCAGAGAGCTTTCTATTTAAACATACTATAGCCTCAGCCTGGGATTATACACATGCGTAGCATGCACAGAGCTATGAGAACTCCCCTTATAGAAAAGCAGAGAATACATGGCCCTCTGGATGCTCTTATAGTAGTTCCCAACCTTCAGTCACCAACTGTTTTTGGACTAAAATTCCCAGATGCCTTCACCACTAGCTGGGCTGGCCAAGATTTCTGGGAGCTGCAGTCCAACAACATCTGGGGATCCAAGGTTGGGAACCCTGGACTATAACATCAGTCCTAGGCAAAAAAAGGACAACAGTGAAGAATCACGGGAGTTGCCATCCAACATCTGGAAGGCTCCATGTTCCACATTCTTGCCTTAAAAAGGCACAGACCCCAGTTCTCCTCTTGTAGGAAGTGAAAACTAGTCATATCTGCTCCACAGGCAACAGCACTGACCACCTCAGTGCCATTCTGGCTAGGAAATAATCAAATACAGCCTGAGATACAACTGAATCCTTATGGCTAGACGGCAACATCTATCGTGAACAGTATGTTTTATGGAGTAAGTCATTCATTGATTAGTATTTCTTTCCTTTTGGTGTTACTACTGTTGCTGGATTGTTTTTCTTCTTTTTATTATGTTTGTTGTAATCCATTCAAAAGGTTCCATTTCAGGTGGAATAATGAGAATAAAACAATGGGAACTGAAATCTCCTTTTAAGGCACTAATTAACAGTAGCAATTAACAACAATAGCTTAGGAAGGTGTTTTTTTTCCCCCTGAATGCACATTTAAGACACCCAGGACTTTCTCCTTTAAATAAAATGGCAAGAAAATTTATCTGATTTGACTCTTTTCAACATTGGATCTATAGTGTTCCAAATGATTTGATAAGTAATACTCTGATATTAAAGTGCTGGGTGTTCGTATCAATTTCACACGTCAAATCAAAACACTTACTTGGTGGACCAGCATTTTCATCCACATGTGACTCTGAAGTGGAGAGCAGCTACAGAAGACAAAGAACAAGTACTTTAAAAAGCAATTACTTTTGTGTGTGCAAAACAATGCTTGTGCGAACATAATCTGTTTGATAACAGTGAAATGGTTTTTAAAACTTTATCCTAAACATCTACAGGTGTGAAATGCAACAGCAATGTCCTTGTTGGGAGACACTACTGGTGACAGAGATGGAAATGCTAACCATGCCTCTGTTCTAGGTTGGGCAACTCATAACACTCCAGAGCTTGTTAGATTGCAGCTCCTGTCTGCCCTATTATCCAGCACAGTCAATAAGGAATGGTGAGAATTGCACTGCAATAACATCTGGAGAACCCCAAGTTGCCTACCCCAGCTTAACCAGATCTGGCCCCAAGCCCACAAGGAATCTTGCTGCAACAGGCAAAACCCTCTGCTCACAAGTAGACAGAAGATCCAAGGGCCAACCACACATTTCTTTCCTGCTGCATCCACACTGTCAATGCTAGGAGCAGAGAAATGGGGAAATCCTTGGATGTCCATCAAACATTCTATGCAGATTTGAACAGGTAGAGAGCAGATGATAAATACAAATATTTTTCAAGTGCACAATTCTTTGCAAATGCACATGGTGAGCTGCCACCCACATCATTTTAAGCAGTGTCCTGCAATTCTAGAAGTAGAATACAACTATGTATTTTATTTTATTATCTTTGTGTCTAGTTTTTAAAATGGTGAAGTTACATAATAGTATTCTCTTACCAAATCTTAACCATTTTAGAATCTCAAGAGGTGTGACAATACAGAGTGGTGACAATTTTAAATTGAAATCATCACCACCCTTAGCTCCCTCTCCAATTCCGCCTTTTTCATTCTCACTTCCACTTTCATCCTGCCCTCTTCCCCAAAGAGCCACTATCTATCTCATCACGCATCTGCAGACCAGTGTAATTCAGCTATTACTACCAGGAAAATGAGATAAATTTGGAGGTATACAGGCACACACATGAACATGGAAACTCAATCATGGTGCCACAGCTATAGCATCTTTCTGAAAAACATCAAATTACTTTAGTCATTAGGCATCTTAGTTTGGCCTGCAAGCTCATACATACACCTCCCCATCTGTCTCTTTGACAGCTAGTACTGGACAAGCCAAAGGCAGTCTGCAATAGCAGCGTTTTGTAGCCAGCACGGGCAAGATTAGCACATGGTCCAGTTTTGTAAATTTGTGGATGAAGAGGAAAATAAAATAAAAAGCTCTTAAAGAATATCTCAAATCTGCTGAATTTAGACCTCTGTTGTTACACAGAGAAAAAAAGAGTATGCTGACATTGAAAGCAAAGTAATTCCTGAATACCTGCTCAAGAAGATGAGGGAATCTTGCTTGAACGTGACGAACAAATTCTTGCCCCTTCCTATGAATCAGGTACTCACATCTAGAAGATGAAACACATTAAGTTACAATTCTAATATATAAACCAAACATTGTATGTTACTTCCCATATCTGCAAACAGAAGAGATTCAAATAAAAATATTTCCACAGTAACACAGCCTGTCACAAACATCTTACAATTACTACTGTAGCCTGTTGTGAACATCTTACAGATAATTTTTGAGCATAATGCTCAAAAGAGTAAATAATAATAATTAAGAACCTGATTCTGAATGATGTATGGAACCCAAAACTTACAATTGAAATTTATAAATATGTGTTTAAACACTAGCTGAGAACAAAATCACATCTATGAAAACATATTTTTCTACTTATTAGGTCAATCCACAGTGGGTGCTGGCAGCCAGGTCAATAGGAGTGAAGAGAGAAAGACTTTTTCACCTCACCTACCTTCCCACAGAGGTTGCTGCTTCCCCACTGAATGGGGACCACACTGACTGCTGCTGGAACATTTCAGCTGATAAGGACCAGCTGTTTCCCCCCCCCCCCCCCCTGTTGTTTAGGCTACTTCTTCTAGGGAGACGCAGGGGCATATGTGATTAAGTGAATGGGAACACAAACCTTGGGTGAAAGACAAGAACTTGTGAAATCACCTACAGTGAGACTGTAGGTTGAGTGGGCTAGAGGTTGTCTCCAGAATCCCTATGTGAGAGGCAGAGTCCAAAGGGAGGAATTATGTGGTACCTAGATGACAGCTGAGCACCTTGAGATTGGAAAGGGTGGTGACCAGAGAAATGCCTAATGTAGCTGCAGGTATAAAAGGCATAAAACAATACCCTTCTGCATTCCATGCAGTTTTATGTAGCTTCCCCTGGAATTGCTATTATACTTCCTGGGGAGTACTATTATATTAACCTGCTGCACTTTTACATTTGCCACTGATCCTATGCTTATATACAGGAATGTGCCTGGGTGAATCTCAGGGGAGAGGAGGGGGAATGTAATGCTCCTATTTGTGTTATATAAGACAGAGAGAGATATGGCGCTGAGGGTTGGACATGCCAGATGAGGAAAAGGTGGAATAGATACTTGAAACCTATTCCATGTTTCCGTCCTTCCCCCATCCTTCAAGATCCAGGCTGTGCTGTTAGCCCATCCTCCAGTCTGATGGTACTGCTGCTGAATGCCAAGTCAGTCCATAATGAAATACTCACCATCCATGGCTGGATTGTGTATGAAGGGGGTGACCTGGTGTGTATACTGGAACCTGGGCAGATGAACTGGGTGGGATTGCCCTTGTCTGAGCGGGTGTTCACCAGAGGAAGGAAGCACACACTGCAATTGGTGAGTAGGCAATTGTGCTGAGGAGGCGGGGAAGAGAAGCATGCTTCAGCTGGGGAATGGATGGGAGTGCAGAGGAGGCAAGAGAGGGGTGTGTGCAGTGCCCACGGAACACCTGTTCAGGTGCCACACCAAACGGCCAAACTGCAGTTCCTGCCTGTCTCTAGAAATAACCATATCAGGGCTGAAAAGCTTGTGGATTCTTTTCAATACCTGTTGGGTCTCTTTATCAAAGCTAAGAACCATGGTTTTTATATGCAAATCACTGAATACACCCAATTTCATCTCTTTTTGTTAACCTAACTGGGTTGGACCTGGGGACTTTTGGGGTCTCTAGACAGAGCTAGAAAAGAGCTCTGCCTAAAATCCTGGAGAGATGCTACCAATCAGAATTGACAGTACTGGGCTGGATGGATCACTATCAGGTAGCCTCCCACATCCTTCATATTTAGACAAGCATGAGTCAGATGATATGGATCAGCAACCTGTGACTGATATGCAAATACTCAAGATTTTTACTCATTCCATTGGACTATTCATTAGTTTACTGTACAGGCAACATTTCATTGTTGAAATGAACACCTAACCAATAGTTTGTAGAAGTAAACTGCCAATTTCAAGTTACTCCGACATACAGAACAGGGTCCATGGGACACAATATCTGTCTAAATCCTAGGCTCAGAGATGTAATGCTCTCATGTTCTTCTAATATTACAGCAATCCTCCCACAGTTCTGTTGGAAAAGTAGCTAAGGGCAGTCAGGTGCTAATCATGTTTAAAAGCACCTCTTAAATCAAACCCTAAATTTATCTAGCCTAGCATCTTCCTTCCTAAAGTAGCTAACTAGATGCCTCCTGAATGCTCACGTGCAGGGCACAAAGGCAAAAGCCATCACACTTCCAGTGTCCATTCAGTATCATACTACACAAAGTATTACATGGAGGGAAACCAATTAAGATCAGCCTTTAAAACATATATGCTGCACTGGTTCTGGTACAGTAATCCAAAACTGGAACAACAGGACAGACTCCAAATTCTATTCATCCATGCCCAAGAAGGCTTTGGGCTTATGTTTTGAAAAGCAGGTCTCCACACTGCATTAGCTTTTGAAGCTGAGTTTGTGATATAAGATAGCAACCTGTTCAGAACATGTAGCACACCAATACAGAAACTGCTCCTTTTAAACCCAACAGTCTAAAAAATTATCTCAGAAGGAAATGCCTTTAAGACAGATCAAGAATAGACATGCCTTTTAATTAAAAACAGTAGCAAGATTAGGAAACTCATCAGTCATTGTTTCAAATAAGAATTTTTAAATGTACCTTGGAAACCATTTAGCATGTTCAACCCATGGATCATCCCCAGGCTCCCAGCATCTGAGTCCACCATCACAGCAGAAGCATTTGACATCATCATTGCGACCTTAACAATAACAGACATTTGCAGAGGTGTTTTTTTAAAAGGCATTCAGAAAATAGTTACACTTTGTTCAATAATGTAAGGAAATCTCTAGTCATCTAGACGAACAAGCTCACTTACCTACATAATAGAAGCCAGCATCTGCAAGCCACTGTGGCTGGACTGGAACGGTCATCGGCCAAGTTTTGAACGTGCCAAAACGTGCTGCGTAGGTCCGCATGTTCAGATTGGAAGCTGTAAAACTGGGTTGGCCTTGCATTTGTTCCACAAAAGGGCAGTATGGAAAGTGCCTCTGATGTTCGGACATAGCATTATCCTTTGGCTCCCAGTTACTCAGCTGACCACCACATGTAAAACAGGCCACCTTGTCTCCAGGCCCTACATAATAAAAGCCAGCTTTTGCCAAAGACGAAGGTGACATAAATGACAAATGCCATGACTTGAAAGTGAGCAATCTACCTTCCTCTGTGTTCACTGCGAAGTTACCCGTTTCATGGCTCAAATGTGACAGATCTTCTACTGCTCTCGATGTGACGGGGTCCTGGGGAAAACTGGAAAACCTTTCACTGAAATAGCCAACTTGATCCAAACTTGGTGTTCGTGTTGGGGAATGTGAAGAAGTAAGTCCACCCAAGTTAGATGGTGGTGAAAAGGCAGAACGCAAGGATGTGCCAAGGTTGTTCATTGAATTCAGATTCTGGAGAAAGCTGCAGCTAGGATACAGTTGTCTATGCTTCTCCAGAGGGTTGTCACCTTTCTTCCAGTTGTCCAACATCAAGCCACAACTGTAACATTTGACTTTGTCTTTCACACCAGTATAATAAAAACCAGCACGGGCAAAACTCCTTTCAGACACTGGACAATGCAGAGGAAAAGTCGAAAAGGTAGACATTCTGTAGAGTTCACATGACAGGTCGTACTTCAGTTCACTAACATTACCAAAGTTCTTTACTTTGGCCAGGAATGAGTCAAAAGTGTTCATCATGATGAAACAGGATAGGAGTAGGGGATGAGTCTGAAGCCGGGGAGATAGTTTTGTGCAAGCCTGATTAACTTCCAAGCCATGATAAAATAAGAACCTGAAAGTAAAACATTACATGCAATTCCTTATTTAAAACACTTCATATAAAGTACCCATTTCATTCAGTACTTTCTGACTGAACAATCTGGGGTTTTTTGTTTGGTTGGGGTTTTTTTTTTACAGCACCCTCTTCTGCCTTAAAACAAGTTCTCTTTTTCCTAATCAGTAGTAATGTCATTCTAGTTTTAACTTTTTTGAGGCAGAGAGAAACTAAGGCAATCTTAAAATAAAGGAAGGTTCATACAGAAACTAAACTAAACATGGTTAGCTTTCACGAGGACCACTGATATCAAAAGATGTCGAAGTAAAGCAGTGTAGGATCAAGCTGCATTGCTGGTTTCCAAATAATGCAATATGCTAAGATACTGAGCAAAAATCAATCTAGATGCAACACTATGTTTTGACATTCTCCCTATGCAAAAATATTTGTTCTTTGCCACAAGTGCATCTTTTCAATAATCTTTACCAAGATCATATTTAAGAATTTCCTTTACAATGTATCAAGAAAGCAACAGAACTATTAAGATAGAGGTGAGCTCTCCTACCACTATGAACTTGCTCTGGGTATCAACAAGCTTGTAGCTGCCCTGGATCATTTCCTTTCTTTATGTCATCATTCAGTCTTGCAACAAAATTTTAAACAGGTTGCTTTAACACTTTTCCAGCAGGTAGCTGTGTTAGTCTGGTTCAGCATACATACCAAAAGAATTGTGGCACCTTGAAGACTAACAAATTTGTTTCAGTGTGAGCTTTTGACAATTACAATCCACTTATGTCTGATGAAGTGGACTGGAAACAGTGAAAGCTCACCCTGAAGTAAATCTGTTAGTCCTTAACTCTGTGGTGTTTATTTTTGTTATACATATTATAATTAGATTGTTATCAGGTTTAACATAATTATGTTGCGCTATAGGAGGAAAGCCCATTCTCTTATTATGAACTAAAACATCACAGCAGGTCATGTTTATTAAGAGAAGAAGTTCTTCTTGATAACAGTGAAGTATAATTTGAGTGTGCACAAAACTATCTCCCAGGCTCCAGATTCAAACCCCTTTCAAGGAACTTAGGCAGCCATGTTGCAATATAGGGGTTCAGGAGAAGAAACTGTATATAATGTCAAGTGTCAGAAAATCACAGTGCCTTTCAGATTACCAAGACCTGAATGAAGAGAAAAACAAATATATAAATAAGCTTCTTAAAGGACAGTAATGGTGTACACTTGTAAATTATTAGAAATATTCAAGGGAAATAAAGTTTAAACTTCATTCCACACAGTTAAATTATTAGGCACGGATGAAGAAGAGTTTGTCTATATCTGTAGTTACAAAGGCTTTGTACTAGAAAAAAGTTGACTTAGCTCTTAAAGTGCTTGTTTTGTGTATGCTGAAAAAAATAACAGGGCACTGATATATTAACATTGTTGACATAGTGTTTGAGCAGTTAAGTTTGGCTGCACAGCTCAGGGTCAAGCTTCTGCAGGAAAAAAACACAAAATATGCTGGCAGAAAAGAAAAGCTAAACTATATTTTGCAATACCAGTCCCCCTACATTGCAACTAATCTGATTTACACAAGACTGCCAGTTAAAATGTTAAAGGAAAGGTGGTGGTTCTTTACCACACACCACTTGGTTCCCTAATGAACAAAAGGGGTGGAATGAGCCAGAGCCCCTTAAGCCAACATCTACATATTCATAATAAGTATCCTTATCAGTTAGGTACTGAAGACTTCCATACAGAGATGCAATGCCATATGCAAACCGGCCATCCTTTCAACTGAATGTGTTTCGAGGTGGCTGTTGTTACATGAATGGCAATACTGTACCTCCAATGAGATAGGATATGTAACTACTGCAAAATTTATTGGGAAGGGTGCAAAGCTTAATGGAAAAGAACATGATGTGCATGCAGAAGACCCCAGGGTCAACCTTGGCATCTCAAGATAAAACTGAAAAAAGTCACACTTATAAGCCACTGCCACTCAGCATAGATAATTACAGACTAGAAGGATCAAATTTACATCAGCCCATAGTAACTGTTCTAGAAAAAATCTTAAATCATCCCACTAGACCTTATGCTGCATTGTAAGTAGGTCAAAGTATAATTGAAGCACCCAAGTATTTTTCCTTACTTAGCCAGGCTTCCTCTTATGCTCTTCCCTTTATTGTTTTCCATCTTTAAGGCCCTTCAGATATAGTCCTGTCATATCTGTTGTTCACAAAGCGTCATGAACATAAATCATGGGTAACAGTAGCAGTAGTAATAATTCCACCATAGTAGTTAAACTAATTTTATCTCATTCCTTATGAAATGAAGAACAAGGAGAGGGGAACATAGCCATTTTATATCTACTAATACTATGATCTTTTTGTTTCTTGCATAATTTTAAGTCAAATATTCAGCATTCATCAGAATTCCCCCTAGCTCTACAGCATAGAAGAGCTTTTGATGGGGTGTTTTAACATATGATCATTTTTTATATTCAAACTTCTCTATATAAGAACATTGCATATGCCTCCCATAACATAAAATCGATTTTTCTTAATTTTGTCTTAATTTGTACTGATGTGACTTTTCTGTACTTGGAAGTCAGGATATCTAGGGTCCTAAAATGAAGATATGCATTAATGCCTATGAATATTCAGGAATCTGGAAAGCTCTATACCCATAATTCTTCAAAATAAATATCAATAAATACACTACTTTGTACTGAACACTTCAAGACTAAAACCACACTGACTGAAATCTTGTGCACTTATGCAAATAGGTGTAAGCTCTGGAAGCAGATTGCTATAAATTAAAAAATTACCACAGACATTATGTGTAACATACTGAAGCATGCAACTCAGAGTGCAACAGACAAAGCCTAGGGTTTTTTTAACTTATGGCAACTCACATCTAAAAGTTACACCACTTCCATAACTGTGTAAAAGGATTTCAACCACTAGGACATAAGACTCATATCAGGAAGTATTTGAAGAGAGAAAGTCTGTGGGTAGATATATATCATACATGTAACACAATATATGGAGGATGGTTTCATAAAGTGAGGACAAAGGGACAAACATAATGCAAGAGAATGATACAAAGTGCTAATGAAAATGAGATCAATGGAAAAGAACAAAAACCTGAATGCACTCTGAGATAGTAGGTATTACATGAAGGAGAATGCAAGGTGGACTTTCATCTAATAAAGTAGCAATGTACATACTGTAATATTAACAGTGAACATTAATACCTGCCAATTGACCTAGAGTCCCAGGCTTAGAAGAACGCCACTAGACTTCATATTGCATTATAGGTATATAAACAAAGCAATATGAAAAATACAAAAGTCTTACTGTAAAAGAGACCTGAAAAACCTATAAACTTTAAGTAATCCTGAGATATTTTTAGGTTGTCTGTGACAGACTATTGTACCTGGACCAGAAAAAAATCTAAGTGGAAGAGAATGATAGTAGAACCATTTATTAGACTTGTATTCAAGAAGGCTGACTCACAGAGGTCTGGGGAGATGGAAATGGAAAACTACAAGGGTGTGGGCCATAGCAAGAGGAATGAATGGATTGTCATGTGATGGTGGAATGTATGGAATGACAGCAAAGAGAGTAACAGCAGATCACATTGCAAAAGGCAGTGGTGAAAAGAACAATGGGACCGGCATAAGAATAACAATAAAATATCAATTACTACAAAATGATATCGAATGATAAGGTACCAACATCTATTTCTTTCATGTCCTGCTTATACTGCATCATTAGCTAGCTTGTAGCTGGTGAGAAAATAAATCCCACTCTCAAGCGTACAATTTAAAAGGGCAATATTTACCTAGCTTTAGAATTGGTCAGTCATACCCATTCTGACTCTCTCAGCATCTGATAATTGGGTTGTCCTACCTCTGGACATGTGGCTGTGAGTTATTTAGCCACACACACACTTCATGCCATGTAATTCAGCGTTCCACTGGTTATGCTATCCAAGACTGATGGGAGCAGAAGTCCAACAATATCTGGGATGCCACAAATTGCAAGCACAGACCTTACTCCAAACCCTACAAATAAAAGCACTACCAAATAGATGGTTAAAATAGTTCTTTTAAAAAAAAAAAACCACAATTCTACTAATAATCCTTGCAGCAAGCAAGGCAGAGTAAAAATATTTTAAATAAATAACTATTTTTGCTTTATTTGGTTTTGCCTTTAAAAAACCCTGCCCAGAAATATAACCGACCCTATTATTATTTTTGTTGTTGTTTAGTCATTAAGTCGTGTCCGACTCTTCTTGACGTGGCTTATTCCGAAGGAAACATACACAAGATTTCCGTTTTCCTGAACAATCTTAACCATATTAATTCCTAAAACAATCCCAGGAAAACCAATGGAATTTATTCATTTGCAAATAGACTTTATTTGCACCATACTTGATATCATATCGTGTGCACCAATGCTCCATAAAGTGACTAAACACTTTTTAAGAAAATAACTAATATATCATTCTGGGAATTATTTAACATATCGTTCTAGGAATTATGAGTGAAGAGTAGTGGAAAACCGCGCATATTTAATGTATGAAGCACAGTCCTACGGATGCTTAGTCACAAGTCACATTATTTTGCATGACGGCGATTTTGAGCGATTTGGTGCCATTCCGGAGAAACTTTTTAGTCACGCGTCGAACTGAAATTAAAGGGGTCAACTCAGCCATGGCTAACTGAAGCCCCACCGATCCTAAGGGATCTATGCTTTCTAACTACCTCAACATTTTAATTTGTCTTTTCTTAATTGTACCTATATTTCACACACGTCCATAATTTTAAAATTGTGCAACGCTCAGATGCGAGAGTCATAAGCAGGCCATCCGCTCAACAACACTCGCCCTTTCCAGTCACTATGCTTTTTTTACTCCGCCCGACGGGACGAGAAGTGGTTTGAAAATACGTTATTTTTAAAACGGTGTTTTTTTAAAAATATATATATATTTTAAAAGAAATCTTTAGGTAATTGTGCAGAGCAGACGACCTTATTTAAAATTTCACTTTTACGAGCACGGAATGACACTCTCCCTTCGTTCTTTTTTGTTTTTACACATTCTCTTCCCTAGGTAACTGGCAGACAACAATGCCTCAGTAACGCCTGCCAAGCCTTAGCTACTCCTCGGAAAAGAACGCTCATTACCACCCCGAGGCGCGCGGGCGCAACCGCCACAGAAGCCCCGCCCACCTCCAACTCTCTCCCTCTCCCCCCCCCCCGCGCTCTCTCTCTCGCGCGCGCGCACACACAGCGTTGAACCTTACCGAGACTCACTTCCCCCGACAGACCCAACGGTTGAACGAAGCTCTAGTGTAGCCGACCCGTCTTATTATATATACGTAGCTGGCTCAGCACCTCAGAGAAGGAAAGGGAGGGGAAACTCCAGAAAACGCGCGTGCCGAGCGGTGGACTGGGGGCCGTGGCCCCGCCCCCCCGCTATAAAAGGAAAGCGGGGGGCGGGAGGACGAGCGAGTGAGGGCTTTCGGCCTGCTTTCTGCGCTGCCCGCCTCAAGCATAACAGCTGGAATGGGGGGAGGAGGGGAAAAGAAACCACCAATCGCGGCTGTGTTGACCGTTGTCGCGCATGCGCACGGGCAGGCCGAGGGCGTTTACCTCGGCGGCCTCGCCTTTGGTTGAGGGAGAAAAAAACCCTAAAATTACAGATTATCAAGTAGGCGTTGTCGTCTGTCTTTCTCTGTAGAGGAGAGTGGTGTCGGACTTATTTGTGTTTAAATACGAGTGGTTTTACTTGGTCCTGTTTGTTGAGACTTGGTGGGGGCTGAAAGACAAGTATTAATTAGGACGCTTCCTTTCTGAGCTTCAGTCAGATGATATTATTTCCGCCCTGATCCTGCGTGGGATTTTTTTTTCCCGCCCCCTTCGGTAGTGTGGGAAGTCCTCAGAGGGTCCGGGAAAAAGGGGAAAAAGAGCGGGTAGAGAAACTCTCGACGTTTACTTTCGAAATTAGTGAAAGGGTCGTGCAGTAAAAATGCCCCACAACAGAGATGGAGTTTCGCGGCTCGTGTGGTCATGGTAGGAAAGCCAAGGGGGTGGGTTGAAGGGAGGTTGCCTGGTATTAAAAACCATTAAGCCACCAGTTTTAAGATGGCTTGTAGGAAGAGGTGATAGACGTAGGCTGTGATCCTGTGCCCGCTTACCTGGGAATAAGTCCCGTTGAGGTCAATGGGACTTTCTTCGGAGTGTTTGCATTGACTTCTGTCTCGGCCCAAGGAGTTGTGGGGGTGCGTGCCATACACATTTCAAGCTCCACCTGGAGTTTCTGGAGGGAGGAAAAAGAAACGATCCGATTCGCTGTCTTTTTAAACACAAAATGCCAAAAGATTTGCCTTACTTGCATGAAGGCGGGGGGAGCTGTCTTGTCTTCGGCCCCATCTATCATTAGTTTTTCTGTTTTTTATTTTTTTCATGTTTTGCAATTATTGTCTCTTCTCTCCATTCTTTCATTTCCAGCCCAGGGCAGGCTGACTCCTGGAAATCCAGTTGTCAGGAGGCAAGAGTCAGCCTTAAAATGGTTTGAGAAAGATACTTGATGTCAGTGAATCTCTTGCAGTTTGTGGAAGGATTATTATCTTAGTGGTAAAGAACATGAGATTCATGGAAAGGGCCCCAGACATCTCTTAAGTAAGGCTGGGAAAGCCCCTTGTTTGAGAGACCTTCTGCCAGTCCAGTTAGATCAGTGTGGTGTTTGATATCTCCTGTAAGTCTTCATAACACCTGCGGTAAGGGGTTGTGGGAGCTGTAGTTCAAAACATCTGGAGGCCAAGGTGGAACCACTTTGGAGTGGATAACCCTGTGCTTAATGGATGTATGGTGTGATTCAGTGTAATTTTTTTCTCATGATAATAATGAATTACTTGCTTTAAGCAACTGCTGCACTTTAGCTGCCATACCTCTCAATACACCTGGTATCAAAATTTCATAGTACAGTTCTGTTAATAAATTTATTGGATGAAGATAAGCTTCATATTTGATTATATAGAAGACTCTTATGTAATTTTCTTTCACAATGTCTGTTAAGTAAAACAAAATACACCCAAGCATAAGTTCACAGCACTGCTTCCTAGGTAATTTAATACCAGTTTATTAATAGTTGAGTGGGCTGCTTTCCAGGCAAGTATGTATAGAATTACTGCAGGAGAGCATAAATCCTGTCCATGTTTAGGTAAAGGTTCCCCTTGACATTTAGTCCAGTCGTGTCCGACTCTAGGGGGCGGCGCTCATCCCCGTTTCCAAGCTGTAGGGCCAGCGTTTGTCTGTAGACAGTTTCCGTGGTCACGTGGCCAGCGTGACTAGACACGGAACGCCATTACCTTCCCACCATGGTGGTACCTATTTATCTACTTGCATTTTTACATGCTTTCGAACTTCTAGGTTGGCAGGAGCTGGCACAATGACGGGAGCTCACTCTGTCGCGTGGATTCGAACTGCTGATCTTACAACCTTGCAGCACAGGCTTTGAGGTTTAACCTGCAGCACCATCACATGTACATGTTTACTCAGCAATCAATCCAAATACAGTGAATGGTGTTAACTCCATGTCTGCATAAAATTGTAGGAAAGGCTCCAGTACTTTGTACACTAATGTAAAAATAAGCCCCATTGAACACAATGAAACTCACTACTGAGTAAACCTGTAAGATGTTTTCAGGCTCTCAGACTGTGGGGCTGGGTTGTTAGGGTGTGTGTGTTTCTATGCATGCATATGTAGGGAGAAAGGGTATGTGTGTGGGGGATCTGTTTTTTGGAGATAAGTGATGGCAGATGATAACCTTTATTTTAGTGAAAGTTCATGAAATTTGTGAAAGTTGTATTTCTTATCAATGTTATTTTGAGATAGAAGTCTAAAGCCTGCGGGGGTGGAGGGAGGCAGGAACAATTGCATCTAGTACTGTTCCCATACTGTTTAAGCATGTAAAAAGGCATAGGAGATCTGAACCATTATTTCCACATGTGCCATCAGTCCTAGCACTCCTGCAAAGTAACCAGTATTATCTGCATATTATAGTAAAGAGTGGAGTTGATGTTGAAATCGTGGCTTACATTGGACTGCCAAGTGACTTCATGGGGAAATTTCTAGGCAAAGGAATATGAAGTTTCCCTCACAGGAAATTCCCAGTAGAAACAAGATCTTTCGTATGGGAAAATAAAGAAGTAGTGCTTGTGAATAGAAAAATGAAAGTTGCTTTATTTAGTAATAACAAGGTGGGGAAATTAAATTGATTATACAGAAAAAAATCCAGACTAATCGTGCTTTTAGTTCAATGCAAATTAATCGTGTGCCAGCCAACCTCTTTAGAACAGGGATATACCCAAATAAAACCAAAATAATTTTGATTAAGGGTGCAGTGAATACAGATATCAAGGACATTAGGTGCTTTTTGCCTCGGGGAAAACCAGCAGAAGTATATTTCCATTTAACATGACCTTTTATGAAAGGGGAATTCCAGTCCTTGAATAATTTCCTGTGTGTCATTGCCAGACTGGCAGACAGCCAAGTTTGGGTAAGCTATACTGCAGTCACTAGCTGGGAATAATGTGAATCTTTGAAATGAAATGCTGAGCCAAGTAGAGAACTTGTGGCCTTCCAAATATTATTGAACGGCAGCTTAAAGTATCCCTAACTATTGGCCCTGGTGGGTGGGGCTAATGGTAGCTGCAGTCTCGTGATAATGGAGTACATGGTACATTTCACTACCTTCTAAACCATTGTGATTCTGCAAGTTCTAGACTAGTTGAATTCTGATTTCTTGCCATAAGATCTCCCTTAACTTCACAATCATACTGTATTTCTCCTTTCAGCATCTGCATACATTTTATGTGTAATACGGTAGTAAGTATATTACACTCTTATGTCATAGGTGTTGTTAATAAAGGAAAGAAAATATTTTGGACAGCTTAGAAGTCATGTTTGATTTTAAATAGAAGCTGATTATAAGATGTAGTACTATTCTTTTTTCCCCTTATGTATATTACTAGGGCTTTGTGTTATCAAACTGAAAATGATGACAATATTATTTATGATTTCTTTAAATTGTTTTAGAAGAGGGAGCCTTATTAATCTGTGTTATTAGTATATCAGGCAAAAACAAAAGAAAAGTAAAAAATACAGAAGACAAAAACATTGAGGCACCTTGAAGACTAGCTGCTATATTTTAATGTGAGCTTTCATGGACAGGTCCACCTCATCAGACTGAAGAGTGGAACTACAGGGCAAATATTTATATATGTCCCTAAATCAGAGACTATATCAGGTCTTTGCCAGTTTAACAACTTGTACCTTGGTCTCCAGTGACACATCCTTGCACTTGATCTTTTCCAATTCCTTTGTTGTCACCTTTTCGCGCATCAGTCATATTCTGAATTCTTGGCTGTATTCTCCCGCTCAGTGGCTTAGGTCTGGCTCCGTAGCCAGAGGTTGGAACGTAATTCTCACGGTGCCTGCTTGGGAGGGCCTGGACTCAATGATCCATAGGGTCCCTTCCAGCTCTGCAGTTCAAAGGTTGTTGTTGTTGAACCAAGGTATACAGAATCTTTTATCAATTTCTTCATTGTCAATAAAGTTGCATAGTCCTTCTCTAGTCATGATTTTTGATTTAATGTTCAACTGTAGTCCTGCTTTGGCACTTTTACTTTCATCAGTAGTCCAAGGTTGGGAACTACTGCCATAGGGTCTATGCTTACAATGTTCAGCACTTCTAATATCTGTTTTTCAAATCCAGAAATGAACTTGTGACAATTTCTGATTGAGGTTTCCCCCTCTTGCATTTATTATGTGGTCCCTGTATCCCCTGAAGCAGTGGTCCCCAACCTTTTTGTCACCGCGGACCAGTTGGGGGAGGATGGGGAAGGCGGGGCATCCCTCGTGTGCATGCGTGAAGAGGCAGGGGTGCTTGCGTGGGCGTGCACTCACGTGAAGAGGTGGCGCTCGCGTGGGTGCTCACACACTTGTGCACATGCGCGAAAGGGCTGTGCGAGGGGGTGGGTGGGAGATCTGTCTCCGTGTCCCAGGCCACGGACTGGCACTGGGCCACGGACCGGGGGTTGGGGACCCCTGCCCTGAAGGATAGCACAGAATTAACCCTTAAGATATATAGCTGTACATTCTGGTTTAAAGCAACTCAGAAAAATCAGTCTTCCTCAGATCAGTGCTTCTCAGGCTTGATGTGCTCCAGTAAGGTGTTTTTCAAATGGCGTAGCTAAGATATTTCCACATGATAAATTTGTTTCATGATAAATAAACATTTACTTTGCTTTTGTGGCCATCAATGCTCCCAAGGTCATCATTCTTTTGTCCAAACATATTTTTCTAAGCAATACTTTTCCTTGATGAAAGCCCTACACAGAAAGCTATTGCTATTTCTGTGTAGAAGCTTAAAAGGTATTTTTTAGATATGATGCCTCTTCACGCATTTTTATTAATAAAATAAACTTTCTGTATGAATATTAATAAAATAAACTTTCTGTATGGACACACAAACACATCCTGTATTGTTTTATTTATTTATTACATTTTATCTCATCTAGCTAGTGAAAATCCACTACTCTCACAGTTCACATCCAAATTAATAGTTGCACAGCCCTCCAGCCCCCAAGCAAAAACTAATTAAAAGAAACATATGGATGAGTACAATGGGGGTGGGGAACCCAAATGGCAACAGCTAAACAGGATTTCAAATGAAACTATTCAAACTATGGGCCAAAAATGTCTACCACAGAGGTAGGATGTCCTTGAAAGCAGCTTTGTAGAGCTCTGTTTTCACCAGTTTTCTAAACATTATGAGGGAGGAGGCCTGGTGCCACTCCAAAGGCAGAGAGTTGCAAACAGGGTGGATAAAAATCATTTTTAAAAATTTGAATAGTCAAAACATTTTAAAAAATGCATGATTTAAATCAAGTCTACCCTGTTTATGGAGAGTCGGGGCAACAACTGAGAAGTCCCGGTTTCTAATAAAAGTACTCCAGACCTCTCTTGAGGTAGCCACTTGTAGCTACAAACCTAGAGGACAGAGTGATAGAAGTAATAGATCTTTGGGAGAGATGTTCCAACAGGTTTTGAGACCCCAAACTGTTAAGGGCTTTACAAGTCAATATTAGCACTTTGAATTTGGCACAGAAGCACCAAAGCAAGCAGGCCAGCATCTGGGGGACACAACTGAAGCTTGAAGCCCTGGAAACTATCCTGGCCACTGCATTTTGAACCTGCAACTTCAGGGACAGCTCTGCTTAGAGACCGTTGCAATAACCAATATTTGAGATTACCAGTGCAGGAACTAGTATATTATTATTAGTTTTATTTGTATGCTGCATTTCTCCCAACAAAGGGACCCAAGGCGGCTCACAGCATTAAAATTCACACAATTAAAACACAATAAGTTAAACATTAGAAGACAAATTAAATAATATATGATTTAAAATAAAATTAAAAGATTAAAACATAGAAACATGGAAAATATTAAAATTATCTGCTAAAATGGGGTTCAGGGATTCAGTTGTAATTGTTAAAAGCCTGCCTGAAGAGATTAGTCTTTAGCTTTTTTTTTGGAAGGATAAAAAGGAAGGGGCCATCCTGATCTCCCGAGGGAGAGCGTTCCATAGCCTGGGAGCTGCCACAGAGAAGGCCCTCTACCGTGTCCCCATCAGCTGTGCTTGTGCTGGCAATGGGGCCAAGAAGAGGGTCTCCTCTGCTGATCTTAATCACCAAGAAGGCGCATATAGGGAGATACGGTCCTTCAGGTAGCCTTTACCCAAGCTGTATAGGGCTTTATAGGTAATGACCAGCACTTTGAATTGGGCCCGGAAACGGACTGGTAGCTGGTGCAGTTCTTGTAACAGGTGTGTTACATGCTCCCTCTAGCTGACCCCAGTCAGTAGTCTGGCTGCAGAGTTTTGCACCAGCTGAAGTTTCCGAACCATCTTCAAAGGCATCCCCACATAGAGCGTGTTACAGTTATCCAAATGGGATGTAACTAAGGCATGTGTCACTGTAGCCAAATCCGACATCTCAAGGAACGGACGGAGCTGGCGCACCAGCTTTAGCTGTGCAAATGCACTCCTGGCCACCGCCGAGACCTGGGCATCCAAGCTTAGGGATGAATCCAGGAGTACACCCAAGCTGTGGACCTGAGTTTGCACGGGGACTGTACCCCATCCAGCACAGGTAGTACAGTGGTGCCTCGACTTACGAACGTCCCTACTTACGACCATTTTGAGTTACGACCAGCTCCGGCCGCATAATTTTGCTTCTACTTGCGACCGGAGCTTCCACTTACGAACAGAAAAAGGCGGGAAATTCAAATTGCTAACTGTAGGTGGCGACGAGGCTGCTGCTTTGTAGCTCTTTCTCCCCAGCAGTTAGAGAGTGTGCGTCATCGTCAGCTTGGGACTGCCTCCTTCTGCTTCTGAGAGCGTGTGTGTGTGTGTTTGCAGGGAGGCTTCGGGCTGCCTTGTAAGGTAAGGTGCTGTTTTCTGCTTTTTAAAAACTGTTCTGGGTGTTTTTGCAGCGTGGTTTTGAGCTGGGGGGGTTATGTTTCTGTGCTGTGATGGGTCTTGGGGGGGGTTGTTTGTTTTTTTGGTTCCCCCCCCCTTTCCGATGGGTCTTGGGGGTTTTTTGTTGCTTTTTGGAGTGTTTTTTCCCATTTCCGATGGGTCTTGGGGGGTTTATTTGTTTTTTGGGGGGTTTTCCCCCCATTTCTGATGGGTCCTGCATGCTTCCCTTGCTTTTTCCTTTGTTTTCTTTGCATTTCCGACCTGCCCCCTTTGTTTTCTGTGCATTTCCAATGGGTCTTGCACGCTTGATTGCTTTTCTTTCTTTTTTTTCCCCTTCGGCTGGAACGGATTAATCGTGTTTCCAATGAGTCTTGCAGTGTTTTTGTGTGTGTGTGTGTGTGTTTTCTTCGGCCGGAACGGATTAATTGCATTTCAATGCATTCCTATGGGAAATGGTGCTTCGACTTACGACCATTTCGAGTTACAGTGGAACCTCTACTTACGAACTTAATCCGTTTTGGAACGGTGGCTGTAAGTTGAAACGTTCGTAAGTAGAAGCACCATTTCCCATAGGAATGCATTGAAAACTGATTAATCCGTTCCGGCCGAAGGAAAAAAAATCACCAAAAAAATAAAAAGAGCACAGCAAGCCCAGTCGGAAGGTGCTCCGTTGCTGAGGCTTTAAGAAAAAAACTCAAAAAACAAACAAACAGCAGAGCCCTGCAGACACACACACACACACACACACACACACACGCTCACTCCTCCGAAGCAGAGCATAAAAACATACCCTCCCTGCAGACACACACACACGCTCACTCCGAAGCAGAGCCACTAACAACACAGCACAGAAACACCAATACCCACCCAGAACAGTTTTTTAAAAGGAGAAACAGCAGCTTACCTCCCTGCAGACACACACATGCTCACTCCGAAGCAGAAGGAGGCTCTCCCAAGCAAGCCTCCGACACGACACACCCTCTAACTACGAAAGTGAAACAACTACAGTACAAAGCAGCAGCCTCGGCGCCACCTACAGTTAGAAATTTGAATTGCCCACCTTTTTTCCCTGCCTGTTTCTGTTCATAAGTGGAAGCTCCGGCCGCAAGTAGAAACAAAATTTTGCGGACGGAGCAGTTTGTAAGTTGAAATGTTCGTAGGTAGTGTAAGGACGTTCGTAAGTAGAGGTTCCACTGTATGTCCATCTTCTGGAACGGATTATGGTTGTAAGTCGAGGCACCACTGTATCCCTATTCCCTCATCTGCCTTCTGACTGACCAGGAGCACCTCTGTCTTGTCTGGATTAAGTTTTGGTTTGTTTGCCCTCATCCAGCCCATTACTGATGCCAAGCACTGGTTTAGAGTCAAGACGGCTTCCCTGGAATTAGGTGGAAAGGAGAGTTGGGTGTCATCCACGTACTGGTGACACCAAACCCCAATACTCCAGACAACCTTTCCCAGCGATTTCATGTAGATGTTAAAAAGCTTGGGTGACAAAGCAGAAGCCAGAGGTATTTCCTGTCCAGATAGGAACCAACTGGTTAATCTGCCAAAGTTGGAAAAAGGCAGACCTGACCACAGCAGAAATTTGCTTCTCCATAGAGAGAGCTGAGTCCAGAAGAATACCCAAGTTGTGCACCTGGTTCTTTAAGGGGAGTGTAACTCCATCCAGACTAGGCAAAATACCTCCAGATCTCTGCCTTGTCAAGACTTAGTTTCAGGCTGTTAGCCCTGGTCTAGTCCATTATTGAGGCCAGGCAGCACTAAAGGGCCTGGACAGCCTCCTCCACTGATGTAAAGGAGAGATAGAGCTACATATTATCATATTGATGGCAGCAGACTACAAATCTTCTGATGACCTCACCCAGCATCATCATATAGATGTTAAAAAACATTTAATAACAATTCTTCAGGATTAAGTACAAAGTGTTATTAATGCAGGATATGTGTGTCCAGACAGAAGATTTATTTCATTAGTAATTCATTAAAACTTTAAAAAAAGTGAATAGGTTAATCTCCAGTTACACATTCCACACAGAAAGTAAATCATTTCTGAGTACTCTGTACCTTTTTTTAAAAAAAACAACTGGAAAGGGTTGCTGTTAAGAGATGAGCAGGAACCTCAACTCAGTTTGGCATGGTGCCCACACAGGTGTTCTGCAGGCACTGTGCACTGCCCTCTCCCATCTTCTCTGCGTGCTCACCCATTCCCTGGATGAAGCGCACTTCCCTTCCCCTCCTGCTCGACAACTCACCCATCGCAGTGTGCTTCCCTTCCTCTGCCTCCTTCAGTAGCCGCCCACTCAAAAGCAGCACTGGGGGCAGGAAGTGAAGGAGCGAAGCACACACTGCTGCGATGGGTTAACTAACTTTTTAGTGTTAACTAAAATATGAACAGCAGTACTATCATTTTGCAAAATATAGTAGCTGTTCACAAACCTTTGTGCTATCATTACTGCAAAGAGAGACGTGGAAGTGTGATCCAGACGCTAAAATGCAAGGAGTGACTCGAATGCTGATGTGGCAAAAGATCCTGGTTACACAACTAAGTGGTGAGCTGACACACACACACAAAAATGTACAAGACAAGACAGTCAAGATAACGTCAGTGTATGGCGATGAAGGACAGAGTGTTCTCTGCTGTCATGGGCTTGTGGAGGACTTCCAGTATCTTTCTTACACAATAGGGGCAAAGTTCATCAGAGATACAAGACCGGTATCTGGAGGGGAGAAGTCAGCTGGAACATCATCTGTGTAGTAATTATTAGGAAATCTGAAACAAGTGCTCAACTTTTCCAAACACAGCCTCTCCTCTGTAAGCACGACCTGCAGTGTTCTACTCGCCCCTCCTTGCCAGAGGAATTAAGTCAAGAGAAGGGTTGGCCCTGAGCATTTGCTGCCTATGACAGAGCAGTAAATGGCACCCCTCTCTCATGCACAAATGCTTAGGGTTTCTTAAAAAGGCACAGCATTGGGTTTATGGAATGATAAGCAGATCAAACACAATCCAGAATACTATGCCTCTGGGCTATTCTTCCCATCGGGACCAAGATGGGTCCCCTATGCTGAAAGAACTGAGGTTAGAAAAAAATATTTTCTATGGGTTAAAGCCTATCCGATGGGCTTGCATACTTAATTTTTGATTGTGGTCTCTTTATCTCCCATTTTTTAAAATATGTTTACCCTGCCTTTCTACTTAAAAAGGACCCAAAGCAGTTCACATCATTAAAAACACAAAAGCTAAATGCAGTAAATTATAAGGAAGAATTAATAATATTATATTTTAAATGTTAGGTAAAGGCATTACTAAAAACAAAATTAGAAGCAGCAACAAAATATAAACCATCCTGTTTATTGTCTCCCAGACAGACAGTTGCTAAGGAAAAGCCTCCCTGAAGAGAAAGGTCTTCACCTGCTTGCAGAAGGACATCAAAGATGGGGCCAGTCTGGCCTCCTGTGGGAGGGAATTCCAGAGTCTGGGAGCAGCAACAGAGAAGGCCCTCTTGTGTCCCCACCAAATGTACCTGTGAAGGTAGTGGGAGCGAGAGAAAGGCCTCTCCTAATGATCTTAACACCTCATCTTGGCATAAATGCAGTTTCTAATTTGCATCTGGTTGAACCAATATGCCCGTGTTTGCCTTTGATGAAGAAAAGGGAGGGCCTTTACTCATTACACTGAACACACCCAAAGGAGAGGGCAATCTGTGTTGGGAGTGAGACATTAGCGAACAATTTTGGATGAGTATTGGTAGATAGTTTAGGCTTGATTTGATCAATGGCCCACTGGTTTGTCTTTCTGGCAGTCCAGGGTATCTGCAAAGCTCCTCCACCACCACATTTCGGACAAATTTTTTTCCTGTCAGCTTCCTTCACTATCCTGCTTTCACACCCATACATGGTGATCAAGTGTGGATGATCTTGGTCTTGATTCCCAGTTACACATCCTTACACTTGATTATCTTTTCTCATTCCTTCATTGCTGCTTTTCCTAATCTCAGTCTTCTTCTGATTTATTGACTGCAATCTCCATTTGGATGGATGGTTGAACCAATGAATTTCTATTTCAATTTCACTTAAACTATTTCATTGAAACTGAAATAGTTAGAGAGTTTGTATACCTAGGGAAAAACCTCCACAGTTCTCCCAGTGTCCCCGTTTTGGGTTGTTATTTCTCTGTGTTCCTCATAGAGTAGTCAAGTAACCACCACTAGTGAAACAGGACTAACCTAGATAAGATCTGAAAGTTTGCTTCTTCTTTCTGCATAGAATGCTAGTGCTTGAAAAGCTGTTCTCGGCTTTTGGAAATGGGGAGAGGAGTCAGAAGGATGCCGGGGAGAAGGCGTGCTATACAGCTGCTGTTTTAGCACCACCATGTGGTTTGAAAGAAAATAATGTTTAGAAAAACAATGGAAAGGGAAGTTACTGAATCCTTTGTTGGATCTGATTTTGCGTCAAGAAGAATCCTAACGGCACAGGCCAGTGGTGGAAAGACTAGCTTTGCTGAATTTATTTTGGTTTTCAGCTATAATTCTGAGGTCCACTAATAGGAGCCAACTAGTGCACAATAATGACTCGGAAATGGAAAAAGAGACTTGAGAACCCTTAGTTAGCAATTTATTTTCAGTAGCAGAACTGGTGCTCTCACACACATATTGTCACACGAAACTCTTCCTTCTGTTTTGCCCCCATCTTTCTTTGCTAAAGCATCTTACTCCAGGAAGACAAAAAGGCTTTTTGTTATTGCTGTTATTAAACCTTTGGGAGATACAGATCCTTGCTAATGTACTGCAGATTAACTGGATATGCCTTCTACCTCCTCTTGGGTTAAGCTATTGACAAATCAGCAAAAATAATGATTTTTAACAATCAGAAAATATTCAAATTTATCTTGTCGGGGAGGGGAGGGAAAGCACACAAAAGTTATAATCGATAAGTCTTTGTTAATCCATACTAGGACAGTACTTTCCTTAGGCCAATCAAAATAGCACAAGAAGACATGCAGGTTTTTGAGATCACACACAAAAACAATTCTTTGGTTGTTTGGGCATTCTGTGGGTTACGTGATTCTCGTTCCCCTGATGTAAAGGCTCCATGGCAGCAAACATGTCTTGTCATCCATGCAAAGTGCCTCAGCCAAGACAGTAACCCATTAATAATTATGTGCTGCCAAGTTGATTCCAACTTGGGGCAACCTTCTCAGAGTTTTCTAGGGATAAAGCATTAAGAAATGGTGCACCATTCTCTCTTTATGGTGGCACTTTAGGACCAATGTGCAGCCTAGCCAGGACTACACAAACGGCCGGGCAAGTAACCCAACTCAGCACATACTCCGGGTGCTCTTGGCTGACCTCTCTCCTGGGAGGCCCAGTGGGGATTCGAACTCCCAGCCCTTGACTCTGCAGTCATGCACTCCAACCCACTGAGATATACCAGCCTTAGGGTGACCACTTAACATGGCACCAAAAATGAGGGACATGTGTCACCGAAGAGAAGGATAAAAGAAGCCATGGATTTGTATAAAATTGCATATGATGATTTATATGTATAATACAAAATAGCTTTATAACTTTACCAGAATTGCAGTGCGCTCACTTCAGTGGGGAATGCCGCGCAGAGTAGACCTTTGGTCTAGATGGGCGGGGTAGAAGTCTAATAAAATAAATAAATAAGGTTAATCCTCTGTGCCTGCTTGAGTCTGCTGTCCGGGTTCTGCTAACTGTGAAATAACAACTTTGTGGCTTTTCGTCTTCTATTTCTTTCTTTTTTAAAAAATCAAGTTTGGACCGGATACCCCTTCAAATGAAGGACAACAACAACAACAGTCATCTGGAAGGTCTTAAAACAGAGGATTGTTGTCCCTAAAAATAGGGCATGTGGCCACCCCCTGCCTATCTAAGAAAATATCTACTTGTGTGACAGGAAACAGAGCCAAGAGTCAACTCTAGGATTTCCTTGTACTGATATCACCTGATGTGCTGTTCCAGGGAAATTGGGACTCCCACTCTTACAGAAATAAAATTCACTCTCCTAAATAACCACTGGAAAAACAGTGAGTGGTAATGGCTTCTGTCCATGTAAATGCAGCATTACTGAGGCCATCCTGACCCACAATGCCCAAATAGTCTAAGAAGCTTAGCTGTTGCTAAGATGACTTTACCAGTTCTGGCAAGGACTTTGAAACTGATAGTCAGTCTGTAATTCAAAAAGCAGGTTTGTCACTGGAACAATGACTGAAAGAGCCAGGACATAAAACTGGAACATCAAGGAACATCTTCTTGGCCAATATTACTGGCAGCAACATAATAACACCAACAGCCAGACTGGTTAATTCTTGTAACCAGAGGTTCTCTTGAATTACACCTCTTTCAGGATAGTTGTGAACTTTATTCTCTCAGACTTATTTACCGCAAATATTATTGTTGCATTCTTTTATTTTAATTAGTATTAGTATTAGTATTAGGCATCCTTCAGTCTCGAAAGACTATGGTAACGTGCTCTGTATGGAGGACTTGGAACAGCGTCTAGTGTGGCTGAGAAGGCCAATTTGAGAGTGACAATCCCTTCCACACTGAAGACAAATACAATCTGTCCCCTGTCCAGCTCCCTGATTTTGCTGCTTTCGGGACTGCCTCTTTGCCTCGGCCTGCTGGACAAGGGTCTCTTCAAATTGGAAGAGGCCGTGATGCAACGCCTGCCTCCAGGCTGAACGCTCAGATGTCAGGGTTTCCCATCTGTTGAGGTCCATTCCTAAGGCCTTCAGATCCCGCTTGCAGATGTCCTTGTAGCGCAGCTGTGGTCTCCCTCTGGGGCGATTTCCCTCCACTAATTCTCCATACATCTTTTGGAATCCGACCATCAGCCATTCTCACGACATGCCCAAGCCAACGTAGACATCGCTGTTTCAGTAATGTATACATGCTAAAAATTCCAGCTCGTTCTAGGACTACTCTATTTGGAACTTTGTCCTGCCAGGTGATACCAAAAATGCGTCGGAGACAACGCATATGGAACGTGTTCAGCTTCCTCTCCTGCCGTGCACAAAGGGTCCAGGACTCACTGCAGTACAGGAGTGTGCTCAGGACACAGGCTCTATAGACCTGGATCTTGGTATATGTCGTCAGCTTCTTATTGAGCCATACTCTCTTTGTGAGTCTAGAGAACATGGTAGCTGCTTTGCCAATGCGTTTATCCAGCTCGACATCTAGAGAGAGAGTGTCAGAGATCGTTGAGCCAAGGTACACAAAGTCATGAACAACCTCCAATTCTTGTGTGGAGATGGTAATAGTGGGAGGTGAGTCCACGCCCTGGCCCATGACTTGTGTTTTCTTCAGGCTGATTGTTAGTCCAAAGTCTTGGCAGGCTTTGCTAAAACGATTCATGAGTTGTTGGAGGTCTTGAGCAGAGTGGGCAACAATGGCTGCATCATCGGCGAAGAGGAAGTCCCGCATGCATTTCAGCTGGACTTTGGTCTTCGCTCTCAATCTAGAGAGATTAAAGAGCTTTCTGTCTGATCTAGTCCGGAGATAGACACCTTCTGTTGCCATTCCAAAGGCGTGCTTCAGCATGACAGCAAAAAAGATCCCAAAAAGGGTTGGTGCGAGGACACAGCCCTGTTTCACTCCGCTTCGGATGTCAAAGGGATCTGATGTTGAACCATCAAAAACTACAGTGCCCTTCATTCCCTCATGGAAGGACCTGATGATGTTGAGTCGAGGTGGACATCCAATCTTGGGAAGTATTTTAAAAAGGCCATCCCTGCTAACCAAATCAAAGGCCTTTGTGAGATCTATGAAGGCGACAAAGAGTGGCTGTTGTTGTTCCCTGCATTTCTCCTGCAACTGTCTGAGAATACCATGTCAGTGGTGGATCTATTAGCTCGAAATCCACACTGTGATTCTGGATAGACTCTGTCTGCAAGCACCTGGAGCCTCTTCAGCACAACACGGGCAAGCAGCTTCCCTACAACGCTGAGAAGAGAGATGCCACGGTAGTTATTGCAGTCGCCCCTGTCTCCTTTGTTCTTGTACAATGTGATGATGTTTGCATCCTTCATGTCCTGTGGTACTCCACCTTCCCTCCAGCAAATACAAAAGATTTCATACAGCTCGGTGGTGATGATCTCTTTACAGCACTTCAGCACTTCAGCAGGGATGTTATCCTTTCCAGGTGCCTTGCCGGAGGCGAGGGAATCCAAGGCCGCTTTTATTTCTGCTAAGGTTGGTTCGCTGTCCAACTCTTCCAAGACAGGCAGGCACTCAATGTTATTTAATGCTTCTTCGGTTAGTTTTCTATTTTTATGTTACTTTCCTTCAGCTGGGAAAGACAAAATAAAATATTTTAATGTAATCATTTTCTATCTGTTGCTGCGTACCTGTTGCACTATTTTTTTGCAAAATGAAAAATATGTCTTTTTTTTTTCACAGTCTGAATTCCATAACTCTTAGGAGTTAGTCAAGGGAGCATAAAATGTTGCCTCATACTGAGCTGGACCATTGGTTCATTTAGGCCAATACTGGCAGCTCTAACTGGCAGCCTCCAGGGTTTCAGGCACGATTCTTCCTGAGTCCTATCTGGAAATCCGTGATATTTCTGTATGGTCTCCCATCCCTGCTGAACTTCCTAAATTGGATGGGATGTGGTGTGTTCAAGTTACAATGATGGTTAAATTCATAGGCACTGGTTCCCACAGCAATACTCATTTGCAAAAAAAAAAAAAAATGGGTTGAATTAAGAACTCTATGATCCTGTGAACCTCAGGAGGGTGTCCCAGAAGTTGCAGGATACCTTAGATCTGTTGGGGGGGAAAGAGAAAAGAAATGCAGGGAGAGACCTGCCCAATCTCATCCTTTCCCTTGGAGAAGGAAAAATAATCTTTCTCTTCTTGGCTAAATGTGACCAAAAAAAGAGAGAGTTTTATTTACATTTAATGGCTTTTGTACTTTTATAGATATACGTAGTATGGAGCTACATTGCCATACATCTATTTTTGGAGAGCAGAAAATGGAGCAGGGAGAAAAAGGCAGCCAGCAACAGGAAGGAAGTGGAGGTCTCAAAGACTGAGGCGTAGGGGAAAAGCTAAGGTTTGTGGAAAATACAGAGTGCACACCTCACAAGACACTCAAGGTTAAATCGAAGCTTTCAAGATTGCATTTTCCCAACACAATGTTTTCCTGAACAAGCAGAGAGAGGTCTGATCTCAGAGGAGGAAAGCTGACCTTGGTGTACTCCCCTCCCAGTCCTTGCAGATATTTCTCCATCATTCAATGCTCTGATGGCAGAAAATGTAGAAGGGAGTGCACGGAAGACATGGCATCTGGCAACTGGGAGGCTTCAGATCCAGAGCCTTCCCAATCCCCAGTCATGGCCCTCAAAGAGGAATTTATGCCAGCCTTCAGTAATTTCCAGTTTTTAAAAATGCCCATTCTCTTTCAGTTCCGCTGGGGAAGGGACCCAAACGGATCTTTGAGGCTTCAGCGTTGGAAATATCGAAGAAAAATGTTAGGATTTCTCTTGATAATTGGAGATTTTTCGTTACTATAATCTGAAAAGGTAGAGAGCCACTGTGGTGTAGCAGACGGTGTGTTTGACTAGATTTCTGTAAATGTAGGTTCTGATCCCCGCTCAGCCAGATAAACTCACTGGTGAGGGGTGCCATTGGTGAAACTTCTCACATCCTTTGAAAACCCTGTTAGGGTTGCCATAAATAAACTGCAGCCTGAAGGCACAAAGCAAAAAGTCTAAAAGTGGACTTCTACGAGACCGCTATCACTAGACCTACCCTGTGTCCACAGAGTCCTGGAAGGTGAGGTCAGCAATGGTGCTGCAGTCTAGAGTCAATCTGTGTACTCTGGGTGTGGGGGCTAAAAATTCATTCATACTGAGTATTTTTTGTCAACCTTGCCTTTTAGGGCAAGCTCTCACAAGCTGTCTTGCAATAAATACACTAAAAGCAATAGGATGATAGAGGGGAAAGCCACACACACACACAAAAACACGTAATGAAAAACAGGATCAGATAAATTTATATATATAGAGAGAGAGAGAGGCAACAATAAAAGTGATAAAAATCTTGGCAGAATAATGTACACCTTGGCTTGTTCTCTAGGGAAGTATTGGCCTTTCTTGAAAGGAAAAATTTTATACCTGTGTTTTGGCTCTTTGGTGCACAAATATAATCCTAATTTCAGCCTTTCATAGAAGTCCAATTGCTGTTAGACTTGCACATGTTTGTACTGTTCTCTGTTCATGCATCTCCTAATAAAAATATGTAGTAGTACTATAGTTATGCAGTCAAGAACTAGAAAAGCAACCTTGTGGATCCCTCCTTAGGTGGATAACTCTGGACCAATTCTCCAACTAAATATCTCTTTTCCTTGCAGCAAGGAGATCTTAATCTTACTTCAGATGCTTTCAAAGGCCTATTTTCTACATTTTCCCCATCATGTTTCCTTCAATGCAAGGCCATCCAGGCAAATTGCACTGTCTGCTGTCTGATTCATTCCACAGTTGCACAAGCTGTGTGACCTTCCAGTTCCCAACCCTCCCTTGGGAACCAGCCGATTAAAGAGAAGACCGATTGTGCTCCTACCAGCTGTCTCCCAGTAACAAGAAAGACAAAATACAAGAGGTTGAGCACAATATTGCTATTGTTAAAGCTTGCCCAACTGAAGCAGTAGATACTTGGTTTAGAAATGATTGCAGTCTCCTTAATATTATACTGTAGAATGGCATGCGTGAGCTTGAGAGATTAAAGGCCTGAACCTGGAAGCTGCTGTATCTCAAAAATATGAAAAAGTGCCCAACAACCACTGTACCAACAGAACTACACAATCTGTGCTGCTGTGGACCAACGTCAGTCACGCAGAAACTACATAGGAGAGCTTGTTGCAGAGTTGTGAATTTCTGGTAAAATTCCTTGTGCTATGCAGAAGTACAGAGAATCACTGGAATAGCTACAAGTTCCCCAAAGTCCACTTCTTTCTCAATAAAGTCTCAGTAAGTCACTCTGAGACATTCATAGGAGAAAGAATTTAAAAAAACAAATACAGTTGCTTGAAATTACAGACTTGTGTATTCTGCTTTCTTCACTGCATGTATAAGCAACCAACTGAACAGATCAACAGCAAACAAACAACTGCCACCAACCAAAGAAAGAGAGGGAAAGGAAACAGTCAGCAGAGAGGCAGGGTCTCCTTTAATTCAAAGGCTGGAAGGAACAATTGGTTAGTTCAGGACAGATAATCACCTCAGTCCAGAAAAGTCCCTCCCAGTGACACAAACTTCAGATATCATGTGAGGTTGTAAACAAATTCCAACAGAGGTCTGGGCTGATTCACATAATCAGTGATAGTCAGTAATATCCAATAGTTGTACTAGATCATAATTCAGTTTATCTGTTAGCTAATCTGTTAGGCAGAGTAAGGCAGCCAATATACGTACAAAATCTTTTCAGTATCTAGTCTTGATTTTTATTCACTTACCTGACAAAATTAGAATTTTCCAATACCAGAGCTTAGAAAAGTTGCTCTTTTGGACTACAATTCCAAACAATCCTGTGTCCATTTTAGCTTGGCGATTCTAGGGGGTTTAGCCCAAAAGGTGACTTTTCTGAATGCTGGCTAAGATCCTGGTTTTGGTGTTCCTTGTGAATTATTGCTGTGGCACCCATAAACCTAGGCGCTCTTATCTACCTGTGTATGTTACCTGAACATTTATTTTGACTCTGGCTGATTCCTATAACACATACAGCACACAAATAGACTTGTTTGCACTACAATTTTGGTACTCCCGGCTGGTGCATCACTGGGAAAACTGCAAATGTATAAGTGTCACAAGGCTTATCAAGATGTGGAATTGCCAGTTTTTTAAAAATTCAGTAACGACTACAAGCACTGATTTCATTGTTCTTGTCTTAGATAATAAATCTGTTACCTGGTTCTGTTGGTGAAACCAGAGATGCAAACCTCCTACCTCCACTAGTGTTGCCATAAGAAGAAAAGACCGTTCATCACCTGGAGGCCATCTTCCAATGAAACACCCCTCCATACTTAACTAGGCTCATCCTTGAATGGCAGGCAAGCAGTTTGCTGCTCAGTGATACCTGAAAACGTAACTGGCTTGGTGGAACCTACCAAAGCTTGCTGTCCACTGGAATGGCCTTTGAGAACCAGGGTCATCTCCACACTGTGCTGAGACCACAGAACAGTTTTGTGGAGGAGATTATATCATACAGACATACTTCTCTATATCTGTGTCTATGTGACCTCTGTTGCCGCATATATGTAGTTGCCAACTGAGGAAAATTGTTCATTCATTTGACAATCATAAAGTTCAGTCCACTAAAGACCAACTGTTCTTTCTTTCTTTCTTTCTTTCTTTCTTTCTTTCCTTCTGATTAGATATACAGTATCTTCCTCTTTACATTTGTATCCCAATCTCCTCCCAAGGAGCTGATATAGACAGGGTTAATCTGTTTTTTAAAATTACTGTAAATTGTTGTAGAGATTGGAGTGGGCAACAGGTCACCTTCATAGGCCCCAAAACACAGCTCACAGTACCCCTGGGCACATAACAGCAACAACAAAGTTTATTACTGAAGATGCTAGTTTACAGCACCTCCCCTTCCTGTAAGGGCTCAATAGACTCTGGGAAACCCTAAGGTTTGTAGCTGTCTCCAAAATATTGTATAGAAAAGGAGTTGGCAGGGGGATGCTCAAACACATCAATGGAGAAATCAAATAATTGAATGTAATTGGGCTTGGGCACCAATGTGTTTACCATATACCAGACAAAGTCCACAGTGCAGGGAAGAGAAAAAAATCCAGAGGTAAACTAAGGAATGCAGACTAAATGTGCTGTTAAGGGATGTGAAGAAGGCTTGAACCCCAAGGAGAGGCTCTCCCACATATTTTGTGGCAGGGAGCCCCTTGCCCTGTGGTAATCCTTGTATTGCCTCTTCCATCTTCTAAGAAGTTCACAAATTCAGCTCAGTTCCTTATCATCTGTGACCTCAGCTGATTGAGATGACAGAGGAAAACTAGAAGTCAACTGAGAGCTGGCAGCATCCTCTGCGAAATTGGTGACTCCTGAGGGAAGCATTATGGGAGCTCAAACTCCTGTTGCTTTTTTTTCGTTCTTCTGAAGTGGGACGGCAGGAAGTTCTCCATCTGTTTGAAAATGTAGTGCTTTCACAATTGCTATTTCTGAATCAACAAATGAACAGTGAAGCAATAAAGAGGAAGTACAGTGGGAAGACCAACTGAGTTATCTTTCATCTTCCCCCAAGCATCCTCCCATCAGTTGCTTTTCAAGCTACCCACACTGTTGAGTCCTTTGACTGGTATGCTCTGCCATCCTGCTTGCTAAGATATTACATTACAAGGAATTATCTTCTAGCAGAGGAAGCTGGTTATTCCAATTTTATTTGTATCATAAAGATGAAAGGAGTCAGATATGCCTGGCATTAGTTCAAGAATCCACTGTTTCTCCACCAGTGGTACACCTATCACCAGTGGGAGACAGACACATGATAGGTGTGGCTAGGGTACTTTTTTAAAAGCAGATTTTCCCACTGCCCGAGCAAATACCCTGTCAGATCCCCACCTCCACCTGGAAAAGCCAAATACAAGTCTTCAGGTGAAACAGTTGCTTTTGTGGCTGTTACACTGCTGTTGGTAAGGTCTGCAGAATTTCAGTACTGATGAAGGTGAAAAAGATGCGGTTTTGGTTAGAAAGAAGCTGTTTTGATACAGGTTGGGCCAGTTTGGTTTAAGTATGGAAAGAAAGCACTTCCTTACCATTGTCTAAATCATGTTACACAACACTGTCATTTAATAAATAGAGACACATACTGTCACCTGTCTGTTTTCCTCCTTTGTTGCTCCAACGGCGTATCTCTATCAATATTGAACTGCACCGTTTTCTTTCCCACCTACACATTTTGTGTCGAACTACACGCTTAGGTCAGCAGCAGATTTTTCATCATCATCATAAGAACAGACTCTTCTTCAGGTCCTGTTTCTTTTTTTTGGAAAAAGTCAGTTCATTCAGTAACATGGGCTTGCCTGTCCGTCCTTTTGAAGTCACCCAATTCTTAGGATTCTCTTTCCAAACTGCTTCCTGATGTCCCTTTAAATTAAGCAGTTTTGGCATGTTTCTGCTGCAGGATCCAGAGCAACGTGGGGAACCCTTGGCCCTCCAGATGTTGATGGAGTATAGTTCCCCTTAGTCCTCACTGTAGGCCATGCTGGCTGGGGAACCTTAGGAGTTGAAACCCACACTTCTCTAAGAGGCAAAGCTTCAGACTATATTTTATGTAAGCCTGTAAAACTGGGATCGATCTTTAAACGAACCTGTTGATTTGACCCACGTTTAACTACAGGTTTCTTGGAAAAGTTATGTGAATAGATGCCCACACCCTAACAAAGAGCTGCTTAGGGTATGGGCATCTGTCTACATAAGTTTTGCAATAAATCTGTAATTAAATGCAGGTCAAATCAACAAGGGACAGTGTCATCGAAGCGACCAACATGAATCTGACCAAACTCCGGGAGGCAGTGGAAGACAGGAGGGCCTGGCGCGCTCTGGTCCATGGGGTCACGAAGAGTCGAACACGACTTAGCGACTAAACAACAACAACAACAAATCAACAAGATTGCTTCAGGCTTCCTTAGCTGTACAGTTCTAGCCAACGTGCAATGTTCATATCAGCATATTTATAGTCCCATTTTCTCCTCAGAATACTCTCTCCAACTTTCTTTTCCTTCATTTTTCCAAACAGAGCCAGCTAAAAAATCAGCTGATTCCAAGCACTAGTTTCTTCTCTTTCATTTAAAAAAAAAACCAAACAGTTTTTTTTACCTCCCTATTATTTATATAAGTGATTCTCGGGAAAGGCAGAGATCGTTTATCGATTTTCATTATCCCTGATCAGTTAAGCTTCATTCACCCAGACCTTAGATTTTAATGTCCAGAAAACAAAAACATTAAGCAGGAACCATGATTTCAAAAAGCTGTTTTAATGCAGAGTTTGAGCAGAGTGTCAGCCAGACATATAAGGCTTAGTTTCCCCCCCTCTTTGTAGGAAACCTATGTGTATCCTTAAGCATATTTGTTGTTGCTGTTAAATTTATTTTTCAGATTGTACAATGTAGCATTAGATAGAACACTTCACACACAGAGAGAGGGACTATTTTAAAAAAAGACAACTAAAAACAATCTACACCTGTAAGTATTTGACCTCTAATTCTGGTGAAAGTTTGGACAAATTAATTTTTCAGGCCAAAGTTCTATGCATCCCCAGTAAGCATCCCCAGGCACTCTGCTGGCTGAGCAATGCTGGGGTCCCTTTATCCTCAAAATCTGTATTTTCCTATCTCTGGTCCTGACACAATTAGGATGGCCAATTATACATCACCCCCAAAAAAGGGCAACACCCTGATTTGCATATGTACAGATAAAATTTTAGAAGTGAAGCAGAATTACAATTCATTTCACCCAAACACAAAAACTGTGACCAGTGGATATGCGCATGTGCTGAGCTTACTGTCCAGATGCTCCTTGTAGGTAAGCAAATTCAAGTTTTCTAATATCATTCTTGATTCTGTATCGTTACATGAATTCTGGACTGGACAATGTTTCAAATGCAAGCCATCTTTACAAAGAACTCCCTCCTTTGACAGGACTTCAAATAAAAGGATGCTGGCCAGAATCCTATGAGTTCTGGCTCCTGGCGTAATGCCAGTGGTGGAACTGCATTGCCAGAAGTTAAGAAGTCAGTGCAGGCATCTTCAGTCACACACCAGTCATGTGAGATGTAGGAAATGCTTGAGTCTGACTTCTTAAGTTGTGACTGTCCCCCTCCACAAGAGGTCACACTACTTACGATGCTGAGGGAAATACACAATAGGATTCCAGCCACTGTGTAGGCTGGCTTTATGGGAAGATAGTCAGTTGGTGGTGTCTTTGGGAAAAATCACCATCTTGCTTGGCCTCTAATGCCCTCCCAATGCTTTCCTTCTGTCATTAGAACAAAAGAAAAATCTTGGCTTCAAGGTGTGCGCTCTGGCTATTAAGCCCCATGTCAGTGAAAAAAAAAATACATTAACTTACCTGTATCAGATGCCAGCTTTCAGTTTGCTTTCCTCCCCTCTCAATGCACACATTGCTTTCTTCTTTTCCATTTCGTCCTGCCAAGTAATGTGCAGATTTCATTTAGGCACCATCCGTCGTCACTATAGACACAAGAGACAAGTTGAAGCTGTGCAGCTATTTTCAGCACAGCTGGTTTTAGATGCCAGGTGTTCTTATGGCTCAGAAGGCAAACTTAACCATCCACTTATATGTCAGCTCCCTGACAAGGTGTTCACATTTTGATCTGTACACAAGTCTGGGGACCCAGACTGCAAGATGACCGCGTTTCAGTGCATGGAATCGATCACCTCCGCAGCCACCAGAGGAATAGATCTTGCCTAAGCCCATCTCTGTGACCCAACAGTTCTGGACGAGTGTTCTCCCCTTGCTGTGCAGTTGTCTTCTTCATCCTGCCAGGAGGCTAAGAAGAGATTGTGATGCATGAGACGCAGATGTATAATACAAAATCATCTGTTTGGGGAGTGTTTCAGTTTAAGGGAAAGACCCAGATTCTTGTTCTTTGGGGAGAGCCATGACACAGTGGTGAATGGCAGAGCTTGAAAAGTTTTTTTTAAAAAATGCAATTCATTCTGTTACTCATTAAAGTGTTTGAAGGCTAATTAACTGTTGTCACTTGTTACATTGTGAAGCACTGGCCAAAGTCATGTTGCTTAGCATAGTAAATTGTGCTACAGTAGGCACACTGACTCAATGGGGATTTAATGAGTCAATTTCTCTGTAAATTGCATTGATCCAAATAGGCCTACTTGAACTGTGACTTACTCTAGGTCAGATAAGATGTTCTCTGTTGATCTTTCAGCACCACTAATCTAGATTTAATTTCCCCTTAATTTCCTGGATCTTACGCAAAAGGTCTCTTTCCCCCCCCCTCTTTTGTAGTTCTGTTTCTGTGCTCTGGTTATTGTAATAGTTTTCTTTGTTGCTTCATGATAGTCACTGAAAAGTTGCATCCAGGATATGTTGGGTTTTACTTCTGCTTCCCACCTGTCCTTAACAATTTTAAGTGTTTCTTCTGGCACCCATCTAGGCTTTTCTTTCCTTTTGGTTACAGGAACAGGCATTCTGCATTCTTTTGTGATAATATCTAGCATTTTCTCATTTGGCCCCAAAATTATGGAATTCCCTTCCGCAATACCTTCGGATGTAACTAGAGTTGGACAAATTCAAACGAGACCTAAAAACCTACTTGTTCAACCTGGAACCATAGGGGTTGACCATAGAAATAGGCAATTATTGGGGTAGAATTACTGTATTTCAATTATTATATTGTTATTATAGTTATTTTGATTGTTTATTGTCTTATGGAATGATAATTGTTTACTGTATGTTTTTATCATTGTAATTATGTTATGGTTCTATTTTAACTGTTTTTGACTATTGGAATGCACTCTGGTATAGAGCACAACAACAACAACAACAGTAATCATCATCATCTATGGTTTCAATCCATAGGTCTTCTGGTTCACAGTAAACTGAACGTTGTAACACAATTTTTTTAATACAGACTTTAAATTCATCAGAAATCTTATTTAAATGGTGCTTAGCCCCTACAAGGCTGACCGCCGAAGAATTGATGGTTTTGAATTGTGGTGCTGGAGGAGACTCTTGAGAGTCCCCTGGACCGCAAAGAGAACAAACCTATCCATTCTGAAGGAACTCAACCCTGAGTGCTCACTGGAAGGACAGATCCTGAAGCTGAGGCTCCAATACTTTGGCCATCTCATGAGAAGAGAAATCTCCCTGGAAAAGACCCTGATGTTGGAAAAGTGTGAAGGCAAGAGGAGAAGGGGACGACAGAGGACGAGATGGATGGACAGTGTCATTGAAGCGACCAAGATGAATTTGACCAAACTCCGGGAGGCAGTGGAAGACAGGAGGGCCTGGCGTGCTCTGGTCCATGGGGTCACAAAGAGTCGGACACAACTTAACGACTAAACAACAACAAAGCCCCTACAGTTATTTTAGTTACTTCCAAACTCTGATTAGGCTGTATGTAAATAGTTGAGCCACAAACAATTAACTTTTTGAGCACAAGAATAAAGTCTTTACCTTTTTAAAGTATCACTATCAATTCAGAAAGAAAGTATACACCTTGGCTGTTAGACTTTTGGGAAGCACTGTCAAAAACAAATAAATCTAATTAGTTCAGGGGTGGTCAGAGGGAAATAACAAATCATGGCAGTGACAGCCCTTCTGTGGCGATCAATAACACTAAACGCCAGGCCCAGGTAAATCAGCATGCCTAGGCTTGACGGTTCAACCTTTGGCTGTTTGTTCATGGTCCACTAGGTTCACAAAAGTATATCTAAAGGAAAGGGAAGCTTCAAGGAGGTTACCTATCTCTTTTGTTAGCTGTGAGATTCAGAAAAGTAAATAAAGAAACAAATAGGCGGCTTAGCGGGTAGCTTGGAGGTGTGCCTTAAAACTGCTGTGGGCCAAAGGCTTCGGAGAAAAAAACACCAGATCAAGCATTTGTTAAGCACAGCAGGCAACAGCAAATCCTTGAAGGAGTTCATGGACAAGCTGGAAATATATATAGATCTTCCTGGCCCTCCGGAGGCTAATTGTACTTCCAGATGGAAGACCTGTCTTCCACATCAGGAAACTAATTCAGTGCAATTGGCAGTGCCTGCAAATGAAATAAGGGTTGTGCTGATTAGCTACTATTAAATCCCCCACTTCTTGAAATGATAGTCCCCTGGTGACGTCTACTCGGGTGGGGGTACTATGTGGCGAAGTGCTCCCATCCCAAAGCCTGATGGATATTGGGCTACTAAGCTCTGGAATATACAGTGGTGCCTTGACTTACGAACGCCTTGACCTACGAACAGCTCCGTTCACATAATTTTGCTTTGACTTGCGAACGGAGCTTTGACTTACGAACACAAAAAGGCAGGGGAAAAGGGTGGGAAATTCAAATAGCTAACTGTAGGTGGTGATGAGGCTGCTTCTTTGTAGCTCTTTCGCCCCGGCAGTTAGAGAGTGTGCGATCTGAGAGGCTGCCTGCTAAGGTAAGGTGCTGCTTTATACTTTTTAAAAACTGTTCTGGGTATTTTTGCAGTGTGGCTTTCAGCTGAGGGGTTATGTTTCTGTGCTGTGATGGGTCTTGGGGGGGGTGTTTGTTTTTTGGTTCCCCCCCATTTCCGATGGGGGGGTTGGTTGCTTTTTGGAGTGTTTTTCCCCATTTCTGATGGGTCTTGGGGGGTTTGTTTGCTTTTGGGTTTTTTTTCCATATTTTCGATGTGTCTTGCATGCTCCCCTTGCTTTTTTGCTTCGTTCTCTTTGCATTTCTAATCTGCTCCGTTTGTTTTCTGTGCTTTTGCAATGGTTCCTGCATGCTTCCCTTGCAAATCAGAAATGTTTTTGCAAGGGTCTGTGCTGGCATGGTTTAAAATGTGTTGGTGTAAAATGTGTGGGTTTAAAATGTGTTGGTTTAGCATGTGTTTTAGACTCCAAACTCTCTCCCTCCCCCATTGTCTTCTCTCTCTCTGTCTCCCTCCTTTCCTGCCCTTTTTTAAACCGAAGTCACCTTAGGTTAAAAAAAATATTCTCCCCCTAGTGGTAGAGGACGGATTAACCGGTTTTGCATTAGTTCCTATGGGAACGAATGCTTTGACTTACAAACCGTGCCTTGACATAAGAACAAAAAAACAGCCGGAACGGATTAATCGGGTTTCAATGCATTCCTATGGGAAATGCTGCTTTGACTTACGAACGTTTTGACTTACAAACACCATTCCATTACGGATTAACTTCGTAAGTCAAGGCACCACTGTACTGTGGATCATTCTACACAGGTGCAAGAACCCATATGTGTGAATCACAGAGACCATGAAAGAAGAAAGGGAAGAGCCATTGCCCATGCTTATGACTCAGAGAGAAAACAACAACAAAAACACACAATTAGCAAAGAAAGCCACTGCTTGATTGGTCGTTTTTAGAGGTTTCCTCTGGGGTGAGCAAGCCCTTGAGCTCCAGGAGGTAGTTTTAAGCCCCCAGGATTCAACCAAGTGCTGTACTAGCAGTCCATTATTCCGCATTAAAAACCCTTCTAAAAATTGGAGTTGTGGGAAGGAGACAAGGACATGAGGAGGATTTTGGCTTATTTTAAGGCATTTGTTTAGAGAGGGGGCTTCAGGAATCTCGGGAGGGAGGGAGGGAGGGAGGGAGGAAGGAAGGAAGGAAGGAAGGAAGGAAGGAAGGAAGGAAGGAAGGAAGGAAGGAAGGAAGAGGGTATCACTTGTGATGTGTGGGCTGCAGAATTCCCACCTCTGATTTACATATATGGCCAAAACAGTCACAGTTCTTACTTATACCATGTTGCAATTGCTCTGTAACATTCATATAAAGTTGACGTGCAGTGCAACACCCCCCCTAACACCCTCCTAATGATACTGTATTTCCAAACTCTCCCATTCAAATTTGGAAAGTCCTTGGAGTTTTAATTTCTTAATTTTGAAAGAGTCTTATAAGTTGAGAGCTTTTGCAAACGTCATGGTTATTTAAGGTGCTGGAAACAGCTGAAATCGTGAAACTGTCAAATCATTATTGAACTTCAGAACAATTTGGAAGCCCCTATTGGACTTTCTGTTACATAAGGGAAAAATGAATTGATAGTATATGGTTTTGAACTCTAGAAACATGGACAAGATATATAAATGAGGAGACTCCAATGATCCTGAGTATGGACTAAGTTTCATGCAGTGAATACTGACTTTGAAGTATTTACTATAGATAAGAGAAGGAGTAATTGTTAGATTGAGTAACAAATGATGGGAAGTTCTAAAATGTCAATAGTGTGAAGATATTGTAAAACCGGTTTGCACCCTTTACCTTTTTGCATCCCTTGCACGAGAAACTTATTAAAATATATTAAATAGAAAGTCCTTGGAGTTTTAAGTATCTTAGATCTCCTTTGCCCCAACCCTTTCCTTGATCAGAGCCAACATACCCTCTAATTTTCGGCCCCGCTGGGTGGGACTCTGCCTCTCTCACGCCCATCTTTGCCCCTGCGTGCGCCTCCACCCCCTCGTGCAGGGTTCTGTCACAACCAGAACCAAAAGGGCTGAAAATGATCACTGTGTGAAGGAGGAGGAAAGCTGCATGGAGGGAAGCAGAGTTGCACACGTGTTCCACACCTGGCGCTCTTGTTATCTGGCTTAAACTCTGCTTTGAGACACAACTTCATTTTCTAACAAAGGTATCCCTCCTTCCTGGAAGTAGCCGGTCCTCATAGAATCATAGAAAAGTGAAGTTGGAAGGGGCCTACAAAGCCATCAAGACCCAACCCCCTGCTCAACGCAGGAATACAATCAAAGCACATCTGCCAGGTGATTATCCAAGTTTTTCTTGAATGCCTCCAGTGTTGGAGCACTTTTGACGGTGCCTACAGAATCCAACTCTGTCCTTGGACGTGAGGCTACGACATGAACATATGCTTCCATGTGAAAGTGAAAAGTGATTTGTTGAAAAGCAACGTATTTCTAGAATGCGGGCAAAGTGTGTGGCCTTCCCCATATCATTGGACTACAACCCCCATGAGCCATAGCTAACATAGGCAATAGTGATGCATGCTGGCAGTTAAGAGTTTTCCACTTCAACTATTAGTCTGTTCATCTTTACCTTAGTGGAATAAGCAAATCAGTAGATCCTTAGCTTTTGGTCTTTTGCCCAGTACACTTTCTGAAAACATCTGCTGGTTCTCCCTACCTCAGCCAACAGAACAATTACAGCCATGTCCCCCCAAAAGGCACTTAAAAAAATAAATGAATAAAATCTCACCCACTATAAATCTGGAAGGTCCTTTCTTTATGTTGCACAGCTATCCACTTGAAAAGCCACACACGATTGTTATGCTGATTTTTTTTAAACAATGTCATGTATTCCTGCCTAGACTGACTATGAAGCTGCAAGTTGTATAACTCTGTTGCTGTGCAATCAGATATGGCAGCTTGCATGCATGATCTGTTTGGTCTGAATTAGGATCCTTGGCAGAAGCTCTCCGGCTGCCCAACGTCAAGTTGTTGCACTGAGGCGTATATGGATGTCAGCTGCCTCCACAGCAATAACTTCAAACCTGGCATTGAAACAGGAAATATCTGACGGAAGAGGCCTCCGACACAAGAAATGTTGAATCACAACAGCTGGTTTTGCAGAATGGCTGCTCTTCCACCACCACTACCTCGTAAATCCTGCTAGTACACCTGGATGTCATGGAAAATCAGGATGGGAATCAATATCCTTGAAATTGGCCTACAAGGGTCACAAAAAGCACTGGAGCCACTTGAGAATGGCAAATACTAGAAGTCTATCTTAAAAAAAGATTTCTTTTCCAAAACATATCCAGATTTCCCCCCCCCCCCCCTTCAACACAGAGAAAGTCCACGCTGCTGGCCAGCCAAGGCTTGGACATAACACATTAGACGTAACCACGCTCTCTTGTGACTCATTACTTTTTTTTTTATCATGACATATGTAAGTAGTAACATAATCAGTTGTTGACATTGTTGGGGTTGGGGTTATAACAGTACCATTTCCTGTTACCTTTTTGTTACTTTTACAACAAGCCTTTTGAGTGGGACTTGTGATGTACAAGCCTGTGCTAGCTTCAGCCAAGCTCTTCCGCTGACTGGGGTCAGAGAAACTGCCCAAGTACAAAAACGTCTACAGAGAAAACAGAGTCATCATCTATTTTTCTGGGGTAAGATCCTACTTGCACTCATTTCACACGCTAGCAAGGTTATGCTCAAAATCCTCCAAGGTAGGCTTCAGCAGTGTGTGGACCGAGAACTCCCAGAAGTACAAGCTGGATTTCGAAGGGGCAGAGGAACTAGAGACCAAATTGCTAACATGCACTGGATAATGGAGAAAGCCAGAGAGTTCCAGAAAAACATCTACTTCTGCTTCATTGACTATGCAAAAGCCTTTGACTGTGTGGACCACAGCAAACTATGGCAAGTCCTTAAAGAAATGGGAGTGCCTGACCACCTTATATATCTCCTGAGAAATCTATACGTGGGACAGGAAGCAACATTTAGAACTGGATATGGAACAACTGATTGGTTCAAAATTGGGAAAGGAGTATGACAAGGCTGTATATTGTCCCCCGGCTTATTTAACGTATATGCAGAATACATTATGCGAAAGGCCGGACTGGAGGAATCCCAAGCCGGAATTAAGATTGCCAGAAGAAATATCAACAACCTCCAATATGCAGATGATACCACTCTGATGGCAGAAAGTGAGGAGGAATTAAAGAACCTCTTAATGAAGGTGAGAGGAGAGCGCAAAAAATGGTCTGAAGCTCAACATCAAAAAAACTAAGATCATGGCCACTGGTCCCATCACCTCCTGGCAAATAGAAGGGGAAGATATGGAGGCAGTGACAGATTTTACTTTCTTGGGCTCCATGATCACTGCAGATAGTGACAGCAGCCATGAAATTAAAAGATGCCTGTTTCTTGGGAGGAAAGCAATGACAAACCTCGACAGCATCTTAAAAAGCAGAGACATCACCTTGCCGACAAAGGTCCGCATAGTCAAAGCTATGGTTTTTCCTGTAGTGATGTATGGAAGTGAGAGCTGGACCATAAAGAAGGCTGACCGCCGAAGAATTGATGCTTTTGAATTGTGGTGCTGGAGGAGGCTCTTGAGAGTCCCCTGGACTGCAAGGAGAACAAACCTATCCATTCTAAAGGAAATCAACCCTGAGTGCTCACTGGAAGGACAGATCCTGAAGCTGAGGCTCCAATACTTTGGCCATCTCATGAGAAGAGAAGACTCCCTAGAAAAGACCCTGATGTTGGGAAAGTGTGAGGGCAAGAGGAGAAGGGGACGACAGAGGACGAGATGGTTGGACAGTGTCATTGAAGCTACCAAGATGAATTTGAGCAAACTCCGGGAGGCAGTGGAAGACAGGAGGGCCTGGCGTGCTCTGGTCCATGGGGTCACGAAGAGTCGGACACGACTTAACGACTAAACAACAACAACAAGATCCTACTGCCCTTCGGACAGGTATATCTAGTACGTTTTAGAAAAGTGCCAGGACCTCTTCTTCCCTATTAATTTTTTTTAATTGTGATTTTTTAAAAATGTTTTTGTCTTTGGTTTTTTGGAAGGAACACATTTCCTTTCTAGAACACCCTGGTGGCAAAAGCATTTCTGCACTGGAAATTTCTGTAAACACTACAAGAAAGTTTGGCTTCCGAGGATACCTTATAGATTGACACGGGTCATGTGGGCTCACCTTTAAGTGTGTGCATTTGTGTAGTCACAATGTATGGACCAGGTGCCCTTTAAAATGAGAGCCCGTATTTTATTCCCTCCTTCTTCAAACACCACAGTAAGCAGATGCGCATTTACCCAGTCATTTTCTTTGGCACATGTCGTCAACAGTCTTTAAGGACTTGGGAGCAGCACCTTTTCATGTTGGTTCTTATTCCAAGTTAACACAAATAAATGTCATAGTAATCCAGGGTGCTCTCAGTTATTAGTCATGCAATTGTTCATGTGCTCCCCCCTCCAACACTTAATAAAGTCTTTGAATTCCATAGTGTTTTCCACTAAAGCTCACAGAATACTCCTCACCACAAGTCAGGAGCAAAGACAGAGTGCAAGCACAGTTAATATGGTTTCCATGCAATTGTCATAAATATGTGGCAGTCACCACATATTTATTTGTTTATTTGAAATATTTTTACCCCGCCTTTCTCCTCGAAGGGTGGCTACAGTTTCCAAAGGGACTGTTATGAACTGGGAACTACCAAATAGGTAACAGCTTGGCACTGGAAAATAATAATGAAAGATTCTGAACTAGACAGAGATTCTTTGGGGTCTGAAAAATGCAACAGCTGGTTTTTACAGTAGTCGAGTGCAGGAATGGGTGACATTTGTGATCGTGAGAGACAGACATTGTAATTTTCCAGACTTTTCCGTGGGGTCATGCGTTTCAAACTAAAACTGCCTTCAGACTTCTATATATGTATTTAACATGTATCAACAACTTACCCAGATGCCTGTGCGGTGGTAATAGCAGTAACTTCTGAAGTACAGACACACCTCATAGCCACACTCCCAAGGGGACTGAACATAATGGAGGCAATTGTATTGATCCATATAAACCAACAATACTATCACTTTCCAGTGTCTTCAGGAATAGATCTTTTATAAAGCCAAAGGGCCTTACTGACTCATTCAAGACTAAATCAAATGTGGCTAGTCCCTTTTTCTTAAACTGTGCAGCTTGCCCAAGGCGGCACAGGTGGCAGGGCTCATAACCTCATCAGCCACACAGGCTCCAGGATAATACTGGCTTTGAAATAAGCCATGTACTTTGAACATGTGAGATGCGCATTATGAATGCTTATTTATAAAAACAAAAGCAATTTGGGTATGTAACTCTAGTACTTATTGTGCCCCCATTTTCAATCTGCTTTTTCTAACGATAAGCTGTTCCGACAGACAAAATCTAAACACAAAAGATCTTGTTTTTATTTCTTCAAAGGAAGTAAGGTAAACAGGCACACCGAGTTTTTGTACACAATACAGTTAAAGCAGTTAGATTCCACTTCAGTAACTCTCATGGCTGTGCCTTACAGAACCCTGGTATTTGTAGTTTGGAATACTTCAAATTTTGTGCCACAGACCTCTAGTGCTGTGGTTCAGAGGAATGCAAGAAGGAATTATGACAGCATGGTATCAAAATGCTACAACTGCATAGTGTAGCTACACTCAAAGATATCAACCAGGTGTTTTAAAAGAGGTATTATGCATCTATAGTATATTTGCATAAGCCAGTTCAGCTATTTCACAATGATCTCTATGTAGATTTACCACACTAGCTCCTATGATGGTGTACAGACTGCTACTGGTCCAATTGAGGAGACCTACAATAGGTTTCTGTATCAGAAATTTAATTCTGTAGAAACAGGCAGCTCAAAACAGGGACATGGCAACAAGAACCTGCTACAGCAAAAACCTGCTGCTTTTTAACCATTTCTCTTTCCCAGCCAACCACAGACTGGGAGCCTCATGCTAGTTGAACCCAAGCAGCCAACTGTTCAATCAGATCAACTTGAGCAAATGTATTAAAAGAAAAGCAAGGGCTGGATGTCCTTCATGGAGAAAATTTGTAGTTCTGGAACTCCTTTCCCTGGGCCTTGCTAAAAGTCCTAGAATGCCCATATAGGGGCTTAGAAACCACCAGGATACTCAAGGTTTGGAACAGAAGACAAACGTGTGCACTAAGTTAAATTGACATGTCACTGTTTTATATAGAAAAGCAAGCTTAAGGTCATGGAAGAGCCACTAATCTGCAGTATATCATGGTAGAAAAATAGACATACACCATAACAACACAGACTAGTAAATAATATTTTTCCCCTTAGCATCCTGACCTCACCTATGCAGCTACATCTGTCTCGTGTGGGATTAAACTTGTATCATTTTAGACCAGTGCTTCCCAATCTTGGGTTGCCAGAACTAAAACTCCCAGAAGCCTTCGCCACCGGCTTTGCTGGCCAGGATTTCTGTGAATCGTAAGCCAAGAATATGTGGAGGACCCAAGGTTGGGAACTTCTATAGGTTTATAGGAAGTTAGAGGTTAGGTTAGAGCAGCCATTCTCAACAGGGTCCATATGGCCCTGCTGAGGGGCTCTGGCATATTTGAAGGGGGGCCACAGACTGGAAACAACTCTTCACACACCACCTTTTAAGGTTCATTACGTGATTTATACAGTCCTGATTCGGCCTATATTTCTTTCCGCTTCTCAGCAATCAGCTAGAAACAGCAGCACCAAGGGAACTGCCTCCTCAAGGTTATTGAGAGGGCATGTATTGCATAAAGGGTGTATATTTTGAATTAATCCTTACATAAAACCAAATTTTAAAACATCTGAGAAGCGTATGTGTCTCACATTTTCCTAACGCCTTGTTTTTCTGGTATAACAAGTTGCGAAGAGCAAGACAACAGAGGTGAATATAGCCCTCATAAGAAGGCAAGCCAAGCCACCCACACATTAACTTCTCTAACTTGTACAACACACTTGAAAATACATTAGAGGGAGGCTACTGGATCTGGTTCCTTGACATTTCATAGGCCACCCTAACTCTTACCTTCAAGAAAATAAAAGAAATGAAACAAAACAATTGCCATCAAGTAGATCCCATATGTCAAAACACAAATCTTTTTGATAAACATATACCCTGTTTCCCCTAAAATAAGACCTAACCTGAAAATAAGCCCTAGTATGATTTTTCAGGATGCTCGTAATATAAGTCCTACCCCAAAAATAAGCCCCAGTTAAGTGAAAGCCCGCCCTCCACCATTATGCAGCAACCAGAAGAAGACAACATGACTGTATTTGAATAAACGTAGATTGTTGTACATGAAAAAAATAAAACATCCCCTGAAAATAAGCCCTAATGCGTTTTTTGGAGCAAAAATTAATATAACACCCTGTCTTATTTTCGGGCAAACAGGGTAATGAGATGCCAAGTTAAGCTGGCAAATGGTGTGAATACGCTCAGACAATTATTATTATTTAATTCCTTTTTTCTCATTAGTCATACGGCCTCACACTATTTATTGCAGTTCAGGACTAGGCGCCAAAAGTCATGGGCACCCATGGCCAACCTTCTTTTGAAGTTTCCTGTCCATTTTTTTAAATAAAAAGCACAGACTCTATGGAGACAGACATATTAAGACACAAATGCATAGAAGTACAAATGCACAGTGCAGAAGAACTTGAGTGAGTAACATGCCAAAAGAATGAAAGAAGTAAATTTGAAACAGATCACATTTATATCCATCGCTCAGTTAGTCTTTTACAACTTTATTTCCATGATGTGCATACAGGACAGTTCTTTCAGATTGTCAAGATAAAAGAGGCTCCTTCTCCTCCAAGTGTCATAGATACAACTCATGTTTAGCTATATTTTATGTAATGATACAATCCCGCTTAATTAAAATTGAATCTCTGAAAAAAGCCTTCCTTATAAGAGCTAATTTCATAAAATCACTGAGGTCCCTTTTGCTTAGACTCAAACCTTGAAATTAACACAGTACAAATAACAACCTACTCATAACACATTCTTTTTTGGCAATGAAGAAAAAGACAATTATGTTCTTTAATGTATTATGGGTTGCATATACGTACACTATATGTACCACCACATTATATTGGGGTAACAAATAATATTTACTGATTGCTTCAAAATCCTTTTTAAGGTCTAATTTTGGAGGAGTTTTGGCTAATTCTTATATTATAAAGGTTTCTTAAATACACACACATTGTGACCAATGTTTTCAGATTATAATTTTTCCAATAACAAATAGCACATTAGGCATTTTCACTAGTTTCCTAACTCTGCTTTGGCCAAGAAATTTCACCTACTTCCAGTATATCCAGTGATGCTTTCCTAGGTATGTTAAGATGTTGATGTGATATTAAATCAATTGTGGCTTCATACATCCTACTAGAAACATGGAAAGCTCTAGCCTTTGGGTAAAGGCGTTGTTGGTATAGTCATGTGAAAAAGAACGTACACCCTCTTTGAATTCTATGGTTTTACGTATCAGGACATAATACAAATCATGTGGTCCTTAGCAGGTCTGAAAATTAGGTAAATACAACCTCAGATGAACAACAATACATGACATATAACACTGTGTCATGATTTATTTAACAAAAATAAAGCCAAAATGGAAAAGCCATGTGTGAAAAACTGAGTGCACCTTATGATTCAATAGCTTGTGAAACCACCTATAGAAGCAATAACTTGAAGTAATTGTTTTCTGTATGACTTTATCAATCTCTCACATTGGAGGAATTTTGGCCCACTCTTCTATACAATGTTGCTTGTTCATTGAGGTTTACGGGCATTTGTTTATGCACACCTCTCTTAAGGTCCCGCCACAGCACTTCAATCAGGTCTGGACTTTGACTGGGCGGTTGCAACACCTTGATTCTTTTCTTTTTCAGCCATTCTGTTGTAGATTTGCTGGTGTGCTTGGGGTCTTTGTCCTGTTGAATGTCCCAATTTTGGCCAAGCTTTAGCTGTTGGACAGATGGACTCACATTTTTACTTTATAATACTTTTGTATACAGAAGAGTTTATAGTCGACTCAGTGACTGCAAGGTGCCCAGGTCCTGTGGCTGCAAAACAAGCCCCAATCATTACCCCTCCACCACTGTGCTTGGCAGTTGGTATGAGATGTTGCTGGTGATATGCTGTATTTGGTTTTCGTGGAACATGGCACTGTGCATTATGGCCAAACATCTCCACTTTGGTCTCGTCTGCCCAAAGGACATTGTTCTAGAGGTCTTGTGGTTTGTCCAGATGCAACTTTGCAGATTTAAGCCATGCTGTCATGTTCTTTTTAGAGAGAAAAGGATTTCTCCTGGCAACCCTTCCAAACAAACCATATTTGTTCAGTCTTTTTCTAATTGTACTGTCATGAACTTTAACATTCAACATACTGAGGCCTGTAGAGTCTGAGATGTAACTCTTGGGTTTTTTGCAATTTCTCTGAGCATTGCATTGTCTGACCTTGTGAATTTGCTTGGATGTCCACTCCTGGGAAAATTGGCAACTGTCTTGAATGTTTTCCACTTGTGAAAATCTTCCTCACTGTAGAATTATAGACTTTAAATTGTTTGGAAATGGCCTTCTAACACTTCCCAGAACAATTGTTTCTCTATAATTGCTGGTGTTTCCTCCTTGACATTGTGTTAACACACACCTGAATGTTCCAGACCAGCAAACTGCTAAAAATTTGGCTTTCATAGAGGTGGTCACACTTGCTGATGATCAATTACTCAAGGCATTTGGTTAGTAGCACCTGGCTGCTACTTAGCTTCTTAATTCCTATGGAATCAGTAAGGGTCTACTTAGTTTTTCACACATGGCTTCTCTGTTTTGGATTTATTTTTGTTAGATAAATCATGACCTGGTGTAATGTGTCATGTGTTGTTGTCCATCTGAAGTTGTATTTACCTAACTTTCTGTTAAGGACCAGATGATTTTTATTATGTCCTGATATGTAAAAGCATATAATTCAAAAAGGGTGCAGTTTCTTTTTCACAATTGTAGTTGTATAATTGCTGGAGAACTGTTTTGAAAACATTAAGAGCATTTTGGTGCAAGTATCTGTGTGCACTGGAGTCAAGCGTTCAAGTGTTTATTGCTTGTACATGTACCATGACTCTACACAACATATTGGAAAATACTTCGGAATACAGCACAAACCAAACCCAAGCCCTCCATGGCAGTCTCCTTTCTGATAAACATTTAGTTTTAGTTAGGCATCCTTCAGTCTTGAGAGACTATGGTAACGTGCTCTGTATGGAGGACTTGGAACAGCGTTTTAGTATCTTCTTGTGCATAAGATAACTTCTAATTTGATGCTGCTGTAATTAAAATTGCAGTGAAAATAAGATGCTGAAATTCTTGTCACTGAAGCATCAAGTCAGGCTACAGTTCTTATACTGCTTCAAAAGATGCTCAGGCAAGCTTCCAAGGAAAATTCTGCTAAGAGAACAGCTAAACTGTGGGAAGGCCAAATTCAATGCACTGAATTTATCCACTTTGCTGTCTTCAGGCTGTATTAACAGTTGTATCAACTGGTCAAAGAAAGTAATGGTAACACTTGAGAGATCTGGATCTGCTTAGCCAGGAGAAAGCTGAGAGGTGACACAACAGCTATCTTCAGAATGGCTTTCACATGGAAAATGGAGCAAACTTGTTTTCTACTGCTTCAGAGGGTAGGACATGAACTAGTGGACTCAAGTTACAAGAAAGGAGATTCTACCTGACAGTAACAGCTGTTTGGCAGTGGAATGGATTGCCTCAGATCGTAGCAGACTTCACTGGAGGTTTAAACAGGGGTTAGATGAGCATATGTTTAGAGGTGCTGTAGCTATGAGTTTCCTGCACTGGTGTGGGGTGGACTAAATGTCTTTCAACCCTCAAGATCCCTTCCAAATTTAGGACTCCTTCCAACTCTATTTGTTCAAGGGAAGCAGTACTGCACAGGGCCTCTCGGTTTCCCATGGAATAATGCAGCAGAATGCTCCTGAAGAGCCTGTGTTACAAGCTGATAAGAATCTCTGAAGAGCATCATCCTAGCAAAGGAGATAACAAAACAAGTCTGTGCTTCAAAAAGTCATAAACGAAATGAGTCATATACCTAGCTTGCATTTGAAACAAAATCAGGAAGGGTGATGCAGAAGATTTACTAAGCAAAACTCTGAAAATACTGAAACTCAAACTGAACAATACACCGAGGCAGCATAATGAAGATAAAGGAAATATGTGGTATATGAGGATAGCCATTTCAAAAGTTCTTCTTTCCTCACCTCAATTTTTTAAAAAGAACAACAACCACCTGCAGCCACCAGTGGTTGCAAAACTGATTTCTCCCAAATCTTCAGAGCACACTGACACATTGACCTGAGTTAAGAGGAAGGTCTACTTGCCCTTGCTATCTATTCAAAGGGGACCGTTTCCAAAAACTTGCATGTGTGGAACTCCACCTATCAGCAAATCAGGCCAGGCTGCACATACAGAAGCACTGCAATATTTCAGAGTACATGGGGTTCTGGACAATGGTGAATCATACTGTATTTTGGCAACTATGAGGTCTAAATATTGTTTTTAAAAAGCATTACTTTTCAGTATCCTGAATGAGGTGTTCGACTCAAGGTGCAAAATTCCTAAGCTTTTCCCATTAGCATTGATGAATCCATAAGGTGCCCTCAAGTCATCCCTCCCAGAGTATTGTTACGTATAAAGTACTCAAAAGGAGTTTACCAGTCCCTCCTTCTGGCGGCACTCTGGAGCCTTGCAGCTTACTGAAGGCTGCACAGGTGGCAGGGCATATAACCCCATTAGCCTCCTCTGGGTCACTTCAGCTTGCCGACCTCTGAAGAAGAACAGTAAGTATACCAACTCCCGGCCCTTCGCTTCACAGCCAGCTGCTCCAACTCGCTAATCTATATGAACTCCTCATTACCAGGCATGATATATTTAGTGTAAAAAAACCAAACAAGACATTGTAAGCGCAAAGTATATATTTATGTCATGTAAAACAAAAAAAAAGCAATGAAAAACGTATTACATAAAGGAAAATAATGTAACAGAATTTACTATGGTACCTAACAGAGGCATGCTCTTACATCTAAAGAAAATACAACATTCATAACTATATATATATGATAAGATTGTGTTTCAGAGTTTTGGAAACATTAAAATATTGTAATTTTTACCCTAAAGAAAAAAAGAGTGTCGTTATAGACAGACATACCTGTCTCTTGTATAAAAAACACCCCCATGATTGCAAGTGAATTCATTATAAGATGTATTCTCCAGATGTGCAAAAGCTACATTATCATTAATCAGTCTGAAACTGTCGTCCCACCTCTTGCATTGCTTGAGCTCCAACACTGATTGGTACAATTTTGGATCCATATGATTTATGGAAATAGTACATATTCCAAAGCAATTATGTCGCCAGACATACACATGAATTCATAAGCCTCAATTCCATTCTGAACACACTGTATTAAAAAAAATATCTAGAAGCTATAAAGTTAGAACAGTGATCTGTTTAAATATATACACCAATCAATACAAAATACTACCCATAACACTTTTATTTTCTTCTTCTTTTTGTACTGCAATAAAAAAAAAGTTAAACCACTTTGTCAAGCGATTGATTTGAATAAAATCTTCCAACTGGTCTGGTTTGTTTGATTTTCTCCTGCCAACAGTACAAGTAATCTCTAAGGCACATGTCTCATCAAATCAAGAGGCTTAAAAATAGCTAGAGTTAAGTACTGCACTAACAGTTTAGAGTTAAAAGAAATTCAAGAATTCCCAGTTTTATATCAGTACCTCTCCAGCAGTGCTACTCAAATACAGAAGTTGTATAGTATATGTACAATGAGAGGGGGAAAAGTTCCAACTTTAAAGCTGTGACCAAGAAAAACAAACAGAAACTACTTCTGTGCATTTCTAACCAATACCCAGGATCAGAATTAAGCAGTTCCTACTTAATGCTCAAATAGATACAAGTGGTCCTCCAGTCTCTGGATATAAATAGGCAAACCAACATGCAGGAACACTGGCTAAAATCCTGTTGCTTAGCACAGTAAGTCACAACTAGAATAGGCTGAATGAATCAGTGGGAACTGGATGAGTGAACTCCTCCACAGGTTCCACTGATTCAATGGATCTTAGTTATGTGCCATCAAGTTGGAACCAATTTATAGCTGCCCTAACAAGGCTTTCAAGGTAACTGAGATATTTAAGGAGCGATTTCATCAGTTTCACTCCCCTGGTGATTTTCCATGGCCAACATGGGATTTGAACCCTGGTCTCCATAGCTCTAGCTCATAGCTCTATCCATTAGTCCAGTGGTCCTCAACCTTGGGCCTCCAGATGTTCTTGGACTTCAACTCCCAGAAATCCTGGCCAGAAGAGGTGGTGGTGTAGGCTTCTGGGAGTTGTAGTCCAAGAACATCTGGAGGCCCAAGGTTGGGGACCACTGCATTAGTCCACACTGGGTACTTGCAATGGACCTACACTAGTTGAGACATACTACACAAAGCAACAGGATTTCAGCCTCTGAATCTTACTTTTCTTCATTTCTACCTCTACTCATGTCAACATATATTTTTTATCAGTTTGCTTTTTTAAAAATACTTTTAAAAAAGGGAAGGAAACATTATTTGCACTAACGGAAATCTGCTCTTTCTTATAATCCCCTCTTGTAAGCTGATTTGAGGGCTAATGTGGCATTCCAGGAGGGGAACCCCCCCCCCCCCCCATTAAGCTATCACTTATTGGCACAGGCAAAACTATACCTCTTGTGTTAACTCCTGCCTATCAAATAGGAATGGCCAAATTAAGTTCTGATTTTTTTTAACCATTGCTCAGATTGAGAATGAACATACATTTCAACCTGAGAAGTTGTCTGATGGCCACATTTCAAACCCTGAAAAAATAACAATAACACATTAAAGGGAATGTTGACAGTCACTTAATGTACTTTCTGGTGCCAATGTACTTAAAGAATTAAAAAAAAATACTTCATAGCTTATACCATATAATTGATTCGTGCTCATTTTGTTCACTTTAAAATACTCTTTGGAAAACATTGCAATTCCTACAGACAACTTCAAGGACAATCATTTTCTGTTAAAGTAACTGTATCTAGATGTACTCACTCACTCAATTTCAGTGCTAATCTCTACAACTAAATTACACTACTACTTGCTCGTGTCACCATCTAACACATGTCTTTACAATCTTCTATGTGCACCATGGCCCTATCCGTCATTGCGTTCTTGATGTATCTTAACGTTAGTGTTTGTGTTACTAGTACTGTAAACTCAAATAACAGTGCAGATGATATTACTAAACTAAGTACGGGAGAGCATCCATTTTCATCCATCAGAGACTTCAGAATCTCAAGCCACCAATTTCATCAAAATTAAAAAGCTCTTCCAGCAATGGCAAGAGCTGTTCCGCAATGAAGACTCGTAGCATATTATTTGCTGTGTTTAAAACTCTGCATAAAAGCTATAGTTGATCACCCTTAGGCAGTAGTCCCAAACACACTCAGATGGATGCAGGTCTTCTGAAATAAGTGGGACTAACATTCAACTAAGTGTACCTAGGAACAGTAAGATTTACAAATTTTAAAATTCATGCTAAAAGAATCTTTGATTCAAATTCTGGCAGAAGTATGAAAAGAGAAGCCAGCAGTCCTTTAGTCTAAGGCAGCCTTCCCTAAGCTGGTGCCCCATAGATGGGTTCAACCCCCACAATTCTACAGCCAGCTGGTGGCTGGACTATAGGAGCTGCACTCCAAAACACCTGGAGAGTACCAGAGGAGGGAAGGCTGGTCTAGGGAATACATTCAAAGCTATCTCTTAAAAAGTTACAAGCAAAACACAGAACACTAGATATTCACTGGCTACAGTAAGGTATAAAAAAGGTCAACCATCTCAGACTTAAATAAGACTAGGTGAAGTCAGAAAATTTAGATTTCACTATTTAAAAATACAAAATGAAACAAAATCATTCGAAGACCAAAAACAGTTATTTTCCTAACCTACAACTATAATAATAAAAAAGGATCTAGAATTTTCAAAAGAGAAACATAATCTACAATAAGAGGCAATGATCAAGATTTATAAAGTCTGTATGTGTAGTGACTCACTTATGGTGCCATAAAATGTGGACAAGCTAATAGAGAAAACTAGCAAGTAACTAATGATGGGCATATTCCCACAGACATCCCTAACATGCATCTTTTACTCATTTCAATATTGATCAAACAGCTATAATGCCTGGGGGACTGTGTCCCCCAAAAGGGAATTAGTGTTCTTCTGACGTCCAAATCAGTATTGATTTATTTCCCATCAGATACATCATTTTTGGCTTGCTGGACTAGTAAGTCAGTTTTGCCACTTGCCATAGGCAACAGAGCAAACAACAAGCAGAGACAGCTACAGGTGGTGGCATGCACAGTTAAACTCAACAAAATCCATACTGTCATATCAAAGGATATACACGTGGATAGCAGGACAAAAGGAATGGCAGATATCATCCCAAAACAGGGCTGGTCTCTCTATTTCTTTCTCCACAGTTACCCATGATCTCCCTCTCCACTATTACCATGTTGAACAGTAGTTGCAACAGGAAAAAAAAAAGAATTTAAAAAGGATAATAAAACAAACAGTCTAATTCTTCAGAGTCAACTGTAAAAGAGGTCAGCAGTAACAGCAGCGATTGGACAAGGAAGAATAAAACATTGGATGAAAAGAATCTGGAGTATTTTGTTCATTTACTTGTTTTCCTCTCTGATCATAAGCCAAGAAGCCTTTGCCGCACAGGCTTGTTCTCAACATCAGGTACATGTCTTATCTCCTTAGATCCTTCAAAGATTTCAGACTCCATCTCCCTGAGGCCCCTATAACCAGGTAAGAAAGCTTTCTTTATCTAGCTTGGTGGCTGCCAATACGGACTCCATGTCATTAAGGATATCAGAACTCAAAGCTTCTTGTAGACTTGGCATCAGTTCCTCTCCCTCTATATTCATTGCATCTCCTTCCAGTGTGCCAAGGTCCACGTTTGTCCCTGGAATGGCTTCAAGGTAGTCTGGAAAACGGTTCTGATGAGAAGGCATGTTGCTTTGGTTGATACTGTCGCCTAGATAAAACAGGAATGCAGAGCATGAGTGTCAAATAGCACACCATCTGGATAAATTTGGGGACTTGCTCCTATCATGCATCCCAAAATTATTCTGACAGATTTACTCTCTCCCCACCACCACTTCAGAAGTAGGAAGGGGGCCCGCACAGGTTTTAGAGTTATGTTTTTAATGTTTGCATGTTTTTCATTTTGTGTTGTTTGATTTTAAATTGTTAAAGTATCTGTAAGATTGTTTTATACAGTTTTGTAACCTGCCCTGAGATCCTGTGATATAGGGCAGGTTATAAATGTTTAAATAAGTAAGTATGCAGGAGTACCAAAGTGGTGGCCAGACATTTGGTCATGTAGGATAAAGTGCCATGCTGTTATGTATGACTATATCATCTACACCAGGCACACTCTGACCCCAAGCCTGAGCCAGCTATATTTGATTAAAGGGATCTAGCAAAGAAGAAGATTCTCTTACATGCCAGGGCTTTCCCAACTGATTAGATACAATAATTGGGTTGTGCTTTGCTTACCTTGTATCTTCTCCAATGGGACCCTCTACCCTTCCACAGAGGCTGTTTTTTGGGGGGAGCATAACTCCTGGAATCCCACAGCCAGCATGGTTGATGGTTAGAGAATCCTGGTATTTTTATTCTAGAAAAGTAGTTTTTCTGAATTCTGCATTCAACTGTCCAGATGCCAAGCTATTTCTACTTCCACTGCACCTTGATGCTTAGCTCTGACCTCTAGGAGCCCACAAGAGGAACTCTACCTACTGGGGGGGGGGGGGGAGGATTAGTTCATGCCATCTTGCAATTAAGAACTAGTACCCAAGTTTCTTCTTTTTGCCCTTTGTCTCAATCTAATTTTCTTCACTGTTATCTTTTAGATTGTAAACTTGAGCACCAGGTACTGTAGAACTACTGAACCTAGTAAACTGCTCTGGAGATTTTTCTCAGCAGAAGAAACAGATGAAATTGAGTTAAATAATTCTAATAACCTACCTTTTCTCATTTATTACAGGAGAGCCATATTCTTGGAAGCACGAATCTCCTTTTAAAACAAGGTATGCACTTTTCACGTGCCTTGTTCTATACTAAAAAACAGCTTTTTAAAAGAAAGGATTGGAAATAACCTTCAGGTAATTCTGCCCACATTTTCTAATGGAATGCACTAGTGGTAAAAGGTGGATGTGTGGTAACTGGGATCCGGGGGAGAGAACTGGCCCATAGAACCACAAAAAATACTCATCCATGTTGTAGACCACCTAGTACACCCTCTTTCTCAGTGCAAGACATCTAGAATGACAGCGGTCTTAACAAGATGTCAATAGATTTCTCCCTACTTGCTATTCAAGTTTCTTATAATATTCAACCAAAATCTCTATCCATAACTTTAAACCACTATGACATTCTTGGTTCCAGGCAAGCTAAAGGGCCTTGTCTCCACATATTATCCTGTCTGGGAACTGAGATCTTGATGTCTTTCTTTCCATCCCACCACTATCACAGGTGTGTCTGGTGATGACATGAGACAAGCGTCTTGGGGCTCCCTCCACCCCGTTGTCCTTCTCCTGGCAGGCAAAGGCATTTTTAGTTAGACAGTCCTTTGGCCTCTGAATGTTTGTTAGGGAACAGCCTTTTAGTGGTGGGTGCTGTATTTTTGCTTGTTGTTGAAAATAAATTTTAAATCATGTTTTTTTCAAACATTGACATGACAATCTATTGAGATATCATGATCTATTGAACACTATGAATTCTGCAATTTATAATGATTTCCAACTGCATCTGTTTTAAAATTTATATTGTAACCAACCTTGGGCCCTGGAAAGAGGGAAAAATCCTACTCTTTGGAATGAGGCATGACAGCATCTGAATTAATTCTGATATTACCCAGAATACACATAAGAATCCAATTCATTCTTACATTAGCTAAGCTGTGAGAAACTTACACTAAAACAAGAAGTCAACAAAACAAACCTGTATCCATTTCATCAACACTGTTGAGGAAATCATCCGGAGTTCTGGGGACACTGTAACTGCTCATGCTAAGGCCACTGTCTGTGCTCTCATCTCTAGAGTGGTATGTTCCACTGCAGACAAAGTGAAGTGAAGCAAAGCAAAACCAAAAACACTTTATTACTATTTGTTTGAAGGAATATTGTAGCACTTATTATCCAAAAAGCAAAATGATTCTCTTCATGACATCACAAATTTTTAAAACAAATGAATGTAAACAGAGAAACTATGGACATGCAGTTTTGCAAAAAAATCTTAAAACATGCAATAGAACTGCATGTCATACATGTGGCCAGAATCCTATTGGCAATATATGTGTGTGTAAGTGAAATAACGTATGTTGCATGAGCAAACTATCACTAATTAATAAGATGCTAATTGTACTCTTGGTTACATGCATGTTGTGGGACTAGACACAGGACCAGGTATGCAACTAGTAGCTTGCTAATCTATGACTTATGGAATTTCAGTTATGCATGTGTAGACTGCCAATAGGATTCTGGCCATCTATAGCCAAAAAGGCAAGAATACTGGGTGAACAATCAATGCAATTACATTTGCTAAAACAGACCTTTCAGGAGATGGATGTAACACAGAGAGAAATTTCCTTCCCATGTTTTATGCTGGAGATACAGTTAGACCCAACAGAACTAAGAATAAGCATATTAAACCCGTAAGTGGAAAAAGGTCATGAGCCACAAAATGGAAATAAGGGAAGTAAGGCTGCTCTTAGATAGGAAATGTGTGTAATTTTTAATTTGGAAACTGATGGCTCTTGCCATGTGTGTGTAACTCACTCTGCAGTGCATGTACAGTGAAAACAATGTGTAATAATACAAAAATGTTTTGTGAGTGGAATCAATTCCACTTTACAGTATCAATTGTAATACAACATTAAGATACATATAATTATGATACAGCATCTATTCTGAGGTACTTCCACAACATGAGTACAACACAATGTAAAGCAGCCAAAAGGAATATAATTCTGTAATTCCTGTACATGGCAGCTGTCCAGCCAGAAATTAAAACAGTTGATTAGAAAGTGATGTTTGTTCCTGCTAATACTTAAGACCAAGGAGTAAATCCAATTTTAGTTCCCAGTACGGGAAATTCATTAAAATTAATGGGACCTATGCTAATTTTGACTAACAAAATCTTTTCCTTCAATGGACCTACTCTAAAACTAGATTTAAGCCCATCCTCATATATTCTGGTGCTCTACTGATCATATCCAAAGAAATGTGTGCCAAGTTTGTAACTTCCTCTCCATTGTTGTACTACTATGTGCTCCATCCCAACCTCTACAACTGTTTAAGTTACTTCTTCAACACTGCTGAGGCTGCCAACATCCCATGGTCAACGGAAACATTCAGGACAGGACTACTGATGCACTGCAACAATGGCTGTCATTTAAGCTAAAGGTGTCAGCACAAAATTTATAGAAAGGTGCAGATAGAGCCAAAATCTATCTATGATTAACACAGTTCTGAAAGTTGAAGTTTCACATGGCTGTAGCCAAGGAATCAGCCGAGATGATAAGTTGTTCATACTGAATTGACTTGTACGAAACAAAGAAAAAGAACTGGGTGGCCAGATTTGAGAAAGCACATTCTATATATAACATCTACGTTTTCAATTTTATTTCTTCTTTACTTTTATTTTATTTGTAATGTGTCCAGTGTACTGCTTTATGATTTTATTGTAAATCAGTTGAAACACTCATTGGTTGGAAGACCAATTCAGAAACACACTACATAATATTTGCAAGTGACTTCCAAAAAACCCAGTGCAATTTTCTTCTATGTGTTAATGACTGAAACACATGTGTGACACAAACAGAACTATGCCCTTTAATATCACACTCTCAGCTTGAAAAATTGGGGGATCTGAAAGCGACATATTTATCAAGTTATCTGAGTTGGTAGGATCTACAGATGTCCCATTTTCATACATATTCATATAATGTATGAAAATATTATATGAATATAATATGAAGGGCTAAAAATATTGTTTTCAGAACTGAATTAGACACACAGCATTGTAAACAAGACTCCATAGTCCACACAAATGAATGCCAAAAAAAGCTAGCCTACAGCCTTGTAAATATATGTATGTATACTCTTATCACTGTTCTTTTCCGTGTCAGTCCTACAAAGGATAAAAATAGAACCAAGAAGGCTGCACAAACTCCTTAAAGTGAGCCTCACAGCAGTTTTCACTGCTAGCTTTTGAAAAGCTTTTCCGAGTCAGTAATTCTAAACGGCTATGCATCAATTGACTTGTGCCTGGGCAAACATGTTGTAACTTTGAAGACAAACCCTTCCTACAAGTCTGAACAGTTGACTTCCTCCCGCAGGAGACAGCTTTTAATCCTCAACCTCTTTTTTTCTTAAACTGAGTCTTTCCTTAAATGGCAAGTCCATTTACAGCTGTGGTTCTTGGAACAGACAGATGTTCAAAACAGACGATTACATGCACCAAACAGAATTTGAAAATCATCATGTTTGGTGAAACAAAACCACCAGTAGCTACAGCAACTAACCTGTTAAGAAAAGGATCCGAACTATTTGTGGTCATTGTTCTTAGTTCTTGTGACATGCCAGGAGAAGATACAGGATTCTGAGAGACATCTTGTTCCATATTGGGAAGCTGACTACGAAGAGCCAATTCCTGCCAACCAAGAAGTGAGTGAATTTGTAAATTCCATACAAGGCTCAAAAGGCATAGATAGCAATGAAGGACAGATGTCTGTATTTACATAAACACTGTGTAAAACAAAAAGGTACACCCAATCCCATACAAGCTGTATTGCCTTTATCATGGGCTGCTAGCCGTAACACCCTAATATTGCCTCCAGTATCAAGAGACATTGGCTCTGTTCAACCACTATGTCATCTAGCATCACCAATACAATTAGAGAGAGTGATTCTCCCTCTGTTGTTGGTCTCCCCATCTAAGCAGTGACAAATCTGAGGAGGCTCCCATCACATGTTGCCTTCAAACGTGAGCAAGAACCCTGTGAAATCTAGGTTCTGTGCATGCAGAAGTTACAAACAACCAGAAAACTCACCTCTTCAAAAACTGTCACCAAGCATGTTGAGAAAACCACGATGGGAGCAGGGCTAGGTACTAGGCACTCACTCCCCTTTAACTGCTGACAAAGCTGTATTAATAATGCCCAAATAGAGATTTTATTTCTCTGTATGCCAGTTGCCAGAGAACCTGAACAGCAAGGTATTATTACACTCAGGCCCTGCCTGTAACTTTCACATAGGAAAGTGTTGGTCACTATGAAAATTCACTGCAAGAATAGAAAGGACTGTTGTTTGACCCAATGCAAGAGAGTATGGTCCTCAGAAGCGACTGTGAAATCACTAGGTCTAATCATCTCAAGATTAGCAGATGACATTAACTAGGGTTCTGTAATCAATGGATGCAAAAACCCATTGTGTAAAAACAAAATGCATCAAAGAGGCAACAGAAAGACAAAACCTCTGCCTAGACCAGTTCTCCAAATAATGTTTACTTCTAATAATGAAAGATATTTTCAGATAAATAGAGTTTCTAAAAGATGCAAAATAAGGATGGAAAATGAGAAAAAATCCAGGGAATTTTTTTTAAAACTCAGGAGCAAACTCTGTCAGCTGCACTACTGCGGTGGATGCAAAGGAACTGAGGGAGGACCATCAGGGAGTGGTTGAGCATGCACACACAAGATTGGGGGAAGGGAGCCTGAGGGCTCTAAGGCTCTGGAACATTCTGAATGTTGCATGCACAAGCACAGAACCCATGTGTGTGAGTCACAGACCCCACAAAGAATTATGAATTTTACATCCATTGGTTGCATTAATCTATAATTTTATGGGACATCTTATGTACAGCAGAGTTGGGAAGACCTGCATTTAAGCTCCACTTCTCTCATGCGCTCAATGTTTTCTGGCTATGTCCTTTCTGTCAGTTCAGTTTTCTCTTTGAAAATTATGGACAGCGCTAACAGACCATAAAAGGAATGGGATAAAGATGACTCTATAAAAATTGTATGGTATTTCACCATTGAAAAATTTCATATTACTAGTGAATACTGCTAGGGCCACAGCAAGTCAACCTGACACAGTTGCAAAACACCGGACACAATGATTTCACTAATCTGCCATGATGACAACAGAAGAGCTGAAAGCAAAAACTGACACAAACTTGAAGTAACCACACATTAGCTTTTGTTTATCTGTAAGCCTTCCACAACCATTCCTTGAACTGTTGTAGCACACAAGCCTGGGCCAACAGTTTAAACATGAAAGAAACTGAAGGAAGAACATAATGAATTTAAAACAAGGGCAGGAATGCTAGAAGAGAGGAGATGGGTAGTCTAGTGTTTCTTGCTAGCATATAATCAGAAATAAACAACACGAGTAGAAGCTTTGTAGTGGAAACACACATCAAGAAAATAAATTACTAGAAACAAGCTGTTTAATGAAGATGACCTGAAAAAGAAAGCCCAAACAGACAGGTTACATACACGATTGGTAAGCAGAACTTGGATGGGGGAACAAGGCACAGAAGAGCGGATGTTTCAACTCTTAAGACCTCGGAGTCCAGCTAATCAACTGATGAAAGGGATATGACTGCTAATGGCCAGCCACCAAAACTTTCCAAAGATGCAGCTCATGTATGTATGTATGTATGTATGTATGTATGTATGTATGTATGTATGTATGTATGTATTTCATTTATATACTGCCCTGTTAGTGCACGGCACTATTCTGGGTGGTGTACATATAAAAACAATATAACATAAAACAAAGCAAAATATAAAAACCCAACAACAACAAGCCAGTGTTAAGCTCCAATGGCACAGCATATCATAGCAGCAATACAGGGGTTAGAATTCAAGAGAGGCTGCCTTCAAAGGCCTGGCGCTCTGTCAGTCAGCTTTAAAATCTAACAAATTTAATAGGAACAAGGTAGACTACCCTCCAAATCTTCCCCAATACCACTATGTTTTCTCATAGATATTAACTTGCTTCTTAACCTATACCAGGAAAACTGCAGAATTAAAATAAACAACTCACTTCCCACTCTTAAAAGTACCACCAGCCTCGAAAATTTTGGAACTCCTAAAGTGTACAATGTTCTCTGTATTCAGTATTTCGGAGTCTAGGGAGGAGAGAAAAGCCTAGAAACCTAAGCTCCTACTTCATAAATCAAAAGCATACTGGAAAGGTCCTGCTGTTAATTCAAGTTTTAAAAATATGTACTGTTCTACATCTAAAAATAAAAAGTATAAAAAAACTGGCTGAAAACTGTGATTCTCCATTACTTTAAAAAAAAAAAAAAAAGTAAAACCATGTCAAACTTTTCAAATGTCCCTGGGGAAAATAAGACTTAACACTCATTGTTAGTACAAAATTCTAATTTTGGATGTTGCAAAAGAAGCCAAAATGATCTGTCAGCTTCTTGGAGAAGCTACTATAAAAACAGGGTTGGTTTTTTGAAAGCCATCCAATTGCCTTTTAATGCTCTTTGGTTGGGTTTGTGTGTTTAAAGTGTCCCAGAGTCTATGTATCTTTACTTCTACTCTCAAAGTGTAAAACTCTTGAGCTGTTTTTTTAAAAATTAACATTTCCCTGAACAGTTTCTACATTTGAAATGTTATTATTTTGAATGCTACAGCTGTATCTTCTAGTTACAAACTTTTATAGATATTACAAGAATGTGAATGTGTATAAATGCCAGAAAAAAATATTTGACAAAATTGAATTCCCATGTTTCAGAGAAAGGTAAAGGTTCCCCTTGACATTTAGTCCAGTCGTGTCCGACTCTAGGGCGCGGTGCTCATCCCCGTCTCCAAGCCATAGAGCCAGCGTTTGTCCGTAGACAGTTTCCGTGGTCACGTGGCCAGCGTGACTAGACACGGAACGCCATTACCTTCCCACCGTGGTGGTACCTATTTATCCACTTGCATTTACATGCTTTCGAACTGCTAGGTTGGCAGGAGCTGGGACAAGTGACGGGAGCTCACTCCGTCGCGTGGATTCGATCTTACGACTGCTGGTCTTCTGACCTTGCAGCACAGAAGCTTCTGCGGTTTAACCCGCAGCGCCACCACGTCCCTGTTTCAGAGAAAATTAGTCCTTAAATCTGCAAATATTTGAGAGTGCAAGCTATTGTAGTAGGATGATGGTTAAAACTCTATGTCAGCCATAAAAAGAATCAAATTAGATCTTTCAGAAGGTCATCTGTCACCATGGAAATATAAATGGTTTTTTTATGAAGTCACTGAAGATCCAATGTCAAATACCTCCTTTTATTCTTTTTTTTTTTTACATTTCCTGACAGGAATTATTCTATGTAACCATTATTAAGGAAAAATGTGAGATGGATACTTTAGCAGTTGCTAAAGTGGCTGAAATCCAACAGTAGGTCACAACTAGAGTAGGTCCATTGAGTCAACGGAACTTACAACACAGTTAACTCCTCAAATTCCCATTCAATGGGCCTACTCTAGTTGTGACTTTCTCTGGATTTCAGCCAGCAATTAGTGAATGAAAGTCCAAGTAACTATCACATCCTTTGATATTACAGCCTCAAGAAGAGCACATGCTATCATACAATTTCAATTAATTTTTTCTTTTCTGGCTATACAGAACATTTTTCTGCTTCAAAAGTAATTTCCAATATAAGGCAAGCAGAGTTTGTTCCCATCATACCCAAACGATTTTGGCTGCTAACGCATTTGCTAAAAGTTTCTCAGTGTGCTAAAACAATTATCCATTTATGTATAAAATGGGTAAGATGAATAAATCACTAACAAGAAGCAGGATTAACTACTCACATAAGTTTTCAATATTGGTTGCATTTCATACATACTCTACCACAGAAGGAATAGTAGTGACTGATGATGTAAATATATATATATATATATATTACAGTAGGACCAGTATCCACAGGATCAATATCCATGGTTTCACTTATCCACGGTCTGAAAATATTAAAAACATTAAAAGGAAAAAAACCAGAAAACTATTTTCACATGTATATGCAGAACTGGCCACTAGAGGGTAACAGAGACCATGCTATGAATACTTGTTAGTGAAGAATACTTGTTAGTGACATAGCATGGTCACTAGTGGCCAGTTTTGGTAATGCACGTGAAAATATTTTTCCCCCTTTTACCATAAATAAATAAATAAATAAATAAATAAATAAATAAATAAATAAACTATTTTCCATGGGGAGGGGGGCTTGGAACCAATCCCCAGTGGATATGGGGGTCTTAATGTATAAAAGTAATGTATCTATTGCTGTACCTTCTTAAGCATTTTAGGTTTTTTTAAAAAAAATACAACCAATGGAACCAGGTTTTGGAAATTATGTAGTATATCTTATATTTCCAGTACAGCATATCTGAGGGCCTGACCACCATATTCATCCTGTTAGTTTTCCATATTGGGGCAAAGTTATTTATTCGAACATAAGCATCACTTCCTAAAGAATAAAAATGCATATCAGCTGAAAATATTGAAAAATTAAATAGTATGAAATGGTTCATAAGAAGAGAAGTCCCCAGGACACAAGGTTGAATCTGAAAAAAAGGGCAACTCTAATTGCAGAGGCCAAGAGGAGCAGCCTTTTATTTATGTCCCTATTTATTTCAGAAAAGTTAAGATCTGGGACTATGGGAAATAGAAGCACCTAGTCACAGGACAGCAAAACCAAGAGGCAATTCACAGGATGAGCTTCCAGGTAAGAGAATGTAACTAAAAACAAGTATCACATAAATCTACAGTGCACCAACTAGATCCTACAACAGAGATGCCAACTCTGTCCCTCATATCTACTCTGGCAATTTAATATCATGCACATAATCTGGGAATAATTCAGCTGCTCATCTTCCCATATAATATATGCTGCTATTTGCCTGCAATTCCTCTCTGCATTCTACATAGGAGAAACAGACCAGATTTCACAAAAGAATAGACACACACATCTAAACTTAGAAATTATGATGTTAAAAAAACACAGTGGGACAACAAAATGGGACTAGTCTTAAAATAACCACCACTGAGCAAAACTTCAAAGGGAGACTAAATGAGAGGATGATGAATTCTAATTAATCAAGAGACTCCATTCTGTCTTATATCACCTAAATCAGGACAACACCTTATTACCCAGTCCCATGTCATTTCTGCTATCAGTAAGAACTATATTCCCTAGATGGCCATGGCTAACATAGCTGTTGTAGTTTGCACTTTCTTCCATTTCCCTCTGACTTTACTGTTTACCGCCTGCTCTTAACTCTTAAGAGAGCAGTCTTCATTATCACCAATAAGAAATGAATGTATCATAATCTTTTACACAGGAATAGCTATCAAATATGAATGGAATCTTCCAAGCTACAGCAGAACTGTAAACGACTCATAGTTTCCACAGACTTTGAATATTTAAGCTCAAGCCAAAATAAATCTTTCAGAATGCTGGCTCTAATTATTTTTAGACTCTTTTCTTCCTAAGCATTGATACCACTCTGTTCTTGGTGTCCCACAGGCCCAGAAATGATCAAACAGGTGTTGTGTTCTGCCTTGAAGCTCAGGATGTGGCTGCACTTAAATACAAGCAGCATATTTAAAACCAGGGGCAAGGAAACAAATTCTGAAGCTGAAACAAGGATTAGAAAAGATGAGAACAAGACAGGAACACCTGGAAAGAGAATCAAGAAAGGAGGCCTGAGTTAAGGAACGGATGTGGCACTTTCTCTTTGCTGATTTCCAGCAGACATATTAGGCCTTTGATTTATTTACTGTATATTACAATGATACTAGGCTCAGAAACACTTTGAGATGCTCAATGTCTTCCTCCATCCCATGAACACAACAAAATGTTTCCCTTCCAGGTTTCATACAAAACACTGTTGCCTCAAACCAGGACAGGACACAGTGAATCACCTCAAGTGATATCTGTTGCTCCTCAAAGTTTGTTTAGACACCAACACATCGTAGTTTGGTATCATTTGTAAAAGAACTCATTCTGTGTCTGGCTTACCTACACAAATTCACACTCATGTTAATGATTTGACTTACGTGAGTAGAATAATTTGGAAGGAGGGAAATAATGAAATAGTGCAGCTTCTTATGTAATTAGAAGCCAGTTTAGAAAGGTGCCCTGCTCTTACACTTAAAATAGTATGTAAGGCAGTGTGATCCCAAGACAATGGCACAACAATCGCCCATGATGATTCATAGTTACATTGTTCACATGAATGCATCACTCATATGAAAAAAGCTGCAGCAAAGTCTGTACTTGCTCTTAGTTTCACAGTTCCGGCATACTTCTGTCAGCAAACTGTCCTGAAGTAGCTACACAGGATACCTTTTGTGTCCTGGGGAAGAAACTTGCTTACTTTTCTGGGGTTACTTTAACAAAGGGCACACTGAAATACTCCCCATAACATTTAAAAGTAACTTCTTAGCATTCAATTACATCAAGCAATCCTTTCATCAGTTCTGAACAGTCTAAAAATTGCAGCACAATTCAGAATGAGTAGTGTGTCCTTCTGAGGTCTGGCAGAAGTCTGAGCCACATTAGGAGAAGATGGAACATGGTGAGCAGACTTCTAATCACACACACACTATTATTAAAAAACATTTAATAAATATTTTGCCAGAAAATTCAACACAGAGTTCAGTCTCAATGAACACATAGCCTCACTGTTCATAACAGCAGCACTCGTAATATATACAAACACATTAAGTGGAGTAGAAAAGAAATTCAGGTTCACACTTTGCTGCTCACGTCAGTTCCAGTTCCATGATTTCAGTAATATATAAAATGGGCTGTTTGCTGCTGCCAAAAAGCAGATCCATGGAAACAAATAGCATTTCCACAAAAAGACTGTCAGAAGTAAGTCCAGAATGTAGCACAGAGCCTGGCTTTCTACATTAATCTGTATTTTAAACCTGCAATTACCTCACTTATTTCATCTAACCAACTTTGTGTTAAAAAGTGTCAGCTATTTAAATAGGTCTTTAAAAAAAAACCTTAAGAGCCAGTATGTTGTAACAGAGTGATGGGATACGGTTCAAATCTCTGGTCGGCCGCAAAAACTCACTCGGGAGCGGCACTGCTAAAACACCTCTTAAATATCTCACCTTGAGAAATCTTTTAGGGTAACCGTAAGTAAGATAAAATTTGCTGGTACATAGCAACAAAAATACCTCGTAAACTACTAGTGTACTAGCAGCACATTTTCAGTTTCTCAAATTTAAATTACAGGCTGTAATACCTGGAAACTGGTTATGAGTTATGGAAAATATATATGGCACGTTCTCTTTTTTTTCATTTACATTTCTTATTCACTTAGGTTACATGTTGCTGTGGGTTACATCCACTAATACCTCTATCAGTTTCAGATGAAGTAGCATTTATATTTGATGTATAAGCAATAGTATAAACAGTTAAATCTCTAACCTGTTTAACTTCCATTATTTCTCTCCCTTTAATTTCTTTAATTTGATGTAAATTACTATAACAACAATAACCTGATGTTATCTCAGTTGCAAGACAAACATTCACCGATTTAACACTGTTTTGGTATCTGTGTTTAGGCAGAATACCCTCTATTTGGTTCCTTCCAATATTGCTGTTAGTAGCATCTTGCAGAGATTTCCACACATTTCATCTCCTTGGCAGTACGTAATTTGAATGTGGTATTCAGTGACTACAAGTTCTACTTCCTAAAATTATTCTTTCCCACATTCATTTCATGTTCCTATTCTGTATTTTCCAGAATACATTATTAAAATTCTCCTTTTATGAAATTTAGTTTTTGCTTGTATGTTTCACAACTTTGAGCTCTTTGTAGAATTTGCTTTCTTCATTTTTATTGCAACTGAGGGGCATCCTTGTATCAGGTAAATGGCTGGGAGCTTTGCCTTTAATTGGATAAACACTACCCAATCTAAGTATGGAATGAAACTAGTAGCAACTGCATTTATACCTTTTTTTAAAAACTATGATTGCAACTCCATAATTTCCTTTACTGAAAATACAGTATCATCATCATTACGAAGAAAATACAGCATGCCAATGTCTTATCTGTATTTGGCAGAACCCTGATGAATTCTAAGGACTGAAAAGTTTACCCTTTTCACTTATTTTCATATACTGTGGATTCTTCCTGCTTTGTACATATTTTGTACATCCCAAATTCCTAATCTAACTTTCATCCTCAATATTATTAGCACTCTTTCATCATCCAAATGCTTTCAGGGAATAAGGGACTTTTTACATTTCTATTTAACCATGATTAGTTTACTTGGAAGATACAATGAGTGGGCTTCTATTGCCTTCCATATCTTAGTGGTATGGTTGATGTCTATGAGTATGACCATGCCTGCTGTTTTCTATATGGAAGCCCAACTGGCATCCTTTGCCTTTTGCCTCTAATTCGTAGTGACATTGCTGCTGCCCAAGGTCAAATGGGGGTTTAAAGGCAATTTAGTTCCTCACGGATCCGCTGAGGCTTTTAAAGGGTTTTGTGTTAATTAATCTACACCCAATACTTGCTATGTCTGAGGTACATGATGGCACTATTCAACAAAGCTGGTCCAGAAGCTGCTCCCTCAGTGTTATTATTATTATTATTTTTTAAAAGGAAGAAGTGGGTGAAAAGAGAAATATCAGAGGTCATGGCAGAAAGATGAAAACGAATGAAAAAAAAAATCAAATACAGAGAATTATACAAGAAGATCTGAAATAAAATTAGAAAAGACAAAGAAAAATTGTGGTCCAAACAATATACTGTAAAGAAACAGAAAACCTAGAGAAGATCTAAATCTTCTATAATGCAAATAAAAAGATGAAGGACTTAACAGAAGGACAATACCTGCTATTAATAGATAGTAAGAATGTTCTTGTCATTTGATGTCAAGGGTAAAAACACAGTGTGGGGTGGGTGCATTAAAGAACTGTTTGAAGATAATCAATAGAATGTATTGAACAAGATGCTGACATTGGACTGGCAATACAGAAATCTGAAATCTTATATCCAGTATAGCTAATAAAAAATGGCAAAGCTTTTGGAATCAGTGATATTTTTGTAGAAGCATCACAGCTAAGGAATGGTGAGAACTTGCATGCTTTAGTGAATCTTTTCAATTAAATCTAAAATGTCAAGGTTCCACAACATTATTTTTCAAGATTTAAGAAAAATATTCTTCAAAGACGTTGAACAAATAAACTTGGATAATATTAAATGTTAATTAGTAGTCACTGGTATCTAAGCACTTTGGAGGGGAAAAAACAATACAAGCCGTCATAATAGAAATTAAGCCTGAATGTTATTCTGAATGCATTCCTCCCAGGGTGGATTAAAATTGATAATTAAAAAAAATTTAAACATCGGATTTTTTTATTTGAATTGGATTTTTTAAAATTTAAATCAAATTTGTTTTAATGAAATGCTTTTGGAGGAAAAATCTATCTAAAGATAGTTTTCTATTTAAGATACATTATAGTTCAAAGATTATCTAGCATGAAATAGAAATTATGTAGCATGAAGCTGTATGTATATTCATGCAATATTTACATTTTTGTGAAATAATTCAATTAATCCAAGTTATCCAAGCTGAGATAACATGCACCTTTTCACAGTAAAAATGGTACAAAATGAACAAGGTTCAGGAAAAAACTTTAATACCATTGTTGTTCTGCAAATCTACGTACAAAAATGAACACATTGATATTTAAGCAAATACATGCATATCTATGCTATATAATGTTATTGTTTTAATTAAATAAAATAATTTAAGTAGTTCTCTAAATATGAGTGATTAACGTATTACACTAAAATCTGTTCTGATATAGCTGTTTTACTAATCTGACATATTACTATTCTAAATATGAAATCTTTGTCTGGTTGCAAATATTAACGATTATAACAACCAGCAAGAATGAGTCTTTAGATTGAAAAATCATGATTTAAATAAAGTCTTACTGATTAGTTATTTAAATCATGATTTAAATCAACTTGATTTAAATCAAATCCACCCTGATTCCTCCCATAGCATATCAACAACTATCATTCCTAAATTTTCCTGCCTTGAGACTGGACAACACTGATTATTTATTAATTAACACTCCACATTTTGTGATGACTCCCTAGACAAAAATGTTTTTATATATATAAAAAAGAGAAGCCACATTGTGAGATTTTTCCTTGCTTGGTAGTAAGCACAAGAGAAAATCCTGTAGACCATCTTGATTGCTAACATTGCTGTTGCCAACATTCAGGCTCAACTTTGGTATATAAAGGTTGGCACTCTTTTTCCTGCTAGCAATACAGGCATGATACTAGAAGGCAATGTTGGTCTATTTCCTTATTTTTAATCATTCATAAACCAGAGGGTTCAGTTTAAAGGATTACATTTCCTGTTTTTTAAACATAAATTTAACAACATACAATCCATCCATATTTCCAATAGAAGAAATGACCTAAAGGTTTTCAACACAGTACCAAGCACAAACAGGTGGATATAGTACCATATGCAAACAGCAGAAATGCCCAGTGTGGTACTACAGTGGCCAAAATATCAGCCTAAGACTCAGGAGACCTGGGTTTGAATCGTATAGCAGGGACGGTGATGGTGGAACTGATAAAATATCTCACTTACCTCGAGAGCCCTACTAGGGTCATTGCAAGTTGGTTCTGAATATCTTTCTTAATTTACCATGCCCAGAACTGGAAGGGTGAACAGCAAAAACATTACCCAGTAAATATAAGCAGCACTGAGATAAAGAAGTGAAGGTTTTAGACCAACCTGGGGTCAATAGGGCTAGAAAAAATGAAGAGACTAACCAATTCAAATGGGCTACCATTCATGTAAGTTTAGTTAGTCTCTTCTGATCTTCCCTGAGTGAAAGATGTTGATGCTGAAGGCTTCTGTTAGAAATGTGTACTTTATACTGTACATGAAAGAACTTAGTCAACAAGTGTTCTACTCACCACCACACATAGCTTGGAAAGTTTTTACAGACTGGAGTGGCTAGTAAGTCAGAGTATTATTTCACCTTCTCCCACAACTTGCTACTGGCTTGCTGAAAAAATATTTCAGTTTTGTATAGCTTGCTAATTCATGCTATTTGCTTCTAGCATGCAGAGAGGTAAGATAAACTGGCATTCTTTCTCTAGCAGGTCTTAGATCAATGCCCGAATTTGCACTAGGTGACGTCTAAGTTCCTTTCTACAATCCGTTTGAATGCAACATGAGAATTCCAGTAAGGTAGGGAGCCGAACTACAGATCTCCAGGAGATGAGGCGGAAGCAACAGTAAGGCCATGGAGTTTAAAAATATTGGTCTAATATTTTCCGGCTCAGCTGGCTGGATAGGTCAGTGAGTCTGGTAACTGTCTGTGGAACCCCACTGTGTCTCCAAGGAGAAAAAGCAGTCTGTGTGCCTTGGGCAAGCTGTACAGTCCCCCAGTGGCCCCCAATGAAGGGAATGGTAAACCACTTCTGAGTACTCTCTACCTAGAAACCCCTGAAAAGAGTTGCAATAAGTCAGAATTGACTTGACAGCACACAATTATTGGCCGGCTGGATAGCTCTGTGAATTAGATATCTTTTCTGTGGAGCCAGAGACTGAAAGCTCAATTCCTCATTGTGCTTTTCAGGAGGCAGAGTAAGCATGTGTGGCCTTGGGCAAGCTGTACAGTCCCACAGTGCCCCCATAAGAAGGGAATGGTAAGCCACTTCTGAGTACTCTTTACATAGAAAACCCTGGAAAGGATCAGCATAAATCTGAATTGATCTGACGGCACACAGTTATTATCACTATTATTTTCCAACTCAACATGATAAATCAATAGAAGAAAAAAACTCACATTAGGAGACAACAACTCGGAACAGTACCAAGAAGAATGGAGTCATAAATGAAAGGGATACTGAGGAAAACATGATCACTTCAACCAGCTCTAAAGCTAACTTCAGTACTGAAAATATAATTTCTTTAATAAAAGCAGAAAACTATGAGAGGTCAGCATCAAGATGCATTTCTGGGAAATAGCTTGAAATAGAATTCCATGATTCACAATAAGGAAGGGAGGAAAGAAAGAGCAGTGATTTTCTGTAATCCAAGGTCTCTCCAACTCTGGAGGGGAAAAGATAGTCAATTCAGAACACTCCTCTGTTCTTTGAACAGTAATCTATCACAAGTACTCTATATTCACCCCCATTTTATTTTGGTTGTGTTGACAAAGGGAAGTAATGGCAAGGTGTCGAGAGCTTTTGATAATAGAGAGTTCAGAAACAGCATTTCTGTAAAAGCTCTAGTGGTCACATTTCAAAAGTGTATCAAAGATTTTAAAAAATCTTAATAGATTTCTCACAGCTATCGATCAGGCTACCAAAAGTGCCCAATTTCTACTGCTTCATTTCTCTGATGCTAAAGTTTTCTTACTAGAATTCTATTTTTTTAAAAGGACACAGAATGAATGAAATGAAACTTTGAAGTTAGCAAAGTGGATTTTACAGCACAAATGGTTAAGTGTGTATTCCATTTGTGCAGAGTACACAGCAAAAGAAATACTCCATTGCTTGGAGGCAGAACAGACTAGGGCTCACCTAGTGATGAAAGCAACTACTGGATCTCCAGGATAACTGAAGCAACTGATGTACTAATGTTGTTTCGCTTTATCTCCTTTGCAGCCTATGGAACATCTTAAATATAAAACTGATTCTGGGCTGTATCAAGCTGTTGTTTTATAATCAGTTGATACCTTTTTTCCCACTCAGTAACTAAGTCACAAGGCCACAACATTGAATATTTGGAACATCAAATATTAACTGAACCAGACACAGTTCTTTTTATATAAATTGGAAAATGAGAAAATTATTTAAAAGTAATGGTGTAGAAGTAAATTTGGAAGTGCATGGGCTTATCACCCCCACAGCCATCACCTTTCCAGAAGAGTCCAAAAATGAAGGCAGTCGGATCAGTCAATATCCGCAAATGAGGAGTAGATCTTTTTCATCCCTTAAAAACCAAATCGCATCCAAACAGTTTGTACAATATAATACTCACAGGAAAATCTATTTCTTTCCCAGCTACTATGAGGATTTCAGCTAAGCTCAGAGAGAAAAGGAAGGTTTAGGTGATGGTGGATGATGCTACAGTCCTTGCTACTCAGGAGGTTCCAGGGCACTGACCTGGAATGCCCTGATTTTACTACACTACTGATTAATAGCAAAATGTTCAACCATCTTGATACGAAGCTCTGCCGATGTGATAATTCCAGTTGTATTCTCTATGGCCATGTAGATCAACATGCTGCTAGAGAAGGAAGGTTTTCAAGTCTGAGGGAAGGTCAGGTTTCAGCCAAGTGGAAAAGTGTTGAGGCAAAATATGCTCCTGAAGTTACAAAAGAAACCTTGTCTTAATGGGCCAACTGGTACATTGTAGGAGTGGCAAGGTCTGATGCCATTAAAGAGAGGCTTTGCCCAGCAGTGTGACAAATGAGACATGCCCTCTGAAAACCACTGCATCACAGGGTGGGGAACGGGGGACAAAGCAAGTGCAGATGAATCTCATTAAGCTGTGTATTCTTTAAAGCAGGAGACACAAACTTTAGAGATACACAAAGCTTTTTTTTTTCAAGCATGCTGGGATTATTGGCAGGCTGGAGTTAGAAAATGCAAGTAGCGTCATGTCACCCAAGCACCTTTTGTAGCTGATCTAAGTTTTTAAAAATGCTTCTTAGCTTGCTGAAATATCTGTTAGGCGCCTACCTGACGTTTTGGAGAATTTGCTGTGCTGGGATTGATATTCCGCAATGCCTAAGAGTAAAAGAAATAACATGGATAAACATTACTTTCTTGTGGCTCGTGTTGGGATGGGAAGGTGGACTTGACACATACATCACCCTCTTAGCATTCTGTAGAGGCAGATTTCCATGACAGCCAAAGATGACAAAAGGTAAGGTAGTTAAGAGATGATAAAAGCTTCTGCATAACGGAACAAGACGCTTAGGAGTCCTTACAGAGCACATGAATACAGGTTGGTTTAACATATAGGGCACAAAAAGAAGGGACATCAGAGTAGCCAATGCTGCCCGGCCTGAAGTTAGTCAACTTGTCAAGAAGTTATCAAAGAAGAAAAGAAATCCAAAATTAGGAGCCTTATCTAAAAGCATGCTGGCATATGAATTTCTTTGAGGATTAATAGCAAAGCAGTTACAGGAAAAGCTCAGACATTTCAGCTAAAAAAGCCCTTAAAACTGTCTGCAGACAAATGTAAGTAGTTTTTAAAAGTGGGACACATCCCACACTGAGTCTGTTCAAACAAAGGGGTTACCCTACAAATATTCCTTTAATACATAAAAGTGAGTTAGACTCCAGAATAACGGTAGAAAAAGCAAGAGGTGATGAAGGCAAAAAGCCTAAGGAAATGATCTCCAAGAGCATGAAAATATTTTATGATGCAGGGCCCATCACCCAAATAGAAAGAGGGAAATATTTAACCGAATACTCTCATAGAGGTTAGGATATCTGCAATGCCCCACAACCTTTGCAGAAGTGATGCCAGAGATTTGAAACAAGGAACTAATAAATAATTAGCAACAGATCTAGGACAGGAAGCGCTGATTGAGAGGGATAGTAGTAGAAAGTAAGCTTCATTGTCTCTTTGGGTTCATGCCTTGAGGGTTATAAAAAAGCAAAAAGCAGAAAATCAGCTATATTTGAACCACCTAGAAAAACTTATTAATGTTTTAGAAATTAATTAAAACTGAAGCAAAGACACTTAGTTATTCTATTTACTTTTAAAGAAGTTATGTGTTCACAAATTATACTCAACAAAACAAAGACTGCCTAATATGATTGAATTTCCCATGCATTTTCTTTCTTGTGAATCACATGGAGAAACTTGTTCATAATGGGATGTGTATATAAATAGCTTACTGACATGCACTTCACTACAGTCTTTATCCATCATTAAAGGGTTAGCAAACTTATTTGGTGACAATCTTCACAACTGTTATCAGAAAGCAAAAAAATCTGTTTACTGACCATGCACAAGTATTGTCAAGTTTATATCTAGCATGGCCAAACGAACATAGCCACGGAGTTCATAATCAGAGATACCAAATATTTCATCTGGGTTCTGTCAAATGACTACATGATATGCTTATAGATGTTGGCTTCAGTGGCTTTGACAATTTTTTCAATAACTTTTAAAATATTCAGAGGACATAGTCTGTTGATGGCTATAAACCAAGAGAGCTAAATGGAGTGTCCGTGTACAAAGTCTTTATACCTCTGCATACCAGATGCTGGAGACAGGCAATATGGCCAGTATTTTGAGACCTCGCTTGCAAGCATTCAGAAGGACCTGGCTAGCTATTGTTGGAAACAAAATGATAGATTATGACCTCCTAGAGAGGACCAGCTTTATTTTTACAAACAGCACGTGAAGAGTACATCAAAGTATACAGGAATCAGAGGCTCAAATATGGCAAAGCTAGATCCATTTTACAGGGTTGCTCCATTGTGAAGATGGGCAATTCAGCAAGAGCAGAGAAATCCATGCAGAGCATTAACTTTGCAAGGCAGCCTGGCAGATTGCTGTCCATGTAGTTGAATTTGAAGCAGTGAAAAAAAGCACCAATATTAGGAAACAGCCCTTGCACCAGAAATCAAAGGAAGCACACACGCACGCACAGATTATGAAGAGTCACAGTTCCTGAGATACATTCATAGTTTTGCCAGTCTTATTTGCTTACACCTGTGGTATATTGTTGGGAAATTTGTCCAAAAGGGAAAATATTATTTAAAACACTCAAATTTCAAACTTTATCACACATGAAGAAGTAGCCCCTCCTCCTCAAATCTGCCAATGCTTCCTAGAGCTACAAGTTGATGAGCATAATGCCACCCATCCATGCACACACAACAGACAGCATTACAGTGGAACTGCATTTCTAACCTGTGGCCTCACCTGCCGAAGCAGTTCTTGATGTTTCAGTCGCAACCTTTCTTTTTCCATCTGCAGCTGTTGCAGTCTCATCTGCTGCTGCTGATTGGAGTTGTTACTTCCCAGCACGCCACCAGGTGGACTCTGGGGGGCTAGTGGAGGTGGCTTCACTGGAACACTTTGGCTGATTCTCTGACTCATAGCTGTGGATGCAAACAGCACAGCAAGCATTTTAAATAACAAGGCATAGTTCAGAGACCTCATTTAAAGCTCATTTAAAAGTAGACAACAAAAAGGAGTGTATCACAATTTTCACAAACATTAGCAAGTTTCATTTTGATCTTGTGGATCATCTTCTGATGGCAGAGTTGGCATGTAAGGGCTTAGATAAATAAAAATACCAGTTTATTTAGCTTCAGAATGTTGGAAATCACAGTAGAGGTGTTACCTATCTCAAGCCTATACTTCATTTTTACTTGCCTGCCACCAGGACTGTTCCTGACATTTCACCGAGAATATCTGCCTCATTATTCTTTATAAAGACTCTAGCTCTCTTGACTACCAGGAAAAGTTCAAACTGGTCTAGGAAGGATTCAAACTGTTTTCTAATAGGTAGCTCTTTCTTACTTTATGATTTCTACCACTCTAGCCTGTTCCAATATTTTCTAAATTCCAAAAACTACGAAAAGAATTGCTGCCAAAACTGTGTCAGTCATCAGGTTTTACAAATGTGTATAAATTCCCATGGAGAACTGGGATTTTGGAATGCAGAACTGGGATTCTCTTTAAGATGCATCACATAATTTTTTAGAGCTACCTAAGCCTTTGACTTCCAAGCAGCAAGGTTATTTTTATATTTACGACATACATAAAATGCCTTTATAAACTATCAAGGTAGCACACAATAAATAGACACATTCTACCTAATGAAAAACAATGGGTGGGTTTGCATGTTACAACAAGCTGGAATTTTACTTTGGGGGCGAATTCCAGGGGGGGAAAAAGTACTCCTACAATGAGGCTGCAAACTGGAGTAGCTTTTGTCTATACTTTACTTGTTGTGATAGCTGAACACAGTTGCAAACAACTTTAGAACAACCTTCTACCCTGTTTCCCTGAAAATAAGACCTAGTATGATTTTTCAGGATGCTCGTAATATAAGCCCTACCCCAAAAATAAGCCCTAGTTAAGTGAAAGCCCGCCCTCCACCATTGTACAGCAACCAGAAGATGACTGACTGTATTTGAATAAACGTAGATTGTTGTACATGAAAAAAATAAAACATCCCCTGAAAATAAGCCCTACTCCTTTTTTTGGAGCAAAAATTAATATAACACCCTGTCTTATTTTCAGGGAAACACGGTAGCTAAACCAAGAAACAAACCCTGCAACAATGTTTGGAGATAATAAATCCAGACTTGCTACTATGTCCCTGTTTGGCCACAGCAAACTATGGACCAAATTCTGCTGTAAGTGGCTGTGAGTGGAAGGTGGGAGTCAACACACCAGTTTGCCCAAGGCAAGCAAGAATTCCCAATGAGCCCTGGCCTTCCATGTAATCCAAGCACGCTCAGTTTCACTAGAGCACTGTTCAGTTGTTAAGGAAGCATGTCGAACTTACACACATGCAGGGGACCACAGTAGCTCCGACTTATTGCCACAAATAACAAAGATGTGTGACAGTTGGAAGAGGGGAAGCCTGTGTTACCAAGGTAATCTCTCAATGGAAATCAAAACCCTGATTCAAGAGTGGGTTGATTAAAGGGTGGAATAACCTGGTTATGCCAGATTTCTTGAGACAGGCACTCCCCTCAACTCATGTGGGTTCCACATGCTTCCTTAATGAACAGAGCCTTCAGGTGCAGTGAATACAGTTGTTTCTACAATCACACAAGAAGCTTAAGTCAGACCATTGGTTCAGTCAGCCCAGTATTATCTACACTGACTGGCAGCAGATCTCCAGTGGTTGAGGAAGGGTTGTTTTCTAATGACCTGGAGACCCCTGGTATTTCCTAGTTGTCTCCCATTCACATACTAACCAGACCTGATTCTGCTTAGCTTCCATGATCTGATGACTTTGGGTACGTTTGTGGTGCCATGGTGTAAGATTCGAAAAAACCACATCCGTATATGCCCCAAACCTGATGCTGATTTTTTTTAACGGATCATTGTAATTAGAAAGCTTAAATACATTTTTTTTTAATGTTCATATTATTTTGTGTTAGTTCAGCAACTTACATTAAAATTCCATGAGCTGTATGTGGAAGCAGAAAAGCAAAAATAGAGAAAGTGAAAAGCTAGAAAGAAAGCAACTGACAAAGAACCTGTTTGTAATACAAATACAGTATACTTTTTAAAAAGCGAATTCTTGCTGAATGTTGATAATGCTAGGATAAAGGCAAATTCCATTTATCACCTTGCCCTGAATCAAGTCTGAATTATGCGTTGCACCAACTCATCCAGGAACTTTAACCAAAAGGGCGTCACAGCATTGGAATATCCTATTATTATATAATATAGATCATAATCCAGCAAACTGTACAGGAGGTTTCACAAAAGGATACTACATACTGCTCAGCAAGTAACTTCTGAAACTTAGGGAAGTTCAACAGCAGTTGCTCACAATATTGATTATTCTTTAAGACTGTTTAGACCATGGGATTCTAAATGAAATCTACCACTCCTCCTCCCCTCCCCAACCCCGCCTGCAACAGCAACAAACAAAATCCCCCAAACCTTTCCTGGCCAAAAGAACACATTACTGCTCCTGGAATCCTCTGGAAGCTACGATTCACCTTTTAAATAGGTCACAACCCCCTCCATGTTTAACAACCCAAAACAAAGAACAAAGCAAATGTCTCCAGGCAACTCTAGTTTTGTTCTTTACAGGTTTTGGAATTTTGTGTGGCCCTTGGAGACATTTAGGGGAGGAAACACATCCCTAGACCTACCAAACTTGCTCACCTATGGTTTAGACCTGCACATGCAATCTTTCTTGTGTTGATCAAAGAGAGACTCTCAGAACCTTTATTTAGACCTTCTAAATATTTAGAGATTCAACTTTCATTCTACTGCTGATACCAATGATCCTCCAATACACTTCCAATCAGGATAGAGTGGTCAAATAGAAGGAGCGAACAAACTGAATCCGTAACAATGACATCTGAGAACAGGGAAAATAGGACAGTGAAGTGACAGCTCCTCCCCAGGGATGCTCATTTCACAATTTGGTTTACATCCAGAGTTCTCAAAGAGTCAGTTAAAAACTAACAAAACACTTGGGCAGCAAGTCTGCTATTCCAATTACACGGTTCAGCCAAGTGGGCTGCTCCTGGGTCAACGAAACAGAATACATTTATGATAAATATAGGCTCATGTAAAAATTGTGCCAATTTCCATTTCAGTTGTAAACAGACAACCATCAGCCAGCTCTACTGGGCTGAAGATCAAACCTAGGCTATTTATAGGCATGTGTAAAAATAACCAACACTTTCAATTCCTTGAACGTGTTTTCAGCCAGGACGGAGATGCACAATATGATTAACATTTATGAGGACAATTGCTCCAGAATCGTCTCAGAAAAAAATAAATAAAAGCAGAGGAGTGGCACAAGAATTCACTGTGTTCTTCACTGTGGAACTTTGTTTTTCTTAAAAAAAAAAAAAAAAAAAACCCTGGAGAGTGAGAGGACTATCAGGTCTTGAAGAAAATATAAAGTTTTTCAGAAGAGCAGAATAGTGTTTTTTAATGTGACTTATTAAATATTATGTCTGATATTTATCCGTCTGGAAGGTGACAAGGAGGAAAATGAAGGGCTTTTCCACAGTATTAAGTCTCTCTTAAATGGTCTGCCTGAGGTATATGCAGCCCTTGGAGACATGTATTTGTTTGTGATATTAAACTGAATATTTAGCTTGGCAAGCAACACTTGTGGAGTGGGGGCAGGGGCAACAGAATCCATGACTAATTAAAGTTGGTGGAGAGGGAAGAGGGATGCCACACAGCAAAAGCCACACAAACAGCTATACATTCTTCACAGGGAACACCCTTGTTTTCATGTACCTACAGTGCCACTTCAGAGGCACAAGACAGGCTTCTAATGATCTCTAAACACAGCTCGTTTCTAAACACTACCTAAACTAAGAAGATGGAAAAGGAAAAATAACTTCCTTTATCTGCCACAGCCTGGATTTAACAGCTTCCTGTTCTTTGCTTTCACGGGTATCAGGGAAGCATTTAAATACAGGGCTCTGCACCCACACATGGGCCATGTAGCGAAGACCTCACAGGCAGACAAGGAACAAACAAGTCTTTGTTTCACAGAGGAAAAAGAGGGATTTAGAAGGAAAGAGAGGGATTTGGAACAAGAGGAGAGAGAAGCAGTACTTAAAAAACACATAGTTGGATCCTTCTTGAAACAGGCAAGCATTTTAAGCAAAATTACAGTATGTTCATAGCAAATACATTTACTTAAAATCAAGGCCCAGTATGTTGTGGGCCTTACTTTCGTGCAACTATACATAAGAATACAGGGTCTGTTTGTTCAGATAGGGAACAAAGCATTCTCTTTCTATAGACACTAAAGGTCATAACCTGATGGAGAGAGAGGCTGAAGCCAAAATGCAATCTCTAAAGGCAAACTGATTGTAATCAAAGAGGTTTGGGCTTCACAGTACTGAAAACTGTACGGCAAATGATATATTCATCAACCTGCTAAGGGTACTCCTAAAATTACTGTACTTCAGAATTCCAGTTGGAGATCACATGATTGAATGTTTGCCCAAAACACTGCCATACCCATGAAGAATTAACATGATGCTGAAGAGGGTGTCATCTTCTATACATACTCAAATGTGTAACACTCAAATCCATTCATCACTGGGCAATTTCATTATTTAACACAGCATCTGATTTGAAAATGCAGAGCAAATGTGGGCAGGTCCCTGGAATGTTTACTTCTTTTACATAAGGCTTTCAGTCTTTGCATAATTCAGTTAAGAACTGGTCCCCTTGTATTCTCCACAAAGAAGCCGTAACAGAATTTATGAGTAAGCTGTTTAACTTTGCAGCATCAGCACAATGCGCCAACATGAAGTGGCAGTTTATAATTTGTATTAATATAGAAGTACACTAGAATTTTTCATTGATAGTTATCAATTTAAAACAATTGCCAATAGCTGTTAATTTGTTTCCTGAAATCTACAAATCTATGATTTTGCAAACATGGCATCTCACCCAAAAATTGTTAGGACTTGATTCCTAATTTTTGGGCTTGATCCTTTGGTCCACTGGTATGCACCAATAATGCTGAGCATTAAAAGTGCATGATGATAATGATGGAATATAACTGCATCTATATTTGAGACTGTGCTTATTTTGTTATTTTTTGAAGTCCAAGTGCTGCATCTGAACTCTGTTTCTAAAACTGTTAACACTCCGTTTCTGATTATATTACATACAGAGTACAGAAGCCACATCTTTTTACATACAGAAGTTATTGCCACATTTGTTTTCCTTCTAAAATTCTACTACCCTGTTTCCCTGAAAATAAGACCTAACCTGAAAATAAGACCTAGTATGATTTTTCAGGATGCTCGTAATATAAGCCCTACCCAAAAAATAAGCCCTAGTTAAGTGAAAGCCCGCCCTCCACCACTGTGCAGCAACCAGAATATGACATGACTGTATTTGAATAAACGTAGATTGTTGTACATGAAAAAAAAATAAAACATCCCCTGAAAATAAGCCCTACTGCTTTTTTTTGGAGCAAAAATTAATATAAGACCCCGTCTTATTTTCGGGGAAACACGGTAGACCTACTCATTCTGTTAACACCTGGCTATCTGCAAAGGCTGGGGACATAGAATCATATAATAATAAAGTTAGAAGGTGCTTATGAGGCGATCGAGTACAACGCCCTACTCAAATCAAAAGGTACCTGTCAGGTGGTTGTCCAAGTTTCTCTTGAATGCCTCCAGTGTTGGAGCACTCATCACCTCTTGAGGTAATTGGTCCCACTGCTGTACTGCTCTAACAGTTAGGACGTTTTTCCTGATATTCAACCGAAATCTGGCTTCCTGTAATTTGAGCCCACTGGTGCTTGTCCTGCATTCAGGGATGCTTGAGAACAGATCCTGCCCCTCCTCTGTATGATAGCCTTTCAAGTATTTGAAAAGTGCTATCATTTCTACCTTTAGTCTTCTTTTCTCAAGGCTACACATGCCCAATTCTTTCAGTCTTTCCTCATAAGACTTGGTTTCCAGCCCCCTGATCACCCTTGATGCCCTCCTCTGAACTTGTTCCAATTTGTTGGCATCCTTCTTGAAGGGCGGTGTCCAAAACTGTACACAGTACTCACCACCCAATTTTTTGTCATCTGCAAATTTGATTAGTATTCCTTGTATCCCCTGATCCAGGTTATTAATAAAAATACTGAATAACACTGGGTCCAGAACTGAGCCCTGGGGTGCCCTACTTGTTACCTCTTCAAAGTTTGAGAAGGAGCCATTAATCATCACCCTCTATGTACAATTCTGTAGCCAACTGTGTATCCACCTGACAGTTGTTCTATCTAGCCCACACCTAGTTAACTTGCCAATCAGAAGTTCATGGGGCACTTTGTCAGAAGCTTTGCTGAAGTCAAGATACACAATGTCTACAGCATTCCATCAGTCTATCAGGGAGGTTATCCCATCAAAACATGAGATGAGATTAGTCTTGGCAGGATTTGTTCTTGACAAATCCGTGTTGGCTTCTAGGTATTACTGCATTGATTTTTAGGTGTCTGCATAGTGATAGTTTTCTAATCTGTTCCAGAATTTTCCCCAGGATTGATATCAGGCTGGCTGGTATGTAGTTCCCAGGTTTCTCTTTTTTGCCCTTTTTGTAGATAGGAACAACATTAGATAGGAACAACATTGTAGATAGGAACAACATGTAATCTCGAGATTAGACCACTGTAATGCGCTCTACGTGGGGCTACCTTTGAGATTGATGCGGAAGCTTCAAATGGTGCAGAGTGCGGCGGCCAGACTTCTTAGTGGGATGAGAAAACATCAGCACATCTCTCCCACTCTGGCTGCCTTGCATTGGCTGCCCATTCGTTTCTGCATTGATTTCACAGTGTTAATGATGACATATAAAGCCCTAAACGGTTTAGGACCTCGATACCTAGCAGAACGCCTTCTCCCACCTAGATCTACTCAAATCACTCGCTATAGCCAGGAAAGACGTCTGAGGGGCCTAACGCCGAGGGAGGCCCGGAAAGAAAGAACAAGAAACCGGGCCTTCTCGGCAGTGGCCCCTCAACTCTGGAACAGCCTTCCGTCAGAGATCTGCCTAGCTCCCTCGCTGAGTGTTTTAAAGAGCCAATTAAAAACTTGGCTCTTTAGGCAGGCCTTCCCTCCTGTCAATACTTGACTTTACTTTTTATTTTAATTTTCTGTTTATATTCTTCCATCTTGAATAATACTAATATTATTGATTTAAATTGTTGTTTTAATTGTTTTTATGATATTTTACTGTAAGCCGCCCAGAGTAGACGTTGTCTAAATGGGCAGGATAGAAATCTAATAAATAAATAAATAAATAAAATTAGCCCTCCTCCAATTATCTGGCATCTCACCCATTTTCCATGATTTCAAGAAAACAATGGACAGTGGTTCTGGGAGTCCTTCAGCCAGTTTCTTCAATACTCTTGGATGCAGTTCATCCAGCCCTGGAGATTTGAACTCATTCAAGGTAATAAGGTATTCCTTGACTATTTCCAATCTCCAGCTGCAATCTTGTCCCCTCCAGCTGCACTACACATTTGTCTGGAGGGTCATAGTCTGTTCTTTGGGAAAAGACTGAGCTAAAATAGGAATTGAGCACTTCTGCCTTTTCTTTGTCTTATGTTATCATTTTTCCATCTCCATTGAGTAGCTGAGCCAATGTATATTTTCTCTGTCTTTTGCTATGCACATACCTAAATAATGCTTTTTTATTGCTTTTAGTGCCTCTAGCTAACCTCAGCTCATTCTCAGCTTTTGCTCTCCTAATGCCATCCCTGTCATACCCTGTTACTTGTCTGCACTCTTCCTTTGTGGCCTGGCCTTCCTTCCACTTCCTATATATGTCCTTTTTTGTTTTCAGGTCCGCTTTGAACTTTCTGTGAAGCCACAGTGGCCTTTTTTGCTGTCTCCCCCCCTTTTTTTCTTGTTGGAATTGTTTGTAGTTGTGCCTTTAGAATTTCCTTTTTTAGAAGCTCCCACCCTTCTTGGAATCCTTTTCTTGTTAGGATCTTCTGCCATGGGACCTTACTTATCCTTGTTCTGAGATTATTAAAATTGGTTTTTTTAAACTCTAGCAGAAGTGTGCGGCTACACTCTGCTTTGGTTTCCTTTGAAATCAAGAATTCTAGTAGAACATGGTCACTCTCGTCCAGAGTTCTCCTTACTGCCACTTCCTCCACCAAGTCCTCTCTATTGGTTAGAATCAAGTCAAAGATAACTAGTCCTCTAGTTTCTTTCTCCACTTTTTGTAGAATAAAATTATCAGCCACACAAGTCAGGAATTTCTTGGAAGGGCCATACTTGGCAGAATTTGCCTCCTAACAGATATCAGGATAACTGAAATCTCCCATCTCTACATCATGTCTCTTTGAAATCCTTGCAATTTGTTTTTCAAAAGTTTCATCCACATCCTCTCTTTCATTAGGCGGTCAGTAGTAAACTCCAACTACCATGTTCCATTTGTTTTCTGCCCCAACTACACTGATCCAGATTCTCTCAATGGGACAGCCAATCTCCTCCTTATCTCTGTGCAGCAGTGTGTATTTTTGACATATGCTGCAAATCTACCTCCCTTTCTATTCTATCTGGGTTTTTTTTTAATGTATATCCTTCAATTGCTGTATTCCAGTCATGGGAGTCATCCCACCAATTTTCAGTCATTCCTATCAAGTCACATTTACCTTCCTGAGCTAAGTTTTCCAGTTCTTCTTGTTTGTTTCCCATACTCCTGGCATTTGTATATAGACACTGGAGACTGTGTGATTTGTGGCCTGCTTTTCTTTGTACATTTTTATGAATAACAATATTCATGTTAATGTTATTACTGACCCCCCCATGAGAACTGTTTGGTCCATTCCTCTTATTGTGCTTAAGGCTTCATCTACCTTTATTTCTATGCTTGTGTCTCCCTTCCCCTTCAAGCTTTGGTTTTTAAAGTTGATTTCTCATCTTGCATCCTTGGAACAATCAACATTTTTTTAAAGGAAGAATGCTCACCAAAGGTGAAGTGTTGCTTCACAAACATGATGGACTGCTAGGCAGAACAACAAAGGTACTTATCTGTTTGAGTAAATGGCCCTGTTTGTACTGCCAGAGCAGCACAGGTGCCTCTTCCATGTGTATGCACTCTAGTCTAACAATGCTTGAAAGGACTTGTGATGGACACAGACTGATCAAGTAGCTACCTGGGGGTGCCAGGTCAGATCCATTAATTTTATTTCATTTACCAATGAAGTAGAATTACTTCCTTCAAAGGAAAACAATATGGGGTTAAAAACAAAGGAAGTACCAGCTAAGCTTTGCTAGATACTCCTGGAACTATCTGAGAATTGGGAAAGTATGTTCTGTTATGTCCTAGTTACACTTGAAGAGGCCCACCCTGACCATAACTTAAAAAACCATAATCACTGTGAATTTATCCAAGTAAAATGTTGGAGGTTTAGAAAGTAGACCACTAAAATTTGCACAAACAAGATTGTGTCAGACTAGCTACCTGCCTTTAAAGGCCTAGTACCAATTGGAGACCCCTGTCTAAACTGCTAAATCAAGACCCTGGAATGTGCAACTTGCGTTACTAATCCATTAAGAAATGATACAGAGGGACCGGATCCACTTGGTCTAGCCCACTGACAAGGAAAGGGCATGTCATTACTTCCAATACTTAGCATTTTTTCATTTTTTCCCTTGTTCCGAGTTGTTGGAAAAGTACAACACATACTAGTCTTTTGTTTTGGTTGAGTTCTGCATCTTACATACTAACAGAGGTTTTCTGTGGAGTAGAGCCTTTAGCTCTGTTTAGGTGACATTTATACAATTTACCTTCTGTCTTTATTCTTCAAAAGAAAATTTATCAGTCCACAATGGAAAGACCTATGCTATAGGGTAATTGATCCTTTTACGGAAACATATCCGATAAAAAACAAAAACAAAACAAGAGATAAAAACATCATGGTATCTCTTTCTAGCAACTCTATTTTAATGGAAAGTTTCACGGACCAAGTCCATACCCTCAGACATTACTTGAAAATAAAGTAATTGTCTGAAGAAGTAGACTTGTCCACGAAAGCTCACATTAAAATATAGCAGTTAAGTCTTTAAGGTGCCACATTTTTGTCATCTTTATTTTTAATTTTTCTTTTGGTTTTGTAAATAAAATTCACCAAAGGGTTATTGGACAGCTGAAACCCAACCATTACTGCTGTGTATAACTTCAGGTTTCCAAGAACCCTCCTCCGACAGCAGCCTGCCTCCCGTCTGCCCTCTCCAGAGGGCAGAGAAGCCCACGTGCTTGAGTTTCTCTTCTCCTGCCCCCTCCAGTTGGGCTCTTTTTGACTGAAAAGGCCTGGAATATATTAAAAGTCCAACCGCAAAATAATAAAAAAAAGATTTCTGGCATTTACTCAAGCTTGTCTCGACCAGGCATACAGAGTGGGCCCAAAAAGGGAAACTATGCAGTTAAAAAAAAACAAAACAGTTTTATGTATCTCCCTCTTTTTTGATACAGAGGCAGTCAAGTTTAACTAATGCAGCTGCTAGCCTCTTGAGAAACCATGGAATGCTTAAAACAAGGAGCTGAATCCCTTGGAGTGAGGAGACACTGTTAGTTGTCGCAGAGACAACGATAGCTACATCAACAAGAATGTCGGCTTCCAGAACTCCGAGATTTCCAGCTTCTGACCTTTGTTCTAGATCTTCATTCCAGACAGCCTTTAGACTCTCACAAGTATGGGTATAAAGAGGAGGAGGGACAGAGTTATTGCTTGGGTGGTGAAAAAGTGCAAAACAAAAATGTTTCTTCTCAGATCATCAACAGAAATGATCTGAGTAAAGTAAGGAGATGTGATCCTTCGCAGCTTACTAACTTTTGCCCAGGAAAAGTGGGCTCCTCTACTCCATCCAAACACAACTTCTTCCACCCCACACACACAAAAAGCCTAAGGTGACACTTGAGAAACACCATTTAAAAAACAGACGGACATTTCCAGAGCCGAGTTCCATCTACAGCTTGCTGCAGAAAAGCTGATGAAGAGGACTGATTCAAAGTAGGATTCCCAGCTCCCTTGTTTTTGCTCAGACGCGGGGAATCCAACTGGTTCTCCAGTTCTTTTAGTAAATGGTTTAAATCTCTGGGACAGGGAAGGGAGGTGATACTCCTGCCTGGAGACTTTTAATTTTAGGTATCAAAGCTCTAAAAGTAATAGGAAGAAATGTGCTGTGCAACTGCTGTTTAGACAGTCCTTAGCTGCAAAAGCAAGAGCTGCTGGTCACCTCCTGTCACACACATACACACACACAGTTGCCAGCCTGGTAAAGGCAAGACAGAGGAGGTGAAGAAAGCCTTTGTTCCAGCAGGAGCTCCAAACCACTACAGTGGTGCCTTGACTTACGAACACCCCAACGTAAGAACATTTTGACTTACGAACAGCTCCGTTCGCAAAATTTTGCTTTGACTTGCGAACGGAGCTTTGACTTACGAACAAAAAAACCGCGGGGAAAAGCGGGAAATGGACTTTGGACTGCCTGGGACTGTAATTTTAAAATGTAAAAATTGGTTTAAAAGGTGCTTGGTTTGGTTTAAAGCTGCTTGGTTTTAAAGGTGTTCTGTTTAAAAGGTGTTTGTTCCCTCCCTCCCTCCTTTCCTGCCCTTTTTTTTACCCTAAGTCATCTTAGGTTAAAAAAAAAAATTCTCCCCCTAGTGGTAGAGGACGGATTAAACGGATTAACCATAGGAACTAATGCTTTGACTTACAAACGGCGCCTCGACATAAGAACAAAAAACAGCCGGAACGGATTAATTGGTTTTCAATGCATTCCTATGGGAAATGCTGATTTGACTTACGAACGTTTTGACTTACGAACATCTTCTGGGACGGATTAAGTTCGTAAATCAAGGCACCACTGTATTGAGATTTGACTACCTGGACACAAGTTCTTTCCAGGATTTCTGAACAAAGGTATGTAATACTGTTAAAAACATGCAATCCCTTTCTTCTCCTTAAAGACCTGGGTTATTATCTCAGGCAGTCTTTATGTGGGATCTACTCCTGGGCAGAAGCTGGTAGGAGCTGCCGTTTACATGCACACACACAGGCAACTGCGTTGGGGAGTGGGGTGGATGGCAATCATTTCCCTCAATGCTGTTGTTTCCTCTTCTTTTTTCTCTCTCTGAGGTGAAGCTTTTCAGAATTCCTTTTCCTTTTCTGTTGCAACAGCTCAATTTTCCTCCTAAGTTTTTTTCAGTATAAACAGAACACTGAGAGAAGTGAGGAGTTGCGAGCGACAGAAGGCTACCTAACACTGCATGCCTAAAGCCAGCATTTTCATTGCCAGCTCAAGTTTTTGCATTCCATCTTCCCCCGCTCATCTTTCTCCAGCACCCAGCACCCATTAATCTAAGTAAATCTGAAATCAAAATCATGGCTCATGAAACACTGAGTGAACTTATATATATTCCTTCATAATTAGTTTGGGTTTTTTGTTTTGTTTTGTTTTTTTACATGCAACAAAATTGCATGTACATGGATATTAGAACAATGTGGGTCAGACACATCATGCTGATGTCCCAATCAATTGATTCTCAGTTGAGGACTCATGATTAGTCCGACCTATATGGTTCTAGCATTCTGACACTTGACTGATTTTGTTGCTGGTGTGTAAAAATGGGGCCTTAGCTGCAAGCATATACCATCATTTCAAAGAGAAGTCACGAGGCAGAAACCTGGATAAGTCTTCTGAGTTCTTAAATTATGTTATACTGAAATTCTGCAAAGAATCATTTTGAAACATTTTACTGACTTTAAGCCCATAAGCTAATTATTTCTTAGTTAATTCATTTAATATGTCATTCAAGAAATATTAACTGCAACTGTGTGTGTACTCTAAGAAAATCTAAACAAGGATACTAAGAATACTTAAAAATGAAAAAAATCCTAACTATTTTTTATAAAAAAAAATCATTAGAACTATCATAAAATAACTGTGTTTGTGTGCTTGTGATGTCACAGGGGTCTACCCTTATGTCTCAGGTTTTGGCTGTTAAATCTCAGGGGATGCTGCTAACCTGGCAGCTCTAAATTGAAGAAAAGGGCAGCAGTTCACAAAAGATTATATGAAATAAAATTTGTTAGTCTTTAAGGTGCCGGTTTTAATACAACAAAAAGGAATCTATCTTCATGTTACAACAGCCCTTCAAAGCCCTTCTGGAGTTTTGAAGGGTGTTGACAGATCATAACTCCAAGGAAGCTTGCAATTTGCATATAATGTTTTATATATCAACTAAATTTATTTTGAACTTTACCACTCTTGTTTCATTACTCTTTAACATTTTTTCCCTGTAGCTTTAGTTCTTTTATTTTTTCATGGCTGTGAAACCCTGAAAAATAAATGCTGAAGAGCAAGATATAAGTTGTTGAAACTGACTTATATTCAGGGCCAGCACCTAGTGTGGCGACAGGAAGGCAACAATTCAGTATGCCTAAACAGCAATTAGCATGGAAAGAATTTCTTCCAGGTGGCCAAACACGACTGATTCCGGGATATGGAAAAGCTGTTCCTTCCCTTTCCCTTCCAGGCCATCACTGTGCAACATATGGTGGGCTAACTTTAAAAGAAACAATTTAAATTAAATTGCAAGGAAGAGCAAGATCGTCCTTCTGATCCATTTTCATATGAAGTCTTCAGTCTTTTGACTCGTGTATTTCTAGTGAACACTGATTTATTAATTAGCCAGGAACAGAGTTAAAACAGATCTAAAACTTTTGCTACTCCGGCATAGAATTAAAATTGTTTTCATTACAAAGCCCACACCCCTTGCATGAAAGGTGGTTCTGACATTAAGAGTTCCTCTGTAGACCTATGTATTCAGTTATATATCTCAATTATTACAGAATATGAAAGAATAATCCCTATCTCATAAGAATTTGAATCAACAACAGCATTATTCTAAACTCATTAATATTTTTGAAACACCAGCTGTAATAAAAATTAATCTCAAAAACTTCAAGTAATCATCTTCTAACAATGTAGCGGCCAAATTCCTACATACACAGAGACTTCATTTCTGAAAAGAAGTAATTTTAGCCAATTTGCTTACATCCCAAAATTTCTGTAATCAATTGGTATTTTTTAAAGTCCAACAGTACATCAAAGCATTGCATAAATAGCCCTTGTTGTAGACTTCTTAATTACATGCTTGCCTTCTTAAAGTAATTTAAACATACAAATTAGGTTTTCATTTGAATTTCAGTATTGTATTCCTAACATTTATCCAAATTAACCATTCTTCCATATTACAGAATCACCATATATAAATGAAATTCACCCCATGAGTTAGATCGTAATAACATTTACGTTTAGAACTGCTGTAGTCCCCCCCCCCCCCCAAAAATTCTCCAGGTATCAAGCAGCCCCATTTGTATGCTGATTTGAAGCGATTCTTGACAGGGAAATAAATATATGATGCTCTTATAAGGGGCTGTTTGATATTAACATTTTGTACAATTCTGAGCCAGGTGGTTGGAGAGTATAGGGCTGCCACAAGGCTTTTTTTTTTTAAAGAACCCTCAGAACTTCTTCAGAAGGTGGTCTTAGGAAGAAGGGTTTGAATGGCTTTTATCACTCTATAGAAACCTGTCCAGTTGTGCCATAAAAAAAATAAGATAATGAGGTGAGGGGCTGTCAAGCAGCCTTGCATCTCATTTGCACAGCAGAGGAAACTTTCAGGAAGGGAGAAGAAGAAACAGGTGTTCCTTTTCTTCTTCCATGTTCCTGAAAATTCCTCTCTCCTTCAAGTCTTGAACACACCACTGCAAGGTTCTCTACGTTAGCTAGATTTCTAAGCAAGAGCATTCTGATTAGGGACACAGGTCACAGTGCAAAATTTTTGTTCCAGTTCCCACTATATCTATGTAGCACCTCCAATTTGAAGGACCGTATCTCTCCCTATGAGCCTTCTTGGCACTTAAGATCGTCAGAGGAGGTCCTCCTCTCGGTCCCATTGCCAGCACAGACATGGTTGATGGGGACAGGAGAGAGGGCCTTTTCTGCTCCCAGGTTATGGAATGCTCTCCCTTAGGAGATCAGGTGGGGCCCTCCCTTTTATCCTTCCACCAACAGCTGAAGACCCACCTTTTCAAGCAGGCCTTTAACAATCAAGACTGAGTACTTGAATGCCACTTTTTGTGTGTGGTTATGATAGTTTTAAACATTTTATATGTTTTTAATCATGCAAAGGTATTGTAATCAGTTTTATAGCTTAATTGTTTTTAATGTAGAATTCATTGTGTTTTTAATTCTATTCTTTTTAATACAGTGAGCCACTCTGAGTCTCCTTATTGGAGAAAGGCAGCCTATAAAAAAGAAAATAAATATATTTAACAGGCATTTTGGTAATCTGATTTGGTAGAAGCATTTCATACTACTTAAGCAAGGGTACAGCACCATCCATGCACCCCCAGCAGCAATGCTTTGCTTTTGTTGACTGCTACAATTTGGCTGCGGTTCAGGTACTGGTATGGTGTCTCACTGGCTGAATTACTCTTGAGTCCTCTTGCTTGTTTGCAATCCACAACCTTTTTCTCCATCTGCAAACAGAGGGCTTTTAAAGGTTTACTATTACTAATTATATGTAGGAGTCTCACATTTTCTTTAAAGCTTAAACAGTAATACAAATATTAGCAGAGAGGCTGCTAATGAAACAATGCATCTTCCAGTGTTGTGCATTCTATGATATTTGTGGAGTTAAATATTTCCCCCTCCCCAAAGGCCTACATCTGTTAATATGTCAAAACCCCAGTAAATCTTCAAAGTATTTTGTACACCAGTCTGACTGACCTATTCAGTGATCCACACATTATTTTTACATAACTGCAATAAAGCCAAGAAAACTGACGTTTGGAAGCCACAGTGTTCTGCTTTCGTGCCAATAACCATGTTGCTAAATATTTCTATCTACACAGACATTCATATACTAATTTTTGAAAAGTCAATCATTATTTACTTATGGTGACTGCCTCATCTTGGTCTTTTTTCAAGAAACTCAGTGCAGTTTCTTTAAGGTTTTCAGGCAACCTCCTATGAAACCACTGTGTCCAGGCAGAACCTTGCTTGGCTTTAACAATGCAGCAGCACTGCATGCCTTCAGAGAATTCCTTGGACCTAGCCGCACAGTACACTAAAGATCCTACACAGAGACATCCATTTTTTATTCATTTTCTCCTTACTGGCCAAAAAAAGGATGTAAGAAATCTGCACCCATTCACACAAACATATAGAATTATACACAACCATGCAAAATTTCATGGAGCAGCTATTTTGACTAAAATCAAATGGCACTTACAGAGGAATTGAGCCACCAAATCCCCACTGATTCAATGGGCCTACTTTCATTGTGACTTACTACATGATTTCAGCCAACATTTCACAGAAAAACAAAAACATGTACTTGTCTACTTGCATGAATTCTGAATGCAATTCTGAATTTACTAGCCTCAGTAAACATAGACTGCACTTCTAAATAAACTTACATAGGGATTGCATTGCAAGTTAAACTAAGAAAATCTTCAAATCACTCATCCATTACCGAGAGTGACTCTAAAAACTCTGTTACTTCTATTTAAGCATCTGTTTTTATTTTGAAACTTATTCCAAAACTGACTTTCCAATAAATTTTATACAAAGAAAGAAAAGGAAACCAAAAGGATGAAGTTCAGTTCTGAATTACCTGTGTAAACTACTGTGTTTTCCCCAAAATAAGACAGGGTCTTATATTAATTTTTGCTCCAAAAAATGCATTAGGGCTTATTTTCAGGGGATGGTTTATTTTTTTCATGTACAACAATCTACATTTATTCAAATACAGTTATGTCATCTTTTTCTGGTTGCTGCACAATGGTGGAGGGCAGGCTTTCACTTAACTGGGGCTTATTTTTGGGGTAGGGCTTATATTACGAGCATCCTGAAAAATCATACTAGGGCTTATTTTCAGGTTATGTCTTATTTTAGGGGAAACAGGGTAGCTGCCAAAAATCACAGTCATAATTTAATGGCAGCCCTAGCAAAAATTCATTTATTCATCAGGGTCATGTTTCAATATACCCTACAGCTGTGCAACCACCATTCACAGCAATGGGATGTGTTTGAATTTCTCACATTTACCTCACACACAAAAAGCATCAGTGGTTGCTGGATTTGCAACAAATACTACACTAGAGACAAACATTTTTTTGTTATAAACCAGTTTATGTTTCCAATTTTTAAAACCAATTTCGATTTGTTAAGGAGCTCTTGTACACATTATTATGGCACATTGGAGTACAAGATTTAGAATAGTTCAAATGTGGGAGTTATTCCAGTGTAATTATATTTGTATGTAATTCACCAAATGCAGCAAAGATTCACAGTACTAAACAGACATGCCTCTATAATATCCTGAATATTGGTGCTACTTAGCTGTTATTTGCAACTTATGCTTGAATGCAAACTATTGACCTACTGTAAAGTTGGAGAATGGTCACAAGCATCCTAGCTATGGAAAAGAAGGGTCAGCCAAATGTGCTACCACTGTAGTTTCTGAGCAAGAAATGGGAAATCATCCAAAGGAGAAGAAAGTCATGTCCTGACTTGGCAGAAGGAATGAGGTCAGGGGTGTAGAGAACAGTCTTAGTGGAAGAGGTACAGTACTAAAATACATCTGAAGGAAGGATAAAGTACAGAAATAAGATTAAGAAGGCTCATCAGATGTTTCTTCAGAACACAGACCTAGCATAGCACTAATGTTTAGAATTTGCACCCTGAATTTGAAAACTTCTAGTCCAAATTTTCTTCTGGCCAAAACTTACTAGGTGCCTTCAGGCAAACTATCATTGTATATTCTAGGCCCCCTACATGGAATAGAAATATTGATTTACCCATACAAGATTATTTCAACAGTTGACAATGTAGGTAAAACTTCCCAGCACTATACAATTACTAAATCTTACTACAGTAATCTGAAGAATATGAATCTAAGAGAAGGAAGGAATGGCAGCTGATAACCAGAAGGCCATGAGGCCAAAGGGAAGAGGTATTAGAGGAGAAACATCACCAGATATCTGAAGATAGGACTATGTGCTATTAGTAGAAGTAGGCAGGGACACAAGAGATAATGGGGTGAACCCAGATTTAGTCAGACTTAGAGAAGACCCAATGAAATCAATAGGGCTTTTAAGTCGTGACTAATATTACGCCAGCTGATTGGATAGTTGAGAGGGCTGGAGCATCTGGCTTCAGAGCTAATGGTTGGGCATTTGATTCTCCATTGTGTCTCTTGGCAGAAAAGCCAGCCTATACAGTCTTGGCAAGCTGCATGGTCCCACAATGCCATCAAAAGGAAGGACTGGTAAATTACATCTGAGTACTTTGTATCTAGAAAACCCAGGAAGGTCCCCGTAAGTCAGAATCGACTTGAAAGCACATACTGTTAATGTAATCCCACTGATTACAGTGGGTCTGCTCAAAGTACATCTAAATCCGGATCTAGCTTGAGACACTACGTTAAGTTGATGAGTGAATATCTCAAGTTAATTTGAAATATTTAGCCAATATTTTAGCTACAGGACACTGACTTAAATGGTTATGTTTACTTCAGTACATAAGTGTCTTATGTAAAAAAAGAAAAAAAGTCTTAAGTGAGAGGAACTTTTACCAAAGCGTGGGTCAAGTCTTGGATCTAGCCAAGATGTGGTCTTGTTCTTATGGTTTATGTAGTAAATTTCTCCATCCTGGGTCATGGCTTGTTCCCATCCATCAGGGAGCGGGCCTGTAACACAGAAGGAAGCAATTCATAGTAGGCTCTGGTGTGCCCCCACTGAAAAGGTTAAATTTTGAAAAGAAAACTGAACTTTAGAAAGAAACCCAAAATAATTTGCATAGAACAGAGCACGTGTGAAACCAATGGTTTCAGTCTATAGTAGCTATGAATGAGGGCTTGGGCGACAGAAAGGGAAACTGATTTATAGTGAAGCACCTGTTCCAACACATCTGAAGTGAAAATTTCAAAGTCCTAGAAGACATAGTACCTTTTTCTTATTCTCACTTTCGCCTATTCGAGGGGCTTAGACAAAGCAATTAATATATATGCAGGAGATTATTTTCTGTGCCCCAAGTCTTAAAAGGTAACTGAAATCAAGCAAGTATTTCCATCTTTGTTTCTCTTTTTTTATCCCTCTAGAAGTTGCTGAATTTTCATATAATCTTTAAAGGGACTATAAAGATCTATTGCTGGTCCCCTTTGTTTTCCTTGCTTAGTTTTTCTAAACCATTTCCATGGATTTTACTTTATTTTGATGTAATGATGAGATATATTTGCAAAGGCTATGTGAAATTATTAGAACACTGTAGCATGCTACTTTCAGTGAAAGGAATTTTGTATTTTTCCAATTCTATGATTTCTATGAGCATTGGCATGGTGGGCCATTCAAATGCTGGACTTGAGCAGGGGAGATCAGGACCATGGATTCACTGGAAAGAACAAGCTGCTTCAATCTCTCTCTCTTGCTGCCTCTGGAATGGGAAAACTAATCACCTAGTTCTCTCAAGACCGATGACAACACAGATGAACTAGAGGCTACAAAGCATTCTGTAAAATAAAGGAAATATCTAAACAATTAATCATAGAGATGTTTGTTTACTGGATGGGAACCAAAATGTTCTATTTCACAGAAGTGTCCTATGTTAACGAGCATTACTAATGTTCACCACTGAGACATCACAGAAGAACATGCTCTACTTAATTCCAATGCAAATTCCAAACACACACACAGTAATTATGCAAATGTATGCAGATTAGGTGGAAAGTGAAGATGATTAACCAGTAAGCTTTCAAGGTTGCTCACCCAAAGCAGAGAGAATGAACTTTTAAGTTAGGAAGACCACCCAAGAGAACAAAAAAGGGAAGACAGGAGGACAGGAAAAAAGGAGTGCTTAAATAACTAGATATACAACATTTTTCTATAAAACTCCAGAAGTGGAGGGTAATATATATAATTTAAAATATATTAGTTCAGGTTCTTTAAGATACAGTCCTGCACACAGCCCTTGAACCTCCAGCTGTTACCATCACTATCAGTTTAAAAAAATTTCCTACTCCGTTCAGACCCTACAGATTATTTGTTATATCTTAAATTTAGGGATGGGCATGAATCTTGGTTTGAAGGTTTGTGCTGCGCGTTCCCTTCCCCCTCTTAGCCAGCTCCTCCAATCACCAGCCAGTGTGCACTACTTTTCTCCTGCTCTTTGCACAATTGTCCAGTGACAGCAGGAGCATGGACTTCCTTTCTCCATCTCCTCCAGCAGCCGCCCACTCAGACGAGGCAGAAAAGGGATTCCATCACTGCTGCTTTCAGTGGGCAGCTGCTGGAGGAGGTGGAGAGGAGGTCTGTGCTCCTGCTGCAACTGGAAGATTGTGTGAAGAGCAGAAGAAAAGCAGCATATGCCAGCTGGTGAGTGGGGGAGCTGCCCAGGGGGGGAGGGAACACACTGCACCTGTGATGCTGTGCTGGCGAACCAGCACAAACCTCTGAACCAAGGTTGATGTCCATCTCTACTTAAATTCTCTGCCAGCATACCCACAGAAAGCAACTACTTCAACTTCAAACTACTCTTCATAGAATATACCTTGTCCATAAAGCTCTTAGTCCTTCTAAACTTCACTCAATGTAACATAAACTAAGCAACTGCTCTTGTCCATTCTGCTTATTTCAGCCATCTGCTCTCATGCTATAAGCTATCTGGCATCAGGCTATAGATTTTGGCATATACTATAAAGCACCACATGCATCAATGATGAAATATATATATTTAAATTTAGGACTTCCCATTAACTGTTGAATGAATGTTATTGAACACTCAAGATCACCTAGTAGGTTTCACAGCTCAGCAAGAACTTGAATTACTTCAACACTTTACCAGGGTACCAGACAAACATTTTCACAATAAGGTGTCAAATGCATAACAAAAGAGTACAGACATCTAATAAGAAAAGGAAAAAAGACTGGAAGACACCAAAACAGACTGAATAAATGCAAAATAGCATAAAACATATGCATGAAATCTGAAGGGAAGAGGGAAATACATAATACACAATTTAAATTTTGCTGCTATTGATGTTATTTTTTAAATGTAACTTTGTTAGAGAAGCTCGTTGACCCTCAGAAAACTTCTTAGAAGTAACTACATTAGTTGTACGTCCTTTCTTCAAGACACAGAGAATTAAAAAAAATCAATGCTTTTCAAAACAAAAAAATTTAAAAAGAATGTTTACATTTGAATCAAATTTTTAAATTGCTGCTGGCAGTACACACACACAGACACACAGACACAAATAAAATAGGGGTCAGGAAAATCAGAGTGAATTGAGATGGTACTATTACCATTAGAAGTATCATAATTTTCCAAGTCACACTTAAAAAAAAAAAACACACAACAATTTTGCATATTTCTTGGATAAATTAATACAGTGTTTTTTAAACTAGTCCTCTGATGTTGGCCCAAATGTGCTCTCTCAGTCAACTGACTATCCAGAAAGCAAGCCTTTACTTTTTTCCTAACAGATCAATGGAGCAAATATAATGCTCTGACACTTTTGTGATTTCCTGTCAATCAGCCTTTAGTGGAAACATTGAATGCTATGGTCACCACAACCACTTCTGGAGAACGATCAATTAGTTTCACAGTTCTCCATTATGTAAAAGGCTACGTTGTGGTGTTGTATGTGACATCGAGTCACTTCCAATGTCTGGGAAGTCCATGAATTAGCAGTATTCAAAACATCCCACCTTTTAACAGTCCTGCTCCAGTCTTGCAAACACCATGGCTTCTTTCACTAAATCAATTCATCTCATACTCTACTTATTTTTCTGCTACCTTTACCTCTTCCCAGCATTCCTGTCTTCAGTGAGTCATCTTCTCAAGATGTGTTCAAAGTACGACAGTCTCAACTTAGTAGTTTTTGCTTCTAGAAATAAAGTGTTCAGGCTTCCCAAAAGGGGTTTTGTGGGCGTGAAAGTAAACGCCCAGAGTAATGCTCGCACTAAAGGGGCAGTATATAAATAAAATAAAATAAAAGGCCATGCTGCCTAACAAATTCAAATTTGAGCAAAATAGTACCAGAATTACTCAAAATACTTCCAGAATTTGCAATGTAAAACTAAAGGCTAGTCACAAGAGCTTGGGCTCTTCAACTACCTAGCAAGAAGTTCACACTGCGCAATCTATATTTGCCTTCTGAAAACAATGGTAGATAAGAGATATGAAAATTAGCACTACCATAGTACTACAACGTCTCCATCGTATCTTCACAAAGCTTAGCCATCAGAAAAATCAAGCTGTAAATGAACTTTTGATCTATGCACAAAACTGGATTATTTAGAATACTAATATTTCAGAATTTTGTTTTGTTTATATCTCATAAAATGATCCATCATATGAAGACTCATACATAAGAGTGGAACCACTGGGCATGAGAAACTACCCTAGGACATGCAAGAACTCTCACTCGCATTGGGTAAAATGTGCTAAGTTAGGCATGAGGCTTTTATTTACATTCAGGGCTACAGGCATACCTTTTTCAGGGAAAGCTGGACAAACTCCTTATCATTTCTTCTCAAGGCAAAGTGACTCTCTTCCCTCAAATTCTTACATAGCACTTGCCAATAGGGAGGGTATGAGCTTCGTCCTGCCAGGGAAGTTGAATTTGGTCCAAACTAAGCTTCCAAACTGCCTGCTTCCAGGGAATATACCCCCAACTGCGATTTCACATTATCTTACCTGAGCTCTCCTGTATAACACTAGGTGCTGCCAAAAACTTGTCACCCTACATGTGCAGACTTGTTCTGCATCCTAATACCACAGGAGGAGTGGGATAGCATCATGGGACAAGGATTGATTTTGAGGCCTAGACCTTACAATTTCCAGCTACCTGAGAAAATTCGGTTGCCCATTCTCTCCCCTGCTGAGAACTGCCAAAAAGACCTCATATTTTGACTTCATGTGTCATTTACTTTACACTGAACATTTGCTTAAATATACTGTTAATAAATACTGCTGCTTACTGTGTATTTAAATAAAAACAATGACAAAGAAATGCACATCTAAAATGTAATACTATAATAAATGAAATGTGAAGCTTTTCAGTGTTTGACACAGTTTACTTGACTGAAGCCAGTGTGTACCATCAAAAAATTTCACGCTTGGACTTGCTTTCACCTTACCAATTTAGGTGCTGATTAATGATTTTGTAGTTGTCCAGAAGACTGGAGATACACGCAGTGCATCACTTTGGTATCATTTAACTTAAAAACACTTTTGATTCCTATTGATTCCTATTCCTATTGTGGGGTCAAGATAGCATATAAAGTAAAAATAAATGGAGAAAAAAGCATGGCCATGACATTTCATGGTGGAGCTAGATACACATGCACAAATATGTATGTATGTGTTTATGTGTTTATTTATACCCTGCTTTTCTCCTTGAAAGGACCTAAGGAGGCTTAACAAAATGAAGTGCCCTTCTCTGCGAGCAATATAGACCTCCCCCATACTCCTGAGGTGTCTATCTTTGACTTCCACTGCATGTGATTTGCTCCAATGTCCCAATGGCTCAGGCCATGCAGATTTCTTACATCTCCTCCAACTGCTGCAGGCTTATCTGCTCTAATCGTAAAGAAGCTTGTTAGCATCAATGTGCAGGAATTTTAAATTTAGGGAGGCTTTTGAGACCTCAGAATCTGAATTTTGAGATCTGCAAGCAGCTTACATGAACATTATTGAGAATTTACAAGTTTTCCTACTACATACAAAAGTTAACTGAACCTCCTCATGTATTTTAATGCTCTCTTGATGGCCGAATGACACTTTCTTAGCCAATTGGTTCAGTGGACATATGAGCAACATTTTATTCTCATATCATATGAAGAGTAGAGAAGTTAATTATAAAAATGAAAAAACAAAGAACAGTTAAAAAAATCTGACTGGTTTTGAACATCTCTGAAGAGCTCGTTCAGGACGATTTTAGGAGGACAAAGAGAGAAGCAGAGAGTAAAAACATGATGTAATTTGAGCATTTAACATGTAAAATCTGATACAATGTTCAAAACCAGTCTTGAACTATTTCAAAGGAAGCGAGTTTGTTTTCTTCACCTGCATGTCACTCCCATTTCCAGAAGTAATGAGAGTCCCTCATTATACAAATTAACATTGTTAATTGTGTGTTTTATATACTCAGGAGAAGCACAAGCATGTAGTAATTAAATAGAAGGAAACCTATTTAGGATCTATTTTGTATATAAAACATTTATAGAAAACGATAATGACAGCCTGCACTTGGGCGATGTATGTAACTACAAAATACAAAACCACCTGCAGTAAGTTCTATGAAGATGTGTTGATTTCTCCTTACCAGTTGCTGAATTCATGATATTCTGTTGCACTGGAGGACTTGTGGGAGCTGTAACATTCATCTGGGAAAGGAGGGCCTTCCTTGGATCCTGCCATGTTGTCGTCTGATCGATGTGACTGAGAAAAAACAGACCAAGGAATTTAGACAACACACAATCACAACAACGTTTTGTAAAACTGGAAGAACAATTGGAAAGCAAGCAGTGAACAAGAGCACCATACTGAATAGATAACAGATAAATATTGTTCACAGATTGTGGCACCAGCCATAGCAGACATAGCCAGGCATATAAGAACAGTTAATAGAATACCCCAGGCAGCTTCTGATTGCAACTATGTCTTACCAAAAGCAGGTTTCCCATGGGGAAACTCATTTGGAACAGAGGAACATTTTCTAAAAATGAGTTTGTGCTGTGGTTTGAACAGTCTGGCATTCAACGCCTCAAGGAACCACACTGCAAGGTATGCCAAAACACAGTCGTTAGGCCCATACAGAACATCATCGTCTAGGATCGAAATCAAATAATACTGGCCTGCCATGAAATTATTCAATTTTCAAATGTTTCAGCTTAAAAGCAAAAATCAACAGGGTACTCAGCTGAAACTCTAGGGCCGCAAAAAAGGGTAAGGAAGGAATACTGCTCTGAATGCAGCCAGCTGAGTGCTGACAGTCTTTGACATTTTTTATGTTTCCAGGCTATATAGATATATAATTAACATTAGTGTATAAAAGTTTTTTTCCCGCAAAATTAAATCTTACTGTGGAGAGAGGAAGTGAACTGCTTAATCATTTACATTACTGTCCAAACACAAGAAACTGATTTCTGATTGCACTGATTTCAAACAAAGAAAATGAGTTCATTCTAATGGTTGACTATTTTGTTTGTAGCTATTCTAGATAATCACTTTTTATAGGCCACTAACAATTTAATGACAAGCCACTGTGGACTTCCGTCTATTTGTCCTCCATCTGAATTGCTCAAATTTTATTGTGTTAAGTATCTTCTAGGATTACCCAACTGAGGGGCTTTATTTCCATTTTGTAAGGCAGTTATTTTCAATTTCATCCTCTCCAAAGATTTTAGATCACAATCTCAATCTCCCTAATATTGACCATTTGGCATAAGTTGTAGTCTAACACAGAGGTCCCCAACCCCTGGTCTGCGGCCTGGTGCCGGTCTGTGGCCTGAGCCAGACCAGGCTGTGGAGAGAGAACTCCCCCCCCCACGCACTCCCCCCCGCACAGCCCATTTGCGCCTGCGTGCGAGCGCCCGCACGAGCACTGCACCACCCTTTGCTCATGCGCACAAGTGCGCCCGCACTCCTTCGCGCATGCGCACGAGCGCAGGGGGTGCCCCGCCTTCCCCAGCCAGTCCGCGGGGCTAAAAAGGTTGGGGACCGCTGGTCTAACACAAGTGGAGGGCACTCAATTGAGGAATGCTAGAAATTGCTTTTTTGAAGAATAGTTTTCTAAAGAAGCCTATTAAAATTATAATTAACATAATTAAATAATTAATTAATATTATAATTAATGTTAATCTAAAGCTTTGTAATGTTACATTTTTATAAAGTGGTTTAATTGTACATCATCTGCCACCAATATTTGAAACAGATAAATTTGCTTTCATATACCCTGTTTTCCTGAAAATAAGACCTAACCTGAAAATAAGCCCTAGTATGATTTTTCAGGATGCTCGTAATATAAGCCCTACCCCAAAAATAAGCCCCAGTTAAGTGAAAGCCTGCCCTCCACCATTGTGCAGCAACCAGAAGAAGATGACATGACTCTATTTGAATAAATGTAGATTGTTGTACATGAAAAAAATAAACCATCCCCTGAAAATAAGCCCTAATGCATTTTTTGGAGCAAAAATTAATATAAGACCCTGTCTTATATTCGGGGAAACATGGTAACAGCGTAGCACCAGTTGCGTTACTAGCTCCTTACAGTATTTCCAGTATTCTACACCTGCTTGTTGTTGTTGTTTAGTCGTTAAGTCGTGTCCGACTCTTCGTGACCCCATGGACCAAAGCACGCCAGGCCCTCCTGTCTTCCACTGCCTCCCGGAATTGGGTCAAATTCATCTTGGTAGCTTCGATGACACTGTCCAACCATCTCGTCCTCTGTCGTTCCCTTCTCCTCTTGCCTTCAAACTTTCCCAACATCAGGGTCTTTTCCAGGGAGTCTTCTCTTCTCATGAGATGGCCAAAGTATTGGAGCCTCAGTTTCAGGATCTGTCCTTCCAGTGAGCACTCAGGGTTGATTTCCTTCAGAATGGATAGGTTTGTTCTCCTTGCAGTCCAGGGGACTCTCAAGAGCCTCCTTCGGCGGTCAGCCTTCTTTATGGTCCAGCTTGGACAGATGCAATAAAAGAAACCACAGCCTTTAGTTTGCAAGTCCTGAGCAGGGCTGTTATTGATGGACCTTCTGGAGGTCATGAATTCACAGACTCACCATAAGTCAGAAGTGATTTGACAGCAGCTAACAACAAATCAGTGTACTCAGAATTCCAGGAAAAAGAAACTGCAGAGGAGCCCTCAGGATTAAAGATCAAACAGCTTTAACAAAGCAGCTGACGTTATTCTTTAAGAGAGATATTTTATCAGATGTTGCATCACAGGCAAGCCTGAAGAAGTGAGGCCAAGAAAAGACAACCCTACTGCACGCAGACACATTTATTTCCTATAGCCTGTCAGGCCAACATGTTTGGGTGAGGCCTGAAGGAAGAGGGAACACTGTGCCCTGTTCTTAATCTTTTTTTTTAAATAAACTTCAGGGATCATTCTTGTTCACAGGCAAACTCATATACTTATATGTACACTGAAGGTTATTAAACTAAAATGTGACTCCTTTTGTACTCCACTGCAACTATACTGAATACATGATATAAAGGAAAAAGCTTACATTTTTCTTAATAATGGTGGCATTCACAGCTTAGCAATTTGCAACACTCATTCATACTATGCAGTCCCTTATGTTTACATTCTTGGTGCCATTTTCATTATTTTCTTGCAGACCATGCACACAGTATGAAACACTGCTCATCAATCACTGAGCAGATACTTCCTGAGCTTTCTTGTTGTTTCTGGAGATTTACATTCAAAATCTTGCTAGGAAACACACTGGAAAGGCAGTCCTCACCAGCTGCCACATTTCAGTTTTCATTAAAAACTGAGTGATGAAAGTTCTACATACCCTTCTTAATCCTTTTTCAGGAATCACCCATTAAAATAATAATCTCTCCAAGTCCAAGTGCGTATAGTAATATTACTGAAGAAGTGGTCCAGATACATGTTTGACAAGAAACTAATGTTAAAACAGCCACTAATGAAACTGATGTACATGTATGGAAAGTGTCTTAGTGACCCCTTCTAAATGTTTGCAGAACCAAATTAAGTATTTTGGATGGTCTGCTCTGCAGTGTTTACAAAGAGTTTGACTTTTATCCCTTTAGTGCAGTTTGTTCTTCACAGGCGTATCTTTGGCGCTCTACTCAGCTTTTGTCTCATGTTACAGTTTCTACATCCAGCTTCTTTTCAGAGTGAGAGAATAAATTAGTAGTGTGAGGTAAGCAGCTTTATGACTTGGGAAACAACACATACATCTATAGGACACATGGTAGAGGGCTTTAAAATACCAGGAAGGAAAAGAAGGAAGGCATATGGAAAAGACCTACCACAAAAACAGGCTCAAGCTATGGTCTCCCACTATTTTCACATTATTTCAATAAGTGCTAAATACCCATAGTGTCAATTATACATGTAAATGACTTGGTTTGCAAACACAGGCCTGGCCCAGTTTTCACTCAGATACTTCATTGGTAGGGAACCATGGCAAGTACCAGAAGCATGTAGAATTAGATACTGTGGCTTAAATCTAATTCCTAAACTCAAACCACTGAACCAATGGAAGGTATGTTTATACAGGCCTTCCCTCCAGTCAATACCTGATCTTTTTATCTTTTCTATTTATCTTTATTTTTTGTTTTATAATTGTTATGGAAATTGTTTTTGTAATAATTTTGTGATTTTATCTGTTGTTTTATGTTGTTTGGAAGCCGCCTAGAGTGGTCGCAAGACCAGATAGGTGGGGTATAAATGAAATAAATAATAATAATAATAATAATAATAATAATAATAATAATAATAATAATAATAATAATAATAATAATAATAATAATAATAATAATAATAATAATAATAATAATAATAATAATAGTAAATGCTGACTAAGAATTCAGCAACTGATTGCATAAGGCTACTCCCGCTGGAACTAGCAACTGGATCTAGGCCTGTACATCTATCTCACAGCTAGAAATAGAAATGCAGTTTTGAAGATGAGCACAATTCTGAAATGCAATACTAACATTTGTTAACATTATGAAACAACACAATTCCATTATCAAGTGTGAGGAAAAACCACAACCAGCACCAACTACCAGACCTCTGATTATCCATGTATAAAGCTGCCATTTGCCCCAAATCGGCAAATACTGACTAAACTTCAGCATTTTTAGACTTTATGGAATTAGAGCAACAAAATTCTACTCTCTCAAAGTAAGCAGTTTACTTAGAAGTGTAGCAGTAATAATTTACAGCAGTAATAATGGTCTATGTTGCACTGGTCTACCAATGCAATGTTTTAAAATTATTACTGCTGCATTTTTACTATGGTTCTTCCTTTGTAAGCTTAGAGCAGTTGACTAAAGCAGGCTACATATACCGAGGAGGCACTGACCTGCTTAAACTGGAACCACTTCGTTGTACCTTGTGTTCTCCAATTCTTTTCTGGGCACTTAAAGCACTATCTGGGGGTTTTACAATTTAATTATGGAGGCTACAAAATTCCCCACCTCCTCAAGCTAGATACTCAATTTACCAACCTTGAAAAGACGGGAGGCTGAGTGAACCTTGAGCCAGCTACCTGGGATTGAACCTGGGTCATGAGCAGAGTTTGGGCTGCACTACTGCAGTTTAACCACTATGCCATGCAGCTTCTAAGGATGTCAAGCAACGCCAGGCCCTAGACAAAACCCCGTGGCACCCCATATAAGCACAAGAATATTGTGAGGAACCCTGTCAGAACTATTAGTGAAATCAAAATATACTATATTCACAGCATTCCTTTCATCTACCAAGCTTGTGAAATCGACATCAGGCAGTGTTTTCACCAAAGAACAAAGATCACCAGCAAAGACAAAGAAGCAACACACGATGTGCCTCCCCTACCCCAGTGCTCCTCTCGTGAGGACAACAATATGCACTAAGTGCAAAAAGGCACTTTGGATTTGAGCATCATATATTTCTAATGTATGTAGAAATATACATTATATATTCCTCCTCTCTAATTCTGTAAGTTGTATTACATACAAATAGTCATACTATGCATGAAATCCAGGAAAGGAACAACGTTCTTCTACTTGAGTCACAGATTTTCCATTACTTCTGCCTTGTTATGCGGTTCATAGCATTTTGAGTGAGTAAACATTGTCTGAAAAAGTGTTTTACATATTCCAAATGAGAAAAAAATGTGGTTAGCTTTTGTTTTTGTATTCCCCAAAGTTTCCAATTTTTCCACTGGAAAACTGAAAAATTGTCCTTGGAGATTGTTTTTTCCCCACCAAGGCCTGACCTCTCTACACAAAACCTACCACTGTTATTGCCTGACTAAGCGGGTGGTTCTCCCGTACAAAAATGATATTCTGCTGCCAGGCTGTTTCAAACTTAACTTAGCCACAGACCGTTTCTGGGGTGGGGGGACCAGAAATACAAAGCAAGTACAGCAAAGTTGTTAAAGAGTTTTGGACTAGAACTCAGAGGACCTGGATTCAAGCCCCAACTTGGACTTGAAACTCACCGGGTGCCTTTCAGCCAATCACATTCTCTCAGCCTAACCTGCCTCCACAAGGCTGTTGTGAAAATAAAGAGGGGGAAAAGGGGGAATGTCACCTTGCCCTCAGTAAAGGAAAAGCGAGATATAAATCTAACAAACAATCCTGGATTGGACACAAAATCGTTTTATTGATCCACATCCATTTGAACCATCATTTTCTTTGCAAGGTGAAGCAGTTACAGAGCACTCAAAGGGCAGCCACTTGTATAATCAGTTGTGCGTCTGCAGTTGTGGGCCTGAAACTATAAAGCATTGTTGTCAGATTCTTGCTCTTCAGAACAGTACAAAGATGCTAATCAGAGATTAACTACACCACATTCACCTTACATAGCTTCTAGAGGATGAAGAAAACTTTCCATGATACAAACTTGGCTCTAAAAGATGCAAGACTGAAATCCAGGAAAGGCATAACACTCTCCTACACAAGTCACAGATTTTCCCCCCCATTATTTCTGTCTTGTTTAGATCATATTTCAGTTAACCTTTATCTAGCTCTAAACACATGGACTCCTAACAAAGAGCTTCTTTCAGATTTAAGTAGGATGAAACAGAGGTAAGATTTTGCAGTTACTACCCTGTTTCCCTGAAAATAAGCCCTAACCTGAAAATAAGCCCTAGGATGATTTTTCAGGATGCTCGTAATATAAGCCCTACCCCAAAAATAAGTCCTAGTTAAGTGAAACCCCGCCCTCCACCATTGGGCAGCATTGTGCAGCAACCAGAAGATGACAAGACTGTAAAATAAACCATCCCCTGAAAATAAGCCCTAATGTGTTTTTTGGAGCAAAAATTAATATAATACCCTGTCTTATTTTCGGGGAAGCACGGTACTGTCACTGATTAAACACACAGGAATAATTACAACTGCACAGGTGATACTATAGCAAAGAGGTATAGAAATCAGTGTAGTTAATCTCTGATTAACATTCTTTGTACAGTTCTGCAGATTCAGATTGGCATTCTCCATCATTCCATATAACCAGATATGGGAAACATTTACTTTTGTCCTGTTTTAGAACCTTGGGACCCACTTAAAACAAAAAGAAAAAAAATTCTAAACAGGACACTGGAGAAGAGAAGGAAGGGTTGCTGAAGTTTTGGGGAAGACCACAGACAAAAATTTTACATGAATATGACTATGAGGAAAGCAATTGTATTGCTTTTCTCCCCGGTTCTTTGTCTTCCCATCTGAAGGAAGGGAAAAGGGAAAAAAAGTTGGGAGAGAACGTATTATTTCTTCACATGTAGAGTGTATCCTTCTTTCCATCCTCTCTTTACCTGGAATAGGAGACTCAGAAGAAGATTAGGTCACTCAGCCCCTTCTACAATGAAAGTTGCATTGCTGGGTCACAGGATATATACCACCTGTTGTATTTCACCAGTGCTGTAGTTCTTTTTCCTAGTTACAAGAATCTGTTTCGGAGGTTTTGTTTATAACCCAATGACCTTGATTCTCTTGATGGAAAGCAGGCTGTAAAGGCTAAATCCACCAAAGTAGAATACAAAGATGATTTTGACAACCGAATGGATTTTAGCTTAACTCCAATTCCTAATTTTCTCACCAGCAGTCAATTAGAAGTATTGTGATGGCAGGGCTGGCATGGCATTAAAATGCTCAGCAGGCTGGCTGCCCAGATTTATGGCCCACTTACCAAGCCTATGTTTGTTGTGAAATTGTTATTTATAAAGTCACATGCTAGGGCTTGTTCCCAAGCTCGCTAAACCTACACGCTTAATTGACTCTCTGGACAATGCTTTATTGTTGACTAATCTTTCTACAGTTCTTCACACAAAAAGTATGCTCTCTTGTTTAGGTTACACAGATTGTAGATTTGCTCTTGTCCATTTTCAGAATTGACAATACAAAATTCAAACACAACACAGAACATTACAGGAATGAAAGATTTATGAATGCCACAGCAAACTCAGGTTAGTCTTCCACATATACAAAATGCCATCACCAGTGACTAATCCCACTATATTTTTGAATAGACTACAATATAAAAAAGAGGAATTCTAGCCCGAGATTGAATTGGCATAATCACAAGGATGTACCCACCCTTTATCTAGGTTTGTGAAGAACTGAAAGCAAAGATTAAGCAACTACACTTTAAATGTTTACCATATAGAACAGGAAAGACAACACTTTTAAAATAGATTGGAAATGATTAGCCTATTTATAACTAAAGTACTAAATCTAGGTTCACCAGAGCAAAGGAAGAAACTTCTATAACATTTATGGCAAGACTCCAACTGGTTAAGCATTAATGGGCTCTCTCCCTCCAACTACTAATGATTAACAAGTGACATTTTTATGACTTCAGTGTGTTTTCAAAAAAAGGAAAGGAAAGGAAAGAAATTCAAATTTCCCAGTCAATAGAAAAACTATGACAATTAGCATGCTATCTTTGTGTGATATTTGGAGTATCAAGAATTTGGTGTAGGTTGTTTTTTTTTTGGGAAGGGTAGAATTTCAATGGCTCAGTTGCAGACATTAAAGCCCACTGTAAATTTAAAGTTGCAGCCTTCTTCTTGGGATCGTTCATTATCTAAATGCCACATCTGTACTACAGAGAGACCATGGATGACATTTGTAGGATGATGGACAGCATAAAGAAAGCAGACAAATAATTCAATCCAGGGGTGGGGGGAAGACAAAAGAGCACGAGGGAAGAAATCAGCCAACCAATTTGAGCTAGAAAGAAGTGTAGAGTATATGAGATAGTAAGTGGGATGCAACATCAGAACACACATATACAGTGGTGCCTCGCTAGACGATTGCCTCGCAGGACGAGGAATTTGCTAGACGATGGCTTTTTGCGATCGCTACTGCGCTTCGCAAAACGATGTTTCCGTATGGGCGATTTTCACTAGACAACGACTTTTCCCCATTGGAATGCATTGACTAGCGGTCAATAGCTGTCAGTGCATTCCAACGGGGACCCGCGCTCGCTAGACGAGGTTTCCCTATGGACAATCTTCGCAAGACGACGACTTTTCCCTTGGAACGCATTGAAGAGATTTCAATGCATTCCAATGGGGAAACGTGCTTCGCTAGACGATGTTTTCGCAAGACAGCGATTTCCGCGGAACGGATTAACATCGTATAGCGAGGCACCACTGTATATGCATAGGTAGGAGAAGGAGAATTGGGCTGGTAGCAGGTCAGACCAATAAAGCAACCAAAAGGTAAGGTAATGCATAGTTCTTTGGGAGTTGTACCCAACAGAGTCTAATGGGCAGCAATGAGATTATGACTACCAGTTTCTTACTAGGTTAGTACAGCTAATCAGATCTGTTATTTCTCACCTTTATGTATTTCTGTGAACAAGTATATGTCTCTGGAATACAAACACAGTCTGAGCAGCAAACTTTTAATTATAGTAACTAGCAATGTGCCATTCATTGCGGTTTTTTACTCCAGGAATTCCACAGGCAAAATTCTGGAAGTTCCAGTCCATAGGCCCACACTTACAAGCACCTACAATTTGCTTACCTGGACCAGGGCCTAACTCCAAGACTACATATGGCCTAGCTGTAGCCTTGTTTCATGTTGGCAATGTAAAAAAAAAAAAGGGGGGGAAGTTTGCTGCTATGCTTCCTAGGAGTGACAGTTTTACTGTCCTTTAGGTTCTAAAGAAGGAACCTCTGACAGAACTACCACTCCCAGGAAGCCATGCATAAATGTGATTTTATGAGTGGTCACAGTCAGGATGTGACATTGGCAGGGTAGAGCTTTTATCTCACACTCCAATGAGTGAGTCACAGTAACTGTGCCACATAAATATTAACATCTTTTGAGGGGTAAAGTGGTGTTACACCCTGTGCCTGGTAAAGACATTGGTAGCAATCAAGACGAAGGAGAAGAATCTGCTTATTAGTCTGTGGACTGAGGTGGTATACATGGGGTCCTTCTCTGAAAAAGAATTAAAGAGATGCAGCCCCACCCCCAAGCCTGATCCATCTCTCTGAGTAATACTTACCCAACAAGATGGATCAAGACCAACAAGGCTTGATGCTTAAAGTTTGGGAAGTATGTGCCCTCCTATCCCCAAGTAGGAAGGCATTGATTTTTTCACTAATACCAAGAGCAGAGCCTGGATCACTGACTGAGTGATGTGGGGATACTTCAAACCAAGTGGAGAAAACAGCACAAGTCAATAGATTCAGACATAGTGGATACTAAATAGCAAGGTCAATACTGGGAAATAACATAGATATCGCTGTTAAAAAATGAAAGAGTTTATGTAGCTACTGAAGCTGTAACAAATGTAGGTGAGTATATGACCATAGGTGGTATTGAAATCATTCATTTTGATGGAGGCATACAAAAGATGGTAGATGTATATTTTGCCCATTCACAGCCTCTGCATCTCAATGATGGAAAGTGGCTATGGTATTAAGCAAGTCCAACTAGACCACATAGTGTAAAACATATTACCTGGCCAGCCTCTATGAAAAGCCGGTGGTGGTGGTGGTGGGGTTACTTTTGTATCATGCACCTCCATCTTCCTCACTCACTCAAGATAAAGGAAATCCCTGCTTATCTGACAGATGGAAGGGTTTCTGCTGGGGGTTCCTTTCCCTTCCTTGGATCTAAGAAGCTCAATAAACAAAATAAAAGCCCCAAAGAACCCCAAGCCAAATAGCTTTCTTTCTTCATCTTTAACATAGACACTCTGGTAAATAAATCAAGTGGTTGGTGAGACTGGGTTGTATCTAATAGGGAACTACACTTTATTACATCCAAAAGAAAAGAATTACAACACTTTCAAAACAAAAAAGTGTAACGCTAGGTAGAAAAAAATCAGACACACATCGTTGTGTACAAAACTTGAAAACAATATAGAAAACAAGTAGAAGAAACATGAAAACACATGAAAACACATATACACATGGCACAAACTAGTTAGTTCATTACCATTCAAATTCTACTCATTGCCATCTAGTGGGTTTTCATTCCCCATTACCTGGGAACAGCTGTCCCACAAGGCCAACCAAAGAGAGTTAAAAACAAAGCAAGCAAAGGGACTTCTTAATGGTAATGTAAAGATCACCCAAGGAATCAGTGAGCCATCAGCAGCACAATCACTGGCAACTAAGACTACCTTTCTAAGTATTAACCTTTCCAGACATGCATATAACATGAACAATTGTACTTTTTAAATATGTTACTCCATAATGACACACTTGAATCCACTATCATGACATGGTAATAACCTTGTTAGTCCCAACAATCAGCTTGAGAGGACAACTACTCTTAATACTGAGGTGATCTGCGGTCATGGTAAGTGAGAATAACAATAATTTTCTCCCCAGTGTAGTTCCTAATGGTATCAGCTGGTGTCTCCCAACACACTGGAGTGAAAGGAATATATTGGGGAGCATTCTGACCACAAATTCTGTTGGTAATACTGGGCATGCTGGCGGGGTTCTAACTGAACCACACTCCAAACACAAGGTGTGGCTGCATTTCTTAATTCTTTTTCAGAGAAAGCCCCCATGCACACCACCTCAGTCCTAGGACTAATGAACAACTTCTGCCTGGAATCTCTCCAGAATTGAATTAGAGATGTGAACAACAATAGAAGGTAATAGAAAGGTTATGCAATGGCAGCAGCCACCAAAACTAACAACTGAGTGGAAGGCACAGGCTGTTCAACTACTGGAGTGAGGTGTTCCTTGCCAGACTTCTTTGCTGTCTTCTTAGCCACATCTTCTTTAATCTCTGATGAGCCTGATGGTTTAGAGAACTTCTTACAGACTGATGCATTTATGGATTTTTCTGCTGCTGACAGGCCTGTAACAGCTAGATGCAACTTTCAAAGAGGAAGTATGTCCGGTAGGAGATTTGTGCGCTGAAACAGTCTCAGTACAGGTCAAGTACAGGACAAGGAGAAAGCCAGCCTAACCACCTGTAAGTGATGATGCCATGAATAGAGGTTTAATCACCATAGCCAGGCCGATAGTCTTCAGCACAAAGAAAAATATAAGGCAGGATTAACTTGTTTAGTCCCAGTTTGGTAAACCCCAGCAAACCAAAAGGGGCTGGGCCAGATGGATTTTGCCCAAACAAAAATGCACTTTGAATAACTGCCTGAGGGGCCGATTTTCTCCCTACAGTCAATGCCCTTTTTAAAACAACTCTGTAGCAGTCAAAATGTTTTGGGCAAACCCCAACAGGTCAAACAGAGATGATGAGAAAACAGAACTGTCTACTCAAAGAAAAGAAAAGAAAACACACACACACAGCAGAACAACCATTCAAAGAGAATTTTCCAAGCATACTCTCTTCAGAGCGAAAATGAGATTATTTGCCCCAGAGGCCACAAAAAAGAACCCACAAAAAATAATTGAGGGACTTTCATTAAGGCACACTTTTAGCAAGAACCCTGCCCAGCTATTCAACTCCACACACGGAGGCATATGGAGTTCAATTACTGAGCAGGGTTCCTACTAAAAACTACTCGGCTCTAGAACACTCTGGGTGCTCCTCTGAGTAGATGGAGTATCCTGAGAAGGTGCTAGTAGGCATTAAGTCACAGAGATGATGAAGAAAAACAGTTAACTTGTGTGCACATACATTAACATGCATGGTCCTTTTTTAGGAGAGAGGCAGGATAAAATATTTTTAATAAATAAATAAATATTACATAATGTCCTGTTCTTACTCCTTGAGTTCATGTAGAGTGGAATCTATCCATCTATGAAAGTTTTATCTGTCACCAAAAACCTTGGAAGCAAGTCACAGTTTCACTGGTCTGTCATCTGTTTATTATACATGGCCTGCGGTGTGCACTTCTGACCTACAGTCCTTATTAACTAATGCCATGAAAAGGCTACACTCATTGCCATGCAACAAATGGCTGCAAACCTTCCAGTCTCTTGAATTTCGACATTTAGTATGTTTTTCATATAGTCAAAATGGAATGTAAACTTCGTATTTTGTTTAGCTTGTTTATAAAAAGAGCACTGTTCATTCACTGAAACAAGCCTCTGTGAAATTTTGAATGAAAATACAGTGACCTACGGAATGAAAAAAAATCCAGCTCCCAACGTTCCTTGGTCAGTTTTGCCTTTTTATATTTGCAGCACTGTAATACAGATTATTTGAACCACAAGGAATTATCTTGTGAACTCTGCCTTTTCCAATCACGGCATTTGGTACAAGTTGACTGGCTTTGAACACAACTGTAGGCCTCAATTTATAAGTAATAAACAGATTAATATTTTTTAAACAACCATAATTTATTAGAGAAGTTTTCCTCACCTAAAAAATGCTCCAGTTTGACTTGACAGTGAAATTTCTCCCTCCCTCCCTCCCTCCCTCTCTCTCTCACACACACACATACACACCATCCCCATAATCCAAATCTCAAGATGGATAGAATTTTATAGGCGTTCAAAACAAGACCAATGTGGCTGTTCTGTACTAAGTTTCATCCCCAATTAGGTTACCAGAAGGTTGGAGGGGCGGATGATATTTGAGATCAGCCATATCATATCAATTGAAATTTTGGAGAAAAGCTCTGTTTCAAACTGAAAGGAAAAGAAAAATTCTTCTGAAGCTATTTGTAACACATAGTGCATGATTTTGTACTTTTCCAACATGTGCCTTAGCTGATGCAAACTAAAGGCAAGGGAAAACGAGCACCACAGCTGAACTACTCTCTTTTCATCTACTGAGTCATGTGATCTCTTCAGTTTTTAATTTGGTCAAGTTAGGTTACAGGAAGTCATTAACCTATTCATCCCTATTTTGCATTAGGAAAATAAAAAAAATCAGAAGACTTTGTGTTGGGAAAGCAAAGATCTGAATTTTAAGTGAGCAAAGCTGACACAGTAAAGGTTCTGAACTCTTCCTTCATTAGAACTACAGGGTGGAGGAATCATCAAGACTGTAAGTCAGTCTACAACTTGTTCAGCAACTCTGCATAAATAGAATTCATGTTGCAACCCTGCGGAGAAAAATGTAGAAACCTTTAAGGTACTAATTGATCATCAAGAGCAAAATCTGAAGAACTGTCAACACAGGTTTAGAAAATTAATTTCAGGATGGGTTTCTGCAGATGCTAGGGAGATACTCATATGATCAAAATATCAGCTCTGATCATAAGCCAAATATGCTAGCTTTCAGATTTTACCAATCTTCTATCAGAAGACACCATTAGGCAATGCGAGGCAGCTAGCTGATGCAATAGATTTTGTGTGATATTAAAATAAGTCTTGCCAACTCAGCAGAAATTTCTGAAAAGTTGCCTAGCACAAGACACTTAAATTGAAAAGGAACTTCTGTATTTGTAAGACTATCTCCATAACAAAATAGATTGTATAAAAACTTAATAGCTGTCACAGTCTGCCACAATCTGGATCTTCTACTTCAGATTTTTTAAAAATAAATAAAATACTACAGAAACTATATTTCTTATTACATGCCACCAAATCACTTCTGGTTTATGGTGATTGTATGAATCAACCACCTCCAAAAGGCCCAAACATTAACAGCCATACTCAGCTCTTGCAAACTCAGGACTCTAATTTCCTTTACTGAGTCAATCACATTAATGTTCATTCTTCCTGTTTTTCTACTACCTTCAATCATTCTCAGCAATTTCTTTTCCAGTGAAGGCTCTTGTCATATAAAATATGCCAGTCCCAGATTAGTCATTTTAGCCTCTAGTGAGAGTTTAGGCTTGATTTGTCTTTCTGGCAGTCCATGGTAAGCATAAAGCTCTCTTCCAACATCACATTTGAAATGAATCAGGCTTTCTCCTATCAGTTTTCTTCACTGTCAAGCTTTCATATCCACATATATGAAATGGAAATACCACAATATGAATGATCTTGACCTTGGTCTCCAGTTGGATTGATAATTGATCCAATGGTTCTCTTTGTTCCTATGTACAAATTTGACGAAAAGTTGCATTTAGGTTTGTAATCTTATTCCCGCCACCTTTTACTTTTGCTGGCTGGATTGCTCAGTGAGTTAGGTCTCTGGCTGCAGAGCCAGAGGTTGGGAGTTTGATTCTACACTGTGCCTCTGGGGAGAAAAACCAGTCTGTGTGGCCTTCGGCAAGCTTGCACAATCCCAGGATGTCCACAGAAGAAGGGAATGGTAAACTACTTCTGAATATTCTCTAAACAACCCTGAAAAGGGTTGATATAAAACAGAATTGACTTGATAGCACACAACAACAACAACAACGAAGATGACAGATGGGAATCGTAGCCCAATAACATCTGGAGGGCACATGTTGCTCACCACTAGTTTAAGGGTTTTGTTAATTGTGGAATAACTTTAATATTACTTTACATTACAAGCAGGTTTTAAAGTAATATATTCCTCAGATCCCTGCTTTGCAATGTGAAAACAGTGAAGGGCAATATATTTTAAATAACTTTAAATAAATAACATATAAATAAATGAAGTGTAGCATTAAGAGACTAGTAAAATATACCCTGGAAAAGACCCTGATGTTGGGAAAGTGTGAGGGCAAGAGGAGAAGGGGACGACAGAGGACGAGATGGTTGGACAGTGTCATCGAAGCTACCAACATGAATTTGACCACACTCTGGGAGGCAGTGGAAGACAGGAGGGCCTGGCGTGCTCTGGTCCATGGGGTCACGAAGAGTCGGACACGACTTAACGACTAAACAACAACAAAAATATATTTACTATTTTCCAAACTACTGAATAACTGGACAGTGGTATTACATTTGGCAGAGCTTCAAAATAAAAGTGAATGAGTGAAATGCAGTCTAGCCTAAGGGCAAACAAAATCCTAGGCAAGTTTCAACTGTATTCATAGTACGTATAAACATGTACCAGATGTCTTTTCAATGAAAGAGGTTAAAGTCACTTTGAAAGAGTTCATACAGTGAAGTGTAGTTTTCAAAAAGCAGGTACATATACAATCTAAGACAGAACTACATGCACTCACGAGGAACAGTTTTCATATGTCACCCTAGAAACCTTTTACATTTTCCTGTTATGCATAAGTACTATCATATGGGAAAGAACTGTGAATAGAAACAGGTCACCACTGCTGCCAGCGTACACTGCATACTTACATTACAATCATCTTCATAAGTAAAAACACCCCAACCTGCCTTTAACATTCAATGTAAGGGATCAGAAACACCTGAAGTTTTGTGGATTCATCCGCTCCCTACTTCTAAACATGCATGCGGAACATCAACTATTTTAGCCACATAATGTCTAGTTTACAACCTAACTAAAGGTTGTGTAACATTTCTGACATTGAAGGAAAAAGCATCCTTGAACCATACTTCATTCTCTAAATAACCAGTGTGCAATGTTAAATATTCTTTTTAAAAACATTTTACTGGTAATCAAGAGATAAAGATACAAATCCTATACCGAAAACACACAAACATCACCGCACGGTTTTCACAATTTGTCAGTTGTCTGTCATGAGCAACTGCATATCCCATTGTAAAATTGAAAGATTACAGGGTGCACAACAGACATCTGACAAACTGCTTCTTATTGCTCGTGTGATTGTGGTCACATTAACATGACAGGATTTTGGCCAATGTGAGTAGCTCCCTCTGATTCCAGCTCAGCAAACTAAGTAAAACAGATCCTTACATTGTTATGTCACTTTCAACTGATGGCGCTACTAAGAATGCAACCCAAAGAAGATTTACATAGCAACCATGCTGGACTCATGCTTCAAATGAGGAGTAAAACAGTTTTCAAATCAACTGGCTTCTGATCTTTTCCCTTTAGTTTAGCTGATGCTGTTCAGGGCCACACACCTCATTCCTGTTTTGCTATTTAGATATCTAGTTCACCCATGGTTTTAGAGCAGGTGACATCAATTTCACCTAATACCACAATCTCTCCTTAATAGCTGAGAATGTATATAATCCGCTGATATCCCTCATATGCCTCTCAACTCCAGCCTCCTAAACAAACCTAAAATTTCAATTACTATTATAAACTATTACTCACTACTTGGGGAGAGAAGAACATGAAAAAAATCCAGATTGCTTACTGTGTACTGTAATTCATGTAACTGTAGCTCTTTTGAGTGGCCACCTCTGCATTCACATATACACGTTAGCTGCTTATTGAGTGCCGTGTTTGGAACATTCTAGAACAGAAAGGCTTTTGATGTGGTGGCTGCAGTCTGCAAAAGCTTGTATTGACACTGTGTTCCATCACAGAAATCCAGGTGCCTGGCATGGCACACTCCTATTTAATCCTCCAGATTGTTTTAGCAGTCAGAAAACCAGAGAACCAACCAAGTAGGACACACCTTCATCAGAATGGTGGATGGGATATGTCAATGAAGAGATGGATTCCTGAAGAACACATTTACATGTAACTAGTTGTCTATAAAAAAAAATTAGTCCTGATTCTGCAACATGTTTAACTTCTGGCCCACTAGGCAGTTTCTTACTATAGTCTTGGCACAGGTAGTGGTGAAGACTTCTGGGAGTATTAGTGTAAGAACATCTTGGGACCCAAGGTTGGCTAAAGCAACCAACTTGTAGCAGCCTTCTTCCACAGAAAGAATTAAGAGCACACACCTTAAGAATAAACTTTCCAAAACTCACAATACACTTTATTCTCATACAGCAGCTGAAAGTTATCACTGACATCAACTAGGGAGGGTTTTGGCAAAAACACTGGAGATTGTTCTTTCACCAAAACAAGCTTGACAAAATCAAACTGTAGAACCAATAAGGGCAAACATTCTAAAAATTGGAGAGAATATACCTATGTTCTCACAACAGAAGAATCCATGGAGGAATGATTGACAGTAAGAGAGCCTGAGGAATAGTTCTCAATTGCACAGCAAGTATACGTAAGACTAGTTACTGCTCTCTGGAGATCAGTAAGTCATGGCAGCCGGTTAACTTTGCAATATTGGACAAATCCTGACTCCACACCAATCAAATAGTTTACGCAGAGGCTAGTATTCTACAGGCAACAGCTGGGTACTTTTAAACATTTAAAAAAAGCTTATTATGTTGTCTAAACCAACAAACAGTATTTACTCTTAACTATGTTACACTCAAAATAAGCCAGTTCCAATCCATGACTTAAACCTGGCTTGTTTCAAATAAAACCAGTTAGGATCAGCCACTGTTCTTTCATTCAGAAAACACAACAAGCCATAGGTAATCTAAACTGGAAGAAAAGGTTTCCACTATTGTGGAGTGTATGGACGGGGATACAAACCCAGGCATAAGACTAAACTCAATACCATCACAAAATGCTCGGGTTTACTATGAAATTTGAATGCAGCCATACGGTTAGATGCTTTTGTGGTTGTTTAAAAGGATAAGAGAAAATAGTTCAGAAAAATACCTGGCCTTCTACTGACTGAACATTACAAACAAAATGCCATGTGCCACCTTGTATTGTATACTCCTAATGAATCCAGAATAAAAAAATTATTACAAGTACAAGAAATCAGAAGCATCATCCTAAATTTACATTTTTGTCCTCTCTACATTATGTTAGCTTCTGCAAATGTATTATTTTGCCCAGTAGTTACCAGTCCGTAGTGCTGGAAAAGTAATATTCAAGTAAACAATCTTGCTTAGTACCTTTGCAGATGTGCAAAGTGTCAAACTTATCTGTCTCTTTGTCTTTAGACAGACATAATTTCACAATATAAAAGCATGTAACCAATAGGTGTCTAGTTTATCCTCATATGCTGTGAAGGTTCTATCTTGGTTTGCAAAAAAATTCTACCTTTAATTGTGACTGACTTTAATCGCCAAAATTTATGTTAACCAGGACATCCTTACCTTCTGCTCTTTGTTCCACACTACATGAAGATGCATCTTCTGATCCCTTCCTCCAGTTCCACATGGTAAGCATAATAGTTGCTAATCTGCCTTTTGTTAAGTTTCCTAATTATGTTTGCATACTGTGAATTTTAAGATCAGACATATTCAAAACCAATGGCTATTTTTCTTAATCAATTAGAATCAACTCTGAGAAATCATAATGCTTAGAAAATCACAACCCAGATGAAAACCAACCAATATAACTATTCCTATTCTATAGCAACAAGAAGAAGACTGGGATAAAAGAGGAAAATAGAGAGTGCAGGGTGAGGGTTTTGAAACCAAGTGCCATGATTTATGAGCAACTCTTATTTGCCTCTTGCAGAGGTCAAGACCTGAACAAATAAAGGTGCTTCCATGGCAGCAGCATATAATTGCTAGAAAGCTTTTTGCTACAGTATGTGGGCACAGACAAGAACAAACAACTTCCTTTTGTTAAAGCAACATCATCTTCTTCCATTGATGCTCTGATTTTCCCTACAATGAAGCAGCCCTTAAGGCTGAAATAGGTGTGATGGCAGCAACATCTACTTGTCTCAACCCAGCTCTTTCACAATTATGAGGGAGGGGTGCAACTTTATTCCAAAGGTGATGTGCAGCAAGAAAGCACTAAAATATCCGAATATGCTTACCTTGTAACTAATAAGAATTAGAGTTTGATTAGTGAGAAAAGCTACGTGGGAATTGTTCTAGAAGCCTCCTCCCACATTTTCCTTTCATTCTTAGTAAAGATTGGACTTTCTTACTCACCTTCATTACCACATAATGCAGCTGAAGCAGTCGCAAAAAGATCTATTACCATCAGGTCTACTTTGCCTAATAGCAGAAGCACCAGTACCTATGCCTACCAATACTATTTTACTATTTTCTTTGGGAACTGCAGACAGATGTTCAAAATGACAGATTATGCTTGTTCCCTGAAGTTTTAATTTTTTTAAAAAAAAGTTATAAATGCTATTCAAACAGAACCGTAAAAAACCCCAAAAACCTAAATAATTTAGACAGGTAAGTTATTTGGTCAGATGGGTGGTTTAGAAATTAATTAATTAATAATTTGCAGACTGAAACTTCAAATCAGCTCTTCAGAAATGATTTATCACATTAAAGGTAAGCAGGAAAGGTTACTAAAGAACGTTTAACTTTATTCATATCACTTAAGAACTTTCCTTTAAAAATATGTCAACTAGTTTTCAAGGTTTAAAACTTTTTTGAATACGCAATACCTCCTCTTTAAGCTCTCAGTAAGCCAAAATACATCCATTAGATAACTTTTACCTCAAGTGCCCATTTGACAACCATTTTGGTAGCACAGCCATGCTGCAGTTATAAGAGAAACTCTGCTCTTGCAAATCAAAGAAATACATACTGTTTGCCAACATTACTTCTTAACCCCAATGGCTGTATTCTATTGGAAACAGATACAGCACTCACTTGCATTCCAACTGCAACTTTGCTGCCCATTTTTCTCTTTTAACACTCCTCTAGAGAGCTCAAAGTGATATACACAGTCTCCCATACAGATTTTCTTATCCTCACTTGCGGCACTCCGGAAGCTGTCATAATCCTACTGTTCTTATCACAAGGTCATTAAGCAGTTGCAATGGAGAATACTACCATATTTGGCACCCTGAGCTCTTTAGAGAAAAGATGGGTAAGGCAAATAAACACAAGACTGATGAGAAATTTTACTTGTGAACAAAGCAAATTGTGGAGTGCTTTCTTAGCCTTCTAGGTGTATGGTACTCCAGATGCTGAAATGAAATTGCCATACTCCTTCACCGTTAGCAATACTAGTTCAGTCTGTGGGGAACAGTAGGCCAACAACACATTTGTCTAGTCTAGTCTAGAGAGAAGAGAAGCAGGACCCTATGGCTAATAAAACATAAACTCTCAATAGCAAATGCTTAAAAGCCTATAAAAGGGAAACTATGATTCATCACCACTGGCAAGCCATGAGATTTTGGTGGCAAAGCCAGGCACTGAGAGCTATCTTTAGGCCCTCTAGAATCACATGCCATTTCCACACATTCCAGAGCAAAGTATGGAAAGGCAAGACAGTGGAACATATTACACTAGACAATTTCAGTCCAGTGAATGAGAACTATAAGGCAAGGCAAAAGTGGGAGTAACATACAACATGCCCAACATGTGCTCAAATATACTGAGTTCACTTTTTATAACAAGGTGTATAAAAACTGTAAAAATGAGAGAAGCATTTTGCAGTGGCACCTTGGTTTACGAATTTAATGCGTTCTCCGGGACGTTTGATATTGCGAAAAATTTGCAAACCGAAACGCAGTTTCCCATAGGAACGCATGCACGGGGACAGCGCTATAAACTTCCCAGGCGTAATGCATCCTGGGGAAACTTGCTTCGTATTGCAAAAAAAATTCATAAACCGAGGCATTATTTTCAATGGATTTTCATTCGTAAACCGAAAATTACATTAGCCGAGGCGTTCGTAAACCAAGGTACCACTGTATTTTAAAATACTGCTGCCCTTCACCATGTGTATCCTAAGAATGATGTATGAAATATTATGAAATATTAGGAAGCTATTTTCGGAAGCTAAGAAACTCAGTTTAATGAGCACTTACTAGCCCACAGCTACTGAAGATAGATGCATAGTGAATGATTCATAATAATTTAACAGCATTAGTCAATCAGTGAATAGTATTTGCAGAGAGTGAGAGTTCAAAAGCTTGTGGACTAGTTCAAAAACACTGCAAAATAATGGATTTACACAATTTATACAAGAAAATCACACAAATATATTTAATTAGTATAGCTTACACAGTTGTACAATTGACCTGGAGTTAAGACAGATTCTTACTTCTCCATCAAGTCTAGTATTGCCTCTCCTGGCTGGCTGGCTGTTAATCTTGAGGAATTTAGGCAAAGTTCCCTCCCCTCCTTTTTAAACTAGATATTTCAGAGACTATTCTGCACAAAGACCTTTGCCCTGGGCTTTTATTATCATAAAATCAGTCGTTTGGTAAAACATACTGTTGCTTAGCAAGAAATGACACTGTCCAAACTATACTCTACAGTTTTTTTCAGATACAAAGTTGTGGTTTTGCCTTTATTTCATGATGCTCTTTTAGAAACAACTATCCTATTTTCTAAGGGTCAATTATCACACATTTTTGCCCTACATTTCCATATTCACACGCTCAAGGCAGGACACATCTAATCACTTTATAAAGGAGACACAACATTAGGGTTTTGCCAACAGCCCTAAGAGCACCCCCAAGACAGCAACTGAAAACATACCACAAGTTCATTCAGGAAGCAATATAAAGACGGGGGGGGGGGGGGAGAGGAAGTTGTTGACAAACTCCTTGGAAGAACAGTTTCCTGCAGAGTAAGCTAACCACATAAGACAGCTGGGGTGATCAGTAACAATTTCCTCAGCATCAAGCATGATTAATAGGTATTCTGAGAGTCTGCAAAGGGATTAGACATGTTGAGCCATTCAAATTGTTTTTGTTCTAGAAAATAAGAGAAAGCACACCTGGAAAAGCAGGCCCCCCCAACCCTGTAAGATACAGGTCTGCAAGCCATCATCTCCTGCTAATTAAAACTTGCTTTTTGCCTTTAAGATGAAGCTGAGACCTCATTTCATAGTTCATTGCAATGGCAAGCTACAGCTGGCCAACAGGAAGCATTTCAAAAGCAACACAGATGTCCCTCTATTCAGCTTGCAAGCTGCACGGTAGGCAAATCCATTTTGAAAATAGCAGCCAATAATGGACACTGGAGGTACAACCAACAAGCACTGATGCCAGTACAAGCATGGCTAAAGTGTATGGGCAGCTCAGTGAAAAAAAATAATTGATGGACTAGATTCTTAACTAACAAGTTAAGCTTTCTCTCACGAGAGAGTCATTATTAATTACTCTGCTTTGGATTTTACTGTCTTGTGACCACAAAAGCTAAAATTCCACTGTAATCGAGTCCAAGTCAAAAGCGTTCTAGACTCCTCATATCACATAAGGCAGGTTTCCTCAATAAAAAGCACCAATGCCTTGCTATTCCTGTTCAAAATGAGACAGCATTAAGCCCTCTGCTTCCAGTTAAAACTCCACTACCATAAAATTAGCTCTGGAAAATAAAAGTACACTGTGCATCTGGAAGCAATTGCTAATCAATAAAGATGGCAAAAAAGGCCAAGAAAGATGAGGCTATGCAAGCAGCTAATATGTTCCCAAGGCTGGTCTTTTGAGGAAACAGAAAAACAGCTGGATGGTATTGTTTTAACTTCAAGTCACCCAATGTATTGTTATAGCAAGATTCATAATCTTGCTTATCATTCAACAACAAATGAATTATTTTATTCACATTTGATTTCAACTGAATGTAAGGAAGTAATATCCCAGAGTCTTAATTAATAAAGTATTAAGCTAACAAATATATGTTACAACACTGTAAAATATACAAATCTTTTGAAACCAACTAGACACAAAAGTATAGCTTCTCCATGATCTAATTAAACCATATGTGATTAGATGAGAAATCCAATACATTCAAACATGTAAAAAATCCAAATTATGTCAATAATCCAATAGTCCAATTCTAGCATTGGAGCACCATCTACTGTGAATGTCTACTAGAGATTTCCCATTAAAATAAATGAGAACCATATATGCTTTGTGACATCATAACACATTTAAATGCGGCATGCATAGGAGAACCTCCAAGTAGAGTGAAGCAATATAAAGGAAGTCTGTATGAATATGCAATAGATCCTTACATTCCTAAGCAATTACTTGACCTAAGTAGATGGTGGGGTAAAATAAAATAGCTACTTTAATCACGTTTCATTTAAAGGGTTTTAATCAACCTAAACCTTGCAACTAGCATTGGTTATGGATCTGAAATTATATTGTCATTTGATTTTATATTAGGTTCAAAACTGGAAAATATGCTCAATATGCTCTCAGTTACACATTTACTAAAAATGGCTCATCTAGCAACTCTTCTAAGCTTTATTCAGACCCCCAACAAGCACTATCACCATGACAGCTGAATAAAACAGTACAATAAAATATTGTTCCTAAACAGAGAATGTCTTATAGGAAACTGTAAGAAACCCACCAAAGAGATCACACAATTCTTTTCTCTGGTGGTTGGTGCGAGCAAATATGATCGCATCACCCCAGTTCTGGTTTGCTTCCACTAGCTACCCGTGGAGTCCTGGATTAGGTTCCAGGTTTTGACTCTCACATGCACAGCTCTCCACGTTTGGGTCCACGTTAGTTGTCACTGAGATATTCTTTCAGAAGACATTTTAAGCTGTTTGTATTGATTTGCAATTAAAAGAAATCACAGATATAAACTGAAGTGTAGTTTTCACTTTTACAGTTTTCTCAAGAATAGTCCTCATGCCATCTGCGTTACAAAACTTACAGACTTGTTCATGTACCAGATCATACTTAACAAACCATGACTATATAAGCCAAGAACTGGCTGGATAACTTAGCGAATTATGCATCCGGCTGCAGAGCCAGAGGTTAGGAGTTCAGTTCCCCACTGGGCATCTCAGAAGAGCTAGCCTGTGTGGGCGAAGGCCAAGCTCCAGTCCCAGGATGCTCCCAGAAGAAGGGAACTCCTGGGCCTGAGAAGTCCTGGGTTTGAGAACTCAACATGCACTCTTTCATTTAGAAGAGACTCAATGGAACACCGGAGATCAACAAGTTTCATAGAGGTTAAGGAGGGCTTTTCCAGTTAAGGTGGAACATAGATTAAATTTCTAAACACTCTTCATAGGCTCTTCTTTAAAGGAACGTTACAGAGAGATATTCATTATTTTCTTTACCCTGTTGGCTAATCCTTTCCTATCGCCCTGCAACTTTTATGACCCAAGCAGGAGTCCAACACATATTTGGTAGATTTTACCTCTCTAAGAATCCCATCTATGTCTTCAGCCAATAAAACTGTGAAATACCCACTGCTATAAAACAGCCACTGAGGCTGTACCAACACCTCTGTTCTCACACTGCAGTGAACTACATCTCCCCTTTAAGGAAAGGATAAAAACAGGCCTCTGACTACTTGAAGAGGATCCGCTGGATGAGTCATTACACTTGCAACAGTAGTAGAGAAGAAACATTCTTTGTCACAAGAACCACCACAGAACAGATATTCCATTGGGTTTGGTAATATTTCGTAAAGATCATTACATGTTGTCTACCACAGCTGCTCTAGCTGCCATTTCACTTGTTTCATGATTATTAACTCAAAAGATAAACAGGGGCTGGTTGGTTCCACTCATGCAACACTTAGAAGCAATAGTGTCTACTGCCTAGACTGTTTCCTTATACGAGGGGTCAACCAGGATTTCACCAAATTGCCTGTCAAAATGACAGGCACCACCCCAAGGGCTGCCAGGAAAACCACTCAGCCTCCTACAGTGGCATTCTCAATCTACTTCACACATCTTAGTCCAAATGAGTATAAATCCCACCAGGATGTGTTTTGCCTATGCCAGTGGAACTATAGAGAGGTCTTCCACAGCAAGATCAGCATCCTTCCACCCAGGTGGGGAAAGCACGCTGATTCAAGGTGCAATCATGCCAGCACCACACTATCCCAACAGTAGTCCAAGATCCAGAAAGATGATGCAACAGGGGGGAGAGGGCTGCAGGAAACTGCTAAATGAGGGTCTCAGTACTGCAAGCAGCTATGCTCAAAAGCAGCTGTCAACTAGTTAATAAGACTCCTCTACCTGCAGCTAAAGGGACGTGGTGGCAAAAGGGACGTGGTGCTGCTGCGGGTTAAACCGCAGAAGCCTTTGTGCTGCAAGGTCAGAAGACCAGCAGTCGTAAGATCGAATCCACGCGACGGAGTGAGCTCCTGTCGCTTGTCCCAGCTCCTGCCAACCTAGCAGTTCGAAAGCATGCAAATGCAAGATAAATAGGTACCACCACGGTGGGACGGTAACGGCGTTCTGTGTCTAGTCACGCTGGCCACGTGACCACAGAAACTGTCTACGGACAAACGCTGGCTCTACGGCTTGGAGACGGGGATGAGCACCGCGCCCTAGAGTCGGACACGACTGGACTAAATGTCAAGGGGAACCTTTACCTTTACCTGCAGCTACTCCATAGTGTTGGAATTCTCTCTTTCCTTGGACAACCATAGAATTTCCTGGTTTGGCCAACAAAATGTATAGTTTAAATCTAACCAAGATAGAAGTATTAAAGCTGCCAAGCTAACAAAGCAGCAGGGAAACAGGGGCATATGTAGAATTGATGCTGCTTCTGTTTAATATGTGTAGCCTGCATAATCAACTTGTAAACCACCCAGAGAGTGCTTGAAGCACTATGCAGCAGTATATAAACAGCACACTTTGCTTTAACACACCAGCTTATTAACTAGCATGCTGCAACTGAGCTGGGCCTGTATCTGTTAATACTGTGGTTCCCAAGCTTCGGTCCCCAGGTATTCTTGGACTAAAATTCCCAGAAGCCTTCACCACTAGCTGTGCTAACCAGGATTTCTGGGAGTTGTAGCGCAAGAACAACTGGAGACACAAGGTTGGGAAGCACTGTTATTAAAATTAACTATGATTTTTTAAAATCTGCTTTTCTCTATACATACTAATTAAGATCACTTCTGTTAATGCTAAAATGTTCAGAATTTTCCAGAAGTAAAGACTGGTATTTATCACTTTGAACAGTGTTTTTCTATGATATGGAAAATATTTGTCAACACTATTCAGTCGACCATCTGAATATTCACAGATTGAACAATATTGTTTTTCTTTTCTTTTTTAACCTATTGTCATTTGAATGTCTGGCACTGTGACACATTCTCTCTCATACTTCAGCCTTTTACACAGAAAGAACGCTGAGCCAACTCTGAAGTATAGACTACTTCACAGGAGCTCATGGTTCAGTTTTAAGAGACGATGCAGGCTTTAACAAGGGTAGGCAAAGTGTGGTCTGTGGCCATGCAAGACACCTCCATAGCCATCTTGTGACCTTTCCATACTCCCTCATCCAAAACAAACAAAATAATTGATCATAAAAAAGCGTATCCTCTGCCCCAGGAGGTCTCAAGAGATTGCAGATTTTGCATGGGAGGGGGTTTGGAAGTCTATCCTAGTAAGACTATCTCCTTCAACTGAAAAATCAACAGTGGAAACAGACATCTAGATGCTTCTGCTCTGGCTTTTCTTCTCATGATTATTTGGCATTTCTGAGCCTGAAAGTGAAAATATAGTCCTCAGACCTTCCAAAGATGTTCACCTCTGCTTTAAAATGTGTGGTTTTTCATTAATCTCACTTCAAACCACATTACTGGGGCTATTACCAACAAAAGTTCTGCATTTAAAGAGTCAAAAATGGATGTTCAAATACAGGATGTGAGACAGTTGGCTTGGCATGTGAAAAGTACCTAGGGGGTCTTAGTTAGCTATGTGCTGTCAAGTCAGAATCAACTTATACCAACACTAATATGGCTTTCAAGTTAAGTGGGACATTTAAGAAGTGATTTTACCAGTTCCACTCCCCCAGTGAGTTTCCATGGTCAAGTAGGGATTCAAAACCTTATCTTCAGAGTCCTAGTCCATCATTCTATCCACTACACCACACTGGGTACTAGGGGTCAGAGTAGGCCACAAACAATGGTTGTTCATCACACTGGAGAGAAGTGACTAACAGGATCCCACGTGGTTCTGTCTTAGGCCCAGTGTTAAATATTTTAATAAATGACTTGAATGAGGGTCTGGAGAGGATAATCATAAAATGTGCAGATGACATTAAGATGGGAGGTGTGGCTAATAAAACCAGGATTCAGGAACACCATAACAAACTGGATAAATAAGCCAAACCAAGCCAAAAGAGTTTTAATAGAGAAAAATGTCAAGTTCCACATTTAGGCAGGAAAAATTGGACTCTTATCTGGACAGGCAATCCCTAACAACGCTGGCACACACACTGCTAATCTGAAGAATAGATTACTCTCTACATAGGACTTCTCTTAAAGATGGTACAGACATTTCAGCAGGTCCAAAATGCAGCGGCCAGGCTGATTTCAGGGGTAAGTAAATTTAATCATATTATCCTAATCCTGGTTTGCCTGCATTGGCTCCCTGTTAGTTTCCATGGCCAATTCAAGGTGCTAGTTTTGACCTAATAGTTTGAGGCCGTGATATCTGTTAGAATGTCTTCTCCAAAATACAACTACCCATGTCACTTGTTCTTCTCAGGCTCCGCTGCTGAGGATGGCAACACCAAGAGCACTCAGAAGATGTCAACTGGGAACCATGCCTTCTCGATGGCGGACCCATCCCAACTGAATAAACGTCCACTGAAGGTGTGCCCAGTCCCATCCCTCCAAATTTCCAGAAAACTAGTAAAGGCAGAGCTCTTTAAAGTGGCCTTTAAGAACATAATCCCATAGGTAGAGATTCAGTAATCTTGTAACACTCTGTTGTTTTTCCGGTCATCACCATATGGTTTTTCATTGTTATTGTCACAATTATTTCTAATGTTATTGTCAATTACAATTGGTGAAGAGGGTGTGGAGTATGAGGTTTTGTTATTTTACTATGTACACTGCTCAGAGCAGTGTCCTTCACTAATTGGGTGGTACAGAAATTCAATAAATAATAATAATAAATAAAAATCAGATGCACAAATACAGGACAGGAGACATTTGGCCTGAGAGTAGTACATGATCTACGAGTGTTAGTAGAGCACAAGCCAAACATGAGTCAACAGTGTGATATGGTTACAAAAAAAAAAGAAAAAAGAAAAAAAAAAGAGTTAATGTGATACTCTGCTGCATCAAGAAAAGTACAGCACTAAAATACAGTCTACCAGTCTATTCTACATTGGTCAGAACTCATCTGGAATAGAATCATAGAATCATGAAGTTGGAAGGGCTTATAAGGTCATCAAGTCCAACCCCCTGCTCAATGTAAAAATACAAATCAAAGGATATCTGCCAGGTGGCTGTCTAAATTTCTCTTGAATGCCTCCAGTGTTGGAGCACTCACCACCTCCCAAGGTAATTTGTTTCATTGTCATACTGCTATAACAGTTACGAAGGTTTTCCTGATATTCAACTGAAACCTGACTCTCTGTAATTTGAGCCCACTGTTGCATTTGGGGATGATCGAAAACAGAACCTGCACCTCCTCTACTTGGTTTCCAGCCCCCTGATCATCTTTGTTGCCATCCTGTGAACTTCTAATTTGTCAGCATCCTTCTTGAAGTGTGGTGTCCAGAATTGGACACAGAAGTCAAGATGAGGCCTAGTACCTTCGCAGGATTTGTAAACTATATTTCTGTTAATGCAGTGTAAAATAGAATTTGCCTTTTTTGTAGCCACATCATACTGTTGGCTCATATTCAGCTAGTGATCTACAACAATTCCAAGATCCTTCTCACTCATAGTATTGCTGAGCAAGGCATCTCCCATCTTGTTTTTAGTTTCTTTTTCCCAAGTGCAGTACTTTGCATTTATCCCTGTTCAATTTCATTCTGTTGTTTTCAGCCCAGTGCTCAAGCCTATCTAGATAATTTTGAATTTTGTTTCTGTCTTACAATTTTGAGTAATCTGCAAATTTGATTAGTATTTCCTGCAAACCAAACCCGATCCAGGTCATTTAATAAAAATATTGAAAAGCACTGGGTCAAGGGCTAAGCCCTGGGGTAGTGCACTTGTTACCTCCTCAAGTTTTGAGAAGGTGCCATTAATCATTACCCTCTGAGTACAATTCTGTAGCCAACTGTGCATCCACCTGACAGTTGTTCTATCAAGCCCACACCTAGTTAACTTGCCAATCAGAAGATCATGGGGCACTTTGTCAGAAGCTTTGCTGAAGTAAAGATACACTATGTCTACAGCATTTCCTCCTTCTATCAGCGAGGTTAACTGAACAAAAAAATGAGATCAGATTAGTCTTGGCAGGATTTGTTCTTGACAAATCCATGTTGGCTTCTAGTTATTACTGCATTGTTTTCTAGGTGTCTAGGTGCTTGCATAGTGATTGCTTTATAATCTGTTCCAGAATTTTCCCCGGGATTGATATCAGGCTGGTTGGTCTGTAGTTCCTAGGTTCCTTCTTTTTGCCCTTTTGGAAGCTAGGGACAACATTAGCCCTCCTCCAATCTTTTGGCACCTCACCCATTTCCCATGATTTCAAGAAAATAATGGACAGTGGTTCTGAGAGTTCTTCAGCCAGTTCCTTCAATACTCTTAGATGCAGTTCATCCAGTCCTGGAGATCTGAACTCGTTCAAGGTAATATGGTTTCCTTGACTATTTGTTTACCAATCTCCAGATGCAATCCTGTCCCCTCCATTTGCACTTCACATTTCTCTGGAGGGTCAAAATCTGTGCTTTGGGGAAAGACTGAGCTAAAATAGGAATTGAGCACTTGTGCCTTTTCTTTGTCCTCTGTTATCATTTTTCCATCTCTACTGAGTAGCTAACCACTATTTCTTTTCTTTGTCTTTTGCTACGCACATTCCTGAAGAATGCTTTTTTGTTACTTTTAGTGTCTCTAGCTAACCTCAGCTCAATCTCAGCTTTTGCCCTCCTAATGTCATCGCTACAGTTCCTTGCTACTTGTTTGTACTCCTCCTTTGTGGCATGGCCTCCTTCCCACTTCCTATATGTCCTTTTTGTTGGTCTAGGGCTTGCCTTTGCTTTGTTGAATTCTGGACATCACAGTTTGAGAAGGATATCAAAAAGCTGGAATGCCCAAAGGAGGGTAGCCAGGATAAAGCACTTGAAAACCAAGCCCTACAAAGAATGGTTAAAGAAACTGGGCATGTTTAGCCTTGCAAAGAGAAGACTGAGAGGAAATATGATAGCCAACTTCAAATATCTGAATGGCTGTCACATGGCACATACAGTGAACTTGTTTTCTTCATCAGCAGAGGGTAGGACCCTTAGTAACATATTTAAACTACAGGAAAGGAGACCTTCTTAACAGCGAGAGCTTTTTGACAATAGAACAGAGTGCTTCATAGGGCGGTGGATTTTCCAGCACTAGAGGTGTTTAAACAGAGGGTGGGAGGGTGGATGACTGCCTGTCAGGGATACTTTAGAATGTATGCCTTTGCAGTGTGACAGCAGCACACATGCAGCAATGTCCTATACTGGACATGATACAGCATAGCACTATGGAAACCGCACCCATAGCTGTCAGTTTCTTCACCATCAAGGAAACAGAAAGAAGACAGAGCACACACATACATAGTCATCTACCATATCACTGAGTGATAACAGCTGACTATTAACAGTCATCTGCATAGTCCCATAATAGTATTGGGAATGAGACAGGAACTGTTACTGGCAGCAGGGTGGAGATGCACTGAAGAGAACAGAGGAAAAAGCAAAAGCAGAGGCAGGCCCTAGACCAAGAAACTTCTGTGTTGATTTTAAAGCTTCAAAGACCTACCATACCTTAATACAAGTAAAGAAAATATTGGTTTTGCAGCACACATAAGAATGTAAATATATTCTTTTAAGGCATTTTAAAAGGATACAAAAATCCTATTAATCGTATTGAAGTTTGAAAAAGGAATACATCTTACTTTTTTTAGATGACTTCACATATTTATTTTTTCTAAGATGAGATCTTAATAAAACAAGTCAATTTTACAAGTTAAGCAACCGAGCTTACAAAAAGAAATCATTTTATACAAACAGTGGGTCTGGTACAGTTCCACAACACACATAATCTATATTGGAGCATCAGTGTTGTTCTTCAGGGCTAAGCTGTCCTCAGATTCTCCCAAACCACGGCAGCACCCAAGAAAAAGAAGAAAGAAAAACAACTTATCAAGCTGTTTATCTTCTCAGATCATCATGTGACCCAGCAGGAAGAAAGTCAAAAAATACAGCCTTTATTTTTCTTCCTAACAACCTGGTTTGCTTCTACTCCCCCCCCCCCTTCAAGCCACATCTTTCACAGCTAACAGCTCTCTCAGTCATATACTTTGGATGTCTGCTTCAGAACAAATGATCTGGCTCATGCAGATGAGTCTGCCAGACTTGTGTGTACTTTCCAATCTCAGGCTCTTTATTGTTCTTACTGAAACCTGATGCTTTGAAACAGATACCAGAAACAAAAGAGAGAGAGAGAAAGGAGAGAAAGAAGAGACATCTCTTGCAGGGGTGGTTTGAAGACATTTCTTTAACAATAATAAAACTGTCGAAAGTCTACTCTTGATCAAATGCACACCATTTATTCCTAAAACAGCACAGATTCAAAAGCCAGCTATAAAAGGCTATTCTTTCTTCTCTGGATAAAAATAATTATGTTCAAAAGAAGGGAGTTGACTTCACAAGAAATCTAGGATACAGTTTGCAACTGATGTAGATTTGGTCCAGGCTAGACATTTATCCTACAATCCAAATGCACCTGGGTGGGAAGAGATACCTTTAAACTGCAGATATGTGAACCTGTTTCATCCTGTTGGGTCTTTCCAGTTCAGCATCATCTACCCTATCTAGCATCAGCTTTCCAAGGTTTCAGACAGAAATATCCCAGTTCTAATGTGAGATGCCTATCATCGAACATGTAACCTACTATAATCAATGTGCTGACTGAGCTACAGACTCTCTCCATGGGTTCACATTCCCTGTGCTACAGCTAAACTGTGACCTACATTCTAATCTTATTTAAAGTATTTATGAACCCATCTTTCTGCTCAACAACATGTCTGCAATGTTGAGAATAAAAAGATTTCAGACATAGTAAACTGCACACCACTGTTTTTTTGGGGTCATGGTAACTCATGATGAAGACTTTAGTGAGATTATGTGATATGCCCATCTGATCTAAAAGACATGTCTGTCATTAACAGACATGCACACACTAGAGCCGGGCATCTACTTACCACTTACTCACTCAAACACCAAACTATTTTCCACTAAGTATTTAGTTGCATTGTTTGCACTGCTTCTTACTTAAGTGGCTGAAATGATTTGCAACTACTGTCCCAGTAAAGGTCCAGATCAGGGAGGTTCCTTATCTGGGCCCTAGAGACCTGAGTGAAGGAAATCCCTGCTATCTCCAATCACTGAGAATTCAAAGATTCCCTTCCTGACGTTGCTTCTAACTTTGTAATGCAAGGAAAGGGGATAAAAAGGGAAGCCGAGCCGGGGTCCAAACTGAAATGCTAGATGGAAAAACTCATCTCACAGCTTTGGCTGGAGACTCAGTGATGTAAAAGGGATTGGCCATTTCCATTATGTCATTTAGACCACAGAGGATTGGGGTAGAGCATAGAATCCAGCCCCGGTTCTGCACTAAAGCAAGTCAATATTATTCCTGTAGTACAATGTCTGAAATCGTGGAGAGGCAAGGCTACCTAGAAAGTATATGGGTGAGGCAAAATGTGGGCTAAGGATAACTCTTTCTCTTAAACACCTGTATTATGAGATGGCTCTGATGTAACAAATAAAGTATAAGGTATAAGAAAAGAAAGAAACTATACCAAGTCTTAGGGTTGCATAGTCTTCTTTCTCCTTCAATGCAGCCATGGAAAATTAAAACGTTTTATGCTGTTTTTGCTGACACAGTTTATCATACTTTATCATAATTTCCTGTGAACTTAACAAACAGTATATAACCTGAACTACGATCTGTTTGAAACAAGCAACCCTGATCTTATGAGTTATGAAGTAGTGTCTGAACTGGTCCTATGTTTTCTTAAAGATTTAGTTTAGTTTTGTCCTGCTTTGAAATTTAGGAATACTAAAATCAGTGGCACTTCTATAACCCTAAAAGTCTATGGACTCCATCTATATTTGGCTATATAATAAATAAATAAACAAACAAACACATGATCCCTTATACTAAGTTAAATCATTGGTGTATCTAACCCCATCTCCACCAACAAGCAACGGGCTCCCACATCTTAGATGAAGGTCTCCTGCTTCACCTGGTACCTTACTCTATTAACTGTATATGCTATAGATGGAAGCTGGCACTTCTGCATGTGAAGATTGTGCTCTATGACTGAGCTACACACGTTAATCAACCAGACAGGCCTGTACTGTTTCTTCTCCTTAACTTTCTGAATAACTCAGTTATTCCAATTTCATTCTGTTCATTCACAGCCAGCCTTGCTAGCAACTGATTAAACCAGTTTAAATTAACTGAAAATATTCCCCAAAGCTGCCTGTTACTGCAAGACATACTAGTTGCATGTCCCTCTTGAAAATCTCTACAAGAGAACAATTTCCCTGAAATCAAAATGCTTAACTTTGGGTCATTCAACTAGGAAGGAGGAGAAAAGGTGTGGAAGAATGGAGAGAAGTGTGTTTGAAATGTCCTCAGACATGAGGCTCAAATAGGATCTTGGCTCGATCTGTCTCATTTCTCTCATATTCCCTCAGAGCTCCTATGAACTGGGGGAAAGTAGTAAGGAGTGGGACTGATCCTCCGGCGGGAGGGGGCAATAATATATACAGTATTTATTTATTTGTTCCATTTTTACCCCGCCCATCTAGATTTGGGAATCTACTCTGGGCGGCTTACAGAATATAAAGATAAAAACAGCATCAAAATAACTTTGATCATAAGAGCAGAAAGATCAATAAAGAAAACAGGATCCAAGATGGGATAAAGAAGCTATGTAATGGGAGGGGGGAAGGCCTGCCAGAAGAACCAAGTCTTCAACTTGTTTTTAAAAATTCCCAGCGAGGGTGCCAGTCGAATCTCCGGGGGTAAGGCGTTCCAAAGATGAGGGGCTACCGCCGAGAAGGCCCGGTTTCTTGTTCTCTCCTTTAGATAAACTCAATTATTTAATCCCAAACCACCTCCCAAAATACCAGTTTGCCTTAAATAGGCAGAAACGTGAAGCAACCACCTTTCATAAATTCAGCAGTCAATGCTCCAGTGGAGTGACCTGCAGACTGAAATATAGAAGCCAATGATCTCCAGTGTGAATGGGCTGCCTTTCAAGAAAAGATTTCCTACAATTTTGGAAAACTATCTGGTCTAAGAGCAAAAGGCTCCACCATGGATCATGCTACTAACTGGAGCAGCGAGCAGGGGAAGGTTATTAGGTGTTACACCCAGAGTTATACTACAACAAGAATGGTAAATATAATGAAATCAGAGAGACTTCAGAAGCCAGCTGGTCAGTTAAGCAAGGCTACAGCACCCCCTCATTCATGATTCCCACCCAAATGGTGCACTAAAAGTATGACTTATTGCAACAGGAAAATAGTTTCTGAAAGCTGAGTAGGAGGGTGAAGTTAAACAGCAGCTCCCATAATTTTATTTATTTATTTATTTTTGCAAGACTGCTGGTACTGATTTAAGTACCGAACCAGACATGTATTTAAATGGCTTTCCCTTATGAACAGTGCCTGTTCCAAGTATACTTAACATAGCGCAAAATAGCTGGCTATACCAGCCCCTCCTGGTCTCAGGACGCAAGGAATTGCTTGATTTACCCCGCATCCCTGGGCTGGGGGCAGGATGCATGGGCCATACTGTGGCTCCTCCCTTGCTCTGTTCTCTGCTGCCTTTTGGGTACTTCTGCTGATGGAGCAATGTGGTTTCAGGGTGTCAGCTACTTTGGTGTTTGTTCCAGTTACTTATGTTATGTTCCAGTTACTTGTTCCAGTTACTTATGATGATAAGATTTTTTTATCCACAACAATCTACTTTAATGGAGCTTTCAGGGTTACACACGCTTAAAGTCCCACCAAATCCTATATTTTACAGATACAGAATGCTGATGGGGAACTGCTTGTGGGCCAGGGGTTTCCCACCACAATTTTCTGCTTTTATCTCTGGTTGTCTTTAAACACCTTACTCTTAAACATCCTGCATGGAACCAAACTGTGTTTACAAGCCAGAGAGCTATTGCACTGAGCTGACTCCTGAGCAGACATGTCCAAAATTGAGCTTGATAAACTCCACATTGAATATTCGGTGAGAAAATATCCAAATTAATCCAATCCTATCCCACTTTGATTTGGCCTCACTTTCTCAGTCTCTGGATTTGCCTAAGGTTCTGTAGACCACAGCAAACTATGGCAAGTCCTTAAAGAAATGGGAGTGCCTGATCACCTTATCTATCTCCTGAGAAATCTATATGTGGGACAGGAAGCAAGTTAGAACTGGATATGGAACAACGGATTGGTTCAAAATTGGGAAAGGAGTACGACAAGGCTGTATATTGTCTCCCTGCTTATTTAACTTATATGCAGAATACATCATGCGAAAGGCTGGACTGGATGAATCCCAAACCGGAATTAAGATTGCCGGAAGAAATATCAACAACCTCAGATATGCAGATGATACCACTCTGATGGCAGAAAGTGAGGAGGAATTAAAGAACCTCGTAATGAGGGTGAAAGAGGAGAGCGCAAAAAAAGGTCTGAAGCTCAACATCAAAAAAACTAAGATCATGGCCACTGGTCCCATCACCTCCTGACAAATAGAAGGGGAAGATATGGAGGCAGTGACAGATTTTACTTTCCTGGGCTCCATGATCTCTGCAGATGGTGACAGCAGCCACGAAATTAAAAGACGCCTGCTTCTTGGGAGGAAAGCGATGACAAACCTAGACAGCATCTTAAAAAGCAGAGACATCACCTTGCCCACAAAGGTCCGCATAGTCAAAGCTATGGTTTTTCCAGTAGCGATGTATGGAAGTGAGAGCTGGACCATAAAGAAGGCTGACCGCCGAAGAATTGCTGCTTTTGAATTGTGGTGCTGGAGGAGACTCTTGAGAGTCCCCTGGACTGCAAAGAGGACAAACCTATCCATTTTGAAGGAAATCAACCCTGAGTGCTCACTGGAAGGACAGATCCTGAAACTGAGGCTCCAATACTTTGGCCATCTCATGAGAAGAGAAGACTCCCTGGAGAAGACCCTGATGTTGGGAAAGTGTGAAGGCAAGTGGAGAAGGGGACGACAGAGGACGAGATGGTTGGACAGTGTCATTGAAGCTACCAGCATGAATTTGACCAAACTCCGGGAGGCAGTGGAAGACAGGAGGGCCTGGTGTGCTCTGGTCCATGGGGTCATGAAGAGTCAGACACGACTTAAGGACTAAACAACAACAAATGCTCTTCACCTTTCAAAATGATAGAATGTAGTCCTTCACAGCCTTCTGAAATTGGAAATTCTGGACTAAATATTTTTTTCTTCTTGATACAGCAGTATCTACAATAAGCCTGCAATCAAATTACTTCAAAATGAGGGGCAGCCAAATGTATTGTCTTATGCTGCAAAATGAACGGAGTCCAGTGGCAGCTTAAAGACTAACATTTTATTTGACATAAATTTTTGTGGTCTACAAACCACTTTTTCAGATGTATTATAACAGCCTTAAAAGACAGACATCCATGCACAAGAAGGGGTTATGAAATGACATTGCTGTATCTTACACATTCTTGTTCGCATCTATAGCATCATAGCTTCCACAAAAAAGTTCCTCTGGCCCAAGGTTTCAGAAAGCAGTTTAAAATATGGTCTCAAAAATGCTTTCTGAGAATCAGAAACAAAGAAATAAGTACCTGGCCACTAATGGATAACTCCCCAATGCCCAGCTTTTCGACTCTCAAAGGTGTTTCAATGTATGAAATTGTCTTTCATGGAGGAAGACATTAGTACGTATTGCTTAACTAGTGGTGACTTTTCAAGATCTTAAGGAAAAGCCCTTCCTAACTATGGTATTTCAAATTGATTTTGACTGGGATACTGCTTGAGTGCTTCTAAAGCAGTGATTCCAAAACGTGTACATTTTCTATGATTGTATGTGTGCATGCAAATGTGCTTGTGGGAGTGAGAGCAAGATCTTCTAAAGAAAAACATTTGTACCAGCTTAAAAAAATTATGTGACAGATATTACTAAAATGCAATATTCCTCAATAAAAACTATTTGAGATAATTTTTAATTTGAAAAATGTTCTACTAAAAAGGGAGTTGGACAATGGGAAAAGTGATGGGGAGACATGAGGATTTTTTATTAAAAAAAATCAGAAAGCACTCATGATGGCAAGAAGTTTGTGAACTACTGTTCTAAAACATGTGCTCAATGCTGATCTATGGTCCTACCACATATTATCAACAATCTTCTAACACTACGGGTATGTTCATATGTTAAATGCAATTGTTTCAGAAAATATACAATTTCAGTATACAATTGCTAGCAAGCCAACCCTGTCACTGCAATCATTTTCAACAATGATCCCCAAACAATGTCAAGGGCATACAGGTAGTCTTACATGAACAGGTTAAACAAACAAACAAAAAAATTAATTCTGCTGAAGAAAAATAAAAATGCTCAAAGATCTACCACCACCACCCCTCTTTTGTGATTTTTACTTACTTCAGAAAATATCTCTGGCCAGAAGGTGTCTTTGCCATCTCCCAACCAGGTGGTAGGGGCACATCATCAGGGATTTCAAAAGATGACTGGCGGAGATGCTGAGAAGGTGCAGCCCCAGGAACTACACTGGAAGGAGTAAGCGTTCCTGGAGAAATGGTTCCCAACTGCAGTGAGGCTGGAGAGGAGTGGGCACGGACATGCTGAGGAGTCAGGGCTCCAGCTGTCCCTGCATCTGTGCTGGCCTGCAGAAAATTAAGCAGTTCCTTTAGTCTGAGATACAGCCAGATCATCGCTGACAGCAGTGTGTTAAAAAAAAAAAAGCATGTGTTTTCCACTTGAAATGTTTAACAACATGATCATGTACTCTCAGGGCAAACGAAGATGTAAGGCAATACTGCTCCATGCACTAGCGAAGTGCCAAAGTTCATGCCGAAGTGGATATGAGACACATGTCCCATTAGCAAAGTAAGAATTTAATTAATGTTATTCTGAATACAGGAGTCAGTGATTAAATGCTGGAATCAACGTTCCCTCTAATTTTTAGCCCCACTGGGCAAGACTCTGCCCCTCGCATGCTTGACTTCGCCCTGCACACGTGATTCTCTCCCTCCACATGGGGTTCTGTCACACCCAGAACCAAAGGGGCTGAAAACTATTGTTGGTGCGTAAAAGAGGAAGGCTGTGTGGAGGGGGGCAGAGTTGCAGGCATGCACCTTGGCTGGAATAGAATTGGACTTATCTTTTTTTTTAAAAAATGCTTTGAAACAAAACTTCTACTGAATGCATGGGGGTGCATGGGGTAGGGGGGCAAACCGCTTTAGAGTTTTCAGGTTGCACCTATTTCTTTCTAATGCCAAATACCATACCTGGCTCTGGCTCTACCTCCCCCTACTGTTTCCCCTTCCTTTGTCACCCATCTTTATCAAGAACATCAAGAGACAGCTGTGAAAGCTATTTAAACAGTATTACAAAACAGGACAAATGAGGTCCACATTGCAAACAGTAACACACGTCTGGTTTTGGTAAAATGTGTTCCAGATGACAAAAGATTTGAGAGGGGAGGGAAGAAGGGAAGGCATGATCTAAAGCAGGACAGGGCAAACTGGGTTTTTCTCCAGGCTAACTTTCCTCCTGTTACTATATCTCTGGAGATAAAATACACAAATGCCGCCATTTAGAACATGGCTGGTGATGAGATCCCCAACCCTCCTTTCCAACACAATTACTTTCAGCTATAAATTGCAGAGGACTGATGTCTTGAAAATCACAAAGCAGTCTCTTGCAAAAGCAAGATCTATAAATATACTGGAGTATTCCCCTTTCCACACCACCTTCCAATGGACAACCTGAAGGGAAACGCTGCAAAATCCCCACAAAAAGTCTTTCTCACTTTAAAGCTGAAAATGAGGAAAGAACCAGCTATAGTAGTGGACCATATCCAATGGTTTCCATCCATGAAAAAAAGCTGTCCTTTCACTTACGGAAGTGTCTAATTTAGCAGAGGGCTCTGCTAAAAGATAAGACAGGGAAGCTTTTTTTCATTTCTTTTTTGGCTGATCACCCCTTTCCCCTGCAGGATCCTGTACCACTTTTTACAATGATCTAAAGTGTTCCCCCAACACTCTGGAGCAAATTGGAAGTGCTACACAGGGGACTGGCAAAGACGACATCCCATCCCCCTCAAAGGTTCTTCTGTGAACAGAAAGGCACAACTAGATTCAACTAATTAAAGAAGTGAGCAAAACATTCCTTGTTCAGTTACTATAGTCCAGATTATGCTAAATATATCAACAGTTGTAAATACCCATCCTGGAGGAAGCACACTCTTACTACTAGCAATCAATTCAGGATGATGCTTTGCAAAAAAAGCCAGTTCTTTTAAGCCAGTAATGACCTATACAGGCATATGGAAACAGACATACTGGAATTCATTCCAGGAGTTGGGGTTAAAAAATCTGAATGTCACATCCCTGTTCCAATCAAAAATGATAAGACTTCAGTTTAACCCTTACCCAATGACTGGCAAAGAATCTGCAGACAATGTAAGTAACCTTCAAGTAGCATTAATAGCTAACACTCTGTTGAGAATGGGTAGAATGCAACCTCTACCCATCGTATTCTGTGATTTCTGGCTTACTGTTGTACAACCTGGAGATTTCCCCCTTTTTGCAATGAGGCTTTTGTAAGGGTTAGGATGTTCCTTGTGGAACATCCAAAAAAGACCCACAGTTCAGATCACATTTCACTGCATGCACAAAACAGGGCAACAGAATTCTGGACAAAAAGTTTCAACACACCAGTGTCTGTATCTTTGATATGTCTACAAAGCTTTAAATCCCATACCAAGCAAATAGATATAACTGGTTGGGAATGTGTTAAAACCATAGGAACCACTTAGGCAAGTATTCTAGCCTTCTTCAAGCAGAACAAATTGATCCTTGTAGTTTTAAACTGTTTCTGTATATAGTTAGTTATATATAACTACATAACTGTCAGCGAAATTCGAGATATTAGACCTACATGGAAGTATATGATAAGCCTGTATTGCATTAAAAGGCAACAAAGCAATAGTCTTTGTTAGCATCTTCACAACTTCTAGACTAAGCCTTTTCATTTTTATATCTTTCAGGTGAACTGATGCTTGGACTGAGTGCTTGTGCACCAAGGTTCAAGTAGACTCTTTTAAAGCCACAAATGAAGGTTAATACTGTGAAAGCTGACATAACCCTCCTGTTACAGCAACTCCATTGGCTGCCACTCCATTTCTGGGCAGAATTCAAAGTGATGGCTATAACCTATAAAACCCTGAACAACTTGGGCCCAAGCTATCTTAAGGACTGCATCTCTCTTTGTGACCTGCTCAAGTGCTAAGATCACCAGGAGAGGCTTTCCTCTCAGTCCCACCACCTTCACAGGTGTGTTTGATAGGGACACAGGAGAGGATCTTCTCTGTTGCTACACCCAGACTCTGGAACCCCCTCCCACAGAAGGCTAGGCTGACCCCATCTTTACTGTTCTTCCTCAAGCAGGTGAAGACAAGGTGAAGACAAGCAGGTGAAGACAACCCTTTAGCCAAGCTTTCTCTTAGTGACTGGCTGCCAAGTGGGGTTGTAAAAATGGATTGTAGTACCATAGAACTGACACCAAAGAAAGATGTTCTTGTCATTATAGGGGACTGGAATGCTAAAGTAGGGAGTCAAGAGATAAAAGGAACAGGTAAGTTTGGCCTTGGAGTTCAAAACGAAGCAGGGCAAAGGCTAATAGAGTTTTGTCAAGAGAACAAGCTGGTCATCACAAACATTCTTTTCCAACAACACAAGAGGCGACTCTACACATGGACATCACCAGATGGGCAATACTGAAATCAGATTGATTATGTTCTCTGCAGCCAAAGATGGAGAAGCTCTATACAGTCAGCAAAAACAAGACCTGGAGCTGATTGTGGCTCTGATCATCAGCTTCTTATAGCAAAACTCAAGCTTAAACTGAAGAAACTAGGAAAAACCACTGGGCTAGTCAGGTATAATCTAGACCAAATCCCTTATGAATACACAGTGGAAGTGAAGAACAGATTTAAGGAACTAGATTTGGTGGACAGAGTGCCTGAAGAACTATGGATGGAGGCTTGTAACATTGTACAGGAGGCAGCAACAAAAACCATCCCAAAGAAAAGGAAATGCAAGAAAGCAAAGTGGCTGTCCAACGAGGCCTTACAAATAGCAGAGAAGAGAAGGGAAACAAAATGCAAGGGAGACAGGGAAAGTTACAGAAAATTGAATGCAGATTTCCAAAGAATAGCAAGCAGAGACAAGAGGGCCTTCTTAAATGAACAGTGCAAAGAAATAGAGAAAAATAATAGAAAGGGAAAAACCAGAGATCTCTTCAGAGAGTGAAGCCAAGTGGGTCTTAGAAAGCATGGCTAACAACAAGGCCAGTGGAGGTGATGGCATTCCAGTGGAACTATTTAAAATCTTAAAAGATTACGCTGTTAAGGTGCTACACTCAATATGCCAGCAAGTTTGGAAAACTCAGCAGTGGCCAGAGGATTGGAAAAGATCAGTCTACATCCCAATCCCAAAGAAGGGCAGTGCCAAAGAATGCTCCAACTACCGTACAATTGCACTCATTTCACACACTAGCAAGGTTATCCTACAAGGTAGGCTTCAGCAGTATGTGGACCGAGAACTCCCAGAAGTACAAGCTGGATTTTGAAGGGGCAGAGGAACTAGAGACCAAATTGCTAACATGCGCTGGATTATGGAGAAACCCAGAGAGTTCCAGAAAAACATCTACTTCTGCTTCATTGACTGCGCAAAAGCCTTTGACTGTGTGGACCACAGCAAACTATGGCAAATTCTTAAAGAAATGGGAGTGCCTGACCACCTTATCTATCTCCTGAGAAATCTATATGTGGGACAGGAAGCAACAGTTAGAACTGGATATGGAACAACGGATTGGTTCAAAATTGGGAAAGGAGTACGACAAGGCTGTATATTGTCTCCCTGCTTATTTAACTTATATGCAGAATACATCATGCGAAAGGCAGGACTGGATGAATCCCAAGCCGGAATTAAGATTGCCGGAAGAAATATCAACAACGTCAGATATGCAGATGATACCACTCTGATGGCAGAAAGTGAGGAGGAATTAAGGAACTCTTAATGAGGGTGAAAGAGGAGAGCGCAAAAAATGGTCTGAAGCTCAGCATCAAAAAAACTAAGATCATGGCCACTGGTCCCATCACCTCCTGGCAGATAGAAGGGGAAGATATGGAGGCAGTGACAGATTTTACTTTCTTGGCCTCCATGATCACTGCAGATGATGACAGCAGCCACGAAATTAAAAGACGCCTGCTTCTTGGGAGGAAAGCGATGACAAACCTAGACAGCATCTTAAAAAAGCAGAGACATCACCTTGCCGACAAAGGTCCGCATAGTCAAAGCTATGGTTTTTCCAGTAGCGATGTATGGAAGTGAGAGCTGGACCATAAAGAAGGCTGACAGCCGAAGAATTGATGCTTTTGAATTGTGGTGCTGGAGGAGACTCTTGAGAGTCCCCTGGACTGCAAAGAGGACAAACCTATCCATTTTGAAGGAAATCAACCCTGAGTGCTCACTGGAAGGACAGATCCTGAAGCTGAGGCTCCAATACTTTGGCCATCTCCTGAGAAGAGAAGACTCCCTGGAAAAGACCCTGATGTTGGGAAAGTGTGAAGGCAAGAGGAGAAGGGGACGACAGAGGACGAGATGGTTGGACAGTGTCATCGAAGCTACCAGCATGAATTTGACCAAACTCCGGGAGGCAGTGGAAGACAGGAGGGCCTGGCGTGCTCTGGTCCATGGGGTCACGAAGAGTCGGACACGACTTAACGACTAAACAACAACAACCACCATACTGTTTTGCATGTATTTTGGTGTTCCTTATTTTTTTTGGTATTGTACTCATTGTAATCATTGATCCTTTTAGTATTGTATACAGTACTCACTGCTATTAGCTTAAATGCTGCCTTTTAACTGTTGTAATCTGCCTTGGGTCCTTTTTAAAGAGAAAGGTGGGTTAAAATATTTTAAATAAATTGGTCACATAAATAATAGAAGCGGTTACAAAGTTGCCACTTACTTCTCTTATTTGCACAGATAACATGACAACACTTTAGACTGAAGGAATCATTTACAAGATTCTCTTCCGTTATGAGTGACCGAGTGTATTTTGTTCCAGAAACACCAGTACCCCAGGCCTAAAAAGAAGATGGAGACTTGCAAGGGAAGATGGGATGGTGAGCCTGATACAAACCTGCAGAGAGTTGCAAGAGATAAAAGTTTCTATATCAGCAAGAAACTGCATGTGTGGGCAGAAGTTCTAAATTTGGACTCATTTGTCCAGACAAGAAAGGGGAAGCAGGCTGGCTGGAATCAGGTCTGTGGTAAAGGAAGCAAACCCTTGAACAAATCAACCATGAGCAATTCTGGGGTCAAGGACCTTTTGTTTTTTTAAGTAATTAATTTTCCCTTCCTCCAACAAAACACCAGAACTTTTGTTGTGTGGCAGGTAAAAGCATTGGTGTGGTGAGAACAGACCTTGGATGATACAGGGCCTTATCTAGAAAGCATTCAGGTTCCCACAGCTCCAACTCCTCTCTCCTGCCTTCCACAAATTTGGGAGGAGAGAAAGAAGATGAAGTGCCGAGAAAACATTGTGCTATTGGGCAGAGAAGAGATTATACTCCTCCCATTCAACATCTGTGCAGACAGATTAAAGAGAAATAAGGAAGAGTAGGAGTAAAGCTTCCATAAGCATCTTCCATTAAAGCTGAGAAAAACTGAAAAACTGAAATAGCCTCTCTGTGCCTGGATAGGTATTTCCCTCTTTAAGAAAGAGGGAAGAAAGTCCAAACTCTACCATACTCAAGCGGGTTGGTGCGGGGGAACTCAAGAAGAAGCATAGTGGCGGTCGAGAAAAGAAAGCGAGCTTTAATGGTCCTATCCAGAGATCTATGAAGAGGACATATTAGAGGAAAGGTGAACTTCGTCATAACACAAGTCAAAACACTAGGCCATCTTGTCATGTATGCCATCTTGAGTCCTTCAGAGTTTAATAAACAATAAGAAAAATGAATACCCACAATAAACTACAGACATCTGGTATAATCCTGAGACAAGTCCATCTTCCCCTTCCTGGAAAATCTGGAGCTAGAATACTTATAAAATGAAACAGAAAAGACTGCACTTTCACAAAACTACTGCAAATAGAACTTCATGTGTCTAAGTGAAAGCTGGGCATAATCATCCTCCTGGAAGTCGGACCCTCTGACCTGGAAATGTTTCCAGTCAAGCTGAGGATTACTCCAGCAATCGCAAGCCCAAGCATCTACAAAGCTAGTGCAGAAGTAGCTATTATGCCTCATGCACATAAGCAGTAGCTTCCCACTGTGCAGACATAGCAAAATAGAGGCAAGTATCATGTAGGTGTGTCTGTATACCTCCAATTCCACCCACACACTCCAATGCAAAAGGGAAAAGTGGTGCCCAAAGGTTGATTTCAGCCATGGGGGCAGGGGTTAAAATCCACAACTGCATTCAACTGAAAGAAAGCCTAAGAGCATGGAACTACCATTGCCCATAATTGTTTGCTCATCAGTCCTGCCTTTCTTTCTTTTTTCTGCTTTCTCCACTGTTCCCACCATGTCAAACATTTTGAGTGCAAACCTGTCCACTAGGGGCCACTTACCCATCAAAACCTGACATTTGTTCTATTATGAAATAAGAACAGCTGAAAATACAGGGGGGGGGGGGGGGTAAGGATGACAACAATAACAACTGTGGTGCTTCTACGGTGGCAAATAGGCTGCCCAACTAAGGAATCAACTGCATCTTTCATTAACTTTTGATTTATCCCCCAAAGACCATGAGATCGGCTTAAAGGCCTTCTTCCAGAGGGCAGGGAAAAAAAGGAGCCCTCGGAGGGAGGACTGCAACCCCATCACCAACTCACCTGGGCAGAAAGTCAGGCTCACCTGAGGTGACTTACCAGAAGCCATACCTAGCGTTGTATGGGGAGGGGGGGGGAGAATCCTCCCTTCAACAAACCATTTAAATAATAATAATAAGCAAATATATATGGATAAGATAAGCATGGCTATTCTTTCTACCCAGATCCCACTGCGAAGTAGCCCACCCGACGTGTCTCTCAATAAAACGCTTATTTTTCCTATACACCGCCTTTCCCCACAACTGGTGAAGGCGGTCAACTGAACTTTATGTTAAAGGGGGCAGGGGGGGGGAGGGGAGAAGGCCGCTTCGAGCCCGTCCCTCCCCACGGATTTCATCGAGGGGGGCGCCCCCCCCCGCCTGCTCGCCCCCCTCCCTCCGCTCCTCACCTGGCGGGAGTGGGCCTTGGGCTCCGGCGGCTTAAAGAACGAGTCCGGCAGCTTTCGGAGCCTCATGGGCAGCGTGTGGGGGGACGTTGGCGCCCTTGGGGTTCATGACGGCGTTGAAGAGGGCCTCCAGGTCGGTCTCCGAGTCGCCCCGGACGTGGACGATTTGGTGACCGGCCGGGGGCGGCCCGGAGACCACGGCCCCTCCGCCGCCGCCGCCGGGCTGGGGCTGAGGGGGCGGCGGCGGGGGGCGCCTGTTGCTGCTGAGGGGGCTGCCCCGAAGGCTGCTGGGCCGCCGCCGCCGCCGCCGTGGGCTGGGCCGCTGCCGGAGACTGCTGCTGGGGGCTGCCCGACGCCGTCCATGGCTGGCTCGCCCGCCCTGCCCCGCTTCAGCGGCCGCTTCTCTTAAGCCGCCACCCGGGCTTCGCCGTCCCGCATGCCCCGCTCCGACGGCCGCGCGCTGGGGGGGGAGGGAGGGGGGGCTCCACTCGTTTCCTCGCTCGTCTGGGCTCCCGCGGATCTTGTCGCTCTCCTTCCCACCGAATCCGGCCCGTCCGGATCGCGAGGGGAGGCTCTCAATCGATCGACGTTTGTATGGAGAGAGAAATCTCGGTACCTCCAACTCCCTGGCGCACAAACACTCCCAAACAAAAGTTCTGAGATGCGCCCGCCCGAGCCAACTCCGCCCAGCGCGAGCCCGCCCGCACCGAATCCGACGGGACTTAATTCAGTCCAGCCGGGACTAAGATCCTCCTGGTTGGTGTTGGGTTGTGTGTGTGTGTGTGTGTTTTTTTTTTTTAATTAATCGTCTCGTGCCCGGCCGTACTGAATTTCACGAGGGAGAAGGAAAACTTTTCCCCCAGCGTGCGCTTCCGAGCCGGCTTTTCCCCCCATTACTCTGCCTGTTTTACTTCCTAACTAACTAACTTCTTCGCCGCCTTCAGTGGTATCCGACGGGCTCCTTTCCTAAAGTTGTCGGACCCGCCCGTGCGGCCACTTTTCGCCGTTGTTGTATTCAGCAACCATGTTTTTTATAGTTCTACTCTTCTCTCTCCCCCCCCCCCCAATACTCCCACCAAAAAAGTTTTCCAACCCTCCCACAGAGAGGAGGAGGAGGAGGAGGGGAAATCGGGACTATTTTCCCTCCGTCACCCGCACCAAGCAAAAAGGGGGAGGAGAAGGGGAAACGAGCCTTTAACCCCACCGCCAGGCTTCAAAGCTTTTCGTGGGGACGAAGGGAAAGGAGGGAGACACCTCTCTGGCCACTGCTAGGATTTATTCCCTCGGAGATCACTGCAAAGTGCGTAGCAGGATTTCTCCAGATCGGCCCCTTCCCACAGCGCTGGAGAGAAATTGCTCAACTCCTTCAGCCGCCCGCCCCGGAAGAGGCCCAGGGTGAAAGCCTCCACAGGTCTACTTAGAAGTAAGCCCCTTTGAGGTCAATGGCGCTCACTCCCGAGTAAAAACAATGAAGTCTCGTGGCGCATAGAAGGCAGAGTTCAATACGCAAAAGTTTTTGTGAGCTGCGATCCTTTCTTTCCGTACACCTGAGTTTCCCCCTGGAAACATTCAGATGAGTAATAATTTCCAGAGAGGTAGTTGGACTCGTTTGCTGCTGCCCAGACAACAACGTCTTGTGACACTCTTAAGGTAATAATTGCTGTTTGTCCATTTTACGTTTTAATCCCCTCTCAGGCCATTGAGTACCTCTCCTACTCAGCACCTTGTCTGCATAGTCAAAGCTATGGTTTTTCCAGTAGCGATGTATGGAAGTGAGAGCTGGACCATAAAGAAGGCTGACCGCCAAAGAATTGCTGCTTTTGAATTGTGGTGCTGGAGGAGACTCTTGAGAGTCCCCTGGACTGCAAGGAGAACAAACCTATCCGTTCTGAAGGAAATCAACCCTGAGTGCTCACTGGAAGGACAGATCCTGAAGCTGAGGCTCCAATACTTTGGCCATCTCCTGAGAAGAGAAGACTCCCTGGAAAAGACCCTGATGTTGGGAAAATGTGAAGGCAAGAGGAGAAGGGGACGACAGAGGACGAGATGGTTGGACAGTGTCATCGAAGCTACCAACATGAATTTGACCCAACTCCGGGAGGCAGTGGAAGACAGGAGGGCCTGGCGTGCTCTGGTCCGTGGGGTCACGAAGAGTCGGACACGACTTAACGACTAAACAACAACAACCTACTCAGCGCCAAGCAGGGGTACAAATCAGCTGCCAACTGTGACAAAACTTTTCATTCTTTTAAGGTGTCTGATAAGCATGAGTAGGATGGCCCTGAAATGGGCATTGCAGAGGGAAACACTTAATTTCCTGCCCCTACAGACAACTATCTTGTTTAACTTGCTCTCAGTGCCTCTGTATTTACCCTGTTTCCCCGAAAATAAGACCTAACCTGAAAATATGCCCTAGTATGATTTTTCAGGATGCTCATAATATAAGTCCTACCCCAAAAATAAGCCCCAGTTAAGTGTAACCCTGCCCTCCACCACTGTGCAGCAACCAGAAGATGACATGACTGTATTTGAATAAATGTAGATCGTTGTACTTGAAAAAAAAAATAAAACATCCCCCTGAAAATAAGCCCTAATGCGTTTTTTTTGGAGCAAAAATTAACATAAGACCCAGTCTTATTTTCGGGGAAACACGGTAGATTTCAATGGGCTGTGGAAATTGCCTTCTTGTTGACTTTAAAATTATTGTGGCAGAAGCCTCAGCCAAACAGGGAAAGCTGTTATGATTGTTTATACAGCCATGTTCAGGCACATCAAGATTAGCTGTTGACAAGAGTAGCCTGCTGCAACTATCATGAAAAAAAATTGGAAAGAATAACATGCAACTCCTTCTCTTGGATGCACACCTTAACATGGTGAGGGGAGTTAAGTGTGTCAAGAAAGGTGAGACCAGTGCCTTCAGGAGGCTAACCTTCATTACTAGTCTGGACTTCTAGCAAGGTTGCTCAAGGCAGAATTGTCAAAGCTAAGTCATCAGACTCATAAGATGCATCCCTCTTTTTGAGGAACATCAGTTGCATCAGCAGGAGAAAATGGACAGTTCCAATGGTGATAGGGCAGAGAAACTCTTCAAGGGCAGCTATTGGGAAGCAGCGGTAGTTGAAGGTGATGCTGACAGAGGAGCTTTCACAGGAAATGGCAATTACAATTTTTGTTCTGTGCAGAATAAGGCAATATTAAATCAATGCTGAAACAGTTCAAAAATGAAACGAGATAGTGCTGGAAGATGAGACTCCCATTCAGCTACTGGGAAGAGTAAAGGACAAGTATGAATAGCACTGACACTACTGAAGGATCTGCTATATTAAAGGTGAAAGGACGTCTAGTGGCTGACATGCACACAGGTGAAAGGAAAGCCTTGTGCTGTAAAACACGTACAGTTGGAACATGGAATGAAGTAAACTGGAAACCATAAAACAGGAAATGGAACATTTATACATTGCAGTACTTGGTGTGAATAAACCAAAGTGGGCAGAAATAGGACATTTTCAGTCAGACAATTACAAAGTGCTTTACTCTGGAAATGACAAAATAAGAAGAAACGGTGGCTCTAATACTGAAGCAAGATGCCGCATAGGCAATTAGGGGCTATAAAGCAAGGTATGACTGAACTTAGAAAACTTGTCTACTTAAACACCATCCAAGGCTATGCTTCCACTACAGGTGTTAAAACTAAATGGAAAGCTTTTATATAAGTATCCAGAAGAAAACTGATCACACACCAAAGCAAGATACACTCATAACGATAGGGAACTGGTACACAAAAATAGGAAACAAATGAGAACCAAATATTGTTGGAGAATATTGTTGGCCTTTGGTATCTTGATCTGAATTTTATAGTATTTTTAAATATTTATTTTAGCTAGGGATAATTGCTGTCTTCCTGTGCTAATTATCTGACTTTTGAATAAATATGTTTAGGATTATGCTATAAGAATCATAAGATACCCTTTAAATTATTTGCATCATCTCAGAAAATAATTACTTTTTCTGACACCAGGGCTAAATCATGATTTCAGAAATGTTACAACTCTTAATATTTAGAAAAATAGAAAAATGTACAAGAATATTTAACACTTAAACATGTAGACAGACAATAGGTTTCTCTTTCAAATAATAATTTATTATAATTTTCTATTAACATATAACAGAAAATATTACAGTGGCAGGGCATATTAGTCAATTCAGCAATGGCAAAGTCTTTCAAGTAGTATATTCTACAAGCACTGGTATGGATGTTGAATATTTAATGTTAATAAAAGAACCATTATAAGTGTGAAAACAGTAATGAACCACACGTAGGTAATATAGATCTGTCAATATACAATCCTGCCAGCCTTGTACAGAGTTCCGATGTTAATGAAATATAACTGAGAAACCAAGAACAATCAGTTACAGAAGCAAGCCCCACCAAAAGAGTGGTATAAAACATAGATGTGGCGTTTCAAAGGATTCACAATCAAATAAGCAAAATTCTGTTCATGGCTATTAGATGAGGGATAACAAAGGCCATGAGCATCTAAAAAAAGAAAATGTTTAGCTTTAGTATATTGTAGTAATGGACAATACTCAGTTGTCAAACCATTCTGCTACTTATTTTAGATGGGGTTAACACACTTGGTGGTTTTCAGACATAACACTGAATTATACTGATAAACCATTCCCCTATGCCATCTCCTCCTCCAGCACAAATGGGAGGAGAAAATTGGTCAAATCTGCTTTTCTTTTAAAATATCTGTTGTTGGTCATGTCCAAACTGAGATAAACTGTAGTGAGCATAAACTACAGTTTATTCATGGAGTCAGAGGCTTGAAGTGGATGTTAGAGGTCATCTACTTCAACCTCTGCTCAATACACTATAGAATCATAGACATATGGTTCAGTTTCCACCCAAACATCTCAAAGCAAAGAAAAGCCCATTTCCTAAGACTATCTGCTCCACTATCACAGAGCTCTTGCAATTAGGAAATTTCTACTAATGTTTAACTAAAACTTGCTTCCCTGAAATTTCCACCCATTGGTTCTAGTCCTACCTCTAAAGCAAGACAGAATACTCTTGTTCTGTATTCATCTAGATACTTAAATTCATTTAAGTAGCTAATGTTTTCTAATTATTTCCTTAACTAGCCTGGGAGTTAAATTCCTCTTTATATGATTTGCTCTATTTGCAGGGTGAACACAATTCCCCTTATAACAGATTGAAGCAAATCAGGAATTGAGTAATTCTGCCCTCTGCTCACCTGTTAGCACTTCATTGTCTACCCTATGCAAACTTACCCTTTCTTGCTCTTAAAATAGCTCAAATAGTCTCTTTTGTTGTTTTTAGCATGCCTCACAAGCTTCATCTCATAGTGTTAGTTCTCCTGACATGATCCTTAGAGGTTCAAGATATTCCACTTTGTCCTTTCTTAAGACCTGTCCAGACTGGCCATTTTGGTAAGGGCTGAATTGGACTGCAGAGGGTCAGTTGAGGTTGGGGGGGGGGGGGGTGACGTACCATTTGGCACACTTATCCCCTCTGAACAGCATATTGACCTTCGTGCCAATTAAATGCTTACCCTGATCATCTGCGGAGGGTCAGAGGAAGTGGAACTATTTTTAAAAATATCTGCTAGATTGTCACCAATGTCATTAATCACTTTGATTAAATTTTAAAAAATCTTTCCCTGTCTATGTACTGCTGATCGAGAAACTGCCCCCAGCTGCGGTTTAGACAGGCAAAGAAAAAATAGTTTTTAATTTAGTTGAAGTGATTCATCACATCAGTGACAATCTAGTAGACTCAAAAAAAAAAAACTAATTTCACTTCCACTGACCCTCTGCAGACGATCAGGGAAAGTGTTCAATTTTGTAAGCCACTTCCAGATACTGGAAATTGATGCGGGAAGGAGCAACAAGGGTCTAGTTTAGTCAATTCAAAGCGACCATACTCACTGGGACTAGACAAAACTGGAGCCCTTCAACCCACACCAAAATAGTAGAAATAAATGAACTAGTTGAGGCAAATTGACCTGCTCCAACTATGTCCGTGTGTGGATGCTGGAAAAAAGAGTGAACCAGCCCAACCCATCAGTGCACCAAATAACAAAAATGCCCATGTGGACAGGCTTGAAGTTACATGCAGCTGGTTTAATCTCTTATACATTTCCTTCATAAATCCCAGCTAAGAGAGTTCCTGCTTTAGCCAAATTGTCTTCCCTCGTTTTTCCTTACTAGATATTTGTGTCTTTGCTGTCAGTATTTAATTTTTCAGACTTTCCCATTCCTCTTGGAATTTTTAACCACTGCATCCTGCCCAGCTTTTCTGTGAACTTTTTGAAACTGCCATTTCTTAATTTCGGGATACTTGAAAATAATATTTTCACATTCCTTGCTATCAAAACTTTCAAGGTGTCATCATGTTCTGAGGTTCCACTTTCACTTCATTCACTATTTCTTCCTTGTTGTTTAAGAATAAGTTTAAAAGAACAGATCATCCTGCTACTTCCTGTTCTTTCTCAGAGATAAATTTGTCAGCAAGGGAAGGATTTACTTGGCATTCCATTCTTAGTAGAGGAAGTCTTCCAGGAAATGGCAGGATGGCTGAAATCCTCCATTACTACTAGACTCTTCATTATAAGTTTAGTAATCTATTTCATGGAAGTATCATCTATGTCTTCCAGTTGGCTGCACAACCTGTAGTACACTGCCACAACACTATTATTTTGTTTGTTTTTCTATTCTAATCCAGATGCATTCAACAGAACATTTCTGTTTAGATGTCTTAATTTATAGTACAACTCCCTACATTCTTTCTTTTGGATCTATTTAATTTTATATTTATTTATATTTATTTATTTATTGAATTTGTATCCCACACCATCTGGCAACCAGGCCGCTCTGGGCGGCTAACAACAGTATAAACAACAATATTAAAACACAATAAAAATAAATAAATTAATACAAGCCAAATAGGATAATTCTATTCTATAAATGCTATACTTTATAGAAAGTATACAGTTCTGTTCCAGTGTTCCAGTCATGAGTTTCATCCCATCAGGTGTAAGTGATACTTGTCAGATCATATTTAGTTTCCTATATCAAAATTTCAAGTTTGTCTTGTTTGTTTTCCTTAGTCCACACATTAATATATAGACTTGGAAGGCCATGGGTGTTGCATTTCGCTGTTATATTTACCTGCAAATTAGCAGGTACCACCTCTACTGCCTGACTCCCTAAAATGGCTCAACACCTAGCTTTTAGCTACTGTCTGTCTTCCTCACCCACAGGATTTAGTTTAAAAGTCTTCATGGTTAAGCTTTAAAAACTCCTGGCAAACATGTTTTACTAGTCTTTATAAGATACACCACATCTCCTGTCAGAAGATTGGTAGATTCCAGTAGTTAATTATCCTGTCATGTTTCATATGACATTAATCATGGTTTATCATAGTGAAACATAACAAACCAGTTTGGACATAACCACTAAAGTCATTTAGTTGAAACTAAGAGCAGATACAGAGGAAAAGAAGGGAGAGGGGAGCCGAAGGTTTAATCTTACATCCAAGCCATGCCTGTATTGTTTTATGTCTATTATCTGTAAAATATATTGGCTTATTCCCAAATAAAATAGGAAAATAAAGTTGGAAAATGTTCTAGAATCAAGTTTATTAACATTTAAAACTAGAAATTTAAGTGGCGAGAGGCATAACAAGCCCTGTACTATTATGCAGAAATTCTTATGCACACGGAAGCACCTGAAACACCAGGCAAGAAGGGACTGCCTCGTCTAATTTTATATTATGTGCAATGCCTCAGCCTAAGTAGAGCACATGGAAATGGTGGAACATCTGGGACAGTCATGCTTGGGTGAAGCACTCTGTCACCACCTTAGTGTCACAAAGTTGTGAATCAGAGTACCAGGCTTGCATCTATATCTGTGTAGTGCAATTTACAAGTCAAGTATTAGTCAGCAAGTACCACTGAGTTCTCTCTTCTACTTAGGTGTAATCACCATTAAAGGAGTTTTACAATGGTTTAGTTTTGATATGGAATGCTGACAATTTTATTTTTATATGAATTTCTTCTGGATCAAAATATAACATAAGAACCAGAGCCTGAAGAAATGTGTACCTATGGGAATAAATGGGAAAGTCTGGGATTTGTTTTTCTAAAAAAGTAACTTTCCAAAGTCTGGATAAGAACATAAGAAAAACTGATATATTACCACAAAGACAATGAATTACAGTAGAAACACTGACACTGTGATGAAAATTAACAGTTGCTGTTTTTATTAAAAACAATTATACCACTTACCCGGCTATGTCTTGTGCACGCTTATTTGAATGCAACTCCAATGAGACTTAACTCCATTATAATACATATGGGACTGCAATCTTAATATTTAAAACTTACCATATTTTTAGACTGTTATCAATGATACCATGTCCAATGGTATGAAATAGTAAGTCAGGGGTAATACATTTCTCTTTATGTTTGCTGTAAACCTTAATGAGACCTATTCCTTAGTATGTGTGTGTATGACGGCAATTTTAACTGACAAATTTACATATATTCATACATAGTTTTCTTATTTTTCAATACTGGAGCTTTATAGTTAATAGCAATATATAGTTGATAGCAATCAGAAATGGAAAAGGCTTGGTTTTGGACTATTATTACCAGAATCCCATATCCCAGTCTATGGGATTCTGGGAGTTGTAGTCCAGTCCCTTCCCAACATTTCCCAAATCTTGAAGCAAGAATTGCAGCCAGCCTCCTGAGCAAGTTGGCTAAGGAAGCATAGAAACTATGTAGGCTGCCAAAGAAGGAAAGCTGGAACAGAACTCTTTGTCCCTGCCTTGCAAGTCAGAAGCAGGTTAGTAACTATTGATTTTTTAAAAACTTTTTGCAGCTGTGTAACTTTTATGGAACTATTGTGGAAGGCAGTAAGAAAAGAAGATAATTTTCAAGACCTAAGCAGGGCTGTTAATGCCAGGACTTTCTGGAAGTAATTAATTCATAGGGAAGCAACTCGACAACATGTAACAGCAACAAGCCTTGTGGCCTTATTTACCATTTCAACATGGGTTACATGACTAAGAACTTTAAATGCCTGAAACCCTGAGCTATGTTTAGTCCAGTTTCTTTGCTGAGGCCTCCTATTGTGCATTGTTTATGCAAATACTCAGAAAAATGGGCTCAAGCCTTTTTCTATATAATTGTACATAAATTACCCTTTCCCCAACTAACTACAGCAGGTGCATCCTACACTGTGCTACACTATGGTGATTATCAACATGATACACTGTAATCATATAAGAAACTTAATTTATTTAAGGTTTTATTCTCCTTAATCTTTTTAATGTTGAGGTGTATTTTTAAAACACTGGCTGAAATTCTGTTGCTCTGTAATGCAAAACAGTGCAAAATTCAGTTGTTCTTAACCTACAATTAAGAAGTAACCGCTAGGATTCTTGGGGTTGATGGCGTGGTCTGGCTTGCTACCATCCCCAAAAATCTGAAAAAACACTTGAAAATTGCAGCAGAGACTAATTAATTGTTGGCTAGGAATGACTGAATTTTATGCCTTTTGTGTAACAAAGCAGCAGGTTTTTAGTCATTCATTAATAATATTGCTGTTTTCATTCTAATCAAGTGAAACAGCTGAATTTATCAAAATAAATGCAAGCTTTCAAGTTTCATAAAGATCTTTTAACATCTAATTTTGGTCAAAAGAATAATCTAAACAGACAGATGGCCCTTGCAATGTTGCTCCTAATTATGGGCTATGCTAGCAAACCTGCATCTCTTTCAAATGCATGATGTAATTTTCCAAGATTATTTGGGATGCAATTACTACATATTTACAAGTCTCTTCCTTCCTAAACATCTCAGTAGGTAAGTATTCTGTGTAAATGAAAGTAATTTGTTTTATCAGTATTGTTAGCTTCTCTGGACCTTTCAGGGGGAGAGTATAAAGTCTTTCATTTTATTTCAAAATTATATCTGTCAATATTTCTGGGCTGCATGCTTAGGACTCCTACTCTAATGTGATACTTACATGTGCACAGACTTTAAAAACAGTCGATATTATATTTATCTCCTTAGTTTCAGGATCCTTTTGAACACTGAAATTCATAAAAATAAAAAACAAGTGTTAATGAAAATGGACTAGCAAAAACACACATTTTACAATTTAAGGCAGCTATCCAATAACTGAAAGGAACACCACTAACTGAGAGGACTAGCAACTATAAAGATATTAGAAGGCAAGTACAGATGAAATCTCCAGGAACAAAGGAACACTAGAAGGGCTATTCCACATGAAGCATTTCTTCAAAAAGTATTGCACTGATTTTACTGATATTTCCCCCCTCCATCTGCAAAAATAAATAAAATAAGTAAAACCTGGCTCAGTTTGTTCAGTGTTGCTTCTTATGTACAGTACTATGCTCTAAAAATTCTCCTAAACTTTTTTTAAAGTTTTGTAGAGTTCAGGCAGCAAGAGTTTAGCACTAAATGACCAATAAACAAACACAGTGAAAAAATCTAGCAGAGAAGTTCATTTATAAAAGGTTTCCTCAAGATATTTTAAAGAGTTGTTTTTAAAGATCACTAATTTCAGAAGGGGATTAGTGGTATATGTCCATACTGAATGGTACAGCCAGGAATTTTTAATTTTAGCACAAATTGATCACTAGAACAAATACGTATTCAGCACAGAATATTATTTTCAAAGTGCTACCTCTAGAGCTGCCATTCTCAATCTTTGTTTGGCCATGGCCATAAACACAATACGAAAGAAACAGGCCAAATCAAGATTGTATAAGTCACATAACAAACCTTATAAGGTGGTGTGTGAAGCATTGTTTCCAGTCTGTGGCCCTCTTCAAATATGGTATGGCCTCTTTTGAGAATGGTGGTTATAGAGTATTTAAAGGCAACTGATTTCTAAAGTGGACATCCACTATGAAAGCCTACAATCAGAAACTTTTAATTTTAGTGCCAATCCACCCCTGAAACAAATCTAGCAGAGTAGAGAAGCACTTTTTCAAGTTTTTTGAAACATTTTTGGTCAATTTCTTAACAAGATGCAGATTTCCATAAAGAGAACAGAAACAAAGGTTTACAGATATGTTTGGACTGAAATCCTGATCAGTGTTAAGCTAATTTGGTACCAAATCACATAAAGGGGAGAGGAACAAATGCTCTATTCAATTTATCTATTTAATTTCCTATAGACAAAGCTGTTCCTTACATAAATGATGGGATTAGGACAGTCTAGGTACTTAGGATAGTGCTGTGAGAGTGCTTCATGTCCAACCCTACTTAGTTTTGCTTAGATAATAAGGCGAAGCTACAACGTGTCTAGGATATCTTCATCACATCAACAGAGAAGCTATTAATCATTTCATTATTTCCAGTATAACCAGTTGAACAGAAAATGACAATTGAGCTACTGTACTAGCTGTGGCCTTTCCTGGACATGGATGGCTTGGGCATAGTTACCCATGCTCTCGTAACATTCTTCCCAGAGTACTAAAATGCATTCTATACAGGGATGCTCTTGAATTCAGTTCAGAAGCTACAGTTAGTATCTAATAAAACACATAGCTTATTAAATAGGATGAAGTCTGTAGATTATCACCAGTCTTGGAAGAAGTACACTCATGGTCATGTAAAAGTCAAGGACCTGGTATTGTCCAAAGCCATATAGAACTTTAAAGGTTAATAACTTCCTCCTTATATCTGAATCTGTCTGGTAATTAACCTTGTTGGGTTCCCTTGTTTTAAGAAGTAAAGCTTGCTGTAACCCACACTAGGGCCTTTTCTGCTGTGGTATCTTGGCTTTGGAATGCTCTCACCAGACTTACTTAAATGAGTGCATAATATTTGTATAATGAACAAATGTACAGTACCTCACTAGATCTTTATACAAAGCTTTTGTTGTTTCTAAGTACGGACCAAGGTCATCTTCATATTGACAGAGAGCTCCACCAAGGCAAAGATGCTTAAAAACACAGAAGAGAAACTCTTCACGGTCTATATGGCTGTATAAGTCGTAATGGTCTGAATCTTCCAAAAGAAGTACCTTTTATGAGAAAAGGAGGGAAAACAATGTTATATTGGAAATGTTTCCAAAGGAATTAAATATCTGTTAAATCTAAACACAGATTAACTTCTACTTTTTTCTGTTTATATAGGCTGAAATCCTGTTGCTTAGCATTGTAAGACAATTAGAGTAGGCGATTGAATCAGTGAGGATTCAAATGGGCTACTTTAGTTTGCAGAAACAAAAGGAATTGGTACATCCAATGGTATCGGAAATAAAAATGAGAGACTAGGTCTCGGGATGTAGAAAACTGTAAATAGTCTTTATTCTGGTTTTAAAATGCTGAGTTCATTTTGGCGCACTGCCTTCTTCAGGACCATCAGAGTGCTGGTTTTAACCTCTAAAGCCCTTAACGGTTTGGGACCTTGTTACCTGACAGAGCGTCTCTCCCTAAGATTGTCCACCCAGGTCAGCCAGATGTTGCGTTTGCATGTCCCATCCCCCACCAAGACAGGCTCAGAAAACTACTACCAGGAACTGGGCCTTCTTGATGGTGGCCACAACACTATGGGATGTGTTACCCACGGATACACGCCAGGCCCCCTCCCTCTTGTCCTTCCAAAAACAGGTTAAAACCATACTGTTCAAAGAGGCCTTTGGAAACATCTTCATGGCCCATATACTGAGTTGATCTTGATTTCGATTTGCTGTCCAAGTTTCTGTCTTTTGCGGGGAATACCTTGGGTTTTTAACATTTATTGGTTTTCTATTTATGCCTTTGTGGGTGGTATTGGGTTGTGGTAATTTAATTGTTGTTAGCTGCCCAGAGTAGTGCCCCGGCACTAGATGGGTGGGATATAACTATAATGAATGAATGAATGAATGAATAAATGAATAAATGAATATGTATAAAAACAGAAATAAATTATTTATAAACAACAGGCTCAGGATAACTATAACTGTCTATACGTAGCTAATACTCATTTTGTATTCGTACAGACATTATTATATCAATGAATATGCATTCAGTTTTTCATATGAATTCTCCACAGCATATTCTCTATATTTCTAGGAGTACTAGTCTGCCAATATGAATCTATAACATCATGCATGATACATACCAAGATTTTAAAATTGAAACTTCACTAATGTATTTGGTCTGTACCAGCTCCAAAATCTACACGATTACAGGAACAGCAGTATGCACTTATTAGCAACCAGCAGCTGAGTCAAGGGCAATTTGATAATGTCAGATCTCTCTGTAAGGCTATGGGGGCAGTGCTACATTAAGCAACAGGATTTCAGTCGTAAAGGGACATATATTGAAACACATTCACAACACATCTGGTAAATAATATGGATATGGTTAGGTGCAGCCATTTGATTGTAACAAAGAAAGATGCAAGACAAGTACAGTAGTGTGGCCATATTCGGAGCTGGGGGGGGGGTAGAGTTGATGAATGTCCCAGTTTCCTTTTTTTAAAAGGTATAGGTATAAAACTTTTTGCTTTAAACATTTTTCCTCCATTAGCAATAATCATTTGGCATCAGTATAATATTCTGCTACAAACTAAAACACTTCAGTTTAAGAAGCAACAGGTTAAAACTTTGTATAATCAATATATGATTTATCCTAAGATTTATCTTATCCTAAATAACATAAAAAGAGATAAGATAAATAAAGGAAATCTTAACTCCATTAATATGAACAGAGGTTTTTCCCATGACTCCAATTGCAAACATTTATAATGTTTTAAAGTTTATTTTATTGTTCCTTATTTTGGTAATTGCTCCAAGTCTCATTTGTATACCTGCGACACCATCCTTATTTAACTTAGTGCCCTCTAGATGTATTTTCCTTATGCCTCTAATAATCACTAATCTGTATGGCTGATGGATATAGGAGCTTCCCCCCCCCCCCCCAGCACATTTGGAACATACCTGACTGAGGAAACCTTTACCATAGTATTTCAATGGCAGACAAGAAAGCTAAAGAAAAGCAACTCTGTAAAGGGTACCAGAAAGATAGGGTAAACATTTAATATATAATTACATTTATTTGTGATGTTTTTGTGCAGAAAGAAGAATGTTACATATGCAATTCTGCAGATGGAAAAAACATGTTATTTGTAGAGCAACCTCCTCCTAATGACCTATAACTGAACTGTATTTTGGTTCATTTCCCTTTTCTCTGTAGTTGGGAATAACTACATGTGCTTAGAGAAAAGCAGTGGAAAATAAAATAGATGACAGAAATTACTAGGAAAATTGAGTATGAACACTGGCAAGAGATTAAAAAACCCAAATCCACACCCCATACTGACCTTTCTTAATTCATCTGCAATGAGAATGTCATCATGGTATTCATCAAAACACTTTACAATATTTCCATTTTCTCGAACAACTCCTTCAGAGTATAATCGATCAAAAAATGACATAGAAACTTGAGTACACAGAACATTCTTGGCTTCAACTTTTCTCACATTAGTATCTTGAAAATGAAGCAAAAATCAAAATGAAAGAACATGCATGGTACTTTTCACTTAGGACTCTGCAGGATTATATTTTCACTAGCTGAATGAAGTGATATAATACTGAACATTATATTTCTGTTCACAGAATTTAATGATTATAGAAATAACAAGCATTAAATGCTTGTAGACATTTTACCCAGCTCTGTAAATCTAAATATCTCACAGTGGTCCCCAACCTTTTTGACACCGCAGACCGGTTGGGGGGGACTGGGTCCATGCGCGGGGGGCGGGGCACCCCGGTACTTGCATGCATGCACTAAGGGGCGGCGCTTGCTTGTGCGTACTCGCGTGCATGCGCAAAGGGGCAGGGGTGCTCGTGTGCACACGCACGCACACGCATGCACAAAGGGGTGGGCGGCGCTCGTGCGGTGCGCACACACTTGTGCACATGTGCGAAGGGGCGGGGGCGTCCACGCAGTGCGCACACTCACATGTGTGTGTGAAGAGGCTGTGCGGGGGGAGTGCGTGCGGGGGGCGGAAGATCTGTGTTGGGGACCCCTGATCTAGAACCTTTAGAACCCTTAGGTATACCCTTAGAATTTGTTAAGGATAATGTTTTGGGCTCTGTAATTTACTCTGCCATTAAGAACAAAATACCATTTAGTTCAGTTGTGCCATAGATACATACTAATAGTAGCTGCAGGAGAAAAAGAATTATCCCGCTGAAATAAGACTCAAAAAAGCTTATCCTAAATATTCCTTATTTACCTAATGTGGTCCACTGTCCAGAAGCTGACAATAATTTCAAATTGCTGTTAACATCCGGGTGATTAAAAAATGCCTAGAAGCATAGAAACAATTTGTTAGTAAAACAAATTATGTTAATAGAATTTGATACAGAATTTCCATGGATGGGCTATATAATGGATGGGCAATATAAAAATCCAATAAATAAAGCTGTGAGGTGGAATTGTGCTTCCCCTCAAAAGATATTTGTCACTAATAATGTCAGTTTAAAAAGCATATTTATTTTGACTATCTACTTAAGAAGGAAGCTTAAAACAGATTATATTTAACTTTTGAAAATTCAGAAACGTATCAGAAGCAAAAAATTATGAACCAGTAATAAAAACTGTTTTAGCTTTCAAAAGCTTTCCTAAATAATTAGCTCATCCTAAAAGTAGGAGGGGAGAAATTTTTGCAGACTTTCTGTGGAGGTAATTCCACAATAAAATTATCACTACTGCGGGTTAAACTGCAGAAGCCTCTGTGCTGCAGGGTCAGAAGACCAGCAGTCGTAAGATCGAATCCACGCGACGGAGTGAGCTCCCGTCGCTTGTCCCAGCTCCTCGCCAACCTAGCAGTTCGAAAGCATGCAAATGCGAGTAGATAAATAGGTACCACCTCGGTGGGAAGGTAAACGGTGTTACGTGTTTAGTCGCGCTGGCCACGTGACAACGGAAACTGTCTTCGGACAAACGCTGGCTCTACGGCTTGGAAACGGGGATGAGCACCGCCCCCTAGAGTCAGACACGACTGGACTAAATGTCAAGGGGAACCTTTACCTCCACTGATTTTATCTTTTGGGTCAATGGAACTTGGAGCAGACTATCACCGCTTGATCTCACAACATTAACCTGGCAAAGGAGTCGTTCATTTTGGCACCTTAATACTGTTCCACAACAGGTGTGGGCAGCTTTTGTAAGTCCAGGAGTTAATTTTACCTCATAGGTAGCGGCAGTGGTCTAGAAACACAGCCACAACTGGTGTGGAAAAACCTTTATTTTTTTCTGGTTACCATGATTTGCCAGCAAATTTGAGTGGCAGTTCCTTGGAGCCACAGACAGTCTGCCGTCTTGCCCACTCCTGCTCTACAGCTTCTCTGTGTTTCTAGATCCTAGGATTCAGGGTAGTCTGTGTTTCCCAGATAAATGATTCCAGAAGACAGCAGACAATTTGGCCTAAATCTTGCTGAATCCAATACTAACTCGGTACTTTATTCAGATTTGTGAAAATATGATGTCCAAAATAATTTGTACTGATTTCCCCATTTTAAAAAGTAAGCATTAAAAAAACCCTCTTTATATTAACTCAACATCAAACCGGGTGAGCCGTCTATGTGTCTGTCCTGTTCACAAATAAAACAACTTCTATCCTATCCTACTTATTTTGTAGGCTCCACAACTTTAAGACTTTCTGTCAGCCTTTCATTTCAGGAGTTAGTAGAGAGAAAATGGCTTTTTAAAACTTGGTGCTGATCAAATGTGCTGGGACACAACATGCACCATCTTCATCCAGTATAGGCAATGGCCATACTGGCTTAGGACTCTTAACAGATCTGTATGGCACCAGATTGGATAAGTCTGCTGAAACAAAGTTGCATATTGTAAGGGGTGGTGGTAGGTGCTTTTATGTGTGTAAACTGCCCAGAGTAGTAACACACCAATAGATGGACATTATAAAAATCCAGTAAAGAAAGAAAGAAAGTTGAGGTGGAAAAAGAGTCAGGTTTCATACTTTTCACTTCCACATGCTGCTTTTTACATAAAGACTAAACATTTATCATTGCATATACATGGAAAAAATCTTCATGACTTTCCATCATGACCCTTAGTGGAAGATAAACCTGTTTAACTGGATTCTTGAGAGTGTTCTAGAACAGGAATTGTGAATATCTAGCCTTCCAGATGTTAGACTATAAATCCTATCAGTGCTAACTAGCACAGCTAATGTAGACGGATGATGGCACTGACAGCCCAACATCTGGAGAACTATGTGTACTTATTACCTGATCCTATACCCATTCTTTTCAGTGGACCTAAGTGTGGCTAAGGTTTCAATTCTTAATAGTGGAACTTACATCAGAGCAGACATATAAAATGATCACCCTCTAAATTTATTAACTTGCTCCCAGGTATGTATACAAAGGACTACAGCTTTATTTATTTATTTATTTATTTATTTATTTATTGAGCTTATATGCCGCCCATTTAGACATAGTCTACTCTGGGCGGCTCACAGAACACAGAATAAAAACAATTAATATCAGATAACAATTTATAGCATTTACACAGAACAAAGTAGATAAAGATAAAGAAAAAGAGAAAGTTACGTAGTGCCCGGAGGGAAGGCCTGTCTATATAACCAGGTCTTGAGTTGATACTCAGCTGCACCATACTGAGTATCAATTTATATGTAAATCACTTATTGTCAAGACATGTGTTATTTAATTTGAAACATGAGTCACACAGAGATAAATAACATTTTTATACAGAAACTAGGTTGCATGTAAAATTATACATTGTTTTTCACTTTTCTGCTTCTAGCCTTTAATTTATGTTTAATTTATGTTTAAACAATATTTTTGTGTCATTAATACTAATAACACAATTTAGAAATACAATATTAATTTGGGACTGAAACATGCCGTGAAGTAGTTATTGAATTGTGGATAATTACCATAAGAAAATCATCCCGTTGATAGCCTTTAAAGTTCTGATCAAAGCTGAATGCTTGTAATGTGATTCTCCCATCCATAGACCTATAGAATACAGAAAGAAGTCAATGTCAGGACATAAAGTCCAATAAGGCGTGTACTGCAACACCTGAAGGTGTCGGCGGGAAAGTGGTCAGATATAAAACAAAAAAGAAGTAGAAAACGAATGTTGCAAGAAACATTCTCTTTAACTCTTACTCCACAAGTGGCAACTTTTGCACTGAACAGATTGAGGGATTTCCAGTTTTGATGTTGTCTATTTAATTGGCATTTTTGCCTATTTCCAGGCCTGGTGTAGATTTTGATGAAGGATGTGGTCCCCAAGCCCAACAAAGTTGCCCAGCCTACCCTAATATATTCAGGTTTTGATTATTTGTGTTTACTTGTAGGAGGAGTTTTTACTCACTGTCTTCCAAGAGATACAGTCTACTTTGAAGTCTCATTCTGCAACATAAGTATACCAGGCTAAAATGTTATAATACATTAAAACTCTGGAACTGTTCATACTTAATATTTTTCTAAAGATGACAAAGAAAGTAAATAATTCTTATTGTACTCTGCAACCAAAGGAAAACCCCCCCACACATACTATACTCTTCACTTGCGGCACAAACCTATCCAAATCCCGGTATATACAAGGGACTCTTCTTTCATGAGAATGTTCAGCATTGCAAACTCAGTTTTAATTAATTTTGGCATTTACCATTCTGCAAGTTTTTCTCATTTACATTGGTTTTAAGACGGGTAGGATGAGGCACATGTGGTTGCTTTGCACTGAAAGCCCTGGGAAGAAATAAATAACCAGGTGTAGATGGGACACCGACAGAATATTGCAAGCCACAGATACTGAATCTTTCAAAATCCTAACAATAATATGCCAACAAATATTGAAAAAATAATGACCCACGGATTGGAAACATTCAATATACATTCAATCCCCAAGAAAAAGATGCCAAGGAGTGAAGTAACTATAGGACTATTGCTCTCATTTCTCATGAAAGCAAAGTGATGCTCAAGGTATTGCTCAAAGTGTTGCATTTTTACCTTATATGGAGTGAGAAATGCCTGATGTTCAAGATGGATTCTGAAAAAGAAGGAGCACTCAAGATCATATTGCAAATATCTGTTGGCTACTGGAATGCAAGAAAGAATTTGAGAAGATCAGTGTATGCTTTGTAGACTACAGCAAAGGCTTTGACTGGGTGGATCATGAGAAACTATACATTGTTCTGAAAGAAATGTATGTGCCTCTGGCCTTGATTGTCCTAATGCATAACCTGTACTGTGGACAGGAAGCTACCATTAGGACAAAATATAGATAGCATGGTTTCCTATAGGCAAAGATGTTAGACAAGAGTGCATTTTATCCCCTTACTAGTTCAGTCTGTATACAGAACATATACATAAAGCCACACTAGACTCAGATGGAGGACTGAAAATTTGTGGAAGAAACATCAATGATTTAAGATATGAAGGTGACAACATCTTAATGTCAGAAAGAGGCAATGACTTTAAATGACTTCTGATGAAAGTAAAAGAAGACAGTGCCAAAGCAGGACTGCTGTTGAACGTTAAGAAGACAAAAAATAATGACTGCAGAATAACTACACAACTTCAATGCTGATAACGGAGAAATTGAAATAGCTAAAGATTTTTATACCTCGGTTCAATAACCAATCCAGATGGAGACAGCAGCCAAGAAATCAGAAGACTGAGACTTGGAAGGGCAGCAATGAAGGAATTAGAAAAGATGTAAGGATGTGTCACTGGAGACCAATTCCAAGATCATCCACATTCTTGTAGTATTTCCAATCACTACATACAGATGTGAAAGCTGAACAGTAAAGTAAACTGACAAGACAAAAATGATACATTTGAAATATGGTGCTGGAGGAGAACTTTGTAGATACCCTGGACTGTCAGAAAGATGAAGAAATGGGCCCTAGAGCAAATTAAGCTTGAATTCTCTCTGGAGGCAAAAATTAGGCAACTATGGCTTTCATACTTTGGCACAACATGAGAAGACTAGATTCGCTGGATATGACAATAATGCTAGGAATGGTGGAAGACAGCAGGAAAAGAGGAAGATCAAATGGATTGCCTCCCTAAATTCCATAGGCTTGACTTTAGAAGAACTGAGCAGGGTTGTTGAAGACAGGTCATTTTGGAAATCTCTCATTCGTAGGGTCACCCTGAGTCTGAGGCAGTTTGATGGCACGTAACAGCAAAAACACAAACATTGTGAATAGAGTTATGCAGATGTTTTTAGACTACAGCTCCCAGAGTTCCCCAGGAAGCTATGGCAGACATCTCTGTGTAAATAATTAGACTTTCCAACAAAAAGGACAGACTTTTTACTTATAACACCTGTGTAAAGCAGGAAATTTCAGAAGGTCTTCCACGTCCACCTGTTGAAATTCTCTCTTCTACACAATGACTGAAGCTGCACGTATCCCATCCTCTTTCACATCTGGCCATTATACTATTCAATAAGCACACACATTGATTTAATCCGTGTACTCTCCGCATAATAAGCATATGCATTCCACAGACAAACAATTTTTAGCATCTGAACGTGTTTTTAAGAATGCCATTTATATTCCAAACGCGTAATCACAATATTTATGAGAGGAAGTTCTTTTTTGACCTGAAGTCTCTCCGCTAGAGACGCAGCCCAGCCTCCCAAATGTTTCTAAACTTTTTTTTTTTAAATATATGTATACGAGCAGTTAAAGCCCGCTCTCCAAAGATTTATTTCCATCTTCCTCAATAGGTCTCCCTATTGAAATAGTTTCTCCTTCTCTCCCCGCCCTCCGACTGAGAAAAGATCCTAGAAACCGCCGAAGGAACGACCGCCTCTTCCCCACCATTTGAGGAGTCGGTCTCGGATATCTCTGTTCTCCAGGGCCGGGAAGTTTTTCTGGGGGAGATGATGGAAAATGTAGCGCGGTTGCATGCTTTGGTCTCCGGAGGCAGACATGGCCGCTTCTTCAGGAGAAGACGCACCTTTGGTTACCATGGAAACGCACTCCGCTGGCGGTTTGCAAATATTTGGTGTCCCTCGTTTTCGCTCCCCCTGGAAACAACCAACCCGTTTATTATGGTTCCGTTTCTAGGTGTGTCCCCCGCTACGCATAACGAATCAAAGAGCACAACACAGAGTAGAAGAAAGTGTAGTAACTGTGAGCTTTCGCGTGGGAATAGATCCCATTCGTAATAACGGGATTTTTATCTGAGACTAAGTATATGCATGACTGCACTGTGAGCCGTTGGTTGGTTGATTTAGACTCTGATCTTTAGGAAATGTTCACACCTCATCTCCCTTTAAGAACAGGAAAATGCCCACAACACTGAGAAATAGTGAAATAAAATGCGTGTAGCAAAGATGGCATAGATACAAGGACAGCATAAAACCAAGTCAGCATGTGCAGAGTGAAAGCTAATAATAAAGGGCTGCTACTCTGTGCCATCAGTGTAAACATATTCAGGATTTTCTAGAGACACCTTAAACTCTAGCCTAGTTTTGGTCATGTCAAATCAGTCACCACTATGAGTGTATTCCTCCTAATGGCACCCGCAGAACCAACCAAACTCATCACTCTTGTTCAGAACCTGTTTAGCTTCAGACTTAAAATGTTACAATGAGTGAATTCTGTTGGCTTATTTGTATATACTCCATTTAGCTGTCACATAATTGTGTGACTTAGTATTGTATCACCATCCCATCCCATCCTCCTTCAAAAGCATGGGTAACAAAATTTTAATATGGCTGATTTTCTTGGCCGAGTATGAAAATTTATGGCTACAAACACTTCTAAATACACAACGGACCTACAGAGCAAAATTAGCATCAAATCCCCCCATAGTATTAGTATTAGGCATCCTTCAGTCTCGAAAGACTATGGTAACGTGCTCTGTATGGAGGACTTGGAACAGCGTCTAGTGTGGCTGAGAAGGCCAATTCGAGAGTGACAATCCCTTCCACACTGAAGACAAATACAATCTGTCCCCTGTCCAGCTCCCTGATTTTGCTGCTTCCGTGACTGCCTCTTTGCCTCGGTCTGCTGGACAAGGGTCTCTTCAAAATGGGAGAGGCCATGATGCAACGCCTGCCTCCAGGCTGAACGCTCAGATGTCAGGGTTTCCCATCTGTTGAGGTCCATTCCTAAGGCCTTCAGATCCCGCTTGCAGATATCTTTGTATCGCAGCTGTGGTCTCCCTCTGGGGCGATTTCCCTGCACTAATTCTCCATACAGGAGATCTTTTGGAATCCGACCATCAGCCATTCTCACGACATGCCCAAGCCAACGTAGACGTCACTGTTTTAGTAATGTATACATGCTAAAGATTCCAGCTCGTTCTAGGACTACTCTATTTGAAACTTTGTCCTGCCAGGTGATACCAAAAATGCGTCGGAGGCAACGCATATGGAAGGTGTTCAGCTTCCTCTCCTGCCGTGCACAAAGGGTCCAGGACTCACTGCAGTACAGGAGTGTGCTCAGGACGCAGGCTCTATATACCTGGATCTTGGTATATGTCGTCAGCTTCTTATTGAGCCATACTCTCTTAGTGAGTCTAGAGAACATGGTAGCTGCTTTGCCAATGCGTTTATCCAGCTCGACATCTAGAGAGAGAGTGTCAGAGATCGTTGAGCCAAGGTACACAAAGTCATGAACAACCTCCAATTCTTGTGTGGAGATGGTAATAGAGGGAGGTGAGTCCACGCCCTGGCCCATGACTTGTGTTTTCTTCAGGCTGATTGTTAGTCCAAAGTCTTGGCAGGCCTTGCTAAAACAATTCATGAGTTGTTGGAGGTCTTGAGCAGAGTGGGCAACAATGGCTGCATCATCGGCGAAGAGGAAATCCCGCATGCATTTCAGCTGGACTTTGGTCTTCGCTCTCAATCTAGAGAGATTAAAGAGCTTTCCGTCTGATCTAGTCCGGAGATAGACACCTTCTGTTGCAGTTCCAAAGGCGTGCTTCAGCATGACAGCAAAAAAGATCCCAAAAAGGGTTGGTGCGAGGACACAGCCCTGTTTCACTCCGCTTCGGATGACAAAGGGATCTGATGTTGAACCATCAAAAACTACAGTGCCTTTCATTCCCTCATGGAAGGACCTGATGATTTTAAGGAGTCGAGGTGGACATCCAATCTTGGGAAGGATTTTAAAAATCCTTAGTAGATCATCTCTTTTTGGTTAGTTCTCATCAGCCAGCACTTACGGTCTCAATAACTCAATAAACACTTGGTAAGAAAAAGACTAAAAAGTTCCATTTACGCACAGTTCTGAATAGATTAAAAAACAGAATGTTGTTGAAAAATAATGACTGGTTAGATGGAGAGAGCATAGCTACATGTTTAACTACATGGCTGACTGGCTGCATACTGACAGAACACTGACTAAAAATTCAGCAAAATGACTCTTGAAAAGAGAGGCATGGTTCTCTTCAAAATCTGAGACAGAGAGCAAACAATTGATTGCTGCTGGATTGTCATTCCAGTCCAGAAAAATCCCTCCCAGCCAAACTTCTTAAAGGCAGCATCCAAAGGTTGCGTTAATTCCAACAGATTTGACCTAAAACTAAACAGCAGCTGCCATGCAAATAATATAAACAAAAGGACATTTAAGGCTGTGTTCTAATGCACACTAACTTGGAAACTGTGTATATGTGAGATGTCTGTCTCTGAAGTGGTGGGGTCAAGATGTTCCCTTTACTCAGGTCATAGGCCCTGGGGTGTTGGAATTAACAACTAAAGGATTAACTGGTATAACTCTTTACATTAAGAAGTTAGGAGTAAATTGGTGAAAAAGGAGATTTGGTTTTTTCTCTGATGGTTCTGATGTAGTTGCATCATACATGATTCATTCATCTTGTCTGAATATGATCATCAATGTGTATTATTTGAACATCATATGAAAGAGGAAGCAGCTGTTATCTACTATGGTAACATAAAAATAATCTCTAACAATGATGCATGCACCAACAAAATATAAATTGTAGCCCTACGCCCTTATATTTGAGTGAGTAAATATAATAGAACCTAAGAGATACAAATCAGCTAGAAGAGACTCCACCACTCAGACCAATGTGACAGCTGCCAGATGAGCCACAATGTAAGGAAAGCTGCAAGGGTGTGTTCACTTCTCCAACAGGTTGTTCCAGATCTTTATGAGAAGAAAGGGCAAGGAAGGGCACATGAGCAGTGACAGGAAGTGCAGGTGAATGCACACCTGTTAATGCAGAGGAGATTTTACATAAGCCACCCACTCTTTGGGATATGTTGAAGTAGGATTCCCATGACTACCAACTATGTGTCTAGGGCTTTTCCAAGCAAGGGAGGGATCCCTGGACTCCTCCTTGTGTAAAGTGCTGTATGTACACAATAATGAAAAGCAGTCTAACATTTTTCTAAATTATAAACATTTAAATCAGATTATTTTCATCTTCCATACCCATCTGTTTCCTTTGACATCATATCTTCCTTTTCTACCATACTTTTTGTCTTGGATTGGCTATTGTTATTTACACTGCCTATGATGCCTTGAGGAATTTGGTTTTGTTAATGTCTTTTATACGCTACATTTCTCCCCATAGGGGACTCAAGGCAGCTCACAATTAAGTAAAACAATATAGTAACCACCATTATAATCACCATAATAAACTGTACTAAAACAGTTAAACAGCTGATTGTATTAAAACTACCATTAAAAACAAGTTAAAAACATTTTAAAACTTTTAAAAAACCCCTCTAAATTTAATAAATACAGCATTTCTTTAAAAAAAAACCAAAACACCACTTATTGCTTAAAAGCCTGCCCCAAAAGGCAGGTTTTTGCCAGACAATGGAAGGACAATAGGGAAGGGGGCCAATTTGGCTGATGAATGGAGTGCTTTTCACAGCCTGGGAGCAGTCACTGAAAAGGCCTTCTTTGTCCTCACCAATCAAAGCAGAAGCAAAGTGTGCTGCTTATATACTGCCTCATAACATTTAAATCACTCTCTGGGCAGTTTACAATTTTATGTTGCAGGCTAGACATTGCGCATCTCTCCAAACCGCCCCCCCCCCCCCGCAAGCTGGGTACTCAATTTACCGACCTCAGAAGGATGGAAGGCGGAGTCAACCTCGAGACGGCTACCTGAGCCTGTCAGGATTGAACTCAGGTTTGAGCAGTCTTGGACTGCTGTACTGCAGTTTAACCACTGCAGTTCCGCGAGATTCCAGAGCCCGAGGGGGTGGTAGAACTGAGAAATGTGGTGTCTTAATGTGGTTAATAACATCCAAATGCATCCATATGGTATACCTTTTTGTAGAAGGCAGACTATGACTCAGAAGCAGCTTTTCAAAGGATTAATTGTTTACATTCCAAGAATCCCCAAACCAAAATAGCCACTGGCCATTTCATTCAAAAATGTAATTTTTCTAGTTTGTGCTCAGAAGCAACATGTAGACGAGGCAACAGAACCTGAGCAGTATGTGTAGGTGAATATATGTCAGCGATGAAGTCATTAATGCCAGAACTAGAACTAGTAATTTTGATATCCAGGGTTTTGTAGCCTTATTGATTAAATTTGGGTCATGTGAGATTGACATTCATAGAGGGACAAGTCAGAGGCATGAGGAGAATGTCTGGGTTTGAGCACATCATACTCATACTGCTTCCACATGGACTCCTGGCTGTCTTGCATTTCCTTCTGCCTGGTGAGGGGCAGCTGGCAGTGGTATATGCACTCAGTGCACAAAGGTTCACATCCTTCCAGCAGAACATTTTTGTGCCCTCTGAACGTTAGTACCCTGCATTAAAGCCCTAGTTACACTGCATTGATTATGGCTCTGCTCAATGTCAGAGAGACATTGGGGAAAAGATGGAGAGTACAAGCTGCTGGATTTCAAGGTAGATTCTCTTCAAGAACTGTACACCAACCAGGGAGACATCAATTGCATTTATAAACATTACTAGAGATGAGAGGGAAAGGTCAGGTAAGGTGATGTGTGCCTCCTAGGTTTAGAGCTTATAAATATGGTACCGCAAGCACATCTAAACACATCTCTGCACAAAAAGTAATCAAAATTCTTCATCTAGGTGACCTACATTCTGTACTTACATAGCTCAGTTCAAAAAAGCTGAAGGCTATAGCATTATGGAAATAAAGCAAATGTATTCTGCTTTGTTAATCATAAGGTGCAGGGAAAAGGCTATTATAGCACAGAAGCACCACCCCAGTAATTCTGCTTGTTGTGGAAGGTACACAGGATGTACCAGTTAGGAGGCTAGATAGAAACTTTATTGTCTTTCATAAATAAAAAGAAAAGAACAAAGCCAACAATGTCCCTCCACCCATTTTTTTGGGGGGGGGAGCTCTCATAGGGGGATACAGTTAAACCTAATTTACCTGTGCATTGTGGGCCAAATCCAGAGCAGCACCCCTGCTGTTGATCTGGCCCACAATGCACAGGTAAATTAGTGCTCTCCACTACATGCAAATATAGTATACATTTCTTGTTTAATCTAGCGTCTAGTTTAGCAGCAATAGGGTGACAAACTAAACTGCAGGAGATTTGGGTTCAAATCCCTGCTTCACCATGGGATGGAGTGGCACTGGTGAAACCATTCCTTAAATAGCTCACTTGCTTTGAAGGCTGCTCTAAGTTGGATGCAACTTGTCCTCACATCACATACAGTTTAGCACTATGTCCACTGCCCTCTAGTGATTGCCTTAGGTAATAACATTATCCACCCATTACTTATCCACCTGACCTCAGAGCATCTGAAACTTTACCCAGTATTTCCTGGCCAATATAGACCAGTAACACGGACTGAAGGACAGTTAGTTTTTAGTGATTCTAGCTACATTGGACTACAACTCCCATCCTTCCCAGCCAGTATGGCTATTGGAGGGCAGTAGGTTGGAAAAGGATGCAGGAGGCGGCAGGTCAAGCTGTTTTTACAATTAAAAAAACACACACATCAGCTTCAAGATGAAAATCAGAGAGGAGAAATGTATATTTCTTACCAGGTGAAGATGACGTGAAGCAGTTTTGTGCGGTGCCATAATCAGAACAACTTATTGTTCAAGTAAGAAAGTTACTCACTTAATTTAATCCCTTAAGGTGATTCTAGAGGCTAAGAATAAAATTATTTGAAACACACTACATTTTTTCTAATGGGAAAATTATTCCAGAGAGTTGAATCCAGAAGTTATGTATTAGAGTGTATCTCCTGAAATTAATGGCACTTAGATTAGGGATTACTAACTCTAAGGGAAACAGTTTAAAATCAGCATAAATGTTGGTAAGAACTGATTGATGGAAGAGACTGTATTGGGCAACTGTGAGTTTTTCCTTGGCAGAGGTATTTAAAGAGGGGCCAACTGATCATTTGTCCAGGATATTGTAGATGTATCCTTCTTTGTGTGGGGCTTTAACAGATTAGGGATGGGCAAAGTGCAGCACATGTGAGCCCCAGGTCTCTGGAAAAGCATCTTGGAACACCCAAATGGCAAATCAACCCCCTAGAAGGCATTTTCTATTTTTATAATTGTCGAAGGGGTAGCCGTGTAAGTCTGTGCAAGCATTACAGGTGAAAATAAAATAAAATACCATACTCTACCATTGTTATTTTACTATTGTTAATCACATCCTTTAGAGTACAAGCTTCTACAAAAGACGTGCATATCAAAGACACTGTGATCATGTTTAACACCCACTGACTTTCTTACCAACCAACAACAATCTCTGTATTCTGATACTTTGATGCCATGTATATTTGCCATTTATATCTCCTTCTCTTATGTCTGATGAAGTGAACTTGTCCATGAAAGCTCACATTAAAAAAATATAAAAATTAGTTTTTAAGGTGCCACCATTTTTATCTTTTTTTAATTTATCTTTTTATTTTGTTTTCACCTATAATGCTTTCCATTTTTATGTAATTAGAGGTGACTTATTCGTCATTCTAAATTTGTCTGGATCCAACCGAAGTGAATAATTTCCCTGGAGTTAGTTGAATAGCAGATAAGATACACTCTTTCCTCCAGATGTTTTTCTTATTGTAAAGTCAGTCTGTAAAATCAAGTTCTCCCAGATAGCATTACTACATTTTTGGGCAATGAATTGCCCTTTCGCACGTTCTTTTGGTTCAGCCTAGGATATGACATCAAATTCGAGAAGTCAACATGTGATAAGAAAATAGGATTTTACTGTTTTAAACTGAACTTAGATACAGAGGGCACAGACTGGCAGCCATTTAGGAATCTAGAGTGAAGGTGTCATACTAAACTTCCAAAGGGGAGACCATTTTAAGCTGTTGCACCAAGGTCTCCTAGAGTCTAGCAAATATATTACTCTCCTTTTTTAAATACAGTGGATCGAGCAGAGATGTCCAGCGCTCCGCCCTGCCCGGTGACTCTTGAATTCTTTCAGCCTGTGACGCCAGACCTGGTGGACAAAGTGCTTGATCGCTGTCGGGCCACCACCTCCTCCCTTGACCCTTGCCCGGCCTGGCTAATCAAAGCAGCCAGGCCTGTAACAACGGAATGGGCCACAGCAATAATTAATGGGTCTCTCCGAGAGGGCAAGGTTCCTCTTGCCCTCAAGGAGACACTCATTAGGCCCATAAGGAAGAAACCAAATTTGGCGGCGGATGATATTGGAAATTATAGGCCCGTCGCCAATGTTTCTTTCCTTAGCAAAGTGGTGGAGAGGGTGGTGGCAGACCAGCTTCAGACACTCTTGGATGAAACCAACGCCCTGGACCCATTTCAGTCGGGCTTCAGGCCGCGTTATGGCACAGAAACGGCACTGGTCGCACTGTTGGATGACCTGTTGAGGGAGGCCGACAGAGGCAATATGTCCTTGTTGGTCCTCCTCGATATCTCAACCGCCTTTGATACCGTCGACCACTGTATCCTCCTGGGGAGGCTCTCTGAGTTGGGAATCGGTGGCCTGGCGCTTGCCTGGCTCCGATCCTTCTTGGAGGACCGTCCCCAGAGAGTACAGCTTGGGGAGAATGTTTCAGCCCCATGGAGTCTCAGTTGTGGGGTTCCGCAGGGGTCGATCATCTCCCCAATGCTGTTTAATATCTATATGAGGCCGCTGGGTGGGGTCATCAGGGGGTGCGGTGCTTCGTGCCATCAGTACGCTGATGACACGCAGCTCTACATCTCCTTTTCATCCACTTCAGTGGATGCCGTTCTGTCTCTTCAGCGCTGCCTGGAGGCTGTACTGCAATGGATGCAGTTGAATGGGTTGAGGCTGAACCCGGACAAGACGGAGGTCTTGAGGGTGGGAGGTCCCTCCATCGGCGGTTTGGGCGACTCCCTTTCTTTTGGGGGGTCGACCCTTACCGCAAAGAGTGAGGTCCGCAGCTTGGGGATACATCTGGACCCGGCGCTTACCATGGAAACCCAGGTGGCGTCCGTGGCCCGCTCCGCCTATTTCCATCTATGGCGGATTGCCCAGCTGCGACCATATCTTGATGGGGAGGCCCTCACTACTCTTGTCCATGCGCTCATAATCTCGAGATTAGACCATTGTAATGCGCTCTACGTGGGGCTGCCTTTGAGATTGATGCAGAAACTTCAAATGGTGCAGAATGCAGCAGCCAGGCTTCTTAGTGGGGTGAGGAAATTTCAGCATATCTCTCCCACTCTGGCTGCCTTGCATTGGCTGCCCATTCGTTTCCGCATTGACTTTAAAGTGTTAATGATGACGTATAAAGCCCTAAACGGTTTGGGACCTCGATACTTGGCAGATCGTCTTCTCCCACCTAGATCTACCCGAATCACCCGGAATAGCCAGGAGGGACGGCTGAGGGGCCTAACGCCGAGAGAGGCCCGGAAAGAAAGAACAAGAAACCGGGCCTTCTCGGCAGTGGCCCCTCGGCTATGGAACAGCCTCCCAACTGAAATTCGTCTGGCACCCTCGCTGGGTGTTTTTAAAACCCATCTGAAAACTTGGCTTTTCAGACAGGCCTTCCCTCCAGTCAATAACTGATCTTTACTCTTTCATCTTGGCACTGATTTAATTTAATATAAGTGTTAAAATTGTGATGTTTTAAATCTTTTATGTATTATGATGTTTTTATTATGTATGTGAGCCGCCCCGAGTAGACTTTGTCTAGGGGGGCGGGGTAAAAATCTAATAAAGATAAAGATAAAGAAGCATGGCCTTCCATGTATTATATAGCCCATGAAATAGGATTGGAATCTGGAAAAGTTCACCCTGTAGTGCACTCAAGAGGGCATCCCGTAGACCAGAGGTCGCCAACCCCCAGTCTGCGGCCCAGTGCCGGTCCATGGCCTGAGCCGGACCGCGGAGACAGACCTCCCTCCCACCCACCCCACGCACTCCCCCCCTGCACAGCCTGTTTGCGCCTGCGCCCAAGTGAGTGCTCCCCCACCCCTTCGCGCATGCGCACGAGTGACCCGAGCACCGCGCCACCCTTTGCACATGCGCATGAGCGAGCGCTCGCATGAGTGCTGTGCCGCCCCTTGCGCATGTGCACGAGCGTCCACGCACCTGCACGAGCAGCCCGCTCCTTTGTGCATGCGCATGACCGCGCACCCCCACGTGAGAGAGTGTGCGCTCCTTCGCGCATGCACACGAGTGCAGGGGGGTGCCCTGCCTTCCCAGCCGATCCGAGGGGCTAAAAAGGTTGGGGACCGCTGCCGTAGACTATCTTCACTGCTGCCATTGGTGTTGTCAACATTCAGGTTGCCCTTTGCTATGTAAAGCTTGGCATTCCTTTTCTGGCTGGCAACATGGGCATGAAAAACATGGGACTGGGCCATAGTTCTCTGACATTATAAAACCGAAAACTACTTTTAATGTATTCATTGAGCGGTGTCACTGTTTCTCATGGGATACGCAGTGAGAAGATGAAGTAGCTGGGTCTCCTGGGGAATCTATGGCTGTTATGACTTCAGTATTCTTTTTTCTAGCTAGGAATGGGAGCCATCAATGATAAGTGGAGAGGAATGACTAACCAGGCGATCTTTGCAGCCAACTGGTTGTCATGTCTGCAAAATGCCTTTTGCAAAGATCTTAGAAATTATTAACAGTTAATAAAAGTCATAAAGTTAGAAGATTAATATATATATAATTTTAATCAGTAGCAAAATAATTTCTTTTTCTCTTTAATTAAAATTTACAATGAATTTACAAACATCACCACTTATTCAAAAAGTGAGGTATCAGTATTCTTTAAAAAAATACAATATGTTTTATAATAAAGTGCATATAAAATAAATTTGTTGCCCTATATGTAAACTAGGTAACAAGCAGTTAATACTTGTGTTACATCTTTATTTTGTTTGAATTATTTTTAAATAGCATTTAAGGCATGTAGCAAATAATTACATGTTATAAAGATCACTGCCAAGAATACATTAAAATAAATCCCAGATCAATAGTGAGCCGAAATCAATATCTTTTCTGCCTTAGGGTACAGGTGGCATTTGTTATACTCTTATACCTTTGCATGGGTGGTATGAGGTCCATATATGAGGGAGATGTGACCTGCATGAACAAAAAGCACAACAAAAATATATTCATAGCAATACAGAAAATATACTGTCAAAGGTATGCCATTTCAATAGTGTGTTTGAACCAAAACTGATTCTACATTTGTCAATGGTGGTATGATTTATCTGCTCATTATTTGTTTGTAACACTTATAATCAACCATTGTTCTAACGAGTTTAAAGTGGAGTATGCCATTTTCCTCCTTTCTGTGTAATCCTAACAGCAACCCTATGGGGTATGTTAGGCTGAAAGTGTATGACTGGCTCAACGTCACTTAGTTTCACAACTGAAAAAGGATTTGAACCCACATCTCTTGAGTTCCAGCCAGCACTAGAAACTATACCACGTTTTTACGCAAGGAAAACCCCAGAAACCTACTAAAAAGGATGGTCAGCAGAATCTGAGGGATAATCAACGATGTACAACTGACTATACATGACTACTCAAAAGCATGTTCCACTGAATTAAATGAGAGATATTCCATGTAGGTAGTCTGAAGATTACAAAGGATTCTACGGTTAAATTAAGTTTTGCTTTTGGGTTAATTACCTAGCTTGTTGGTAATGAAAATGGTCAGCGAACCAGCTCCCTGCAAAATTCTCATATCACAATGAAAAAACAAAACAAAACCCACCACATCCAGGGTCTGTTGTTTGCTTAACTACTCCTGTAGCAAGTAGGAGCAATTAGGCAGGGTGCATCAGCATAGTGGATTTCCTCAACAAAGGCAGGGTTCCTAGATTATTCTGGCTTATTTTGGTATCTAAACACAGCCACTGTTTACTTTCCCCCAGACTCCTTATTGCAAGGCATTATAAGCACATGTTGGCTGGATAGCCTAGTGAGTTGGTTATGGAGCCAGAGGTTGGGAGTTCAATTCCTTACCATGTCTCTCATGAAAAGAGCCAGCCTGTGAGATCCTGGGCAAGTTGCACAGTCCCAGAGTACCCCAGATAACAGTAAACCACTCCAGAGGACCTATACCTAGAAAACCCTGGAGAGGGCAGCCGTAAGTCAGAATTGACTTGATGGCTCATAATTATTAAATATTATAAGAGCACATTTTGCTGGGTCTGATTAAGAGCCCAGCATGCTACTGCTGACTGTAGCCAGACACATGCTCTGGAAGACTTCAAGAGAATTTTTGGCCCTAAAATATCTTTGCTGCATGTTTATCACCCAGGAGAAGTACCATATTAAATTGGAAGTGCAAATATAAGTGCTTACCAAAGGGGAAATAGTCTGAAAAACACCTGTAGAAGATGGGTTTCTGTTCATTTTTTCTTGAACATCTAAAACAATGTAAAGTAGAACATTTCAATAATATGGTAGAGAAGAAACAAAAGAACAACTCACTGATTCTTCCTGTAAATAGTGTGTGGGTTTATGCTGCCTGTTTTTTGAAAAACTGTATCAACGACACCTATATGGGAACCTTCTTGTTCAAAGACAGTATGAATAGCCTAGTGAAAGCCATTTGCTGGTAAAGAGTGCTGTCACCTTCCTTCCTTGCTTGTGAGTTTCCAAGAAGCGTCTGTCTGACCACTGTTGGAAACAGGATGCTGGGTCCAACTGCCTTTTCTAGCATGAAGCCTTTTCCATTTGCTTAACCATTAAAGGAATATATTTTCTTCTGGCCACTCTGTCTGTAAGCTTGTGGTACTTTTGGACCCATGGCTTAGAACACTGCAGTCACAAACAACTGACCATGGCTTCATTAATTTTTTTTCCACTCAATACTTATACTAGAGTATACACCGGAAGAAGAGTGTCCACAAGTGTGGACCAGCAGAGGGTCCTCATTTGGCCCCTCAGAAGTCCCTGTCTAGGCTTTACTTTCACCCATGGAGGCAGTACTGGGAGAGAAAATGTGGTTTTATCCTGTTATCAGAGACAGCAATGGAGATTTCCAGGTCACATCTTCCATTTGGCGAAGCCTCTCCATGCAGCATCCACATCCTTTTGTGTCCTGCCTGCTTGGAGCTTCACCAAATGCCATCTGTGTCCTTTTTCTTTGGGCTGATAGGGTCATGGAACTCTCAGTCTCTTTCTGCACAAAGAAAGGAAATACGGGCACTGGGGAGGGGCTTGGTGGTCTCATGGAAGAAAGCTGTGGGAGTGACTCCCATTGACATAATTCAAGGATTAGAGCAAAGGCAAACTACAAAGAATTATGAATCCTGATTATCCCCTCTTGATTTGCCATCAATATCCCTTACATAGTCTCAGATCTGCTAATACTGCCTTATTTGTACATATGAATAGCAAGACAGGGTTGCCGTCCTAATCCGTTAAGAGAGATGGCAGATAAAAACATTGTTTATATAGTATCTGTTACTGGACAGCTTCTCAAGTTAGGAGAACCGAGTTTGAATGCTCCCAGCTTTGTACAAACTCAGCTTTATGTTTGACCAAGCATATGTCCCAAATTACAGATGCTCACCCACCACAGGCCAAAAAGCTAAATAACTCCCTTATCTCCACAGACACACCAGGCTGCTTTAAAGAAGAGTGTATCAGTCAAAATTTGCCTTGCTATGTGAAACTGGCATGAGTGCCACACAGTTGTAAACAAGGCCTTTATTAAATGAAATTATTTGATCACTTTCATATCATGTGTACAATAAACAAAACACCCCCAGAAATGTAGTTGCACTAAGGTGTATCTTTGAAATAAAATATTTTAAATGGTAAGTTCACTTGCTTAAAGAATGACCATGACAAAACTGTGATTGTGTAGTGTAAAGGAAAATATAAAGGGACATAACATCACAATAGTATAATGTTTTTCAAGCAAAACATGCTCCCAACATTACGCATGAAATTTAGGATCTGAGGTCACTACGTGGCATATATTTTTTAATAGCAGGAAGAAACAAAAACTTTTTTTTGCTTGTGTTATTTCTTCTTTAGGTTACCTGCCAAATTGATGACTACAGTAATACAGTGCAAAACACAACTGACTGAATACTTACCATGCAACTTTTGATTAATACGGTCAAGTGACTGAAGAACTTTGTGTTCTTCAAATGACAGTGCGCTCATTCCTTGTTGCAGAGGTCTGCTTAGCACCATTGTCTGTTTGTGTGGCTGGGCTGTGTCCAAACCAGTCAAGATTTCACTTTCTGTAGCTGACAAGTTCACCAGATTTTCTGCTAGCAGAAACTGTTTGATGCTGTCTGAAACTAATAAAAGAAATGCATACTGAAGGATAGCTTCTAAGCAAAACAGGTTAGAAACACCTGGATTAGCTACAATGTTCAATTTGTTTCAATGTTTATCAGCACAGTTCATATTGAGTCTCCATGTATCTTTCAGATATTACTGTTTATCCATATAGTACTACTCTTGTCAGCTCAGGACATCATTAACTACAATGCTGGAACTATTATAGCTTTCTCTGAAGACAGCTAAGAGACACACAGAAAGCACACAGGACAGAAATAAGTCTGTCTCTGTGTTGAAATCAGAAAGTGAATCATGCAGACTCCCTTGTTCACCTTGATATAAAGCTGGTCCCCTTTTATAATGTGTTTCTGTCAGAAGCCGAAATGTGAGCAAAGCACAGCACTAGCTGGTTGAGTGTGTGTACAACAGTGGCCTATCTTCACTCTAATGTAATGCTCATTTTGAAAACAACGACATAAATATACCAGATATTCTTTTGTTACAAACAGAGAACACTGCGTTATCCTTGTTGTCCATAAATCCCAAACCACATCCTCTGTCCTGTGTCATCTTCCCTTGCTGCTCACTGTGACTGTAACATTTTTCTTCCAGGTACCTGTCCTGTTTTCTCTGCTGGTGTTTTTAAATGCCAAATTAAAAACTTCCTCTTCACTCTTTCTCCAAGAAATCCTGCACTTTTACCATTCTGTATGATCTGATTCCATGGAAGCTGTTCTGTGCCTAGACCACTGTATGTTGCCAGTAATGGTCTGGATGAGGGCTAACAAATTGAAATTTAATCCAGGCAAGACAGAGTGCTCCTCGTCAGTCACGAGGCAAATAGGGTTTCAGCTTGTACTGGATGGGGTTACATTCCCTCTGAAAAGTCAGATTCACAGCTTGGGTGTATTCCTGGACTCAAGTCTGAGCATGGATGCACAGGTCTCAGCAGTGGCCAGAAGTGCATTTACACAGTTAGAACTGCTGCACCAGCTGTGCCTGTTCCTTGAGAAGTCTGATCTGGCCACAGTGACACATGCCTTAGTTACATCTTGCTTGCATTACTGCAACACACTCTACGTGGAGCTGCCTTTTGAAGAGTGTTTGGAAACATCGACTGGTTCAAAATGCTGCAGCAAGATTGCTGACTGCTGCTGGTTACAGGGAGCATATAACTGCCTTATTACAACAGTTTCACTGCCTGCCTGTTTCGGAGCCCAATTCAAAGTGCTGGTTATTACTTATAAAATCCTCTACAATCTGAGTCCAGACTATTTGAAAGACTGTCTCATCCCATATGAGCCTTCTTGGCTTTTAAGATCTGAGGAGGCCCTTCTTTTGGTTGCACCACCTTCCCAAGCTTGTTTGGTGAGGACACGAGAGAGGGCCTTCTCAGTGATTGCTCCCAAGCTTTCTTTGGAATGAGCTGCCACAAGAAGCTAGGTTGCTCCCCCCCCCCCCCCCCCCCGTCCTGTTGTCAGGCAAAGACCTTCCTTTTCAGGCAGGCTTTTAATCAATAAGTGGGGGTCTCAAGAATGCTTTATTTATTAAATTGAGAGATTTTAAAATGTTTTAAAACTTTGTTTTTAATCATTGGTTTTAATATTGATACATGTTTAACTGTTTTTAATGTTGTTTTCTTTGGTGTTTTTAAATTGTTGATTATTGTATAGTTTTAATTGTTGTGAGCCATCTAGGGTCCTCTATGTGGAGAAAGGTGGCATATAAATAAATAAATAAATACTACTCCCTAAACCAGTGGAGGCAAACCTTTTTGGGCTCGCGTGCCCAAAATGAGGGGGGGGGGGGGAGAAACCAGTGGCTGTCGTGCCGCCCGGAAGACCAGAACCAGAAGTGGCGGTTTCAGGGGGAATCATAGGAACGGACCCAGAGGACCAGGAAGTGGCAGCGGAAGGGGGAATCCCGGCTGCAGCCGGCTCATAAGGTTTGCCTCGACAAGGGAGGGTGGGTGGGCCAATACCTCGCGTGCCATAAGAAAGGGCTTCGCGTGCCACCTGGGGCACGCGTGCCATAGGTTCGCCATCACTGCCCTAAACTCTTGTGAGAATAACACATAAACAAAACAATAAGCAAGGTAGTTACTCACAGCCACAATGAGATATACTACATTACCTTCATCAGAATTGCCGATGCCACCCAGTTGCTCGTATGCATACTGAGACTGTGCTCGTTTCACAGCTTGTGCCATAGTCTATATAAGAAAAGAATTTTATCATCAAACTATTTGAAATATGTAGTTAAGTCACTGAATGATGATTTAAAATAACCCAGGCATTTCATGGTCCAGGAATGCTAACATTATTCTGAAATGTGAAGTAAACAGTGACAAAAGTTTTGATAAAGCAGCTAAAAAAAGAGAAGAAAATATTTATATGCTGCTGTACTGTGGAGGACAACAGCCTGTGATGATGGAAGTTCACATCAAACTATATCAGTAAAACTATGCAGTGTTTATTAATTATAATCAAACATTCCTTGTAATGTTGACTAAAAGTGATTACAAAGTTTCTTGCACACTTGTGCAGAATGAACACAGAGAAATATTCACATATTAAAATTCAACTGTTATTGTGAGGATTCAGTGTTACTTCTTACACATTTAGAAAGGTCCCACGGGGAGGAAGATTTCCAGTTATTTGTTATTTTTCTCAAAAAACATTTCTAAGTGGAAGTTTCTGGCTTTTTGTGTAACCCACATTCAGCTTCTAGGTGTAATAGTGTCCATCACTGTAGGGTGATCTTAGTCTGCACAGTCATGCATACCCTCATGCTTTCTAAGGATCAAATTTCCAATATCCATGATCTGCCAAACCAGAGGAAGGGCAGCAAGAAGTCCAGAAACAGCTATATAATCAGTCTTCCGTACTGAATCTAATGTCAACATTTTCTTCAGTGCCCTGTTTGTGTTATTTCCCCGGCATAACATGGAAACCACTTTCTGAAACAGTTATTTATCAGATATACCTCTCCAACAACATTAGGCTTCTGTCCTGCAGATGCTGCCATTTGTCTTCTCTGTTCTAAGAGGGCCTTTCGTTTATTTGCGTTATTTTCAATAATCTGTTTTCGTCTTGCAAAAGCAACAGAAGCTGAAAGTAATAAAACAGCCGCATAAAAATTCAGATCTGGTTAGCTTGTTTTTTAAAAATATTTTAATCACTGATTTATTTCCCCTCCCTATTATAAACTTTGAAAATGTGGTATACACTTTTTTTAAATAAAAAAAAAAACCTAATCTAAATATATACATCTGCACTTAACATCAGGGTCCGCAAGAACTGAGAAAGAAACAGAATGTACAGATAGATTATCTGTTTAACATCTTTATCTTTTAATGAGATAAGTAACACTGAACAGGCTAGAGAGGAAATATGCCTGTATGGTACTTACATTCTTTGCTTGTAACACACATTTGCCATATGGGATTGGAAAAACAGTTTTTTTGATCTAAATAGGAACTGTTTTCTTGATCTAAATGGGATCTGTTTTTCTGATCCTATTCAGATCAGGAAAACAGTACAAGGAAAAGGATTTAAACAACTTGCCAGTGCCATAGACTCGATCCAGTTCACACTCACAGGTGCACTTAAATTCTATAAAAAAACACAGGTTATCCAATTACCTTTTCCCCACCATCTAATATAATTTGGCATCATTATTTATAATAACAGATTTGTCCAACATCCAGAGTTATAGGAGGCTGCCTTACACTGAGTTAGATCACTGGACCATCAAGTTCAGCAGCACTGTTGATGCTGACAGGCAGCACTTCTGCAGTGTTTCAAGCAGAATTCCTCCCTTGTCCCACATGAAGCTCCACAAGACTGAACCTGCTCTACTACCAGAGCCCTTTCTGAACTCTGCTATATGGGGGTCTTTTGACAGGAAATGTTGAGGACTGAAACTGGGACTTTCTATGTGCAAAATGTGTGCTCTGTCATTAAACCTTGAGCCAATGTAAATGGTAACTGCGCTAGTTTTAGCACAACTGTTAATTGCTAGGGATGCATAGTTTAACTGCTAGATTAATCGGTCAGAATTTTAGTTTATCCATAGAATCAATTCCAACTAGATGGGCACTTACCGTAGTTCAGTGCTTTGTCGTGATTCAGTGGATTGGGCCCACAGGAGTTGCACGGGTGACTCGGATTCCACGCCACGCCTCTTCCAGCAGATGCCCACTCACAGGAGCAGGTGGGGCAGGGAAATCTGTAGCACTGCTTCTGAAAGGGCGTCCATGGGAGAAGGTGGGGTGTGGAATCTGGGGCACCCATGCAACACCTGTGGGTCTAATCCGTTGAACTGTGTTGAAGAGCCGAACCGCAGAAAGTGCCCATCTCTAATTCCAACCGATAAGAACATTTTTATAGGAGTGGCGGTAAAGTGAAGGGCATGTTTGCTAATTTTTGTTATTTTAATTCTGTTACAAATACTGTAAAATTATAGCTTGAAGCAATGCATGGAAAAGGAAATACTTTTCACATGGGCAGTTTTTAAGTAACAAGAAGAAAGAAGAAACTATTACAGAATAAATATACCAACCTATTCTAATTCATGGACTTTTAATACTATTTTCTGAAGGGGAAAAAAAGAACCTTACTGCTTGGCTGAGAAGAAAAAGCTGCATTCACCCTGACACCTGATTTAATATTGCCCATTAGATTTCCGCCGTCAATAGTGATATGAGCCACGTTAGGTCTTGTGGGTTGCAGGTCTCTATTATTTGTGTTATTACACACAGCAGCATTATGCTGTGAATCCCCTGAAAGAAAGAAAACAATCCAGAAGCAAGATTTAAAAATTATATTGTGAAGAGCGCTAACACCATCCCACATTATAAATGAATATTAAAAAATTACTCTTTAAACCAAGCCTCTTAATTCTGTGTGTGTTTTTTTGTAAGCATATGTATTAATTTTAGGTAGGTCCTTCAGCCCCAAGAAGAAAATCTATGGAGTAAAACTACAGCCCAACCCAATGCACTAGCTGCTGGGATAATAACAACCTTGCATGCAATTAATACTGAGTATTAGTGGGAGGAATCTTTCACAAGCTAAAGTAACTGCCCCTTTTTACCACTAATCAATTTGTAGAGTTCTTTTCCCCGCCTTTGGCTTTTGAGCCAAACCCTCATGCTTCAAGAGTCTCGTGGTGCAGTGGCTAAACTGCTGTACTGCAGCCAAAACTGTGCTCACGACCCGGGGTTCAATCCCAGGTAGCCGGCTCAAGGTTGACTCAGCCTTCTATCCTTCCGAGATCGGTAAAATGAGTACCCAGCTCACTTGGGGGGGGGGGGGGGCAATGTGTAGCCTGCATAATTAACTTGTAAACCGCCCAGAGAGTGCTTGAAGTGCTATGGGGCGGTATATAAGCAGCACGCTTTGCTTGCTTGCTTCCGCTCGTCCTCTCCCTGTTTTTTGTTTTGTTTTGTTTTTTTGCTTGCTTGCTTTGTTTGTATTGCTCTTCCTCTGACCCTTTTGTAGTCATGGAGTCATTGCTCCTGTGTGTGGAGACTACAACCTTCCTTTTATTGTTTTGTTTGTAGCTACTGAGTCCAACTGTAAATAAAGATACATTTTCCTTTTCTACTTAAAATGCTTCCAGAGTGATTTTTAACATAGAAAATGCTAGTTACTGTGAAGGGGGATGACACTAAGACTTGAGCTGTTCTCTTATGCCTTTTCTCTGCAGCTGTTGTCTGTATCTGATATTCTGATAATGAACAACAACAAAAAGAATGACCAATAATCCATAATACTAGTAAAGGATGAAAACAAATGCATGTATGAATGTCCAGGTTCATTCATTTGAGGCTCCCTTCAACATAGCAGTGATGAAGCGCTATAAGAGTAAGACTAAGTACTCAGTCACTTTGCAGAAAGAAGTTTTCATTGTTTGATAGCAATTTCATACTCTGGCTAAATGCAATTATGATAATATTTACAATAAACCAAAGCCTGGATGAAAATCTTAATGTGGTGAGGGAATTTAAGAGAGCTATGCTGTCAGGAGGCTAGACTCCATTACTAGTCTGGACTCCTAGCACGGTCTTCCAAGGCGGAATCGCCAAAGCTGAGATACCAGACTAAGAAACATTCACCCTCTTCAGGACCAACACTTCCATCAGCAGAGGAGAATGTATAGTTCCAATGGTGATAGGGATGGAGAAAATTCTGGTGGGCAGCTACAGGGTTGCATCAGTAGCGGAGAGCCATATGTTCAAAATCATTATGCATAATAAGACATCAAGGTCAGAAGGCACTCATTCAGCTATTCAGAAGAGCAAAGCAGAAGTACAAACATCACTGTTGCTAATGAAGCTACTGGATTACAGCCAAAAATATGTCAAGTGACCAACAAGCGCAGAGGTGAAAGGGAACTCAAATGCTGCACAACACATACAATTGGAACATGGAACATGAGAAGTATGAACTGGAAACTGTAAGGCAAAAATGGTGCTTAGTGTGTGCAAACTAAAGTGGACTAGAATGGGACATGTCAATCAGACAATTAGTATTTTACTGTGGCAAAGAAAAAATCAGAAGAAATGGTGTTTCTCTAATAATAAGACATAGGTTATAATGTAACATCTGATTGAATAATTTCAACCATCTGTTTCTACCAGTAGTGGGATTCCCCAGCTTTTACAGTTCTGTTGGTGATAAAGTATGGTGGTCCTGAGGTACTAAGTGGAGCCAAGCAACTGCTCATCTTCCAGGCTGTAAAAAATCCCATGGCACCACTGGGAAAGCATACCTGTTTGTAACAGTGTCTTGTGGCATCTGAAAAACTAACAAGCTTTAATCTACAGAAGCTTCCATGGACTGTAACCCTATTTGTCAGTGCATTCACGCATCAAATCAAGTGGTCTGCCAAAATTCATGGTCTGTTAAAAAAAACTATTAGGTGCTACAAAACTCTTTGTTATCAGAGCTGAAAAAAATCTTACAAATCCTTTTAATTGTTTTTTTTAAAGATTAATCTTACCAGCAGCACCATCCTTTTGAGCCAGTGTATGATGCACTCCTTGCCACAAAATTGTGATTTCTTCATCAGTTGGTGTGCGATTTGGACGTAATCCATTCCCTGAGTGCACAGAGTTTCTTTTCGGAAAGCTGTTGCAGCGGGCAATTGAGTGAGTAGTATTTCCAGTGCTCTTTGCCTTTGTCAAGGGTGCATAGGTAAATACACTATAGGAAGGCTGCATTGTAGGTGTGTGAGAAGGGCAAGCACTACTTGATGGTGAAGGATCTTCTTCAGTGTCTCTACCCAAATCTTGCCCTTCTGACAGGTGTCTTCCATTTTCGGTATCTGCATGAGGTTTGCAAAGTTTTAGAGTCTGATATGTACTGCCTGCAGAATTTTCATCTGGCCTTTTACTAAGTAGAGGTTTCCATGGAGGGTGTGGCACTATGAACTTACCCTGGGCCTTTATGACTTTGGTGGCTTCATTAGCTGATTGTGGACGGATAATGGTACCCTTCCGGTTTTTAGTTATTGAAGCTGAAGATTGGGCTTTGGCAGATTTTGGTCTTTTAACAGTTTTCATTCTACCTTTGCGTGGATTGGTTTTTGGATTTTTGGGGTCACCATTATAAAGAATAGGTATAATTTCTTCAGTTCTTGGTGCCATCCAGGCCTCTTTAGCAACATGATATCCTGGGGACAAAAATGCATTCTGCATGACATTATCTCTTTCAGCACCTCCAACAGTAGAAAGTTTGGCAGATTTCTCAGAATTCTCCTCAAGATTTTCCAGGAAAGCAGAATTGAGTGTATAAGAGGAAGAGTTCGTAAGATTAATTCTAGAAGTGGTGCCGGTAATTTGAAAGCCAGGCGACTGGAGCTGTGACTCGGTTATTTCAGTGACACTTCGTTCAGAACATTTTTCCTCATCGTTAGCATCTTCTGCTTGGTCAATTTCATCAAACCATCTAAGCTTTTTACAGTTCTTTTGAATATCTGCATCTTTTCCTTTTATTTTTGCCAATTCAACACTATCTCTAGCAGCAGACACAGGCGGAGTACCAAATCTGATCCCTCTGTTTACAACTACTGCTTTGAAACAGCCAGCTTCATATTTAGATCCTTTTTTCAAAATGCTTTTTGGCAGTTTCACTACTTTTCTCTCACTAGGGTCATCATTCCTTTGTTGGTCAAATTCGGAGAAACTGGATGTGAGGCCTCCATGAGGCACAGAGAAAACAATTTCCTTCACTTTTTCCTCTCTGTTGTCTTTCTGTTGATTGATACTGCCTTTATGTGTCTCTTCAAACAAGGATGCTTCAATATTAACATGGTCAACGTATTTTTCATCTTTATCATCTGCTACATAGTCTGTATCTTCAGTACACCTGGCTGCATGGGCCTCCTTCCCCTTCGGCAGACAGCTCAGCAAGAAGCTGTTACTATAATGGGCAGTGGCACTCCGGTCTGTAGTAAGAAAGCCTGCAGAGGAAGAGGTTACTACATGATGACTAGGGGCTTGTGCTGGTGAGAGTGTGTTGTCCTGCAGTTCAGAATTCACCAATTGGCTTGCAACAAGTGAAGAAGGATTGGGAATAGTCCAAGCTTTGTTTAATTTGAGAACTGCTGTGTCAGTAGCTGAAGGACTCTTTGAGCTAACTGTTCCTGAAGATGGATGTTTCAACAGAAAGCTTTTTCCTTCTCTTGTATTTTTTGCAAAAGTTAGATTACCATCAGAAGCGCATCTCTCAGTCTCTGTTTGTTCAGATGTACTTAGAACAGGTGATTTCCAGCCAGGACTGTGTGTGTCTTCATCAGAAGGCATAACATTGTATTTAATCAAAATATCACGGAAAGGAGAAGTTGTTGGGATAGTTGAAGTATTTAAATTTCTGAGCCAATTATTTACATGCTGATTTTTAGAAAAAGTAATGTCAGTCTCATCAGAAAAACCTTTAGTTCTCCTCTGTGGTTCCTGTGAATTGTGGCCTGAAGAGTCCAACTGCGCAGACAAAGATGACGTTTCACTGGGTGTCACACAACTTCCATTTGGTTCTCCAGCCTCAAGACTGTCCACACTGCAAACGCTTTCTGAGCAGCGTGCTTCATTTACTTCTTGATGCAGATCCTGGAACCAAAAAGTAAGCAAGTCGTGTGTATCAATATTTCTAGTGGTCTGTATGTTTGCATCCTCATAAATCATCAGGAAGAGAACTGTCTTTAATATTTAAAAAAACGGTACCTGATGGCACCAGAGAAGCCAGAGCGCCCTCTAGTAGCAATTCTATAATGTAAACGGAATAGAAATCATTTACAAAATTCTTTTGCAGTTCCACCAGCAGATCACATTAAATGCTGATCCTAATTTCCAAGGAAATCTATACGTAAATGGATGTCTTTTGCTTGATAGATGCAGCTTTGTCTATGCAGAGTATTTTTCACCAGAATAATTATAAGACCTTTAAAAACATTGTTTCTGTGAAATAATTATCTGCCATAAAGTTACCAACCAACCACTTTAATTCCTTCTGATGGGCTATTCAGAAAGTAACGCGGATCTGCATCATTGCGACAGTAAGTATATTGACACAGCCACGTCATTGCATTGGATACTTTGGAAAGCAGAGGTAGGGATGCTTATTTAACCACTTCTTTCTTACGTATTTTATACAAATACAAACTGACAAATGACTTTGAGCTTTTCAAGAGCAGACACTGTTAAAAGGACAAGCTTACATGCACAATAATTCTCCATCTACATAGAAAAATACTGAAGGTTAAAAGTGGGAAGAAAAGGAGATATATTCCACTTTCGGTACTTGATAAATAGATACTGGCAAACCATGACATTTTCTTTTCAGTCTATTTGAATAGCATTCATCTCAGTCCTGTGAATGTTAACCAATATTCAAATTAAGAACTCAATTCCATTTAAGTCTAATACCAATATATACATACATACCTATATGTAATTTTAATCAGAACATTACATTGCAAAGCTCTGAAAGAAATTTTGACTAACTACCAGAAGCCCTTTTGCCATAGTGGCTCGGCAGTTCTGGGAGTTGCAATGTGAAAAAGTAACTTTTCTGAGCTCAGCTTCAATAGAATGATTGCACAGTATATAGTAGTTTAAACATAACCACCTAACTCAGCGTTCCCCAACCTTTTTTGGACCGCGGCCCGGTTGAGGGGTACGGACTCCATGCGCGGCCCGGTTCGGGGGCGGGGGCACCCCCGCGCTCACGGGGGGGCGTGTCAAGCTTGTGCGCATGAGTGACATGCCCCTCACGCTCATGCGTGACACGCGCACCTCTTGGGCGAGCCCGGGGGAAGAGGCAGGCTCGCAAGGGAGAGCAGGCGGGCTGTCAGGGCTACGCGGAGCCCTCCTCGCCTTGCCCCATCGCCCTGCGCTTCCGGCCGACAGAGCCCGGGAAAATCAAATGGCCTCTGCACCGGGCTCCTGCCTCCTGCCGCGGGGTTTCTCTGTGCTGCTGGCTTTCCAGCCTGGCTGGAAAGCCAGCAGCACGGAGGGATCCCGCAGCTGGAGACAGAGCCCCGTGGGGAGGCCATTTGAATTTCCCGGGCTCCTGTCTTCAGCCGCTTGGTCCCTCCGCGCTGCTAGCCTTCCAGCCGGGCTCCGGGAGGCTGCGCCGCCGTTTGCGCAGGCGCATGAGCGCGAGCGCAGGCGCAAACAACCTTTGTGGCAGTGAGTGCGTGCGGGGTGGGTGGGGCGGGAGGTCTGTCTTGGCGGCCCGGTCAGGCTGAAGCCACGGACCGGCAATGGGCCGCGGACCGGGGGTTGATGACCTCTGACCTAACTGACTTTCTGAGTGCCGAAGTGAGTGCATAGAATACTGTAGTAAGAAGTATCACTTCTCACAGCAAGAGTGTAATTAGCATGTACAATCCAAGCAGGTAGGTGCAGCAAAATGGTGGCAACACTGTTGCAAATAACTGAGCATACTGCAACATACTAGGCTCAACCCAGGTGGCACCCCACCCCATGGATGACTTGGCGCTGATTGAGTTTTATGGGGACCAGCTACATATGTGGTTCTCCCTGTAAGGTGGAAGGGGAATAGTCCAGGCATTTTTAGAAATCCTGCAAGTCCTGGCTTCCAAATCCTTGAGCTGGGAATGAAGCAGGTGTACTCCCATTGAAGTCAAAGGGCTTGAGCACTAAGAATTTCAAACACAGTTCCTTAGGTGGCACGTCAACTGTACTTTAAGAATGAAGAAAAACCATATTTCTGACAAGTCATCATACCTGAAGGTTGCTGAAATGCTGTTTTTGCAGCTGCTGCTGCATTTCATCCAAATTTTGTTGGAACAGCAGCTGGTCTCTGTCCAGATTTGCCCTCTTGCTTTCCTGCTTTACCCTATCACAGGCAGCTTTTGCTGAGCCCTGCTTCCAATGGAAAGGATCATTTCTGGTGGAGAAAATTTATGCAGATGTCACTAAGTATATCCCCACTAAGTATAGGTGTTCACCTTTCCCCTACCCTGACTCCACCCAAAATTATCTCCCTGCATGACAGTGGCACAGGGGTTAGAATAAAAGCAATTTGAACACATGTAAAACTTAGGAAATGTTTTCAAAAGATTTTAAAACATGTAGAACCTAGGAAATATTTAGAACAACTTAACGAAAGAAACAATATGGTGAAAAGAAGAACATTCAATAAAGGATATCAAATTACTCAAACGTATTAGTATTAACGGCGTTCTGTGTCTATTCGCGCTGGCCACGTGACCACGGAAACTGTCTACGGACAAACGCTGGCTCTACGGCTTGGAAAAGGGGATGAGCACCACCCCCTAGAGTCGGACACGACTGGACAAATTGTCAAGGGGAACCTTTACCTTACCTATTAGTATGAAGAAGTAAGTACCTGGGAGTGTATCCCAAATGCAGGAACTAAAAGCATTAACAAAATAATTTTAAACAATGTGATTCCATGTTAGAGGCAGTTATGAATGAGAAATTAGCAAGGAGAATTTGTCAATCACAATGTAAGCATTATCATGAGCAGATTATAAGAACGCCAAACCAATCCACTTTTCATTTCACATGCTATGCAGACAGAGATCATCTTCCACAAATCTTATGCAGCATTTTACGATAAATATTTTGTCAAAATCTCAGCATCTGGTTATTCTTGTAATGACTGCATGTTTTAATTAAACAAAGTATTTACCTTTCAATAACTCTGGGTGATGACAACTGTAATCCTGTTGACTGAATTTTCTGAAGAGCCTCATCCAATTTAGGTTCTGGTTTTCTCTGCACTAGGCATTAAAAAAGAACCATGAGCATAATTATCAAGTTTTCAGTTATCACTGGATAACTGAGTGATTTAGGTCTCTGGCTAAGGAGATGGAGGTTGGGAGTTCGATTCCCCATGGTGCTTCCTTGACAGGGACTGGACTGGATGATCCTTAGTGTCCCTTCCAGCTCTGCAGTTCTAAGATTGTTATTGATAATAATAATAATTATTATAAAATAACAGAAGTCAGAACCATTCTTAAAAATCCACTGGTCCACAGTGTAAAATAATATGCTTATTTTCTCTTGCTTATGCACTGCCGCAGTCTAATGCACTCAAGCTACGAGAAAGATGCAAAAAAAAAAAAAAAAAAGCTATGCAAACAGCAAAGCTATCTGCCATAATGCTACAGAAGGAAAGCATTAAAAAATAATTCAATGCTATTTGGGTGGTAGAAATGGAGAACTCACTGGGGGAGTATTCTTCATTTAGTAGCAGAACACACCCTGATGAAGACAACACCCCCACCATTGCTGTTCTATTCCGACACAGACAATCACACATGCCTGAAACCAATATGAGTCGGTTTGCTTCCCAAAAAGTAGTGTTAGCCTTGATTTTGAGGCTTTTAGGAAATTTGAGCTAATCTCTGGCAGAGGTTCAGACACAGACCAACCAGCTGTGATACAACACGTTTTATTGAGAAAACATAGTATGCCAGAACAGACAGCTGGGGCTCTTCTCATAAAGACTGAGAAGGCTCCAAAAATACATTGGTCAGATACATATATATTGTTTACAAATAGGGAGTCATAAACCCCAAAATCGTGATTGGGCCTAAGATGCAAATTTGGATCCTTGCCCTAATTGGTGTTCGGGCTATGATCTGGTGACCTATTGGTTCTTGACAGGGAATGGAAAGAGGTGGAGGCCCCCCCCTCCTCTCACTGTCCTTCTAATTTCCAGACATCCTGGCACCCCAGGTGTGTATTCCTTATCTATATGTTGGTGTTGTTCTTCCTGAGGACTGAAGATCTGCTGTGTTGTAAATGGGCCTCTTCACACCTCCCCTGTAACAGTAGAAGCCCAACAGCAGAAGGAAAAAAACCTATGATTTAGGAGGTGAAAAGGCTGGGCTAATTCGCATTTAGCTTAAGCTGTGTAGTCATCAGGGAAATCAGGGAGCTGGACAGGGGACAGATTGTATTTGTCTTCAGTGTGGAAGGGAGTGTCACTCTCGAATTGGCCTTTTCAGCCACACTAGACGCTGTTCCAAGACCTCTATTCAGAGCACATTACCATAGTCTCTCGAGACTGAAGGATGCCTACATCAGGGAAAACATTGAATCTAACAATGCCAAATCTGATGCAATATGAATGTTATTCACCCATGTAGCTGCCCCCTCAGTAAAATTCATCATATACTCTGAAGGAGGAAGCTAATGAGGATATATTTTGTTTTCTGATAATGTATTAGTTAACTACCATTTACTACAAGTATTTTTTTAAATGCATTTTTTTAAATGTATGTATTTGTTAATTGAATATGCCTTGCACAAAATGGCCACTACACAGAATATAGATTTTACTGATGGCTGCTAATATGACTTTCACCTGTAATTTTCAGTTTATTAACTGATAGAAGCAGACATTATAAGCACTGCAAATTGTACATGTAATATACAAACCTCCTCCTCTCTTCCGTTGTGAAGATGGGAGATGACCACGCTGGAACTTTTCAGTGGCTTCTTGAAGTTTCAGTTTCCGTTGCAGCAAAATTTGTTCCCGAAATTTTTGTTCTTTTTCTTCATCCTCCTTCCATTTTTCTTCAAGTGCTCTATTTAAAAGAACTATAATTTTTAATAAAATAATTTCTAGAACACTAACAGTTGCCAATACCATTTTTCTTAAACCTTTCCTTTGCCATACTCCCATATTGAAATGTTAGTCATATGAAAACATGTTTCAAACTGAGTACTAATACACATATGACAAAATTGACTCCAT